>JALPQD010000248.1:335422-958453 GCA_023101885.1 Typhlomys cinereus
AATCCATATAAGTCACATGGAATGAGGTCTTGAGGAATGAAACACTGTAGATTATGTGAGGTTCAATACACTCTCAGCTCTGCTGACATGAAATGTGCCAACATGATTAGATCTGTGAGCTGATTAAGTAAAGAATATGCAATAAATATCAGCAGACAGTCGATGAGATATGAATGGAGAAGTCTCCTTTCAACAGACACATTTCATCAGAGGAGTCCAATATATTACTACTCATCAATATCATCAGGTCATCATATCAAAATGTCAGCTGTCAGTGGCTTTACTGCAGGTTGAATATCATGGTCGTTGTAGTCTTGCTGATTAATTAAGTGGTTGTTTGGGTTTAAATAGGATTTTTATTATATGATTTCTTATTTAATTTTTCATTTCTATATTTTTCTCTCCATGGGGCTGAAGTTTCTCACATTGGATTGATTTCACCATTTACAAAAACAACAAAGTTACTTTGAATTTCAGCTCAATAATTTTTTAAAGGTTTCAACTCAGTGTAGGCATTCTTTCTCATTTAGAATAAAGAACAATATAATTCACATCAATTTCTATGTGGATGGAGCCACACTATTTCTGTCATCTGTAGGTTAGTGCTGCATTTCATAAGACTAATAAGTGATTTCTTATTGCCAGTGTCTTCATTAGTAAATATCGTTTCCCTCTTTTACTTCATTTATTATTTTTTTATTTCCACTCATACAAACTTAAAAGGTACACCGGGCCTCCCTCCCTCCAACCCCCTGTACTCCTGTACCCCTCTCCATCCCCTAGTGCCTCCCCCTCCCATAACTGGAGCATCCTTCAATGTGCATGCCAGACTCTCCTCTGGGTCCTCCTCTCTGATGATGTACAAGGACCCAGTGGCATTTCCCAGAACATTTTCCTGTGTTATCATTAAGCATAGGAACACTACTGTGGCTGTCAATCCCTTGCCTCCCAGGATCTTAGTGCCTTTACCAAATGCTAGACTTTGTGAGGTCAATAGTGTGTTGGACATTGCGCAGGGCATGTAAAGTCCAAATATGATTGCTTCAGCCCTAACTTCTCTGGAGTATCTTGCATATCATTGCTCCTCCCATCCTTGTGCTCTTACAATCTTACCACCCCCTCTTCCGCAAATTTCCCTGAACTTCAGGATGGGTAGAGATTAGGCTAGCCTAGTTCCAGGTGGTTGATATAGAGTCTCTGAAGTTCTGGATTATGGTTCGTTGATTTTTTTTCAGTTTTGCTGCTCCTGCAATGCCCTTGGCTCCACCCTGATGGGTATTGGATGTCACCCCTGGCCAGAGATAAAAACCTGTTCAATTAAAGTCTTGTTATAAGAGTATATTCAAAGGTAGATGTAATAAAAGTAGGAAACCGCGGTGAGGGAGGGGGTCAATCACCATCTGCGAAATGGTTACTTCTTTCTATCTGCCAGACTGTACACCCTCCCCTTCTGGTAAGATCATACCCCCAGTTGTACATGATCAGGAAGGAAAGTCTGTGAACTTAACCAGATTGGGCTACGCCAACAGTTCCTAATAGCCCAGTCACTGCTACCAAATCTCAACAGTTGGGATCTGGTGAAATTAGAGAGTTTTTTTCAGATAAAGACATTGTAACATGAGCTCAAAGGCAACCCAGAGAATGGGAGAAAATCTTCACTAACCACATATCTGATAGAGCTCTATTATCCAGAGTGCACAAAGAACTTAGAAAACTAAACACTAAGGAAACAAATGGCCCAATTAAAAATGGGCCCTGGAACTTAAAAGAAAATTTACCAGGGATGAAATTAAAATGTTTAACAAATATCTTAAAAAATGCTCCACATCCTTAGCCATCAGGGAAATGCAAATCAAAACTTCCCTGAGATATCATCTCACCCTGGTCAGGATGGCAAAAATCCACAATACAAACAACAACAAATGCTGGAGAGGATGCGGAGAGTGGGGAACTCTCCTACATTGCTGGTGGGAATGCAGGCTCATACAGCCACTCTGGCGAGCTGTCTGGAGATTCTTAAGGAAACTAAAGATTGAAATGCCATATGACCCTGCTATTCCACTTTTGGTAATAATGCCCCATACAGCAAAAATTCTCCTTGATAGCAAAAGCATGACCATATTCATAGCAGCACTGTTTACAATAGCAAACTCATGGAATCAACTCAGATGTCCAACATTGATGAGTGGATAAGGAAACGTGGTACATCTATACAATGGAATACTACTCAGCCATTAAAAATGATGAATTAATGAAATTTGCCGGGAAATGGATGGAATTAGAAACAATTATATTGAGTGAAGTATCCCAGACCTAGAAAATTATGCACCATATGTACTCCCTAATAGGTGGCTCCTAGTACCAAAACCCACTTAGAGACACTCAAAGATAAACCTCTGTAATACCTACAGTAATTGCTAAGATTATGAACAGGAGGGATGGGGAAGGAGGGCCACACCAAAAACAAGGAGAGAGGGGACCATGTTACAGCAGAGATAATAGGCCTCCTTCATTTATTATTGTTATATTTCATTTATGTCTTTTTAAATGAATTAATTTGTGTGGGTGTGTGTGCGTGTGTGTGGTGCGTGTGCATGTGTGTGTGTGTGTGTGGTGTGTGTGTGTCAGAGGGCACTATGACCCTATGGAGGACTAAAGGTGACTTTGGGAACTATCCTGGTTTGCTTCTACTTCCTTTTACTTCTCTCTGGAATTTCCCAGGCTCTGCGAACCAAGGCCAAGTACAGGCTGCTGATGTTTCTACCTGGGTGTTTACAGGAGACTTTCTGCTTGCTAGGCAGTCTTGATGCCTGAGCCATATCTCCAGGCTTGTTTGCATTTTTCAAGACGGAGTCTTAGGTACCCTAATCTGATCGCACATTGTAGCTGAGTATAACTTCTCGAACTTCTGACATTGCTGAGTGATCAGATTAAACTTTTAGACACCATATGTGCTTTACATGGGAATATTGATTGAATTCAAGGCCAAGGCAAGCATTGCCAATAATGAAGCTATATCTCCAGACAACATTGCCTTATTTATTTGAGTGATATCTGTTATGCTCAGACTTGACCTTGCTTTTGACTTCACCCATTAGTGGAGTCTGTGGAATCACTCATCAGCATCCATCTCCCATGACAGAAAGTGAAACTTACACTTTTTGCACACATTGTTCTTGCATTTTTGTTCATCAGAGAGTTGGTAATTTTATTCTGCAATGGTAATTAATGGTAATGTTATTGCATGATGTTTTATTTGGACTGCATTTCTTTTTTTTCTTTCTATTCATACAACTTTAACAGGTACATTCTGATAAATTCTCTACATACAGTGAAAGCATTACTTGTTCGTATCAGGACTTAGAAAACACAATATAGGAGAGATCATGTGGTCCATTCTTCACTGCAGGATTATCTATTACTGATAGAGTTAGGCAGAAGGGGAGTCCTGCTTTAGTTGTTTCCTACCATAAGCCCCACAAGGCCCAAGTTAATAGTTCCAATAATGACACATATAACCTTATTTAAACTCAATGGCTCAAAGCAAGATGAAAAGTTATGAATCTTGGGACAGCATTGATAGGGAGTAGTATATGTTAATAGGAATGGGAGAGAAAAAAACAGTAGGGAGGAGAGTAGTAAGAATGCATTCGATACATGCATGAAATGTTCAAAAATGAACTTAGTCAATAAATGAAAAAAAGGAAATGCATTTTATTTTTATTTTTTTAATTTTTTTATTTAAATTTTTATTATTATTTCCGCTCATACAAAATTAATAGGCACCAGTTTCTCCCTCCCGCCTCCCCATCCCCCTGCTCCCCCTCCCCTCACCTCTCTCTCCCATCCCCCAGTGCCTCCCCCCCCCAATCCCTGGAGAATCCTTTAATGTGCATGCCAGACTCTCCTCTGGGCCCTCCTCTCCGATACTACAAGGACCCAGTGGCATTTTCCTGAACCCTTTCCTTTCCTGTGTTCCCCTTAAGCATAGGAACACTGCTGTGGCTGTCAATCCCTTCCCTCCAAGGATCTTGGTGCCTTTAGCAGATGCTAGACTTTGTGGGTCAATAGTGTGTTGGACATTGAGCAGGGCATGCAAAGTCCAATTATGATTGCTTCGGCCCTAACTTGTGTGAGTATCTTGCATATCATTGTTCCTCCCATCCTTGTGCTCTTACAATCTACCACCCCCTCTTCCACAAATTTCCCTGAGCTTTAGGATGGGGAGAGATTAGGCTGGCCTAGTTCCAGGTGGGTTGATATAGAGTCTCTGAAGTTCTGGATTATGGTTTGTTGATTTTCTTTTGCCAGTTTTGCTGCTCCTGCAATGTCCTTCACTCATCCTGATGAGTATTGTATATCACCCCCCTGGCCAGAGACAAAAAGCTGTTAAACTGGAGTCTTGTTATAAGAGCACATTCAAAGGTAGATGTAATAAAAGTAGGAAACCGCAGTGAGGGAGGGGGTCAATCACCCATTTGCAAAATGGTTACTTTTTATCTGCCAGACTATATGCCCTCCCCTTCTGGTGAGATCATACCCCATCAATTATAAATGATCAGGAACGAAAGTCTGTGAACTTAACCAGATTTCCTAATTTCACAAACATCCCTGTCTCACCTCTTTCCCTCCTTCCTACTTCCCCCTTCCTCTCCCATCTTCCTCTCCTTTAACTAATTCAGGTCTCCCCTCTTATTTCCTGCCTGTCTGCTTATGTGGGCTCCAGGGTTTCCTTCTGATTATCTGCTCTAGTAAGGGCTCAGGCCTCTGAGGCCCTTTCCTTGGGGAGACCCACTAGACTTTCACTGTCTAGTTTTTAATCCCTAAGTTTTCACTAATGTAGTTATTTCTCCTGTAGTTATCACCAGTCCTATTATTACAATATATCTATTACACCCCAATGTGGTTATTGCTTTTATCACCTTGACACTCATGAATGCATGTGCTCACATTTGACAATGCATTCCATTAATCAGTTCTAAGTGTTCTAAGTGGTGTGTTCTTTTATTTGTTAGAATATAGAAGAAAAATGTTTCTTTATAGGTGTACTAAAGACTTAAGTTGACACGTCTATCTAACTGGCATATTCTCATATAATTTATTTCTTAAATTGATATGTAATGATCTTTTACCATCCATAATTGGGTGTTTGAATGCACCATGTCTGCTATTAAGTAGCATCGTATCTCCTTGCAATGAAAGTGAAAATACATTTGTCTGGATTCTGTTTTTGCTATGCTCTTCCATTATAAATTTTAAAACATTACATATGAAACACTAGAAAATTCTCCATTTACAAACACTTCAGTATCTCCTTTTCTTTATAATTATGGAGTGGAATGTAATGATAAAACACACAAGACTAAACATTAGAATGGGTATCTATATGATGCATTTGTAGATTTTAATGAGCTTCATCTGAAAGATTTTCTGGGGTATTCAAAGTGATTACTTGCTAACAGGAAAGCTTTTAGGAAATACGTCTGGACTGTTATTCATAGTTACACTTAAAGTGATAGCATGGGTAAAATCATAGTGTGGGGCAGATTAAGAATGATAATTTAACAGAGATTTTAGTAGTCCCTTGAGGAACACTGACATTTGGAGATTATAGACAAGGAACCAAATGTGAGTTAGCAGGAGAACTAAGTGCATTTAATGTCACAGAAATGAAAGCAAAGCACTTTAAATACAGGAGAATTCACAGAAGTCAGCAAAGATCTCAACAATAACAAGGTTTGAGAAGCAAGTCATTTCCAATCATGCTAAAAAGCTAATTTTCTAATAAGTTCAGCTTTATCTTGGTGGGAACTATGTAGAAATTAGTATAAGTCACAGATTCTGGGCTTTAGATAGTAATCAATAGAAGAAATCTTTTTAATTCTTGAAATTAAAGAAGTATTTTAAAGGAATCACGGGTTTTAATATTTACATCCCATTGACCAAAGGTTTTTTTTTTTTTTCCATGTGGCAAAACTACTACAAGAAACTACTGCACTAGGTACCCATGTCAAAAATTCCCACTACATAATCTTCCTAAGAAGCAGAGAATAAAGGGTTGAGATCATGAGGGTTGAGACCATCCCATCACACTATATAAATATTTTAATAAAGTAGGTGAAGTGATCTAACTCATCCCATCTACAATAAAACATGTAGCAATAAAGAATGCTTTATGATTTTTGATAGTTTTTATATTCTTTCAGTTTCATACATATATACAAGGTACTTGTTCATACCCACCACCCACTCCCTCTCCAACTTCCTCCAGTCCCCATTACGCAGGCACTTCCCATCTTTGCTTCTGTTTATAATATTGAACTGAATCCAGTTAGTGAAGTTGTAGTGTGTGGAGGAAAGGGGGTTGTGCGGCCAATTGCAAGAGCATAGGACAGCAAATACACGTCTAAATACAAATGACTCTTCCTCCCCCAGTAGAAGTGGGGCCTCACAGAGTCCTTTATCCACTTCAAAATTTTTGGTTTGAAATTTAGTATGTATTTAAAATCTTAATAATCATGTCATTTTATCGATATACTTATCATGTAATAAGAGACAGTGATGTGGGTTTAACACCAAGAACAGAACTTCTATTTGAGTTTGTATTTCACTCATGGAGAATATGTAAGTGCTCCTCACACAGAGCCATTAAAAATCCTGGTTCCAATGATAGACTTGGCAGCTAGGGCCTCCTTTCTTGTTGATTTGAGTAGTTAACCTCTGCCAGTTAGCACCAAAATATTGGCCTGCAAAATGAGTTTCTGCCAACTATTTAAAACTCATCAGGATTTGGCTGTCTCTAGCCTTTTAGCTGGAATGCCCCTCAGCTACCACACAGTCAGGAACATAATGATTAAGGCCGACTAATTGAATAGTAAAACAGCAAAGGCCATTTAAATGTCAGGTTTTTAAATTTATTTTATTTTATGTGTGTATGAGTGTGTGTGGCTGTCGGAGGGTACTGAGTGTCTCTGTGGAGAACCAAGGATGACTTTGGGAATCATCCTGGACTACATCTACCTTCTTTTAAGTTCTATCTGGAATTTCTCTAAGCTTTGCCTACTGAGCCAGAAGTGTAGCTGACATCATTTCTGGGTGGTGTTATTTTATGTGGGACCTGGGATCTGAAATCAAGACCTTCTGCTTGCAAGACAGGGTCTTAACATCTAAGCCATCTCTCCAGCCTTTTAAATGCTTGTTTGTTGACTTTCAAGAGTCTGGGGTTTCCTCTGTTGATAAAGCTTCTGTATGTCATGGACTGAGAGGTCGAGCAGGGGCTCGAACAATTACTTCTAGGGAAAATAGCACTGTAGTGTGTGTCCAGAGTGGCAAAGGGGGAAATCATATAAAAAGGATGTGCTTGGTGGAAGAAAAATAGAATGGTTGGGTTTTGTACCTATAAGCACTCAGAAGTGACATCCATCCTCATCTTTTTTATCTTTCTTTCTAAGCCTGTTTCTTTCCAATTTTCAAAAGATATGACACAGAATGACACAGCCGAACATCAAGGTACATAAATCTCCAGAGGTCCAATTTCGATTGTTTTCTGGTGTTATTCTTGACAAATAGTTCACTTCAAAGAAAAGCAAAGTATCTATGGGAACATTTATTCCCTGAATTCACTCACTCAATTATGATATTTTACTTACATTCTTGACTACAGATCTTCTAAAATATGTGTATGTAAATTCAACATCTATTCAATTAGGAACAAAAAAATATTCCTTGAGAATCATTTTTGGTTCGATTTTTTGCAGCTTTTCTTCAACTTCTCTTCCACTCTCTACTGAGATGCAGTTATGAAGGACATACCAGGTATCCTTTTTTCCTAGTTAAGAGTGTAACATATTTCCTGAATTGGTAATGGTTAGTTCTTCCTATGCCTTTATCTACAGATCAATCATGGCAAACCACTTTGGCAATGTCTCCAAGAAGGGTATCCAAATTTTGGAAGTATGCATTTCATCAATATTAATACAAAATCAAAACTAAAAGCATGTTCCTATTCTTTCCAATGGCTAAAATAACACGTTTGTAAATATGACATTAAAGTTTAGAGTTCAAATAAAATTTGGTGGGATAGGACTTCAGCAATGAGACTCCAATGGCATAACTTGGTGGATAAGACATGCTGACCCGAGTTTGGTCCCCAGAAACCAACATGGTGGAAGGAGATAAAAGACTTCCGAAAGTTGCCTGCCTCATGAACTTTTTGTATACTCCATGGTAAACATGGGAGAGTTCTCTCCTTCCATCTCCCTCTTGCTCTCCCTTTCTCAAATAAATAAGTAAATAAGTAAATAAATAAATAAATATAGCATACATAAATCATTAAAGAAAAGGAATAATCTCATTCTGTAGTAAGACAAACTCTCTTAAACTGTTGGTAATTTTGTTATGCATGAGCAGCTTTCTACCAGTATTGTGTCATTTGACTCTGAACTAAAAAAAATACCAAAATTAGTCATTTCAAAAATTACCTCAACATTTGAGCACTAGTCTTTTCCATATATTGATGCTTGCTATTATTATTATGGTTATTATTACTAATAGTAGTAGTGCTAATAGTGAACATTGGTATCCTATGCAATCAAGATGACACCACACTGTTTAAGTAGCTAAAAATGATATTGAACTTCTGGTCCTTCTCTTTCTATTTCCTGACAGTTAGAAGTGCAACAAGGAATTATCACACTCATGTAATGTAGTAATGGAAATTCATGTGGTCTTCCTGCATGCTAGAGAAATACTCTGCCCCCTTGGTTATACACCCATACTTGTTTTGATATTGTTGAATACATGAGGCTGAACTTTACTTACTGAATATGTCATAATTTATTTTCCTAAAGATCCTTTAGATCCTCTGCCTTAGTATAACAAGGATAACAAGGAAGACGCATTATGTCCTTTTATACAGGCCGCAGGATGAGTGAACGCTGCTATGCATGGATCTGATCAAGACCAGTGGGAAAATTTGGAGCATTGTGGGTCATTTTCTTTATATCGATATTTATGAAATATTGCTTCATCCTTTTTTGTTATTTCCACTCATACAAACTTAACAGGTACACCGCTCCCTTACCTCCCTCCACCCCCCCACTCGCCAGTTCCCCCTCCTCCTCCCCCCTCCCTCCCCATTCCCCAGTGCCTCCCCTCTGATCCCCAGAGCATCCTTTAATGTGCATGCCAAACTCTCCTCTCGGTCCTCCTCTCCAATGAGGTGCAAGGACCAGTGGCATTTCCCAGAACCCTTTCCTGTGTTCCCCTTAAGCTTAGGAACACTACTATGGCTGTCAACTCCTTGCCTCCAAGGATCCTATTGCCTTTAGCCCATGCTAGACTTTGTGGGGTCAATAATGTGTTGGACATTGCACAGGGCATGCAAAGTCCAATTATGATTGCTTCGTCTCTAATTTGTGTGGAGTATCTTGCATATCATTACTCCTCCTATCCTTGTGCTCTTACAATCTTACCTCCCCTTCTTCCGCAAATTTCCCTGAGCTTCAGGATAAGGAGAAATTAGGCTGGCCTAGTTCCAGGTGAGTCTCTGATGTTCTGGATTATGGTTCGTTGATTTTTTTTTCCAATTTTGCTGCTCCTGCAATGCCCTTCACTCCATCCTGATGGGTATTGGATGTCACCCCCTGGCCAGAGATAAAAACCTATTAAACTAGAGTCTTGTTAAGAGTATAATCAAAGGTAGATGTAATAAATGTAGGAAACTGGAGTGAGGAAGGGGTCAATCACCCATTTGCAAAATGGTTACTTTCTATCTGTCAGACTATATGCCCTCCCCTTCTGGTAAGATCATAACCTGTCAGTTGCAAATGATCAGGAAGGAAAGTCAGTGAACTTAACCAGATGTCTCATTACTTACTTGCAGTCCTTGATGGAAGCCTATTTTCTGTGCTGTAACATGGTCCCCTCTCTCCTTGTTTCTGGTGTGGCCTTCCTTCCCCATCCCTCCTGTTCATAATCTTTGCAATTATTGTAGGTATTACAAAGATTTATCTTTGAGTGTCTCTAAGTGGGTTTGGTACTAGGAGCCACCTATTAGGGAGTACATACAGTGCTTAATTTTCTGTGTCTGGGATACTTCACTCAATATAATTGTTTCTAATTCCATCCATTTCCCACACATTCCATTAATTCATCATTTTGATGGCTGAGTAGTACTCCATTGTATAGATGTACCACTTTTTCCTTATCCACTCATCAACTGTTGGACATTTGAGTTGATTCCATGAGTTTGCTCTTGTAAACAGTACTGCTATGAACATGGTTGTGCTTGTGCTATCAAGGTGAATTTTTGCTGTATGGGGGTTTATTCCCAAAAGTGCAATAGCAGGATCATATGGCATTTCAATCCTTAATTTCTTTAAGAATCTCCAGAAAGCTCGCCAGTGTTTCTTTGAGCCTGCATTCCCACCAGCAATGTAGGAGAATTCCCCTCCCTCCACATCCTCTCCAGCATTTGTTGTTGTTTGTATTGTGGATTTTTGCCATCCTGACCGGGGTGAGATGCAGGGAAGTTTTGGTTTGCATTTCCCTGATGGCTAAGGATGTGAAGCATTTTTAAAGATATTTGTTAAACATTTTAATTTTATCCCTGGTAACGTTTCTTTTAAGTTACAGGGCCCATTTTTTTAACATTTTTATTATTATTTCTGCTCATAAAAACTTAATAGGTACACTGGTTCCTTCCCTCCCTTCTCCTCCCCCTGACCCCCCTGCTCCCCCTCCCATCACACCTCCCTCTCCATCCCCAGTGCCTCTCCTCCCAAACCCCAGAGAATCCTTTAATGTGCATGCCAGACTCTCCTCTGGACAAGGTGCATTTTTTAATTGGGTAATTTGTTTCCTTGGTGTTTAGTTTTCTAAGTTCTTTGGGCACTCTGGACAGTAGAGCTCTATCAGATATGTGGTTAGTGAAGATTTTCTCCCATTCTGTGGGTTGCCTTTGTGCTCCTGTTACAATCTCTTTATCTGAACAGAAGCTCTTTAATTTCACCAGATCCCAACTGTTGAGAGTTGGTAGCAGTGACTGTGCCATTGGATGTCTGTTTAGGAAATGTTGGCCTAGCCCAATCAGCTCGAGGGAGTTCCCTACTCTTTCAACTATGGTTTTTAATGTCTCTGGCCTCATATCGAGGTCCTTGATCCATTTGGAATTAATTCTTGTACATAGTAACAAGTACAGGTCCAGTTTTAATCTTCTGCATGTGGAGATCCAGTTTTGCCAGCACCATTTGTTGAAGATGCTGTTCTTTTACCATTGGGTATTTTGGGCCCCTTTGTCAAAGATCAAATGGCTGTAGTTGTGTGGGCTTATATCTGACTCTTCAACCCTTATCCATTGATCTGTGTGTCTATTTTGGAGCCAATACCAGGCTGTTTTTATAACTATGGATTTGTAATATAGACTAAGGTTTGGTATGGTGATACCTCCAGCCATGTTTTTGTTATTCAGGATTGTTTTTGCTATCCTGGGTCCTTAGTGCCTCCATATGAATTTTGAGATTGTTTGGTCAAACTCTTTGAAGAATTGCTTTGGGATTTTAATTGGTATAGCACTGAATTTGTATATTGCCTTTAGTAGGATGGTCATTTTTACGATGTTGATTCTGCCAATCCAGGAACATGGAAGGTCTTTCCACCTTCTGGTGTCTTCTGTAATTTTTTTTAGGGTTTTAAAGTTTTCATTATAAAGGTCTCTTACTTCCTTTATTAGGTCTATACCAAGGTATTTCATTTTTTTAGAGGCTATAGTAAATGGGATTGTTTCTCTCAGGGCTTTTTTACTTCTTTCATTCTGGGCATATAGGAAGGCCACTGATTTTTGTACATTTATTTTGAATCCTGCCACCCTGCAAAACTTCTGTATTAGTTCCAGGAGCTTCCTGGTAGAGTTTTTGGGATCACTCAGGTATAAGATCATGTCATCTGCAAATAGGGATGGCTTGACTTCTTCCTTGAGGATTTGAATCCATCTTATGTCCCTTTCCTGTCTTATGGCTTCAGCTAAGACTTCAAGTACAATATTGAATAGAAGTGGTGAAAGTGGACAGCCTTGTCTAGTTCTTGATTGAAGCGGGAATGCTTCAAGTTTTTCCCCATTCAGTATAAGCCTTGCTGTGGGCTTGTTGTATACAGTTTTTATTATATTGATAAATGTTCCTTCCATTCCAACTGTCTCTAGGGTTTTGATCATAAAAGGTTGTTGGATCTTGTCAAAAGCTTTTTCTGCATCTATGGAGAGTATCATGTGGTCTTGGAATTTGGACTGGTGTATATGGTGAATTATATTTATTGATTTGCGTATGTTGAACCACCCTTGTGTGCCGGGGATAAAGCTTACTTGATACCTGTGAATGATCTTTTTGATATATTTTTTAATCCAAATTAATAAGACTTGGTTGAGAATCTTTGCATCTGTTCACCAGAGAGATTGGCCTATAGTTTTCTTTTTTTAGTGTATCTTTATTAGGTTTTGGGATTAAGACGATATTAGTTTCATAGAAGGAATTTGGTAGTATTCCTTCCTTTGCTATTTGATGGAAGTTTAAGGATTATTAGTGTTATTAGCTCCTTAAATGTGTGGTAGAACTCTGCGCTGAATCCATCTGGTCCAGGACATTTTTTGGTGGGAAGATTCGAGATTACTTCCTCAATTTCCTTATATGTTATAGGACTATTTAAATAATTCACAACTTCTTGATTCAATTCAGGTAAGTTGTGTTTACTTAGGAATTCACCATCTGTTTTGTGTTGTCAAATTTCACAAAGTATAAGTTTTCGCAATATGATGTTATAATTCTCTGGATTTCATGGGTATCAGTAGTGATAACTCCATTTTCATTTCTAATTTTGTTTTTTTTAAACGTCCATTTTTTTATTCAATTGTGCGTGTATGAGTGTGCACGCGTGTGTGTGCTTGTGTGTATGTGTGTGTGTGTAGAACCACAGACGAATCGGGAACTACCATGGATACCTCCACCTCCTCCTTGTTTACTCTGCCCTGGGATTCACAGGCTCCGCCCTACCAGGACCAGAAAGGCAGGCCGCCCCTGCTTCCGCCTGTATAGCTGGGCTCTAACATCTTAACTCAGCACCTTCCTCCTGCAAGGCAGAGGCTTAACCCCTGAGCTACCTCTCTAACCCCTCATTTCTAATTTTGTTAATTTGGGTTTTCCCTCTCTTGCTTTTGGTTAATTTAGCTAGGGGTGTATCAATATTATTGATTTTTTTGAAGAGCCAGCTTTTGGATGGGTTGATTCTCTGTATTGTTTTCCTAATCTAGATTTCAGATAGTTCTCCCCTTATTTTGCTAATCTCCTCTCTTCTACTGCTTTTGGGATTGGATTGCTCTAGTTTCTCTAAAGCTTTAAGCTGCATTGTTAAGTTATTTATTTCTGATGTTTCTATTTTTTTGATGTAGGCATAAGAGCTATGAACTTACCTCTTAGGATAGTTTTCATTGTGTCCCAAAGATTTTGGTAAGTTGCATGTTCATTATCGTTCACTTTCAGGAAATCTTGAATTTCCTTTTTAATTTCTTCCTGAATCCAGTTCTCATTCAGCATGGTAGTGTTAAGTTTCCAGGAGTTAGTGTATTTTCTCTTGTTTGTTGTGTTGTGGATGTTCAGCTTTAAGCCATGGTGGTCTGATAGGGCACAGGCTAGAATTTCAACTTTCCTGTATATGTGGAGATTCATTTTGTGGCCCAATATGTGATCTATTTTGGAGAAAGTTCCATGTGCTGCTGAGAAAAATGTGTATTCTTTGGTGTGTGGATGAAAATTTTGATAGAGATCTGTAAGTTCCATTTCTTTAATGGTTTGATTAAGTTCCAAAGTGTCTCTGTTAAGCTTTCGACCTGTTGATCTATCCCATGTTGAGAGGGCAGTGTTGAAATCCCTAAGAATTATCGTTTGGGGGTTGATTTCTCGCCTTAGACGTTGTAGGGTTTTCTTAATGAATGTGAAGGGGCCTGTATTAGGTGGATATGTGTTCAGTATTGTGAAGTCTTCCTGGTGAATTGTACCTGTGACTAAAATGTAGTATCCATCTGTGTCTCTTATGATTTTTTTGGGTTCGAAGTCCACTGTGTCTGATATCATAATGGCTATTCCTGCCTGTTTCCTGGTTCCATTAGCTTGAAGAATTTTGGACCAGTCTTTCATTTTTAGGATGTGCCTATCTTTTGTGGTAAGATGAGTTTCCTGAAGGCAGCAGATTGAAGGGTTGTGATTTTTAATCCAAGTTTGTAATCTGTGTCTCTTGATCGGTGAGTTAATACCAATGACATTTAATATTGTAATGGAGAAATGATTTTTAATTCTGGACAATTTTTATGTTTAGTGGATTTTGTGAGCGTATTGTTTGACATTTATGTTTTGGTAGTATTATACTTCCTTCTGTCCTCCTGGATACGCTTGTTTTTTTTCTTCAAATTTGAGTATCATTTCTATCCTTTTTGAAGGCTTGGTTTTGTAGACATGTATCCCTTCAAGTTGTCTTTGTGCTAGAAAACTTTTCTTTCTCCCTCGATCATGACAGATATCAGTCTGGGTTGGCATTTTTGTTCATTCAATACTTGAAGTACATCTCTCCAAGCTCTTCTTGCTTTTACTGTTTCCATTGAGAAGTCATTTGTTATTTTAATAGGTTTACCTTTAAAAGTGACTTGCTTTTTTTCTCATGAAGCTCTCAGCACCTTTTCTTTGTCTTGAATGGAGTGTTTTGACTGTTATTTGCTGTGGCGATTTTCTATTTTAGTCATATCTGTTTGTGCTAGATATGGGACACCCTGAAAAAGACTGGTTGGAATCCATCATTATGGGGTTAATTCTTTCGGTGAGAGATTGGTCTTCTTGGGTTTTGTTTCTCATGGATCTGCACTTTGACTTGAGCATTGTTGCTTTGTCTTTTAGGACCTTTCAGTTTCTGTGTGTTTTTGACTGAACTGATTTAGTTGGTATTACTACACTTGGGCAGTTATTACTAATGCTTTCCTTGGAGTTTGGTACGTTTGTCTTTTGTTATTGTTATTTCTTAGAAGAGGCTATTAGGCTGTTAGTACATGAGTTAAATCAGGTTAAGTAGACAGGGGGTGAATGTTAGTATGGTAGTGCACTTTTACGATTTAGTATCTTGGTGATATGTGAGGGTGAGTGGTATAAACCCTGGAGTTGTATATTTTTTTGGGGTGGCTGTATGGAAAAGTTAATCTACAGTGATTAATACTAGAAAGCAACAGCAAGGTAAAAAAAAGGAGGTTTCATTATCTTTGGGCTGGATGTGAAGAATCTCTCCCATGTGATAGGATGATTGTAGAGTTCTTCAGATGTATGGCCTTTGTCCCTTAGAACTTTGCTTGAGTTTTATTTGGACTCTATTGAATTCTGAGTAGCAGTGTGTCTTCCGTGGACCACGTGCTTGGGTCACCGGTGGGCGGGAGAGGTAGAGGGGCTGGTGTTGATGGCAGAATTCTTCACCTGAGAGCTGGCACTTGGCTTAGTGGCCCACCCAAGATCCAGGGATTGAGGAATGTGAGCAAGTCCTGTCTAGTGGGGCAGACAGGCCTGCGGGAGGAAGAAAGCGGCTGGGGCCTGGAGCGTGGCCCAGGCAAAACCGAAGGCAGCCTGGGTGTAGCTCATGTTGGCTGGTAGGAGGGCCACCTGGGGGGCTGGGCGAACTTACCTGGGATAGAGGACTGGGAGCTTAGTCAAGCGGACAGGCGGGCGGGAGGAAGAAAGGCTGCATCATCCTTTTAACACCCTCATCAATCTTTGAGAGTTAAGAGTCTAAGTGTAAAACTATCATAAATTCACTATGTTCATGAATAGAACCCTAAAAGAATAATTTTTAAAAAAAAATCTTTTAAAAAGACAAGCATACAGACTCAAATTCTGTGGTTCTATCTAAATATAGAGCATATTAAGAAATGAAAAGATAGTTTGCAATGGAAGAAGTCACTCACCTGGGGCTTACTATTAAATAGCTGCTAGGAGTAACATTATTAATAATCACTACTTTTAGCGGATGCATATATGATGCTGATGTCTGATGTTGTTGTCAAAACTGGCCTGTAAAAGAGGTGGAGCCGTGTCCA
Source organism: Typhlomys cinereus (assembly GCA_023101885.1). Taxonomy (NCBI): domain Eukaryota; kingdom Metazoa; phylum Chordata; class Mammalia; order Rodentia; family Platacanthomyidae; genus Typhlomys; species Typhlomys cinereus. The sequence continues at coordinate 351,537 of JALPQD010000248.1, forward strand.
CCTCACAGAGGAAGAAGGGCATTCTTATGTAATCATTCGCATAGCTAGTTAGACATTCATAAGAGTTGAAAACTGAAAACGGTTATCTCAAACGTTTATCCTTAGCCAATGACTCTTAGCCAGTGTATTAGTCTCCTGACTTCATGGTTCAACTGTTAGCATGAAGTATTAGTATTTTCCATAATTCTCAGTCTTTCCATCATTTTCTGCTACCTTCCCCCAGCAACCTTCACTTGAAATTCAACCAGAGAAAACTATGTCAGTATTCATCAAAGTCATATACATCTATTGTGTTGTCTTGGGGAAAGAGACAGAAGTCAATATTTTTCAAAAATTCATACTTTAGAAAGAAGTGTTATTTCTCTGTAGGTTTTAATTATCCATGATTTTATTTTTCAATAAGGCAAACCTAAATGAAAGAATGAATAAATGAATGGAAGGTGCCATTTGGCTAATTAAGATCCCTGTCTGGTAGTAAGAAAATTTTATAGCAAATATTCACTCCATTAGACCACTGTGTAAGCAATGTGCTGCCTGAACTAATAAAGTATATTTTATCTTGTCAGCTCAGTTCCAGGTGTGGGTGCCAATGTCTCCTATTCAGACCTTTCCGTGAATAAAAATGCCTGGCCTGTATTCTGAGAACTTAACTAACCAGAGAGTGAACTTTCCTTTTCCTGCTGGGATCATGGATTGCAAATCAGATTTCTCTTCCTAAAAGCAATCACCTAAGCCAGTGGTTATGTGAGACTGGGGTAAAAGGAAAAGGCCATAAAAATTAATGAGCATACCGGATGTCCAGGTTTGCAGACTGCAATTCTGGGCATGAGAGAATTGAACTAACTTGGCAGTGGCTCAGGTGCATATAGACCCCGGTGCATCCTTGTGATTTTTAAGACTTTTGCTGCTGAGGACTACTTTTGAAAAATACTCCAATCTCATCTTGCAACTCAGAAACAAAATTTAACCAGGAAAACACACACTACTAGCATGTTTCCTGGTGTATAAGCAGGGAATATGTGCATATAGAAGCATTGTTCAAACTGGTGTAGGCATAATGTTGGCACAAGTAATTGAAAAGTCCAGCTATGGAGATTATTATAAGATGTAATGCAGAAAAAGGCAAAAGTCAAGATGTCAGTATTTCTCTTTCCCATTCCCTCTACTTTCCTGTCTCCCATTCCCTCCCATTCTCAGCTCCTCTTTCTGACATCTATGGTGGTTAATTTGCTAGAACTCTGGATTGTCTTCAAAGACTTTTGTCAGCAACTCAGCGAGTTAGCATTATGCTTCTGTGCTTTCTTGGTCCCCAGAGACCTTTGGAATAACTAGGGAGTTTTCTCTCTTCAGAAAGATTGCTCTCTCTCTCACATGCTGACACAAACATCAAGCCTTCAGATTTGTGCAGCTGGCAACCCCTAACCCAGCAATAATTAGTGGTCTGCAGAGACCAGATGAGTGCAGATCTCTCAACCTCATACAGGCCAGCTAACTCTCTCCCATCACATAACAGACAATTTAAATATTAAGAGATCAAGATGATAGAATTGCACAAAAACATGAAAGGAAACCCCCAAGGCTTTGAAGCACTTTTTTGGCCTCTACCTGAGAAACTCATGAGTAAATCTATCTGGAATATGTTTTTTTTTTTTGAGAAATTATAGTCTGCCTATGTGATTCTTTTATATGCAAATATAATGCTTTTGTAACTTTTTAAATTTTGACAATAGACATCAAGCAGCATTATTGCACTCTTTATTTTAAGGATGCATGCTATAATATGAATCAAATTTATTCAGTCTTACTGTATGAATGGAAACGAAAATGATAATAAAAATTAGAGATTATTTTGAACATTTGCCAATGCTTCATGAGTATGTTAGCATGTGACATTGACCCAATCAAGTGGTTGTTGTGTAAAACCAATTATATGGTCTAAGGATGGTGACATGAATTTCCCCAAAGAGAAACCAATTTATATTACAAAGATCATATGAGAATGAAGAGTGGTCAGAGAGAGTCAGCACTCACCAGAAACTGGAAGACAAACTGCTTTTTAAACGATCTGCCAGGAAGTGCCACCACATTTGCATAATTTTCTGCCAGCGTTTATGACTTTGCCATTGTATTAATTGCTATTCTCTTGGTGGCAAATGGCAGAAACCCCCTTGAGTACTGTTTCCATTTCTCCTGAAAATCAAGAGGATAATAAATATTTTGCTTGGTGTTTGCTGTAGTACTTTTAAACCATTACATAAAAATGTAAGTAGATGATTTTATGTATATACCAAAGAGTTTATAAGATATACCTGTGTAACTTTTTCTAATGAGAAAAGCATTTCCATTACATAGAATGTAAGTTTGCCTATGAAGATGTCCTATCCATTTTTATCTGATTTCTTCCTTAAGAAGTACATCGGGCCAAGGAGTTCCTCATTCAGTAAAATGTATACCACAAAATCATGAAGACCTGAATTTGGATCCCCAGGAGCCAAACCGTTAGTGGATGCTAATAATCTATTTCATGGAAGTAGAGATGAGAGTATTCCTGAGATTTACCTGTGTAATTATTCTAACCAAATTATCAAACTCCAGGTTCAGTGCATGTCTCTCTCTCAAAAAGCTAAGGAAGAGAGAAAGGTATCTGTCATTAACCTCTGATCTCCCCATGGAGTATGCAGATATCCCCAAGCGCCACATACATAATTACATACATCATGACACCTGTGCAAACATGGATATGTCCATATGCACACAGCACAATGGAAACATGCAAGGTGCCCCAAGCTGGATGCAGAATCCCAAGTTGAATGTGTTAATCTTATTGTTTGCAAACTCAGACCTATGTGCGTTGGATGTTCATCTTCTCTTCCGGTTTTGGTAACAGTCTCATCCCCGCATTATTTACTCAGTGGAAATCTAGCATGGAGCCAGTTTCTCCTTGAATCACTTAAGAGAGACATGTTCTTCATTTTGAAAGAGTGCTACCCATAGCCACCAATGACTGTGGCAGGCATGCTAACGGGTTTCGTATGATTGAACAAGAAGGAATGATAGACATAGGCCACTAGATGCATAAGTGGTTCATTTAGTTTCAGTCTTGAAATAACCACGTGAGTGTAGAATAAGAGAAGTTGGCATGGAAACAATGATACTGTTAGGACCATTGCATAAAATGTCCATTTTTCAAGGTATTGAGATTTTTTTGTTTTTGATTTTTGACTCTAATTGAAATTGATGTACAAGAAAGCAGGTTTGGGTTTTCTATGCTTCTGTTTTTCTCCTTTATTTCCTCGGTTCTTATTCTTTAACATCTTTCCTCATCTTACTTTGTTCTTACTGAGCTCTTCAGTTTCCATCTTCTGAGCACAGAACTTAAGTCTTCAGAATTAAATTTGTTTTTCTCTGTAAGAAACATTGTATCTATAATGTTTCACCTGTATTTTGCACAGATTTTCATAGGTTGTGTTTTTAAGCTCATCTATTTAAAATCTTGCTCACTTTCTGAGGTTCTGGAGAGATTAGTGTTTAAAACACTTGCTGGACAAAGAAAAAATGGAATTTAGACCCATAGATCAATTTAAAATTTCAGGTAGGTGAGGCAGTCCCCCTGTAAATAAATTCTGGAAGATCTGGAAGTAAACTGGTTAAACATAATAATCCTATCACTGGTATCTGTGTTTAATTAGAGACTGTATCAAAAATAATAAGGCAAAAGAACAATTGGATCTCCATGTGCACGCCCATATGTACACACACACACACACACATTAAAAAATGTCAAGGACAGTGATTTGATAGTGATTCACAACCTTTTCCAGGTTGCACCCATACAAAGAACACTTGGAATTTGATCCTACTAGACTTAAGAGGAATTAAGTGTTTTTTAAAATTATTTGGAACCAAGATCTTTGTCATTTTCCCTATAAGAATAGCAATTGCATCCAGAGTTTAATAGCATCTTTATCCTCACTCTAAGCACATCAACTTACATAGATTTTTGAAAACATCCTTCCCACCATTGACATCTGCCTTCTATGCTCCAGAAGTTGGAGGTAATTTAACCTTCTAGGGCTGAAACTCATGAGTAGAAAATCTTTGAACTAACTGAAAATTTGCCTAACTATGTTGGTGTATTATCGTAAAAGACATGTTCCACTTAGCTAAAAACTTTATTGGCTAATTGAGTCATATTTTCAATATGCATTTTGAGATTGCGAACAATACAGAACTGTCTTATCAAAACCTCACCATGAAAAATCAGAAAAGCCCACACCTCTCTGAAAGACTGATGAGAACTAAAACTGATGGGGAAGAGAAGCAGGATGCTTTCCTGAATGTTATACCTACTGATCTAGGATACTTGCTGGAGCATGAATCATGTCAGGCATATGTCATCAAAGACAAACTAGATGAAACACAGTGGGCCATACAAATGAAAAGATTTGAAAATAAGAGAGTCTGGCAGAGGAGATGAAAGTTGCAAAGGGAAAACATGGAGAAATGGTATTTGTGACTAAGGAATGGAAATATTGTGAATATTCACTATATTCATGTATTAATCATTAAAAAATAAGACAGTGGGAAATTAATGGACAATGATTAATAAACTTAATTTTGCATATTTAATACTGAAATTCTATTCTCCCCAAATTCAGTGCCTTTGATTGTATTAGCAAAGATACTGCCTCACTTTGGTTAAGTACATGTATATGCCTGGGAGGTGTGAAACCTCATTAACTCTTGCTTTGGTTTTCAGATAAAATCAAATGCTGTCCAATATGATCAAATTGATTTCCTCCTTCAAAGTCTACCCTTGGTTCCCAGCAGCATTCAAGAACAAGGAAAAAAGAAGACCTCAGAGCTCTTTGGTCGGCATATAGAATTCTGACTTCTTTCTTTTACCAAAAGAATTGGTAAAATTCACTGCTCCCTTAGCCTGATATCCAAAGTATGATGTGCTCTGTTTACATGCCCAACCTCTTTGACACACCAATGTCTCTGAACTTGATTTTGTCTAGGACTGCAAGGAATTTCCGTGCTATTGTCTTTTTTTGTAGAATTGTAGGCATTCTTTGAAGCTCATCATAAGGCATTCTATGTACAGAAAGTACATATATATGGTTTCCTCTAAATTTGCAGCTGTGACCTTAACTGCTAATACCATGCAGAGTAATCGACATGAAGTGCACTAGTTATCACTAGTTATTTTATTTATAACATGATCCCGAGGCATCAGGATTTTTCAAATAAGCAAAAGATTTTAGACTTCTTTTTTACTTAGTTCCACAAAAAGTGATCATTAAGAGAGAGTTGATATGTAGATTATTTGAAGGGTGAGACCTTCCATCAATGCTTTGATTTGCCCTTTAAATAACGTATTTATGTCATTTATGGTGATCATTAAACAAGCCTTTTTATATCCCTCCCTCTCCTCCACAATCTTACAAAAGAATGAGAGAGTTTGCATTGTTTTGCTTGGCTATTTATTGTCCTATTGTATCACTGTCAGTGAAATTGACCATGAAAGTGCATATTAAGTGGTTGATCATAAAATAAAACATCTTTGGCAAGTGGAAAAAAAGGCAGAATAACAAAGCATCAAGTTTATTTTAATTAAAAAAGCTGCTCTCTCACTGGTACATTCAATTCTTCTAATGTTGAGAGGCGACTAGTAAGTTCTGTAATGAGTATGAAAGAAGAGTTTGAAGTGACCAGTTTAATTAATTCCAACTATCTAGCCTAATCTCTCAACAATGGTCTGAAGCTGAAGTACTTCACATTGGTCCTCATGATATCAGAACACAGTAGATTTTGTGACCATTTCATACAGCTGTCAGCCAGAAATTCATAGAAAATGGAAATTGCAGTTGAAATCCAAGGGCTCACCTGTCTTTCTAGAACCTTTCCTTGTTCCTTTCTGTTGTTGTTGCATTTCGGTGTCAACTTGACAGTTGCAGACTGTTTGGGGTGCAGCTGTGGAAGGTTAATGGTTGGAATGGCCCCTGAACAAGTCTGCAGGTACTTGATTGACTGCTGTGGAGAACCCAGTCCATAGTGGACGGTACTTTCCAGTGGTGGAGCGGATAATAGGAAGTACAAGGAGGAGGGGCTTGCTCTTCACTTATCTTGTGTGGACTTGCTGTGCAGTCCACTCTGCCCACGTTGTTTGCTTTGAGAGCATCGTGGCCTTCTTTTTTGCTGCTGCTGCTACCTCTGTCCTTGTCTGATTTGGAGCTTCACCTTTTCCACCACGTTGTTGCTGTTCCTGCTGCCTTTGGAGCCTGGCTCTAGGCCTTGCTTGCTGTTCATTGCTGATAACAGAGCCCAGCTGTTCTTCACTGTCAGAATCCAGCGTCTCCGACCCCCAGAGGATCAAAGGCTTGAGACCTTCTCGGGATCTTTTGGATTTGTGGAACATTCTGGTCAAGAACGAGGTAGCTGCCTGTGACTTCTTTGAAGGACACTATTTTATTGTGAATTATTTTTAAAAACTTATTTATATATGTATTACATTACAAAAATTGTGTTTCTTCAGAGAACTCTGACTAATACACTTTCCCATAAGTCCAAGGGATAGAAATCAAAGGAAAAGACAGTGAATGTTATCACTATGTATCTTATGTAACAAAGAAGCAGCAATTATTTTTGTTCTATTGGGTCCTTTTGGACTCTGCCTCTATGATGTGCCCATAGACTAACTCAGGTTTCTCTGAATCTTGGCTGAAAATGTGCAAGTGTCCATTCACCAAGAATTGTCTTCAGTAGATGGCTTGGAGAAGAGCTTTATCACCACTCTCTTGCCCAGTTCTTGATCAACAGTTATCTGTCAAAATAGCACTGTCAAAACTCAGATCCACAGTATTGCAGTTTTTCTGCATATTTTATGATAACCTGGAGGAACAAGGGGTTTTAATCTTGGTTATGATTCTTGTTAGAGTTTACAGCAGCGACGAAAATCAAGCCAATGAACAATAAAAAAATGCAAGCCTGACCTTCATAGTCCCTTTAGTCTAAAGAGTCATAAAACACTTGAAAAGAATATGAAATTGTCAGAGTACCTTCAGGTTCAAATGCAAAATATTATAAATTGGATCTATCATTGCTTTCTTTGGTTTAATATCTAATATAGTTAAAACACAAAGACAAGTAAATTCAGGTTCTTTAGAGATGACCATATTGGCAAATGCTTTATCACTGCATTTTTTTCCTGGTAATTCATAAAATTGTCTCTTTACACAAATATTTTGATTTCAGGATGACAAAGAAGAACTGGGAAGACAAGAAAGGAAGGCAGCAAGTCAAAGATATCGTGAGCTCTACACAGCTACTGCAAGATCAACCTCCTGACCTAAGGGAGACCCTTTCTCAAAACTGCCTCACAAATCAAAACAACGATATAACATAGGGACTGAGGAATGACTGAGTGGTTGATCCTTTTGAGGCCATATAGTTTCTTAGCAGCTCCTCAAAAATAAAAATAAAAAAAAACACAGCAAGAAAAAGAAAGTACACCTTAAATTTTGCTTCTGGTAGTAGGCATTTTTCATTGCTGGATCTTGCTTTGGTTGCTATTGATTGTCAACTTGATAGGATTTAGAATTAACTAAGAGACAAGTTTCTAACCAATTCTGTTTGGATCATTATTTTAAGTTAATTGAGGAGAGAAAACACATCCTCAATATGGGAGGGCACCAACTTGTTGGGTTGGGTCTGAGCTCTCATTGTCTCTCAGCTTCCAAGCGGCAGATGCACTGTGACAACATACCTCAGGGTCTTGTTGCCTCAGGCTGCTGTTCTCTCACAGGGTGGACCACGTGGCATGGGAGTACATTCAGGGGACTGAAAGGGAATGTGTAAATTGAAATATATTGTTCCTTGGATAAGTTCTGTGTTATCAGGTACTTTGTTGGATCAATAATAAAAGAAACTAATTCAGGTGGAATGACTTTTAATAATATTAATACAAAGTTAGTGGCTGGAAAGCAATATCCTTGCACACCGGTACCAATAAGAGACGAGAGAGATGGCAAATTCCAAAAATTGATCTCCTGAAGTTCTATTTCAGTCACAGCTATTTTTACATTAGATCTCCCCTTATTTACCTTTCTTTAATAACAGTATCTTATGTATATTGCAAATTATATTATGCTATTTGATTAAGAATTTCAGTTCAAAAATTTGCCTCCCTTTAGAGAAGAGAAGGCATAAGTGAAAGGTATTAAATCTTTTGTTTTATAACTATGCATATTATTGTATGTTTCTGTGATATAGAAGTAGAATTAAAATGTCCAAGGGAATAATAAATAGGACTTAAGGGAAGGGGAGATCAGGATGAGGTAGATAGAACAAAAGGGTGATATTCAAAGTATAATAAATACTTTCATGAAAACTTGAAATATAAAGTGAAAACTGTTCGGTATATTCTCCTTGAATTATTTCTCATTAAATTCAATTTATTGATTCTCAGTGACGGACAAAACAAATGGTAAAAATGAAAATGTGTCTCCAAATAAGTAGATTTTTACATTTCAACATGAAGACAAAGCAAGACCTGAGAAAAGAATGTCGAATGATTGGTAAAGGAATAAAACAACACGTAACAACACAAAGTTACAAATGACAGCTGAATGCTGAGCTATGATCTGCAACATCATCTTCCCCTTCCAAAGAGCCCACCTGACATCGTAACAACCTGACCCTGTGACACGTGACCCCAGTGGACCCAGTGTCTTTCAGCAGTGGGCTGGACAACAACAAAGAAAGCTACAAATCTCAAAGAACCTGTGGATCAGTTCTTCCGTTACAGTCAAGAGACCCTTCCCCTTGTTGCTTGTAACCTTACATTGAAACTTCTATATCACAACAAACATATGGTAAAGATTCTCAAACAACAGCAAACATGCTTGTCTGTGTGCAAGACACTTATGTACAATTAGAATACTATGCTACACAAGGTTTTTCAAAATGGAAGAGGAAAGAAAGAGACTTGCTTGTACTAAGAAGGAGTCTCTCGGGTAGGATGCAAGGACAATTATCTGAATCAGTGTTTTCAGTTATAACAGAATAACTTAGCATGTTGCACTGATGAAGAATGGGGTTTATTTGGCTTGTGATTGTGGAGAGTGAGAGGTCTGTGTCAGTTGGATATCAGCGACTACTTGACAATGGACAGCGAAATCTGTGAAGAATTGATATTTAAACACATCAGTAAGAGATTATCTAACGTTATATGAAAACCCAATCCCCAGCTTTAAGATAGTGGTATGAGTGCAACAATGAGGAAACCCTAAAAGTAGTTGCCTGCACCAAGACCAGGGAACTAATTAAGACTAAATAAGCAGCATTTCTTCAATACCATCACAAATGCTATTTTGTGAACATCAAAACATATTTTTTACCTTCACTCCTTGAAGTCACATCGAATGGAGCAATGTTTGGAATACACCACTCTAATTTTTGTTTATTTGTTTATTCATTCATTCACTCATTCATTCATTGAGTGTGTATGTGTGTGAGTGTGTGTGTGTGTGTGTGTGTGTGTGTGTGTGTGTGTGTGTGTGTGTGCATGGACGCATGTGCACATCAAAGAACAGTATGTATCCCTGTGGATCACAAAGACTGATTTGGGAATCAGCCTGGATGACCTGGTGTTTTTTACATGGGATTTGGGATCTGAACTTAGGACCTTCTGCTTGCAAGGGAACAGCTTAAGTCCTGATCCATCTCTCCAGCCCCATCCACCTTTAATTTTTAGCAAACACTCTTAGGGCAATGGAACTGGTGATGTTTGTTACTTGTTCACACATGAGACACTTTGAGCAAATGATAAAAAGAAAACAGCATTTAAAAATTGACAACTTAGACTCAGGCACACTGACTTACAAATGTTTAGTTTCTTTTTATCTTGAAGTGATTACTCATTTTTAAAAAAGTGCTTGCCGATATTAGCATATATCATTAGGTACCTTTTTGCTGTAGAGTAGGTAATTGAACAACATTAAGGGAAATACCTGTAAATGTCTCACGAGACGCACCATCAGCTGGCTGTTTCGTTATAATCTGTGAGGAAGGAGTTGTGCTGTGCAAACATATCAATGATTGCCAGTGACTTGTATGGCAGCAGCACCAAGCTTAGATACCTGGAATAAAAATGAAAGAAAATGCTTTACACTTTCTTAAATTCGATGTGCATAGATGCCTATGGGCACAAGAGTATTGACCTCATAGTCACGTTGATCAAGAGATAAAAACAGGGTTCAAGGGAAAGACTAGAGAGATGGCTCGTGGTAAAGCCTTTACTTCACAAGCAGAAGTATTGAGTTCAGATACAAGATCCCAGGTAAAAAATGTCAGGCCAAAAGCCCAGTGACTTGCACATCTGAACGTGGAAGGTGGGAGCTTGGAAAATCTCAGAGAAAATAGGTAAGGAGATAGATTAATTCAAGATGATGTCTGATGTCATCCTTGGGTCTTTCCGGGCATAAGCACTCAAGTGCCCTCTTGGTACACATGCTTGTGTACACATGTACACAGCACACATACGTGTGCCTACCCACACACACAGACACGCAAACACACATAAAACAGAGCCACAAGTAGAAATCTCTTGCAACTAGTTTTTGAAGTTCCAAAATGTATTTGTCCTATTACAGAGACACTTGTACGTCCACGTTCATTGCAGTCGTATTCAAAATAGCAACATAATGGAATTAGCCTACATGTCTATTACTGGAAGAATTGGTAATGGAAACGTGCTACACATACACAACAGAATACTTTTCCGCCATCGAGAAAAAAAGGAAATTATTGCATTTGCTGCTAAAATGCTTGAAAGTGGAAATACTGTATTGAGTGAGATATCTGTACAGAGAAATATACAAATGTTAAATATTCTCTCTTGCATTCAGATGTTAGCATTGAACTTCAGACGGATGCATTTAATTTAGTATCCTCTAACAGTCAGAAAACTTGAAAAGGACCATTACCATTATCAGGGGTGGGAGGGAGATACAGGAGGAAGACGTAAAGGAGAGATATAGAAGACCACACGTGGCAAGGTAAGGGAAATGAGGGGGGAGATGATTTAGGGGGAAGATGAGGGGATAGGGTACAGAAAGAAAGAAAAGATAAAGAACAAGAATGGCCATCATAACTACAATTAAAAATAAAAAGACACTTACAATGTTATGTTGTTGTACTGGGTCAATAAGATAACCCAGTGAATAAAGTATCTGTTCCCAATTCTGGCGACCTGATTTCAATCCCCAGAATCCCAAATGAGGAAAGGGGAGAACTGACTTCTGAAAGCTGTCCTATGACCTCTATGTGTTCTGCTACCATGGCATGAGTCTCTCTCTCTCTCTCTCTCTCTCTCTCTCTCCTTTTGTTCCCCTCTCTCCTTCCTTTTTTCTCTCTCTTAAAATTAATTTATCAATCAAACACTGATAAAATACATTAAAATAAATTATGAGTTCAGTCCTTTGTTAAACACTCATTTTTTCCCCAGAACCTGAGAATGTCACCTGTGGAAGATGGTTATCCACTGCTATAATTATTATTTACATCAGGACCTTGACTTAATTTTCCTCTGGATGAACGGAATCCTCCCTCCTAAAGAACTGTTTTATATAGAAGAGGGAGTAACCAGGAAAACACCAAGAGCAGGCAGCTTAAAGACTCAAACAAAGAATGTAGCAAAGCCACTCCAAGCCAAGCTTGCTAAAAAAATCACTTCTGATGGCCAAGTTATGGGATGATTTCTCTTTGAGGACAAGGATGAAATATCTTTGCATGCTATTTCACTTTGGACTTCTATCACTTGATATGCAATAGAACGCGTTTTTTGTAGTAGGTTTTTGGTGTGTGTGTGTCTGTATGTGTGTGTGTGTATGTGTGTATGTGTGTGTTAGTTGATGAAAGCCAGTGTCATAGATCACCCAACAACAACCGTTCAGTCAGCATTTACAAAGGACTGATGCTCTAGGACAGTACATTGAGCATGAATGTGCACATGAATCAAATTAGGATTATGTTATTACTGTAAATTCTGATTCACTGGACACAATGTGGGCTCTGAGACCGTTCATGTCTAACAATCCATTCTACAGGTGATACTGATTTATCTGGGTCAGGATGAACATTCATATCGGGGTTACAGTAGACATAGCAAAGAACTCCATCTTTGGTACCATCTTGCTGAGCCTGCCATCTTTGTAGAAATATTTCTAACATCAAGAAAAAAAATGATAGATAATTGAGAAATTATGTCACAATCAAAAAGAGCTAAATGTCAGAGGACTGGGGAAAGTCAAGTAAGTGTTCAGCATGAGTTGATTCATCACAGAGCATGATGATAAAACAGGGAGACTAAGATGAACAGACCCAATGAAAGTAGAATGAGACCCTTCATGCAATCCATGACAGAAGTGGTCCTATAAAAAGTCAGAAATGTACATTAAGGAAATATCGTTTTTACTTAATATACTTAACATGCTAGACTTTTGTAGAAACTACTTTGTTTTTAAGCTGTGTTTGTGTATTTATAGAATATGAACTCTCTTAAAACTTAGATAATAAATATCAAAATGATGAATATAATATGCTGTGAGTGAAATATTACCATATGAAATTATACGAGTAGTGTGAGACAGTTTGAATTTATTGGAATGGGAAGAGCAAGTCCTTTACTTTTATTTCAATGATTATTTTTACTATTCTCCATTCTGGCACTATTGCATTCATAGTCAGAAACTTTAGGTCTTATAATGAAGCATGGAATATTGATGTAAACTTACCTCTTCGATGCATGTTTTTTTTTTTTAAATGTTATGCAACTTTCTTTCATGTGAGACAGAACTCAGAGTCAGGTAAAAAAGGAGAGGAAGGGAGATCCATTTGGTTTACAGTTCTAGAGAGAATATAGTCCAATGAACAGCAGAGGGTAAGGCTAGTGGCAGAAAAAGGAGCATGGTTCAGGTTACTGTAACCACCACAAGACAAGAGAAAACAAGAGAAGTAGAAGAAGTAGGGACAGGCTACCAAGCTACAAGGCCAACACCCTGTGATTTTTTGCCTTCTTTTTTTTTCTTTAACATTTTTTATTATTATTTCAGCTCATACAAACTTAATAGGTATACCGGTTCCCTCCCTCCCTCCTCCTCCCCCGGCCCCCTGCTCCCCTCCATCACCCTTCCCTCCCGATCCCAGAGTACCTCCCCCCCCAATACCCCGGAGAATCCTTTAATGTGCATGCCAGACTCTCCTCTGGGCCCTCCACTCTGATGATGTACAAGGACCCAGTGGCATTTCCCTGAACCCTTTCCTGTGTTCTCCTTAAGCATAGGAACACTACTATTGCTGTCAATCCCTTCCCTCCAAGGATCTTGGTGCCTTTAGCAAATGCTAGACTTTATAAGGTGAATAGTGTGTTGGACATTGCATAGGGCATGCAAAGTCCAATTATGATTGCTTCGGCACTAACTTATGTGGAGAATCTTCAATATCATTGCTTCTCCCACCCTTGTGCTCTTACACTCTTACCGCCGCCTCTTCCACAAATTTCCCTAAGCTTCAGGATGGGGAGAGATTAGGCTGGCCTAGTTCTAGGTGGGTGATATAGAGTCTCTGAAGTTCTGGATTATGGTTCATTGACTTTCTTTTGCAGTTTTGCTGCTCCTGCAATGCCCTTCACTCCATCCTGATGGGTATTGTATGTCACCCCCTGGCCAGAGATAAAAAGCTGTTAAAATAGAGTCTTGTTATAAGAGTATATTCAAAGGTAGATGTAATAAAAGTAGGAAACCACAGTGAGGGAGGGGCCAATCACCCATTTGCAAAATGGTTACTTCTTATCTGCCAGACTATATGCCCTCCCCTTCTGGTGAGATCATACCCCCTCAGTTGTAAATGATCAGGAACGAAAGTCTGTGAACTTAACCAGATGTCTCATTACTTACTTGCAGCCCTTGATGGAGGCCTATTTTCTCTGCTGTAACATGGTCCTCTCTATCCTTGTTTCTGGTGTGGCCCTCCTACCCCATCCCTCCCATTCAGAATCCTTGCAATTACTGTAGGTATTACAGAGATTTATCTTTGAGTGTCTCTAGGTGGGCTGGTGGGTTTGGTACTAGGAGCCACCTATTAGGGAGTACATACGGTGCTTAATTTTCCGGGTCTGGGATACTTCGCTCAATATAATTGTTTCTAATGACATCCATTTCCCGGCAAATTCCAGTAATTCATCATTTTTGATGGCTGAGTAGTACTCCATTGTATAGATGTACCACAGTTTCCTTATCCACTCGTCAACTGTTGGACATTTGGGTTGATTCCATGACTTTGCTATTGTAAACAGTGCTGCTATGAACATGGTCGTGCTTGTGCTATCGAGGTGAACTCTGCTGCATGGGGGGGGGTTATTCCCAAAGGTAGAATAGCAGGGTCATATGGCATTTCAATCTTTAATTTCTTTAAGAATCTCCAGACAGCTTGCCAGAGTGGCTGTATGAGCCTGCATTCCCACCAGCAATGTAGCAGAGTTCCCCTCTCTCCACATCCTCTCCAGCATTTGTTGTTGTTTGTATTGTGGATTTATGCCATCCTGACCGGAGTGAGGTGATATCTCAGGGAAGTTTTGATTTGCATTTCCCTAATGGCTAAGGAAGTGGAACATTTTTTAAGATATTTGTTGGACATTTTAATTTCATCCCTGGTAAAGTTTCTTTTAAGCTCCAGAGCCCATTTTTTAATTGGGCCATTAGTTTCCTTGGTGTTTAGTTTTCTAAGTTTTTTGTGCACTCGGGATAATAGACCTCTATCAGATATGTGGTTAGTGAAGATTTTTTCCCATTCTGTGGATTGCCTTTGAGCTCGTGTTACAATCTCTTTATTTAAACAGAAGCTCTTTAATTTCACCAAATCCCAACTGTTGAGAGTTGGTAGCAGTGACTGTGCCATTGGATGTCTGTTTAGGAAATGTTGCCCTAGCCCAATCAGCTCGAGGGAGTTCCCTACCCTTTCAACTATGGTTTTTATAGTCTTTGACCTCATATCAAGGTTGTTAATCCATTTGGAATTAAGTCTTGCACATGGTGACAAGTACTGGTCCAGTTTTAATCTTCTGCATGTGGAGATCCAGTTTTGCCAGCACCATTTGTTGAAGATACTGTTCTTTTTCCATTGGATTTTTTTGGGCCCCTTTGTCAAAATCAAATGGCTGTAATTTCGTGGGCTTATATGTGGGTCTTCAACCATTATCTATTGATTTGTGTGTCTATTTTTGAGCCAGTACCAAGCTGTTTTTACAACTATGGATTTGTAGTACAGACTAAGGTTTGGTATGGTGATACCTCCAGCTGTGTTTTTGTTACTCAGGATTGTCTTTGCTATCCTGGGTCTTTTGTGCCTCCATATGAATTTTGAGATTGTTTGGTCCACTTCTTTAAAGAATTGCTTTGGGATTTTAATTGGTATAGCATTGAATTTGTATATTGCCTTTGGTAGGATGGTCATTTTTACGATGTTGATTCTGCCAATCCAGGAACATGGGAGATCTTTCCACCTTCTGATGTCTTCTGCTATTTGTTTCTTTATGGTTTTATAGTTTTCATTGTAAAGGTATTTTACCTCCTAGGTTAGGTTTATACCAAGGTATTTCATTTTTTTAGGGGCTATAGAAAATGGGATTGAGTCTGTCGAGGCTTTTTCACTTCTTCCATTCTGGGCATATAGGAAGGCCATTGATTTTTGTACATTGATTTTGTATCCTTCCACAATGCTGAATTTCTGTATTAGTTCCAGGAGATTCCTGGTGAAGTTTTTGGGATCACTCAGGTATAAGATCATGTCATCTGCAAATAGAGATAACTTGAACTTCTTCCTTGAGGATTTGAATCCCTTTTATGTCCCTTTCTTGTCTTATGGCTGCAGCTAAGACTTCAAGTACAATATTGAATAGAAGTGGTGAGAGTGGACAGCCTTGTCTAGTTACTGATTGAAGTGGGAATGCTTCAAGTTTTTCCCCGTTGAGTATAATCCTTGCTGTTGGCTTGTTGTATATAGCTTTTATTATATTGATAAAGGTTCCTTCCATTCCTACCTTCTCTAGGGTTTTGATCATAAAGGGCTGTTGGATTTTGTCAAAAGCTTTTTCTGCATCTATCGAGAGTATCATGTGGTCTTGAATGTTGGACTGTTTTATATGGTGAATTACATTTATTGATTTGCGTATGTCGAACCAACCTTGTGTGCCTGGGATAAAGCCTACTTGATCCCCATGAATGATCTTTTTGATATGTTTTTGAATCTTATTTGTTAAGACTTTGATGAGAATCTTTGCATCTGTGTTCATCAGAGAGATCGGCCTATAGTTTTCTTTTTTAAGTGCATCTTTATTAGGTTTTGGGATTAAGACGATATTAGCTTCATAGAAGGAATTTGGTAGTGTTCCTTCCTTTGCAATTTGGTGGAACAGTGTAAGGATTATTGGTGTTATTAGCTGCTTAAATGTCTGGTAGAACTCTGTGCTGAATCCATCTGGTCCAGGACACTTTTTGGTGGGAAGATTTGAGATTGCTTTCTCAATTTCCTCATATGTTATAGGACTATTTAAATAATTCACAACTTCCTGATTCAATTTAGGTAAGTTGTGTTTACTTAGGAATTCATCCATCTCTTTTGTGTTGTCAAATTTCACAGATTATAAGTTTTTGAAATATGATGTTATAATTCTCTGGATTTCTTGGGTATCAGTAGTGATAACTCCATGTTCATTTCTAATTTTGTTAATTTGTGTTTTCTCTCTCATGCTTTTAGTTAATTTAGCTAGGGGTGTATCAATCTTTTTGATTTTTTCAAAGAACCAGCTTTTTGACTGGTTCATTTTCTCTATCATTTTCTTAATCTCGATTTCAGATATTTCTCCCCTTATTTTGCTAATCTCCTCCCTTCTAGTGCTTTTGGGATCAGATTGCTCTAGTGTCTCTAATGCTTTTAGCTGCATTGTTAATTTATTTATGTCTGATGTTTCCATTCTTTTGATGTAGGCATTAAGAGTTATGAACTTACCTTTTAGGACAGCTTTCATTGTGTCCCAGCGATTTTGGTAAGTTGTATTTTCATTATTGTTCACTTTCAGGAAATCTTGAATTTCCTTTTTATTTTCTTCCTGAATCCAATTCTCATTTGCATCATAGTGTTGTTTCCAGGAGTTAGTGTATTTTTTGTTGCTTGTTGTGTTGTGGATGTCAAGCTTTAAGCCATGGTGGTCTGATAAGGTGCAGGCTAGAATTTCAACAGTCCTGTATATGTGGAGATTTATTTTGTGGCCCAATATGTGATCTATTTTGGAGAAAGTTCCGTGTACTGCTGAGAAAAATGTGTATTCTTTGGTGCGTGGTTAAAAGTACAATAGAGATCTATAAGGTCCATTTCAGTAAGGTTTTGGTTAAGCTCCAAAGTGTCTCTGTTAAGTTTTTTACCTGTAGATCTATCCCATGTTGAGAGGGCGGTATTGAAATCCCCAAGAATTATCATTTTTGGGATTGATTTCTCGCTTTAGATGTTGTAGGGTTTGCTTAATAAATGTGGGAGGGGCCGTATTGGGTGCATATATGTTCAGTATTGTGAAGTGTTCCTGGTGAATTGTACCTGTGACTAAAATGTAGTATCCATCCGTGTCTCTTATAATTTTCTTTGGTTTGAAGTCTACTGTGTCCGATAGCATATTGGCTACCCGTGCCTGTTTTCTGCTTCCATTAGCTTGTAGAATTGTTGACCAGCCTTTTATTTTTAGGGCGTGCCAATCTTTTGTGGTGAGATGGGTTTCCTGCAGGCAGCAGATTAATGGATTGTGCCTTTTAATCCAAATTTGTAATCTGTGTCTCTTGATCGGTGAGTTAATTCCATTAACATTTAGTGTTATAATGGAGAAACTTTTTAATTCCAGACATTTATTATGTTTAGTAGTTTTTGTAAATATATTGCTTCACTTTTAATGGTGTTATACCTCCCTTCTGTTCTCCCGGATATGCCTGTTTTTTTCTTCAAGCTTGAGTATCATTTCTAGCATTTTTTGAAGGCCTGGTTTGATGGACATGAATCCCTTCAAGTTGTCTTTGTGCTGGAAGATTTTTCTTTTTCCCTCGATCATGACTGATAGTTTTGCAGGGTAAATCAGCCTGGATTGACATTTTTGCTCATTCAATACTTGAAGTATGTCTCTACAAGCTCTTCTTGCTTTTACTGTTTCGACTGAGAAGTCATTTGTTATTTTAATAGGTTTACCTTTAAAAGTGACTTGTTTTTTCTCCCGTGAAGCTCTCAGCACCAGTTCTTTATCTTGAATGTGGAATGTTTTAACTATTATTTGGTCATATCTGTTTGGGGTGTGGAATGCTTCTTGTATATGGATGGGCCTCTTTTTTTTAGATGAGGAAAGTTTTCCTTGATGATCGTTTGAAAAATTTCCTCTGGGGTGGTATTTTGAGATTCTTGCTCTGGTATTCCATGAATACGCATGTTAGGCTTTTCAGGGTGTCCCATATCTCTTGGATATTTCTCTCAAGTATCTTTTTGGCTTTAACAACCTCTTCCATTGAGCTGGTTTGTACTCCCACTTTATCTTCAAGGTCTGAAATTCTGTTTTCTGCTTCATTAGTTCTGTTGATAAGACTCTCTGTGGAGTTCTGGGTTAAAGATAACTTGTCTTTTAATTCAGTTTAAAACTCTGCTTGAGTCTGTTTTAACTGCTCTATGCCAGTTTTTGTTTCTTGCACTGTTTTTCTCAACTCCTCCAAGTGTCTGTTGTGTTCCTCTTCAAAGCGATTGATTAGGTTATTTAATTCCTCCCTGATTTCCTCTTTCATAGTAGTGAACATGGTAATGATCATGTTTTGAAAGTCGTTATCCTGGGTCAGGCTTTCTTGGCCATTTTCCGTGAGTTTGTTCTGGTTGGAGTCTAATATTATGGGATTAATTCCTTCAGTGGGAGATTTGTTTACTTGAGTGTTGCTTCTCATGGATTTGCACTTTGACTTGGGCATTGTCGTTTTAACTCTTAAGATCTTTCTATTTCTGTGCGTTTTTCACTGAACTGAATTATTTGGCCTGGGGTTCTAGGTGGTGGTGAATTCTGGCTGGACCGCGCGTGCGCGATTCCCTGGGGTAGAGTAGGGTTAAAGGCATTTTTGCCTTCTTAAAGAAAACACAGCCTTCACAAACATTACTACCAGTTAAGGAATCGAGCAAATGAGTCTGAGCAGGACAACTCACATGCAAACCCTCACAGGTACCTTCTGAATGTAATAATTTTTCCAACTTGTAACAAGGCATACAGTTTGACAAGTAGTCACATAAGTTAAAGCACATTTTTAACATAAAAAATTCATAGCACTTTCATATTTTCTTCCCTCACCGATACCACCACCACAGAAATAGTAGCAGTATGATTAGATGAAATGGGAAAGATACCTTTAATTCATGCTTAGTTTTGGAGCTTTCGTTTGACTCATTCTGTTGGATCAATGCAATTTAAGATATCAAATGTGTTCTGTCCCTCTGTCTCCACTCCATTAGTACCAGCAGTACAATGTATCCAGATATCAATGGTAGGCAACTGCTTGGTATGTTTGCCAATCCCTTTGAAAGAGTAGTTGGCTGATTGTTCGTAAGCATGGATTTATCAGTAGCCATGTAGTCCCTTGTAATAAATTGGTAGACCTCATTGTGATTTTTTTTCTTACATTCCAAGTGTTCTCTCCCTTCCTCCAATTCTACCATATTTCCTATTTCCCACAATACTCCAGACCTTGTATCTTCAAACCACTTGGTTCTGTCTCTTTCCTCTCCCTCAAAGTGTTCCTCCATTTCCTTAATGTGCCCTCTCCCTTGCTTTTCTTTATCTCATTTAGTTTCCTGGAAGGTTTATACCAGAATGAGCATAAAACAAAGGACATATGGTGTTTATCATTCTGGATCTGAACACCTCACTCAGTATATTAGTTTTAGTTTCATCTATTTTATTTGTGAACTTTTTGACAGCTGAGTCATGATCTTCCTTGTATTATATGTACTAGTTTTTATCAACCATTTTTCATGTGATGGACAGGTAAACTGATTTCATTCTCTTGATGCTTTGAATGTGGCCCATGATGAACATTCGTATGTATGCATCTCTGTGGTAAGATAAAGGATCTTTTGAAAATGCAGCCAGGAAAGACATAGCTGGGCCATAGCTAGGTTCATTTCCAATCTTTCTTTCTTTCTTTCTTTTTCTTTCTTTCTTTCTTTCTTTCTTTTCTTTCTTTCTTTCTTTTTCTTTTCTTTCTTTCTTCTTCTTTCTTTCTCTTCTTCATTTCTTTCTTTCTCTTTCTTTTTCTTTTGTTCTTTCTTTCTCTCTCTCTTTCTTTCTCTC
The DNA here is from genome assembly GCA_023101885.1 of Typhlomys cinereus. Classification (NCBI taxonomy): domain Eukaryota; kingdom Metazoa; phylum Chordata; class Mammalia; order Rodentia; family Platacanthomyidae; genus Typhlomys; species Typhlomys cinereus. The sequence goes on from JALPQD010000248.1 coordinate 371,950, forward strand.
TCTTTCCTTCTTTCTCTCTCCTCTTTCTTTCTTTCTTTCTTTCTTCTTTCTTTCTTTCTTTCTTTCTTTTTCTTTTTCTCTCTCTTTCTATCATTTTCTTTCTCTTTCTCTCTTTCTCTCTTTCTTGTGCATGGGGGATATCTACAATGGCTTGCAAAATTTTACATCACCACCATCAGTGCATAACAGTTCTCTTTTCCCAGAATTTGGTGTTGCATATTTTGTTAATCTTCATTATTCTGATTAAATTAAATGGAATCTCATAGTAAGTTTGATTTTCATTTTGTTGATGATTGAAAATGTCAAACATTTCTTAGCTATTTCTTAGATATTTAAATTTCTTCTTTTAAGAATGCTTTATTCAGATCAATAGTCCATTTCAGTTAGGTTTTTTCCTTTGCCAATGCATGATTTTATTTTTAATTTTTATACATTCTGGATACTTATCTTCTGTCATATGTATAGCTCACAAAGATTGCCTGTCATGTGTAGACCAACTTTACTGAAACAAAGTTTCTTTTGGAGAATAGAAGTTATTCAGTTATTTGTCTACTTATTTTTGTATTTTTATTCTTTTACAGTCTTAAACGTGTATGCAATGCATTGGATCAAAGCTATTCCACCCTCCCTCCTCCTGAACATTCCCCTATCATGTTTACCTCCACCTTTATGTCCATATTTTTAATTAGAATAGTATGGAATAATACATGGGAAATAAGAGAAGATACACTTAGGATGCAGATAGCTAGTTTGACTGTTTTGACAACTACAGATGATTAAGAATGCTTAATTGAAGCTTAAAAATGGAAGCATTGTCCATTTCCTGTGGAAATGTCGAGAACACACCCATCCCCAGACAAGGCAGGTTGCTTATGTTTGGGACACACAGGAACTTGGCCTAGAGATGTCATCCTTGTTCTGAGCATACCGACCTGACCCATAAGAAGCCATCTACATTGTGAGCTCACTGAGCTCTGACCCAGGGGAACTGTCCATATTGTGACCACATGGAGCCCTGGCCCGAGGAGAATGTCCTTCTGTGAGTACATGGAAATCAGGTTGTGAACACATGGATATGGAATTCTGGGACTGACAGGCACTGTGGTATATTAGGTTGCGGATCATTCAAATAGTTACATGTCAGAACACAAGATAAAGAATTAGTCCTCTCATCTTTGCCACATATTGGCAAGCATGCATACTGGCAACACAGCAAACCATGGGATAGCCTGTGCAGGTAAGAACAGAAGGACATGGAGCTGTGGTTGTCTATAGAAGTTTTACCCACAATCAAGTCTACTAACATTCCCACACAAATGGGATAGGCGCATCTCTAGCCGAGGAGCCACAGACAATCAATGGCTGCTAGAGGGAAAGTGATTATCTCTGCTCAGGACTATCATTGATGGCAGGCTGCTAATGCTTCAGTGAATGGACACATATCCATTTATATCAAGGCATCAGTAATAAGTGGACTCAGTGAGGAGAAAGAAAGAAAGAAAGAAAGAAAGAAAGAAAGAAAGAAAGAAAGAAAGAAAGAAAGAAAGAAAGAAAGAAAGAAGAAAAAGAAGCGAGACATAAAAGTGAGAAAAGAAAGATGGATGAGGTCAGTGGAATGGGAAAGTGTATCGTCATTGGATGTGACAGAATACATTGCACATACAAGACTGTGAAAGAATAAAATGTATTAGAAGATTTAAGTGCACAAAATTAAAGTGAGAACAGTTTTGCAAAACCCCCTTATGTGAGGTACTCCCAGGAATGAGGTTCAAAGAAATTATTCTAAGCTTTTTTTAATCCAATAAATCTCTACAAAAAAGGCTATCCAAACAGTGACTCCAGCGAGACAGATATCCTTGGAACTAGGCTTCTCCCCATTTAAAAATATTAACACAAGTCCCAGTGAGGTGATTCAACTGGTCAATGCACCTGCTCACAAAACTGGCCACCTGAGTTAAATAGTCAAAAAAGGACAAGGAGAAAACTGACTTCTGAATCTTGTCCTTTGACCTCCACATACATGTGGCAAATGGCCTCTCTCTCTCTCCTGTCTCTCTCCTGTCTCTCTCTCTCTCTTTCTCTCTCTCTCTCTCTTACTTTCTCTTTTCCTATCAAATGGATGAATGAATGATTTTTATATTATCAGAAATTCGGTTGCATAAAGGAGTTTTTCTTCCCACTGCAACTCTTTTCATTCTCACTTCTCTTTCTTGCTGTTATTTCTCTCCTAGCTTAAGCAGAAGAAAGAATGCATAGGATGCTTGTCACATGCTAATGACCTACTTAACTTAGGACCCTGATCTCCCAACTGCTTTCAGGAAATTAAACACAGATCTTCCTGGGGAAGTCAAGGGCCATTGAGTTACCTCATTGAGTTGCGGTATTACCAATTTGTCCCACACAGATAATTTGCAATGCTATGTAACCCATTCCTTTAGCGTGTGAATGTTAGTGATTTCTAATATATTCAGTTATTCAAGCAACTGATTTTAGAAAACTTTCACATCCATGAAAAGAAAACTATCCACTAGAGCAGTCCCTCGCTATTTATGCCACAATGTCCCAAGAGTCACCTGTGAACAATATTGCATTACAGGAATTGCCACAATTTTCATCCATCATTGTTCATTTCCCCTCTTTTCATTGAGTTGCTTAATTTCTATAAATCTTTCCCTAAATTTGCTGGCTCTTTTTTTTCTGTCCATTAAAAATGGCTGTTGAGTACTTGTTGCTTTATTTTTATGAGCTGGAGTATAAATTTCTCCAGAGTCTGCCTAATTAAAACATGACAGCTAGCTTCCAAATTAATATTTGTGATTGCTCTTAGATTTCATTACTGCAAAGTTCTCCTTTGAATTATCTATAAACCAGAAAATCTTGTGTTTAGATTGTGACATTTTTGAATAGCCAGCCTCTCTTTTAAGTTTCCTTTTGATTCTTAGTTTTCACGTGTTTGTGTATGAAGTGTGTGGGGGGGGTGAACACACATGAAAGCCAGTGTAGGTGCACATGTACATATGTGCACAAGTGAGCAGAGAGCCAATGTTTGATAATGAAAATCACTCTCTATAAATCTGCCATCTTACTATTTTGGTGGTGGGTCTCTAATTTAACCCACAGTACACCTACCATGGGAGTTTGGGTAATTCTTTAGGTTATTCAAGCAACTGATTTTAGAAAACTTACACATCCATGAAAAGAAATCTCCACTAGAGCAGTCCCTCGCTATTTAGGAATTTCAGGACCCACCTTCCAGGGCTGGAATTACATCAGTGTTTTCTCTTCCAAAAGTCCTCATATTGAAGTCGTCAGCAAGATGCCTTTCATATTCAGCCAGGTTATGTTTTATCTTTATTGCTGACAAAAGATGTCCAAAGAACAGATGTGCATTATCTTGAAAAGAAAAATATGTTTAATTTTAGAGATACCCATTAAGGAAGCAGCGTTATGTTGAAACAACCTCCAACTGGATAACGTAACAGCTACCAGTTGAATTTTCAATGTCATATTCATTGGAATTCATTTGATAGAACATAAAATTGGCCAAGGGATGGAAGGAAGATGGATCATGCAATGGTGTTTCAAGTCCTCCTGATACTAGCATGAGGTCAGATATTTTCAAATCTGAACATCACAGGAAAACACCAAGTAAATGTTGTATTTATATTCACTTGCTAATAAATTTATTCACCTCATGAGTAGGAGTGTATAAGAATGATTAGCTGTGTACTTGTAAGGCTTTTACCAACTATCTATTTCTGAATCTGTGATTTTTCCAATTGTGTATTATCAAAATTGTGTAGAATATAATAAGAATTACTATAGACACTAATAATACTTATTAGTATGATATATAAACTCATGAGATATATGTGAAATTGCTATGCTAAATTCAATTTTAGTACTACATTAATATTTGCAAGATACTCTCTGTGAGTAAGAAAACTTACAGAAAAGTAAAAAAAGTAAGCTCAGGGTTTTGCTTTTAAAGTAATTTCCAATGTTTGTATTTGCTTCACTGCATTTTATAGGCTCACTAATAAAAGTTTTTATTATCTTCTGATTTAAATCTAGTCACTTATTAAACCTCATAGCTATTTGCTTTTTCATATTTTTCTTTCTTTTTTAAAAATGCTTTCTATAACATTGCCAGAAATTACTTATTTGATTTTTTGTCCTATAGTTTTTTCTCCCTTTTCAATATATTGTGACTGATACAGATTTGTGGAAGGATAAAACAATCTATTGCTAAATAAGAAGTATGCTCTATTAATGTAAATTTTCTAGCTGTTATCACTTCGAAAAGAACAGAGAATTAATACCGATGAGAAATGGGGTTTGGGCCTCTGAATTTTGATGCTGTGGATCTATGTCTCTCCAATTAAGAAAAACACACCAGGGAATAGAATAAAAAAAAAATCAGCAAACTGTTATTTCTGCATCTGGATTGAAGCCTTTATTTTCCATTTTATTTCTTAAAGGATAATCAGTCCTCCTTGATAACCAAGAACTTTTTGTTAGGAAAAGAAGGGCACTGATTTTCTTTTCTTTCCCATTGAAATAGCAAGATTCCCAGAATAAAACCATGAGCATAAAAAGGTGTGATCCTGATCTCACTCAGACCTATTCTAACTCCTGAAAACTGTTAGTAAAAGAATGGGAAAATGTTTCCCTGTTACTACTTAACCTCAAAGCCCACCTGTCACAGTTTGAATTTGAGTTGTTTGTGACGGGATCATGTGCTTGCATCTTTAGCTAGTGTTGATGTTTGAAAAAGTTGTGACGCTTTCTAATGTCTTACTGGAGGAAGGAATGTCATAGGGGGCATGCTTTGAGGAGGGGAAACCCACCGTGCTTCTACTAGTAGTCTGCTTGAGCAGTAGACTCTTACAGTTGACCATTACAGTCTTAGCCTCCATTATGTCTGTAGTGACTTGGGCTGGAGGCTGCCACCCTCCATGATGGATTATATCTTCCTTTCTGGATTCTTAAGTCAAATAAATCTTTTCTGTCCTTAAGTTGCTTGAGGAGTGTTGTTTCACACCATAGAAATCTCTCACAAAGGCAAGTCACAGTTGCTTGTTTGGCTATTTTTTCTTTCTTCATGGTATGCTTTCTTTTATTTTAGCACAATAGGTATAACATAGGTTTATCATATGATATGTCACAGATATGAACCTAGGAACTTAGATATGTTAGAAAAGCCACAAGCCACTGAGCTGCACCCTTGCCTAAATATGGGTTATTGATAGTAAACTAAAGGCTACTGGCAATGGTCTGCTCTTTACTGTCCATAAAAGAGAGTGCACATCCTCACATCAGTGTGTAGGGAATATGATTACAGATCAGACCAGCCCTGCTGCCTTCATTCTGCAAACCTTAGTACTATTTGCTCCTTCTCACTTCAGCAATAACTTAGTGAAAGTAACCTCAGAGGGATGTGCTATCGCCAATTCTTAATTGCTCTGAAATTTATAGGAATGTGTCCAGAAATAGCTAGCCCTAATGAATTAAGAAATTCCTCGCAACGGCATGATTACCATTGGTGTATCTGCAACTTTCAAATGCACAAAATGAATGGTCTTGCAAAGTGAGTAGACTTAGACTGTGTATTTATTAAAAGCATAGAATAGTAAACATAATTCAGGTTAAGTAACTATTCCATGCTTAGTAATAATGTGTGCCAAGTCTCACAGTTTATCTACACAGTTTGTCTCATCAGAAATCACCCAGGGATTTTCCTAAATGTTTACACTAAAACTGTGCCTGGAGATTGTGATTTAATAATGTTGTTAGAAATCTGTAGACTTAGAATTTCAGGAAGAATTCTTCAATGATTTTCTGGTCCAAACAAGACAATGTAGGCTCAGTCTTTACTACAATATAGATGTGTAAAATTTGAAACAGTTAAATACTATTTTATCCACTGATAATTTCATACATGTGTAGAGTACATTCTGTTTAATGGAATTTCCTCTTTCTCCAATTTCCCCTCACCCTTTCTTATGCCCTTTGTTATAGATAGATTTGAGTATTATTATCCTGATGGTAAAGGGTTTAAACTCTGGACACATTTGTTAGTAGCTGAGTTGAGCCTAGAACAAATCTGCAGGAGATTATCTAGTTGATGAGGGATGCCCAGCCTATGTTGAACAGGACTGGTAAATAAGATGGACAGAAATGTTTGAGAAAGTCGATACTCTTTTGTATACTTAACCAGATATCCTGGTCTGCAAGAAGACAGTCCCTCTCTCAACCATTATGTGAATATGCTGTGACCAGTCCCCTCAGTCCCCGATGTTGGTATGGCTTTCTGCCAAGCTGCACAAGCAACTGTAACGGGAACATTGTAAAATGTACTTCTGCTGCTTCCTGGTAGCCATGGAGAAAATGGCTTTCTTCTGTCGTGTCTTGCCACATTCACACTTCCTCCTCCCAGCCTGCAAACAGCACAGCCATTTGTGTATAAGGAAACTTTGAAAAAAGAATAAAACTTTCTTTCCCTCTCTTTATGATGTTTCTCCTAGGTGTTAGTCAAAATAATGGCAAAGCATATTAGCATAAAATTTGAAAATTTAGAAAGGACAGGAAACTGGCTTGGGATCTTGGGTATTTTATTGTCTGGTGCATATCCACAAAATAATGGACTGTGTCATCTCAGTCTTGGAAGTATATGCCCTTTATCTTGGAATAGGACATAAGTCAGATATGTTTGCTATTACTCATGAGAGAACAGAAGCAATTATGATGAATTGAAATGAGCTCAATATACATGAAGAGAGATATTTTGAAAACTTTGGCAGAAAGTAAGAAGGCAGAAGATGTTCTCTTATACCTGAAATAATGGCCTTCTTGCCTAGATACAAAGATATATTGTCTCTGGCCAGAGACATAAAAGGGAATTACCTACTCAATAGTATATGAAATATTGTAATATCTATTGACCTAACACTGAATATATCCATGTTAAAGTCAATGGAAGAAGATTCTAGTGCATTCCTCCACTGGGAAGATAGGAGTAATAGGGAATTTCTTCACTTTTAGTGTACAATCTTATTTCGCCCATCCTAGAAGGAATCAAGGCATCACAGTATGGATAAGAAACTGAAATTCATAAATGATAACATAACAGAGCTCTTATCTCAGCTCATGCAGCTCAAAAGAAAACATCATGGTATGTGCAAGTACTTAGGGAAAATGCTGTCAGCCACAAATTCTTTACTTTCCAAAATACTTCTTCACACCCTGGAAGAGAAGACTTTGCCAGGTTGTGCCAGTTGTACACACGTGTCAATTTGACTGAGCTCTGGGCATGTTTGGAAAGAATTAGTAACTGAGGCAGCCCCTGAAGGAGCCTGTGGGAAATTGTCTGAATGATGCGAGAAGACCCAGCCCATGATGGTTAGGTTGAGCAGATGGATAAACTAGAGAGAGCTGGATTGTATTTAGCATACTGACATGCAGCCCTCCTGGAAAGAAAGAAACTCGGAACTCTCAGTTCTATATATGAATATGATGTGCTCAATACCCTCAGCTCCTAATGTAGCTATGAACTCTCCTGTCAACCGCGAAGTTAAAAAATATATTTGATCGTAATTATTTTAGTTTACAATAATATATTGATATACAATGTATTATTAAATCAATATAGAATAAGGTGTCATGTAGTATATTTGTACATTGTAATTATAGTCATGCACATTATAACCCAAGTAAGAATAAAATCCCTTGGAAGCCCATTGTGGTTGGCACTAGTCCTTGGTCAGGTGACTAAGACAGAGGGAATCAATTGAGGAAGTTGCCTTCCTTTGTTATGTTGATCTGGCAAGTGAGGATTTTTTTTCTCTCTCAGCAGTTCTATGGGTAAATGGACACAGTGTGACCAAACTGGACAAGGAACTGTCCTGAAGAATTATAAGCCAGAAAAAAAAAAAAAGACCCTTGTTCTTTAAGCTTCTTTGTCATGAATTTATCAGCAACATGCTGAGTAATTTCTTCAAAATCCATAGATATATGTGTGAGCACAAGCTCTGTAAATACATTAGGATGCCAGTTTGGAAATTCATAATAAAACACAGCCAGGGAAATTATAATGAGGTCCAAATAAATAAACATAGTAAGTCTGTAGACTTAAGTGCTATCATGATAATGAACTTTAAGCTGAATGCCTCACAAGGACTCAAGACAGAAGAAGGAAAACACAATCCAGCTGTGAGCTGCTGATTAAAAACTCACTTGAAATCCAGTACCATATTTAGATAAAAAAAATAAATAAATAGATACAGACTATGCTATGTCAAAAACTTTACAAAGTACATCTGGAAGTAAAAATTAGCAGAGGCAGAAGCAGAAATTCTCTCATTCCAAAAGTATTAATACATTATTAAAAATAACAACTGAAAGATTGTAAGCATCCATGCATGAACAAACAAGAAATGACAATTGAGCCAAAGGAAAAATAGACAATACAAATTTATAGATAACAATGTTGAATTTCCATCCCAGGCATTGCTACTTTTTAAAATCTAAATCAGCAAAATATGGAATTTTTGAGCAATATATTCAATCAATAAATTTAATTTCAAAGTACAATTTTAATTTGAAAGTATAATTTATAAGTATATTTATTTTATAAACACATAGCACTGTATTAAATAATCATCAAATTTAAAAGAATCAAAACAATAAAGAATTCTTGACAATAAATTATACGTCTAAATTATACATCAATAATCAACAGGAAGGAAATCACTTTGCTCAAGACAGTAAAAACAGTACACTTCTAAATATAGGATGTACCCGTTAGATATAGTACATTGCATACAAAATGAAAAAAACTAAATTAAAATGGAAACAAAATACATTAAAATGTTTGAGACATAACTAAAGAAGTACTGGAAGGAAATTTGTGGTAGGAAATATGAATATTAAAAATATTAAAAAGGGTTTTCACTTAATAGAGTTTCTAGGTCAAAGAATTAAAAACATCATATGGAAATGAATCCAAAACAAGTAGAGGGAAACAAATAATCAACATGAGATTGGGATTAATAGAAACAAAATACAAATAGTAGAGAAAAAGCAATAAGTCATTTATTTGAAAATTCGTAAAATCAAGTAACTTTATTAAGATATGTCAAACAATGAAAGGTCACTCAAGAGTAGGACTGATATGAAATGAGCACTGTGTTTGCTCATTTGCATAAAATAAAATGGAATCCATGTTGTATGTGTCTGCAGTCACAGGTTCAGTGAATACAAGAAATGGGGAAATTCTAGATGAACAAAACCAAACTAAAATGAAACGCATTTACTATCCGAGAAACTATGAATCAAAGAAAAAATAACAATTAACTTTCCAGAAAATAAATCTACCAATCTGGATAGTTTGGAAGAACAATTTAATAAAAAACATAAAGTATTATTAATAATATAACTTCTAGTCAAAGGACAACCTTTCTCAGCTCATTTTCTAATGCCAGCACTAGAAAAATAAGGGAATATCATATACTGGATTGAAAAATAAAATGTTGAGCTTGCAACATGTCTTGGAGGGGAAACAATTTGCCACACAGGTGTGAAGATCTGAATTTGAATCCCAGAAGCCACCAAAAGTACAACATGGAAGACTCTGTCTAATTGCAATGCTTCTGTGGTAAGACCATAGGAAAGGGAAAGAAAACGCCCCAGAAGCTTTGGGATGAGGCATCCTGACCTATGAAACCATGAACAGCTAATTTAGCCTATCTCAGAGAAGATAGGAGGCAAGGAATGACATCTGAGATTGTCCTCTGACCACCACACAAATACATTTACACACAACCAAACACAAACATATGAGCAAGCACACATGCATATGTATGTACACATAGACACACAGAGAGAAAGAGAGAGAGAGAGAGACAGACAGACAGACAGACAGACAGACAGAAATTAGAGAAAAAGAAAGCAGAGTGTCAAGAAATCTCATAAAATTACACATAAATATTCTCAATAAATAGGGACAGGTGCAGTTATTTAGAATCCTTTGATACAAAATTTTCAGTGATTACATGGAATGAAAGCAATTTTTTACACGTTCATTATAAGTACAATTTGAAATTGAAATCTGAGTCTTTTTCTAAGTAAACTATATACTCAAGTATACCAAGATCAGGAGATAACTTTCCTGTCAGCTGTGGTACAAAACCTAGAGGTGATACTGAGCAGTATGCTACATTTCCTGGATCTTTTGAAGGTTTATCCTTGTCCTCAACTTGACAGGAAACGGGATAAGCTAGCTGATCAGCCTTCAGACCACCAAGAAGGAGATTATCTGGATTAAGATTTTTAAAGTGCAAATGACAGAGGCAGAGGATCTCATCACCTGACAGGATGCAGCCTAGAGCAGTAGAAGAGCAGTGAGGTGGACAAAACAACCAGCCAGAAAGCAGATTAACGCAAGGTTCACACAGAATCAGGCTAAGATAAACTCTCCCCATCCTAATGTTTTGGGAACCTCATGGAAGAGGGTGTGGTGAGATTGTAAGAATCTAAAAATAGGAAGGTTCACTGTTATATAAGACATTGCATTCAAGGCAGGAATGCTACATCTAAGATCTCACTGCAGTGAGACCTGTTCTTACCAAACCTGCCTAACGACCGACATGTCAACATGCTCCCCATAGAGTCTAGATGAACTCAAGAGAAATAAGCACGTGCAGTGGAAACCTTAAGTACTAAAGCTGGATGAGTGAAGGGAAATGCTCCCATCAGTGGGGTTCCCCAAAGAGAGGCAACTTTGCATGACACAAATGGCTTGAACCCCCACAAGAGTAGATAAGCCAGAGGAAACTCTGGGATCCACAGAAGCAGACAGGCAGAATGGTGGGAGGAGAAGATGGATTGACAGGAAAGAAGGGTGATGGGAAGGAAGGGGGATGAAGGGAAGCAGGGTATCAATATGCTCTTGAACTAGAAAAATAAAATAATTAAATTAAGTGCAAATGACCAACCTGAAATGTGGGTGTCATCTTCTAGTGGCAGATCAGATAACATGGAAAGAAAAGGTCTTTCCCTCTGCTGGCAAGCTCATCTTTCCTGCTAATGCCATTCTTTGCAGACATTAGAACCAGTTTTCCTTGACCTTCCAACATGACCGAAGTCCAAAGGCTTTCTAGGAACTCCTCCCCCACCCCCTTCACCTCCACTTTGGCTCTGCTGAGATATTGAGCTCCAAAACTGAGCAGCTACGTTAATGTTCAACGTAGGGTTATGAACGGGAAAATTTATATATTTTCTAATGAAACTGTCACTTGCCATAGTGAATAACACATCCAAGGTGCTAGGGAGATGACTCATTGTATAACTTGCTTTTTTTGCAAGAAGGAGTGCAGGAGTTTTAACCCCAAACCCATATAACTAATGGGTAGAAAGGGTGGTCTCTTGTAACTCCAGTCCTTGTGGTAAACACAGAGACCCGCATGCTATGGTAGGTTAATGTAGCTGAGTAGGAGCATTGGGTACAGATAGGAGACTCTAATTATAAATCAGGAAAATCATTAAAGAAGGTAGTTGAAATCAGCTTCAGATCTCATATGCACATCCACATTTATATTTGCCCACACACATGCAGACATACATATATGTACTCCCTGAGCACAATTACAAGAAAAAAAGCATAAATAGAGAGATATAGACAAAGGAAATAGAGCCAGTCATGATCACACATTGGCGTATGTAATAGTAAAAACTATACTCTAGTGAATGCAAAAGCAAAACCTGAAATGCCTGTCATGTGTTTAGTTCAAGAATTGTCTAGTAAGTCAATGAGTTAGAAAGTGAGATCCTTGATCAGTGAGTTGGCTCAGTGTGTTAAGACACCTTCGCACAAACCTGGAGAGTTGAGTTCAATCTCCGGCAGCCCACTGTGGTAAAAGGAGAAAACTGACTTCTTAAAGTTGTCCTCTGACCTCTATCCATGCACTATGGAATGCATGTGCTATCTGTTCTCTCTCTCTCTCTCTCTCTCTTTCCTCCCCATCTCTTTCTTTCTTTTCTCTCTCTTTTTCTCTCTCAGATTTTTTAAGTAATTGAAAAAAATAATATAGGGTTTTGGATACCAGAGTCTCTGTGCATGATTTCTATTGTATTGTGATGACGAATTTCTATTGTAAATGTGATAGGACTTCATGAAAATGTTTGAATAAGGGAATAGACATTGACTGAGGAAGGTTTGAAAATTCTCTTTGATTCTTTTGTGGGGAATTCATTAGGCTATATTCTTTGTTCTGCAAGTCATCACCTTATCAAATGAGACACTAGATTCCTACCTTGATAGGTTTCTGGTCAAAAACGAATTCCATTTTGTTGCCTTCAACACAGATTCTGAAGGACAGTTGGGTGAAAGCAGAATCAGATCCGTGAAGTAAATGGCACCTTTTCATTTGCTCTCATTCCCCACATGAACATGCCTTCTAATTAGGGTGATTTGCAGACACATAGGACCCAGGGCATGTCCCAGTGCATGCTCAAAGTAAATGCTCACAAAATAATAACCAATCAGATATGTGCAATTATTAGCAGCTGATGAAGCCACGGCCTGGTAATCTGGAAGCTACACTTATCTCAGGTGATTTAAATTGAAGATGACATATCAAAATTCTAATTACAATCAAACTTAAAACTAAAGGACAGAAAGCAGAGCTGGAATGTCCCCTAGGCGATTACAGATTGCCTCCCAATTTATTACGTTTAGCTAATACATTAGACAAAGCATTTTGTTATCTTGTCTTTTCAATTATACACAATTCATGCTAGAAAGTCATGGTTTCTTTTTTTAATTTTTTTATTATTTATTCAATTATGCATGTGTGTATATATGTGTGCGTGTGTGTGTGTGTGTCTGTGTGTGTGTGTGTGTGTGTGTGTGTGTGTAGAACCACAGACGAATTTGGGAACCACCATGGACACCTCCACCTCTTCCTTGTTTACTCTGCCCCTGGATTCACAGTCTCTGCCCTACTAGGACAAACGCAGGTTGCCCCTGCTTCCACCCCGCGTCTATACGTGGGATCTGGGATCCGAACTCAGGACCTTCTGCCTGCAAGGCAGAGGCTTAACCCCTGAGCCACCTCTCCAGCCCCGAAAGTCATGGTTTCAAGAACTCCTAGAATATTCTGGCAATGTCACAATGGAGAAGAGGTTGGAGAACCTGGTTCTAAGAACTCCTAGAATATTCTGGCAATGTCACAATGGAGAAGAGGTTGGAGAACTGGTTCTATGATGTGCCAAAGGCAGAAAGGAAGCTCGTGCATATCAATGGAAAAGTATTTATCTGATCTTCAACAGTCTATGGACCCCTCCTTTATAATATGCTCATTTGTGTAAGTTTTTAGGCATAGTCTATGTAAATTTATCTTAAATAACCCCACTGGTTTATATTGTCACTGATGTAGTTATTGATTGTAGAGATTTTTAATATTGAAAGCATGGTAAACCACAGTTGTTGATATTTTTCAGGATCCACATATTTTATTTTCTACACAATCTGCCCATTATCATGGAAATGTGAATATCACAATGAAAATGAAAACAGATAATTCTTTGAGGAGTAAATTAAGTGACAGGAAAAGAATTTTCTGTGGAATATCAACTAATCTGAAGTATATTTGTTCCTGTTTTTAAGTTTTTTCTGAATAATGTACTTCATCAGGAACAGATAAACTTTTTTATTTGAAACAATACTTTTTTGATGTCAGATAAAATTTACTAGGATCACAATTTGAATGTTCTTTTTAGTTTTTCAAAAATTGCAGTGGTGTTTTATGATTTTCTCCCCACATTATTTTTCCTCAACCTACTTAACTAATGGAGAAGCATCCCTCCCACTTGAAAGTCCCTTCTTGTCCTCGCTGGATCCAGAACAAGCTGCCTGGTTCTACATTTGCCTGGGTCCCCTCTATAGCTGATCATAGATAGTCGAAGCAAGAAGGAAAAGGGTCCTTCTCACATCAGTGGCACTTTCACTGAGATATTGGCTATTTGAATGTTTTAAAATCAAGTTTTGCTTGTTGCTAATTAATTACTGTATCAGACTTACGTAATTTGAATCCGAACAAGAATCTGAAGATGAATTAACTCTTCTCTATAAGTTGAAATAGTAATGTAATCTGAAAAAGAGAAAAAACAACAATAACAAAAAACAATCATGTTGTCTGCCTTGGTATGGCAATTAAAAAGGAGTACAAGAAGTACCTGACATTCACATGGAAAATAGATGTTAAATATTTATAAAGGCACTCTGAGTCACATAGAGACATTTCACGAGGAAATCAGCCACATTTAATTTTGAAAATTCAGATTATCAGGGATTTGCATAGAGGTAGTTGCACATAAAAATTAGGAAAAAAAATAACACAAAATGATAGGGTTTAACCCTCACAGAACTTGCAAAATAATTACATATATATATATACATACACACACACACATACACACATATACAAATGAAATAATTATCAACCTGATTTAATGTTATGTCAGATGATGTGATGTACAAGGTTGATCAGAATATAGTGGAGACATGAAATCACTCAAGCCACTGAATTTAAGATATTACTCAGATGGTAGTGAGATATCAGTGTTTCTTTACACTTGCTCACCGACAATATAGCAGAAAAACAAAAATAAGCAGCTATAGATGCCACCATCATCATGTCCAGCACGACTCACAATTTCAATTCAACTTAATCATGTAAAATTGAGTATAATTTAATAACCAACGTTGTTTCAAGGAAAAAAGAAAATGAAAAAGGGTGAGGGGATGTAAGTCAATGATCTAGCATTGCTAGAATGAGTAGAAGGTAGGCCTTGAGCAGTGAGTCTATGGGAAAGAAGCACAAATGAAAACCCAGTTATATAACTGTCTCTTTTTAAAGGATTCTTGCTAATGCCCTGTTCTTATTCCTTTATTTTCACATCTTAGGACACAACAAGAACTTTCAGTCTTAGTGCTTACAGAGGTGATAGGTTTTCAGGGAAGTGAGAAAGGGATAGACAACTTAAATCTTCCAGAGAAGTCATGGCTGTCCATACTTTTTTGATTTTCAGCATTACACTGTTTTATGTGCATGTGTGCATGTGTGTGCATGCATGCATGTGTGTGTGTGCATGTGTGTGCATGCATGCATGAGTGTGTGTGTGTGTGTGTGTGTGTGTAGTGATTATTGTATCTCTGTGTTGTATTTTCCTCTATTCAATTTTTAACTCCAATGATGTATCTCTGATGGTTTCACGCATGTGCAAGGAATTTAAATCATCTTTACTACATATCACTTGATTATATCTTCTTCTTTTTCTCATTGAAAGTCTTCTCTTCCCATCCTGCTCCTCTCCTTCCTTCCCTGAATTTTTGCAAACAGACTCACTGAGTGTCATAGAGGTTGCCTACAGAAACGTGTGTCTGGGCACGTGCTGGAAAATGATTGTTAGAACTTATACACATGTGCAAGTAGCTAGAAAAACGTGTGTCCCATCCCATAATAGCATTCACTCTCAGTAGTTACCTAGAATGTGAAGCTGCCTCACACTTAACTCCCACCCATAGTAAAACACTGAGTTGTTTATTTCACTAAGACCTACATGGGATTTACTCTGTACTTAATGCGAAAAAAAGGGCTTCATAAAGGAAGAATGTTTGCACCACTATGCTAAGATGCAAAAAACACACGAAAGAGACAAAATTTGCAATCAGTGATTTGTTTTCCAGGAGTATGCAGAGAGTTACTGGAAGTCCAGCAAAACAACAGTGTCTGAATTTATAGATACTGATATATTGGGGCATGACAGAAAGGAAGGGCTAATCATGAAAGACTATGATATGTTCAGTGGCTTAACTCAGACTCATAAATAATGCTAGATATTTACAGACATACAAGATGCTCAGACAGAGAACACAAAGACAGCCTCATACACAGTTCTTACAATCTTGACCACATGTGTGAATTCTACTACTAACATTGCAGGTCTTAAGACTCTTAATAGACATGAACGTTAACTGTATCAGGACATGGGTTCACAAACTGGTATGGATAGAAGTCAGAGCTAAGTCCTTGTCTTTATTATCTCCTAGGCACTGGGATGGCACTGAATTTATTCTGCATCAATTTAGTCTCATACTCTGGGACTGCATATTGGACAGCTATACTATGACAAAGAGATTATAGAAGACAGTTACAGAATCATCGAGATTTTGACTGACACTCCCTGTGAAATTATCTGGAGACTATTTTAATAAAGCATTTAAGCGTAGTGACTATGTCTTAAAAATAGAGGAATTGCATTCTAATTAAACAAAATTCTAGCTTTAACCAATAGACTACACAGTGACTTTGTTCCAGAAATTGAGGGTGATATATTTTCTCATTTATGCTTTTCTTTTTTTGGAAAATATGTTTGCCTATGACAAAATGAACATAAAATTTTCATGCCAAAAAGAATGGTTTCGTGTTTTGTTTCCAGGAGAGAGATATCACTTTAATAGCTAATCACTTTTGTTCCTCGTTCTAATCTTTAGATGTCAAGACATGCACAACCTGTGACTGATGGCTTCTAAGAAACGTTGTCTGTCAACCAACAATCCTGTAGTTGTCCTGCACTTAACTCATGAAGTCCTTGTGGGAATCACATTACAATTATATTTTTATACCACACAGGAAGAAAAAGCATAAGAAAGCCATGTAAATTCAAGAATGTGAGTCAAGGAGTGTGTGTGAAAAAAATAACGTGCTTGTTTTGACTTAGTACATTCTTTCAAAAGCAAGGCATTTTAATATTAACTTTAAATACTGAGGCAAGATTGCTCAGTGGATGTATTAGTCAGGGTTCTCTGAAGAAACAGAACCTATAGAATGTAAAATATATAAAAATAAGTTTATTAAAATAACTCACAATAAAAATAGTGTCTTTCAAAGTAGTCGCCCGCAGCTGCCTCACTCTAGACTGGAATGTTCCACAAAGCCAAAAGGTCCTTTTGCTCCTCTGGAGGGTCGAAGATGCTGGGTTCCCAGTCCGTGAAGAACAGCTGGGCTCCGATATTGGTGATGAACAGCTAAAAGCAACAAGGTTTAGAGACCAGGCTCCAAAGGCAGCGGGAACAGCAACAACGTGGTGGAAAAGGTGAAGGTCCACATCAGCCAAGGATGGAGGCAGCAGCAGCAACAAAGAAGGCCACGATGCTCAAAAAGCGAACTACGCATGCAGAGTGGACTGCACAGCAAGTCAACGCCAGATAAGAGAAGAGCAAGTCCCTCCTCCTGCACCTCCTATTATCTGCTCCATCACTGGAAAGTACCACCCACTATGGGCTGCGTTCTCCACAGCAATCAGTCAAATACCTGCAGACTTTTTCAGGGGCCATTCCAACCATCAGCCTTCCACAGCTGCCCCCAAACAATTTGCAGCTGTCAAGTTGACACCAAAATTCAACCATAACAGTGGGTAAAGTCATCTACATTCAATCCTGGGTGACCTGAATTTAATCCCTGAGCCCACACTGGAGGAAAATGTTAACTTCCAAAGGTTGACCTCTGGCCTTCACATACCTGCTCCCTCACCTCTCTCTCTCTCTCTCTTTCTCTCTCTCTCTCTCTGTATCTCTGTATCTCTCTCTCTCTCTCTCTCTTTCTATAGATAAAATAAACTTTAAAAATATTACTGGGCTAAAGAGATGAATTGGGGTTAGGACTCTGTCTCACAAGCAGGAGATCTTCAGTGTAGATCCCAGGTCCCCCATGAAAGCCAGGCAGAAACAGCAGTGGCCTGCATTTACAATATTGGTGGGCAGAGCCTGGGAAATCCCAGAACAAAGTAAGAAGAAGGTAGAAGTAATTGAGGATGATTCCCAAAGTCACTTTTGGTTCTCCACAGGGACACACACAGTGCCTTGTGATACACACACGCACACTTTATTTTTGTGTGTGGCTCTGTGTGTGTGTGTGTGTGTGTGTGTGTGTGTGTGTGTGTGTATTACAGGGCACTGTGTGTTCCTGTGGAGGACCAAGGGTGACTTTCAGGGTGGCAGCATCCAGGATATAACAACAATGTTATTGGACCTTGCTTGACCTCTGAATGGCTGACATGTCAACAATCTCCCAAAGTCTAACAGAGATCACAGAGAAGAAGGCTTCAGGCAGTAGGATCCTTAGAAGCAAGTGATTAAACAGTCATAATAGAGTTCCCATACTAGCATGCAGCCCAAGAAGGGGCCCCCAAAACTATGCCATTGAGTCCTGAACCATTAGTAGTGTAGACAAATCAGAGGGAAATTCAGCAGATGCTCTGGAGGATGGAAGGGAGAAACCAGGAAGCACCAAGAGAAGAGGAGGGATGGAAAAGGGGTGAGAGGGAAGGGAGAATGGGAAGGGGGAGTGGGAAGGGGTGAGAGTGGAATGGGGGACAACAACAGGGAATGGACGGGGAGGGAGAAGAAGGGAGGTAGCTATGGAGCTTGTATAACTAAGCAAAAATATAATAAAAAGTAGAGAGGACAAAAATATTATTATAAATATTTCTCAGAGCTGATATAGTATAGACCATCTGTTCATATTTGTGACAGTTGCATTTTATGTATTTACATGTGATCTGCAGAGACCTATTAAGATGCAAAAATATATTCTTGCTTTAATGTTTTGGTGGAATTTTAGTCTTATTTTTTTAAACTGTGAGCATTGTAGTTACTTTCTTTCATTGCTGTTAGACAGTACTCAGATTCAGCTTCAGGGAGAGAGGGAAATTTCTTTCAGCTAGAGTACATTAAAACAAAAATCCCTCAGCGGAAGGCATGGCCACAGGCAGTAACAGAAGGATGGTTCAGTCAACATATTGGTCATAAGGCCGAGAAAGCAAGAAGAAACTGAGATGCAGCAGGGTAGGAATATCAAGCCTCAAGTCCCACCCTCTGTCACATGCCTTCATGCACCAAAGTCGCACCTCTTAAACATACTAAGGTTGCAAACCCAGGAGCTTATGAGGGGGACAACTGGCATTCCAACCATGACAGCAAGATCCAACAATGAACTATTAGGTTTAACATGAGCAGAGGATAAACTTGAGTGCATGCAAAACAAAATAAAGTAGAAAAATGGTCATTTCAGTAAAATGTTTCTAGTTGTTAAACTTTGCCTTTGAATTTTAAGTAAAAATGTTAGTTTGTTCTTACCTTTTTGGCATAATAGATTTTATATTCTTTTTCTTATAATTTGCAAACCAAAAATAAAGTTTCATTATCCGCTGGGATACAAGAAAGAAAAATTACATTGAATAAATGTTCTCTACATCCTTTAAGATACTGTCTTGGATTAAACTCTTGGTGAGGAAGAAAATCACTTGCTATTATGATAACTTGTCTAGCATGCTTAAATTATGTAATTATTTTTGAAAAAAATGATCTATAGCAAGTGGAAAATATCATTAATTCTTAGGACATCGAGTTTTAAAATGTCATTGAAAAAGTTCAACACCCTGTGAAATGAGGAACATGAAAGTGACAGAAGAAAGTAAATAACTAGGGATATTCAAGGAGAGAATGAGATGAATGGAAAGGAACATGGAAAGAACAAAAAAAGAAAAAGAAAAAAGGAAAAATCAAAGTGAGATAGAAAAGTTAGGCAGTTTTAGAACAGCCATGCTGGGACATCTCAGAAAGTTTTGGAAGCCGTCCCCAGCTACCAGGAATACCCTGGAGGAAAATCCCCTGTTGATGGGGAGCAACTGTTGCCCAGAGATAAGGTGGTCTACTTCCCCCAACCCTTAGCATACTAAAGGACATGGAGATAAGTTCTCCTTTACAGTTAAGCCCTACCAAGAAAGTGGGCACAAGATCAAATGGGTTGGACCCCAATATCAGCTAACCAATGAGGAAAAACCATTTTTTTCCCTGGGCTTGCCTAAGTGTATAAATATACCTGACCCTGGCAACCATCTTTGGCACCTGCCCCTCATGGCCCTCCACATCTGGAATCTGTTGAGTTCTGTTCTTTCTCTCCTCTAATAAACTCTGCCTTAATCCTCTACACTTGTTTTGGTTTCAATAGTCAACTCCAAACACAAGAACCTGAATAAATAAAGATCCCTAGAGAGTGACCCCTGAACAAAAGGAGGGAGGAAGGAACAAAAACTGGAAAAGAGAAAAAGAAGAAGGGAGAGAAACAGAGGAAGAGAAAGAGAGAAAGAGAGAGAGAGAGAGAAAGAGAGAGAAAGAGAGCAGATGTAGAAGCCTTATCTGGTTTGCAAATGCAAAATGGTCAAAAATCGTGTATGCATTGACTTCATTAGTCCGTGGCTTTGTTTTAAATTTTGGTTACAGGCTCCTTTAGTTTGTTTGGTCATGTTTGCAAATAAGCTTTTTCATACAAATTTAATTATCATGACTCTGCTTATTTAACAGCTCGTCCATTTTTTCTTGTCAAGAGTCATTTGACTTTTTCAATGTCCTTCTGATTTTGGGACTTTCTACATGAATTTATGTTAATCCATCCAGAAAAAATAGTGAAATAGAAAAATGTCTTTCCTGGCAGCTAAGTTTGGAGGAATTTCTATTGCATGCAATAGATGACTAACACATATTAGCAAAACAAATATAGCACTGTGAACATGTATCCACAAATAGTTATGGTCTTTGGTTTGCAGAATTCAAGACAGATCTGGGAGGCAAAATTACCCAACGTGTAAGAACAGCTGACTTTGAGGTTCATTCAAGCTTCTTCCATCTTCCACAAAAGGCTGGAGAAAAGGATTCCCTAGTTTTGCATCTGCATCTGGAAATGTTAGTAATTCTCACATATTTATTCCCCTACCCCAGGGACTCTATTATCAATCCAGGAAAGTCTATAAGGAAAATTCTCAATTTCCACTGTAAAGGAAAATAAACAAGCTTATGAATTAGATTGAAGAGCATCGAAAGTCATAAAATGGGGGCTGGAGAGGTGGCTCAGGGGTTAATCTCTGCCTTGCAAGCAGAAGGTCCTGAGTTCAGATCCTAGACCCCACGTATAGACGCCAGTGGGAAGCAGGGGCGGCCTGCCTTTCTGGTCCTGGTAGGGCAGAGCCTGTGAATCCCAGGGCAAGTAAACTAGGAGGAGCTGGAGGCAGTCCATGGTGGTTCCCAAATTCACCCGTGGTTCTACACACACACACGCACACACACACACACACACACACACACACACACACACACGCATACACGCATTCACACACAATTGAATAAATAATAAAATTTAAAAAAAACAAAAAGAAACTTAAAAAAAAAAGAAAGTCATAAAATGAACATCTTTGCCTGTGAATATGAAATGTCAGCTTTTGTGTTAAATATTATTTTATATATATCAATAGAAATGGATAAATTTTCAAGGGTCCTTCAAAATGTCATTCGATTCTTTCAGGAATTAGCATTGACTGTAGGAGTTATCAAGATAGGATGGAAGGAGAGAACTCAAGCCCCCAAGGTGGCTTCTGAACTCACACATGTGCCGTGCTATAAGCATAAATGCACACACATAGACACATACAAACCCATAGTCATACATACACAGATACACACACATATACATAAATACAGAGAAAAAAACCCACATGTCCACACATGCAAACACACACATTTACGGAAACACCAACACATATAGGAACACAAACACACATATACGTACATAGATTTTATACACACAGTTGCATGCATACAGAGAAAATCACACAAATACATACAAAGAAATATGCACATAAAGATACACAGAGACACACATACACGTAAAGATATAAACACATACATATGCAAACACATGCCGAGCTCTCAGCAGCTAGTGCGGAATGGAGTGCTGGTCCAGCCAGGCACAACCTGGGGCTGAGCCAGCCCAGACCCCCCTCACCACTGGGGAAAGACACACCAGGCCAGGAGCTCTGTCAAAGCAGGAACCGACTTTATTCCAGTAGTCAGGCCCTTATATAACCCACTCGACATCCCATAAGTCCTAGCGTGAGTCTTTGTTGATTGGCCCTCTCAGCTAGGCAGTTTAACAGCGCCTAACTATAGAAGGCGTAGTCTTATGAGATTTGTAGTCTTGTGAGATTATTATGGGCTAGCGGGGCGTTACTATGATCCAGTTGCTATCGCAACCTAAGGCTATATTGCATCAGCCACAAGGCTGTGCTGAATCATGCTGGTGAGGCAGCTTAAATAGGTCATGAAACTCTAGCCAGACTCAGGAAGTTCCAACAGGCCTTGTCCAGGGTCTCGACGAGGCCCAACATCTCCCCCTTTTGTTTTTGTGAGTAAGCCTCTGGACCACACATGTGACCCCTGTCTTAGGTCGTCTCCCTTTGGAGATCATATCCATCTCTGGGTATCACACTTTGAGGTCCAGGCAAGCCTCTCCATGGTCTGTCTTAGGTTAACCCTAGCTTTAGAGATCTTACCCGTCATTGCTCAGCATGGAGGGCAGGGGAGGTGTATGAGTGGTGGCCATAGCCCCAGTTGGTATTCTGAATGGCGAGTAATGAATCTTGACCTGATGAAATTTAATAGCCTCTATTCTTTGCTGGATGAATTGAGTGGCCCTATTATGATTCAAGGCCTAATGAGCAAGAAAAAGGACAAGGAGAGGGCCCAAGAGGGGGAGGAAGTAAGGGAGAAGGCCATTCTTGAAGTTCACACCTGCAAATCTCCAAATCCTCCGTCACAGGGCCAGATGAGGACTGTCAGCACCAGGATGGTCAAGCACAGTGATGTCATCCTCTGGTTCTGGAGAGAGAGCAAAGGGGTGATCCTCAGGGGTACAAGACTCCTTGGAGCTGCGTTTATCATCCTGTGGGAGGTACTTTAGGTCCCTGAGGGATCCAGATGGGGCATTTTTCACTCTGGGGAAAGACACAGCCAAATCCTTGCCCTGCTCATATAAAGGGGTCAGGCCTTCTCCAGGCTCCCATCAATGAGTCTTTCCAGCGCACCCAGATGGAGCTGTATGTGATAGAGGAAGTCCAGTGCCTCTGGAAAGGGGAAGCACGATCAGTCTTTGAAGAATTTAATATATTTAAAGTCAATAGCGCTCTCTTTAGTTAATTATGAGGAGGTGATGACACCCCTTGTTGTTTTTGTAATTGGGCCTTAAGAGTTTGATTATGGTGCTCAATCATAGCTTGGCCCCGTGGATTGTGGGGGATCCCCATGGTGTGTGAGACACGCCATGTATTAAGGAAATCTATAAAGGTCTTACTAGTAAAGCACGGGCCATTATCGATTTTAATTTGATCTGGAAGATCAAGTGTGGCAAAGAATTGAAGCATATGGATAATGGCATGTTTGGATTTTTCTCCTGTGTGGGCTGATGCCCAGAAGGCATGGGAGAAAGTATCACCGGTAAGAAAGACATCTTTGAGCTTGCCAAAAGGGGAGTAGTGGATGACGTCTATTTGCCATAAATTGTTGGGTCTTAGCCCACAAGGGTTGACCCCATCTTCTGAAGGGGAGGGATTTGTAAAAAAGATTGGCAGGAAAAGAAAATCAACAAACCACAATCCAGAACTTCAGAGACTCTATATCAACCACATAGAACTAAGCCAGCCTAATCTCCCCCCATCCTGAAGCTCAGGGACATTTGCGGAAGAGGGGGCAGTAAGATTGTAAGAGCAAAAGGATTGGAGGAGCAATGATTTGAAGATTCTCCACACTAGTTAGGGCTGAAGCAATCATAATAGGACTTTGCATGCCCTGCGCAATGTCCAACACACTATTGACCTCACAAAGTCTAACATGGCTAAAGGCACCAAGATCCTTGGAGGCAAGGGATTGGCAGCCACAGTAGTGTTCCTATGCTTAAGGGGAACACGAGAAAGGGTTCAGGGAAATGCCACTGGGTCCTTGTATGTCATCGGAGAGATGGACCAAGAGGAGAGTTAGGCATACACAATAAAGGACTCTCTGGGAATTGGGGGGGAGGCACTGGGAGATGGGAAGGGAGGGGGAGCACGGGCTTCAGGGGGAGGAGGAGGGGGGAGGGAACTGGTCTACCTATTAAGTTTGTATGAGCGTAAATAATAATAAAAATGTTTAAAAATTAAAAAAAAAAGATTGGCAGGATTTGCAAGTGCGAATGATCTTTTTAAGATCCTTAATAGGCACTAAAGGATATTTGTTATGGAGGCCTCTCCAATTAGTGTGGGTGAGGCGATGGAAGCTAGTGGTCTCCTCAAAAGTCATGATAGATGCTATTTTTTCTGCCAGGGCATTGCCCTAGGAGAGGAACCCTGGTAGATTTTGGTGACCTCAAAGGTGTTGGAGGAAAATGGGGTTGGTCCTCTGTTTAAGTAGAGACCAAACTTGGATCATTGAGGGGCATATAGGGTTAGAGTCTAACCTGATGTGGGACTGAACTAGGTTGAGTAGTTGGTTGACAACATAAAGGCTGTCAGAGAACAGGTTGAATGACTCTTGTATGGTATCCAGTGCTAAGGCGACAGCTAATAGTTCTTTGAATTGTGCAGATCCTTCGATCTCATGGGTGACCAACCTGATAGGTGCTGGTATTTTACCCAGCTTATGGGGAGGGTAGACTACTAAAGATGCCCCTAAATGTCCCCCATCCATAAAAGCAGTAAGAAAATCAGGGTTAGGTTCGGAGAAGAAGAGTTTGGGGGGTACCCAGTTTAATCTAGTAAATGGACTCATCCATCTGTGGGAGCCATAATGACAGTCAGTTTTTCCCATAAACCCTTCTAGAGCTATGGCAATTCTATCATTGTTCCTCTGGAGCCGGGTGAAATCTGTTAGCTTAAAGGGAGCAATCAGGAAATGGGGCTCTATTCCAAACAGCCTGGTGGAGGTATGTCAGCCTTTGATATGCAACTTGGTCGGTCATAGACTACACCCTAGAGGCTCCACCAATGGAAAGATGTATCCAATGGATGGGGTGGCCCTCCTGGGCCAGAAGGGCAGTACACAAGGTGCTACTAGAGAATAAATAAAGAGTTACAGGAAGGAAAGGTTTGAATCTCTTTAGCACTAAAGTGTTTATGGCACATTGAACCTTTTGTAGCAGGTGTTTGTGTGATGAGTCAAGGCTCACAGGTCAAAAAGGGGAGCAAATGATCAGTAGTTATAGGAATCCAGGGATCTCATCCAATTGATTTCCCCTAAGAGTTTTTGAAGCTCAGACAAGGTATAGGAATCTCGAATATATAATTGAAGCCTTATAGGGAAAACAGCATCTAAGGCTAATGTAGACCCCAGAATCTTAAAGGGAGGAATTGTTTGTACTTTATTAGTTGAAACCTTAAAATTATAGGCCTCTAAGATGACAAGACCTTTGCCAGTAATCTTCTTAAGCCTCTGAGGATGAGGAGACCCTGAAGTAATGTCATCCTTATAAATATAAAATAATGAATCGGGTTGTTCCCTCAAAGAGGCAAAAATCTGGGACAGATAGTACTGGCAAATGGGAGAACTGTTAGCCATGCCTGGGCAATACGGTCCACTTGAATCTCAAATCAGGCCCCTCAAAATTGGTAGAGGGGATAGAGGAGGCGAATTTCTCAGTGTCATCAGGATGTAGGGGAATAGAGAAAAAACAGTCTTTAATATCAATAATGGTTAAAAAATAACTAGAAGGTCCCCAGCGGGACCATCCGCTCATTAATTTTTCTTAGATCATGTACAAACCTCCAGGAGCCATTGGTCTTTCTTATGACAAAAACAGGGGAGTTCCAAGGACTCATAGAGGGCCGAATATGTCCCAAGGATAGTTGTTGTTGAACTAGAATATGTAGTTGTTGTAACTTAAAGGTAGGTATGGGCCACTGCTCAACCCAGATGGGGCTTCCCAGCAGCCATCGAATCTTTGGCACCAGAAGACAAGCAGTGGCCTCTAGGATAGGGGGTGAGTTAGGAGGCGTCTGTGTTTGATCTGTTTTCTATAGTTGGGATATCTGATTCTCCCATCCTCAAACTATTGTTCATCCTCATATAAGGCCTTGTGGTCAGTGGTGATATAGGCTTCTGCCTCGCCAAGGATATCCTGGCCTAGGAGGTTTGCAATAAGCCCAGGAACCACCAGGGGATGCACCTCTCCGTTCCCACCATCTGGTTCGGCCCAGTGTTGGTAGTCGGCTGTTTCCCAAGAGGTGGATTGTCCTCCGACACCAAGTAAAGGAGGGCCTGGGACCAGCTTCCAAGAGGAAGGCACTTCTTCTTTTCTAATAACTGTGTGATCAGCCCCAGTGTCGATAAGAAATCAGAAATCTTTACCTCCCACAGTGAGTCTCATTTTAGGTCTAAGTCCCGGGATCAGTGGCACGGCCCAATGGGCATTGATAGTCTTTCTCTCCTAATATAATGGGGCTGGGGAATGCCCCTGAGGGAGTTTAAAGGCTTTGCCCTGGGTATTAAATTTAGATCTGCAGTCCTTGGCCCAGTGGAAGCCCTTTTTACATTTAGGGCAGGGTGTATGGGGTAGATTGGTGGGACCCGGGGTAGGGTATACCCCTCCAGCCCTGTGAGGACATTCTCTCTTAAAGGGGCCTTCTTTTCCACACCTGAAACATGTCCTTCCTTTGTTTCCCATTTGTTGTTGCAAGGCGCAGACCAGGGCAGACATTTCCTCACGTTGAGCTGCCTGCATGGCAGAGGCCATGGTTCTAGCTTGGTGGGAAGTGGATCCCACATCTTTGCTGGCTATGATCCATCTGGACATAGAGTGATTTTTTAGTCCAGCACAGGCTATTTTATGATCATAGTTCATCCCCTCCCACAGTAGGATTCTAGCAAACTGTTCCTGTAGAGGGCCAGGGGGAAGTTTTCTGATGAGACTCTTTTCCACCCTCTTCATGAAAGCGGCCAAATCTTCATTGGCCTTTTGTGTCATGCCTGTGATCGGGGGCTCAGTGGCGCCCTTCTCTAATCTCTTCCATGCATTTATTCCCAGTCTCCTAATTTGGTCTCTATAGGAATCAGGGATGGCTGCCTGCTGTAGCCCGGTTGTAAATTGGTCATTGTTACCAGAAAGCATCCCAAAAGTGATTGGGATAAGTGGCTGGGTGGACTGTTTGCACTCCCCTTGGGTGCAACATTCGTCTTGGTAGAAGGTGCACCATTTAATATACATTGGCCTGGGGAGCACGGCTCGGGCAAGGTCTTTCCAGTTCTGGGCAGTGCAGGGCTGGTGGGATAGGTCTCGGAGAATAGTCTCTGCCCAGGGGGAATTAGGGCCATCTTCTGCAATGGCCTTTTTTAGTTCTTTTAAGTCATGAGCCTCCCAAGGGTACCAGGCAGCAGGGCGGTTCCCACCAGGATTAATGTTACACGAAACAGCTCCATCAACCCACCCCCTGGGGGATATGGTGGGGGAGCGGAGGGAGGCTAAAAAGGATTTGTTGGAGGAATGCTGAACCGATCATGGCCAGAGGAGTCCCCACGAGGTCTTGAAACACTGCCGAAAGGGCCCAGAGAGGCGTCAGCGGTTTCCCTTGTAACGGTCTCTTTGGGCTGAATCCGGCCTTCCTTTGGTGGTTTTGGGGGAAAACACCCTTTAAGGGCAGAGATGGTGGGGAGAGCTCCCAGGGGTGAGATCTCCCCCTCTTCTATCTGAGCTCACTGGATAAGCCCTTCAACTCCATCCCATGTTTCCTAATCAAAAAGGTTGCTCTCAGGTAGCCATGGAGCAATCTTAAGCAAGCAGCCCCAAGCTTGGAAAGCTTGAGCATCAGCAAGGATGAGACTCCGACTCTTAAGTAAAACTCTGAGTGAGTCTAGCGCAGGGTCAGGTTTGGGTAAAGACTGCCCCATAACTTATGGGGGTACACTCACCCGAAGACCCATTAGCCTGTCAACGAACATCCAAGGGGAATTCCTAACATTGCCTCATGCAGGGCACCAGTCTGCTGGGCTCTCGGCAGCTAGTGTGGATGGGAGTGCTGGTCCAGCCAGGCACAACCTGGGGCTGAGCAGGATGATGAATGTTGCCAGCCGGAGCCCCCTCACCACCGGGGAAAGACACACCAGGCCGGGAGCTCTGTCGAAGCAGGAACCGACTTTATTCCAACAGTCAGGCCCTTATATACCCCACCTGACACCCCATAAGTCCTAGTGTGAATCTTTGCTGATTGGCCCTCTCAGCTAGGCAGTTTAACAGCACTAACTGTAGAAGGCATAGTCTCACGAGATTTGTAGTCTTGTGAGATTATTATGGGTTAGTGGGACATTACTATGGTCCAGTTGCTGTTGCAACCTAAGACTATATTGCATCAGCCACAAGACTGTGCTGAATCATGCTGGTGAGGCAGCTTAAATAGGTCATGAAACTCTAGCCAGACTCAGGAAGTTCCAACAGGCCTTGTCCAGGGTCTTGACGAGGCCCAACAAACACACATAAGCCAACACCTAGATGCACATACATGAAAACATATATTCTAAACAAATATACATGTATGCATACATACACATATACACATATGCCAAAACACACATGCCTGTACATATGCACACATACACTAACATATACATATAAACACACACACATATATATACCCACATATAATATGACCATAAATAATCAAGTGTGATTTTGTCATAAAACATACCTTTATTATTCTTTAAATACAAAAACATAAACTCTGTAAGTACATAGAGCATAGATATTTTTACTGACCTGTAGAGGAAACTCTCCAAACACTTCCATAGAGGGTTATGAATATTAAATAATAACAAACATTAATGTTAATTATTATTAATTGTCATTAATAACAGTAAAAATTGTTAACTAACATTAATATTTAGGGATCAATGTCCATGCAGTGTACTGAAAAATGTTGCTCATAATTCTTAAGAGCCAATTGACTATTCATCATATATTTTCTTTTATTTTCTGTTTCTAAGTTCCAAAATGGTTTGGAACACAAGACTGTGTCCAAGAGTAGGTCTTTATCATTTGGCTGGGGGAGGCCGAGTTTTTTTTTGAAATGACAAACAGTAATTGTGTCTTACATTTCTTATCATGACATGAAGAGTAACGATTCCCTCTTGTCCCAAGCCATTTTGTTATGTTGCAAAAAGCTGAGAATCTCCCACTGCTGCATTCTTCAAAGTTTTCAGCTGAGGAACAGTAATTTGTTTTATTTGTGAGGTAGAAAGTCTGGGAACTTGGCGCCTTGTCTTACCTATTCATCAGAAGTCTCTATATAATCACATGCTTCATGTTTCCAGGGCTTTGCCTGAGCATGAATCTTCCTTAGTATGGTGAAGATTGTGAACTTTATGTCGGTACAAGAATCACCACGTCTAGGACTCGGGAGAATAGCTTAATGTTGAACAAGATGGTATCACTGATTCTATCTATACCAGTAAATAAGCTTATGCATCAGAAGTGAAGAAAGACATTCAGTTTTCTCTTATCTTCTGCAGACATGTGTTTCAAAATCTTTTAAAGCATACAATATGACTTATCCATGTCACTTAAAAACTAATATAGATTTTTCATCACTTAATATAAGACATTAAATTTCCATTGAAATTTGTCTGTAGTATACATTAGGAATTTTTTCTATCAAAGCAATATTTAAATGACATTGTCTCCTGAAGTCAACTCAATTTCTTGTAATAAATTCCCCAGTCACAGAGTGCTCAAGATAGCTCAACCAGTAAAGCTCCTGCTCATGAACCTCGTGGTCTGAATTTGATTCCTGGAAACTCACATGCTCCATTTCATGTGTGTACAATATCTTTTTCTCTAACTCTCTCTCTCTCTATTTCTCTCTCTCTCTCTCTCAGAAATAAAATATTTTTTTAAATTTTTAAGTCATTGCCTCACTTACTATTACAGATGAATGGGCATTTGTAAGTTTTTTAAATTTATAAAATGTTGATACTTTTAGAATTAGGTTATACCACAACAATAATTATTGCAATAACTTTTGAAAACTTTTTATTTTAAAACATACTGAGAAAATCATTTTCTACCTACTGCATTCTTCTAGGCTTAGCTAATACATGCAGTTAAGCTCATGTCTGGTTATCTTTAGAGTTCAACAGGATCTTACCTATTCAGATTTATTCAGTAGCAAATAATGTTGGCTTCTTAATTGGACATTTATTTACATTTCCCTTCATTTTCAGTTCATTTTCAGGCAATGCTATAGTCTGAACCCAAGGCTATATGCATTCTGGGAAACACTACTGAATCACAACCCTAACATTCTTTATATCTGCTTAATTGGGTTTGCCCACGTTTGCTTTAAACTCATTCTGTGACCCAGGCTGGGCTTCTTCTTGTAATTGTCCTGAATCAGGCTTCCAAGAAACTAGGCATATAAACTTGTATCATAAGGTTGTGCTTATCTCTTCCTTTCAAAATTACTTTGCATCTTCATATTTCTAATATAGCAATTATTACTTTTTATTCAATATATATAATAATATTGCAGTGTTTAAAATTTCTCGTCCAGAATATTTATATTTTAACTAATTCTGTGTTCTTTTGATTAGATTTTGTAGAAAATATATATGTTACTGATTTGCTAAAAAATACAATTAGCATTTTAGCTCAAAAAAGTCATTATTTTATGTTATTTACCCCAGTTTTTACTTACATGGGGTTATTTTATTAATCTACTAATTAATTAATCTACTAATAAACTGTTTATTAATTTTCTTCATGTGCAAGTTTTTTAAGAAGCAAATTATACTATTCTCATTTAAATTTTTAGAATCACATTTGTATTTTAATTTTGTCTTATTCTATTACCAATTTGCATAAGTTACAAGAAAGCTGGGTTTATCTTGAACGTTTTCTCTTTCTCTACTTTGTCTAATGTAAACCACAGAGGTAACTATATATTAATTTCCTTTTTCATTTATTTACATTTTACATTTATTAGTGGAACATGCATGTGCATATATATATATATATATGCATGAATATGTGCAGGAATGCATGTGCCACAGCTTGCTCATGGATATCAGAAGACAACTCAAAGGATTTGTTTCTCTAAGTCATATGGACTGTGGGTATTAAATTCAGGTGACACGCTTGGTAGCATGTATCTTTCCTCACTGAGGTCTCTTGGAGTCAGCTTGAAAATATTTTACAAGAAATTCATTTGTTGTTTTACTATAGTCATGAACAATTTTCATCATTAATGCATCACATCTCACAAAAGATTTATATTCCCTTTTTTTTGCTCTTAGCACATGGTAAATTTTAAAGAACTATGATCATACCATACATAAAAACAGATTTTCTACACATTTCTTTTCAGCGAGCATCCAGGAAGCAAAACTACAGTTTCTGTAGCAACTGTTCAAAATACATAGTGTTAAGCAATTACTGACAACTTCCACTAGTGTTTGTACACCTTCAATTCCAGATAGGACATTTGGATAGACCTGGTCAAAAGGAAACTCCAATTCACTTGCAGTTTCTCCATGCTAGCAGCTCCAGTTGAGACACACTCATTCAGATGAGGAAGACCCTTCTCTTTTCCCACAATATTGCCGACCCTGCCACACACACATGAAGGCAGCTAGTTAACCTGCTCTAGCTCACAACACATAGCACTTTGGTTCTTTCACTTGGGCGATATTCCTTTATTGTATAAATTCCATAAAGTTTTTAACAAAAAATAAGAATTCTTCCACTTGTAATATCCACATCTGTACTTCCATGCGTAAAAATACATACATACAGAGAGAAACACATACCACAAGCACACAAAACATATGCCACATACGCATAAATGTGCACAGGTATGCATAGGCACATGGGAATATGCACACACACACACATGAAAACTTACATGTGCAACTTCTAAGCATATGAAAATAAGCAACCATCTAGCATTGTTCTGTTTCAAGATTCCCGGGAACATTGCTACAAATCTTAATTTCAGAGTGTCGGGTAAAATTTTTCCTTGGGAGATGCCACGCAGATATCAGTGCACCCTAGACAAGAATTCCATGATAACATAGGAATGATTATGCCAAGATTCAACTTGAAGAACCAATGAGTTTATTGGGTTTATTTATAGAGGTGTGGGTTACTTAAAAGACTGGGTAATCCCAAAGCATTCATGCTGAAAGACCCCCCCCCCAGGTGGGAATTTGATACTAGACCAAAGTACCAATTTGGAACAAGATCGAGCTTGAAAAAACAATGAATTTATTTGTGTTGCTTACAGGACGTTTACTTATGGGTAGCCTCAAAGGAGTCACACTGGTAAAGTTTAATCTCAACATGTGTAATGAGTGCCCCGTGGCTGTATGTGTGGGAGCTGGTTGAGTACTGACCAATCAGCAGCAAAACCAGCAGTTTGAACTTCTTCGTTCCTGCTCTTTGTCCTTTCGGGACATTTTGTTTTAGCTGTGGTCAGCTTCGGATGGGAAGTGATACCTTCAGCTTGCTGTATTTTCTCCTTGCATTTTATTGACTGGGAACAGGCCCAAATGTTCCCAGAGTTGTGGTTACAGAATCTGTACCTTGAAACTGCTGCTAACTTGAAATTGCTGACTATTTGAGTAATAAGCAACTCATGATAATTTAGTCTCCCATTGACCATTCTCCTCTTATTCATTCCTTAGTTCTTGTTTTCAGAAAATTAAGCTTTTCTTGCTGCTTTTGTTATTATGAAGGACTCTGGATGATCGCCCAATTTTCATGTATAAACCTGAGTAGTTTTTTTTTTCTTTTTTTTTATTAAAAATTTAATTATAAATTTAAAAATTTTTTTACCAGTTCCCTCCCTCCCCCCTCCTCCCCCGAACCCCCTCCTCCCCCTCCCCATCCCCCAGTGCCTCCCCCCCAATTCCCAGAGAGTCCTTTATTGTGTACGCCTAACTCTCCACTGGGTCTTCCTCTCCGATGACATATAAGGACCCAGCGGCATTTCCATAAGCCCTTTCTCTTGTTCCCCTTAAGCATAAGATCACTACTATGGCAGTCAATCCCTTGCCTCCAGGGGTCTCGGTGCCCTTAACAGATGCTAGACTTTATGAGGGCAACAGTGCGCTGGACATTGAGCAGGGCATGCAAAGTCCCATTATGATTGCTTTGGCCCCAACTATTGTTGAGAATCTTGCAAATCGTTGCTCCTCCCATCCTTTTTCTCTTACAATCTTACCGCCCCCTCTTCTGCAAATGTCCCTGAGCTCCAGGATGGGGAGAGATTAGGCTGGCCTAGTTCTATGTGATTGATATAGTCTCTGAAGTTCTGGATTGTGATTTGTTGATTTTCTTTTGCAGTTTTGCTGCTCCTGCAATGCCCTTCGCTCCATTCTGCTGGGCACTGTATGTCACCCCCTGGCCAGAGACATAAAGCTGTTAAACTGGAGTCTTGTTATAATAGCACATTCAAGGGTAGATGTAATAAGAGTAGGAACTGAGTAGTTTAGAATAAACTGTTCTGTCTCAGTATACCTGAGACCCTCTGACCCTGGCCTGGCTTAATTCCCTCTGATTCCCCTCTTGCAACTCTATGTTGACTGGTACCTGTGGGCACTTACAGTAAAAATGAGATCTTCTCTTCAATTAATCTTCCTCAGCATGCATGTATATTGTAGTCCTGCACCTTCTCCTAAGCAAGAAGGCTGCAGGGAGTTTGAGATCTCCCAGACTTATAGAGCAAGTTTCAGGATAGGGAGGACTCTGGAGGCAATACTGAGACACCAAGCTATTCCTAAGGATTTTATAGAAGATTTAGGGAAGTAGACAAAGGAATTTGTATCCCATACTGAGGAGTTAAAGGTCTTTAATACTTGGCGCTTCTTTAATTGATTACCCCACTCACATACTCTTCCAGCTGGCTTTACTTCTGCAGACCGCCTCTTAATTTCTCTTTTACTGCTGCTATTTTCTTAACAGATTGCCCTTTGAAACTGCTGATTCCACTCTGCCAAGTATCTTTAAATCTGAATACAAGCAAAACTTCGGCTAAATATCCTTCAAGATAAAGGGCACTAAATAAATGCCATCTACTCTCTTTCTCAATAGTAGGTACCAAAAGAAAAGGGAGTGTGCTATATCAGAGCCAACAGCAGTGCTTCCAAATTCTACTCTTTGATTAGGCTCATGATTCAACTTCCTACTGGACTAGAATTCCTCATTTCCTGTTTCCTGTTATGTTTGTTCTCTTATTTCTGGAGTTTCTATTTTGAAAGCATAGTTTTTTTACTACATTTTTATTATTATTTCAGCTCATACAAACTTAATAGGTACACCAGTTCCCTCCCTCCCTCCTCCTCCCCCCAAACCCCCTGCTCCCCCTCCCCTCACCCTTCCTTCCCCATCCCCCAGTGCCTCCCGCCCCAATTCCCGGAGAGTGCTGAAAGCATAGTTTTTATTTGAGATCAAGAGAGAGAAATAAAAAGGTGAACATGCATGTCAGTAAATAAAATATTATAATATTTAGAACATTTTTTACCTATTTGAAAATAAAAATAAAATAGTGACCTGGAACACAAAATTTACAGGAGCTAGGTCTCAAATTTGTATGGCAGTTTTGTAAATTGCAGAATTCATGGACAGAGGACTCAAAATCAGCATCGGTGTTCATAGCTATAAAATAAGAATAAAATATGACATTTTAAAAATGGAAAGACATTGAAATAAATCCAGCATGAATAATATTTCTGCTTAATAAAGGTGTACAGAGCAATAAAATGATATTATTTCTTTCCTAGATGTCTTTAACGTCCAATTTTTAGCAAGAATATGTGAAATTTATGTTTTCAAATAGAGAACACAGTAGAAGTGCGTTAGCTACTAAGAGTTTTTATTATGTTGATACAATGATCTGAGTTAATCTGAATGCCCAGGATAGCTTATAATGAAAAGACAGATGAGATTTATTGATTGATAGCCTATCAGCAGAAAGCCTATGACAATAGAGAATTGATTTGCTTATAGGACATAGAATATGCACAAAATCTAGACATAACTGCAAGTGTCTGTAACAGTGAATGGAAGACTTGGCTTTCAATGATCCTCCATATATTTTTCAGTGATCTTTTACTTTCTGATGCATGACGGTGATTTGGTATCATTATGCAATTTTTACACTTCAATTGCCCAGTTCAAAGACAACACAGAGACCTGCATACACATGCACTTATAGTCTATAGGTCTAGAAGGATCATCCAAATAAATCTAAGCCATAATAAATTATTTGTTTTCGACAGGACTGGAGATTGAACGCACGACTTTGCACCTTCAACAGGTACATTGCCACAGGCTATATGCCCAAACCCTTAGTCTATAGTTTTATATTTTTGACATTTTCATACCTTTATGTAATGTATTTTAGCTATTTTTTCACCTGCCAAACTTTTGCCTTGTCCTCCTCTGGCTCCACTGCACCTCTTCTTCCCAAGTCTTCCTGCTACATTTATAACTCCTGTAGTGTGAGACCCCACTGTGTTTAACTGGAAATGGCTGCTTAACCTTCAACCTTACTGGGAAAAGGGTCTCTCTAAAGTAATTATAGTTTCATCTTTAATGTAGTTAAACAAGGCAGGACTATAGGACTATAAGACCAGAACTCACTGCATTGAGAATTATTCTTACCAGACCTGCATAATGACTGATATACCAATATGTCCCCATAGACTATGAGGAATTCAAGAGAGATAAGAACATACAGTGGAAACCTTGGGGACTGAAGTTGGATGAGTGAAGAGAAATGCTGCTATCAATGGGGTGGCTTGATGACAGGCAACTTGGTTTGTCACAAGAGGTTTGACCCCCCTCCCAAGAGTAGACAAATCAGAGGAACCCTGGGGTCCATAAAAGCAGATAGAAAAATGGTGGGAAGGGGTGGGATGGATTGATGAAGTAAAGGGAGAGGGACGAGAGAGAGGAGTGATGGAGGAAAGCAAAGAATCCCATTTGCTCATTAAACTACTTAGTTGGATTAGTATCTTCTGTAGTTCACTCATATCTCCTTACCTTGATATCTTAGTGATGGATCATTAGATAAATCAAACAATAAATGAAAAATATATAAGTCCTCATATGGCTTTATCTGAGAAATATAGCATGTTTTTCTAAATGTAATAACTGCTTCTCTTAATTATGAGTAGAAAAAAATGACTTTAATCAAACATCCATTCATCGCACTCCCATCAGATATTTGTTCAATCACCTGAAATGATTTGCAACCATGTTTTTATTTTTTATTTCCTTGAAAATTCAATAAAATTGTGGTTAGTTTTATGTCTTTTTCTCTTGCAATGGTATGTGAAATACTTTAATAATAATGTTTGAAAAGGATTACAGATTCACATAAAGCTGTGAAATCTTTTCAGAAGATGGCATAGAAAATTTTCAATAGCATCTTTTTTGTTGTCCTCAAGATCAAATCTGACCTTACTGGATTGTTATTATCAAAAAACATTATTAATGTTGGTTCACACTTTAAATGAATCATCATGCTTCACTTGAGGTTCATGCAGTTTTTAGCATTCCTGTTAGGTTCCATCATTTAGACTAGAATCCCACACTGTAATAGAGGACACGTCACTGTAGCCTTCTCTATACTTTAGTAGATTCTTATCTTCAACTTTAAACTTTATTACTTGAATCTCGGGATAGTCAATGGAAGGTAACTTTGGAACCTACCCCGAAAATGTGTTCAACCCATATGTTCTCTTGACTGAAACGGAGTTTATTAATTTTGGATAACAAAGTCAGGAAAGGGAACACACTTTTCTTGTTTTTAACTCGTCACATCGAAGAGGAGACGGGGACCACTCTCATTCTTGGAGAAAATTTTTATCCTTCAAGTTGGTGTCTGGCAATACTGTTCACTGTATGCCCAGTGTTTTGTTCACTTTTTAATTAATCATTATTGTGGGCAGAATTTAGAGATTATACAAATATTTTGCATGCCCTCAAACTTTTACCAACCAAATAGTTAAGCTTCCAGTTGTCAGAATTATGACTAGTTTGTCTTTACAGTAGTGTGAACGTAATGCAGGTTCAGTAACAACTGTAATTCACATGTATAACTTTGATCTATTCCTGACTGGTGACATGCCTGAGATTCTCTCGTGTTTTCTAATAGGAGTGACACTCAGCCATGCAGCGACACGTAACCTATGCATACTTTCTGGGTTCTATGTTGTCAGGATTGATGCCAAGGTGAAGGGTACTGGGGAAATTTTTTTACTATTATTCATTTTTTATTTATCATTTATTCGTTCTGTGTCTGAAGTAGAGAGAATACCTATGTGAGAAAACACAGGCCACATATAAAGGTTTAGAACAACTTCTGAAAGTCAGTTCTCTCTTTTCAACAATAGGGTCCTGGTTTTGAACTCAGGTCAACAGGTTAAGTGGCAAGTGTCTTTTCTCACTGAGACATTGTCTCGGCCCACGAACCAGCATAAACCCAGACTTACATGTAGGAAACAGAAGTAGAAGTGGTAGGAATTGATCAGGCGTCAGGTTAGAGGGAGCCTAGGATGTCCTTTATCACCTAAGCCAACTTTATTGTAGCATACATGAGTATTTATAGGAAAACAAGGAAGGAGCAGGGCCAAATTCAGGAAAACATCGAAGAAGGGCAGGACCAAATTCTTTACAAGATTATGTAAAACATATACATTCCTGTAACAGTTACTCTTAACTATTGCTGTTAGAGAACACCCAAAGTCAAGAAACTTAAGGGAGATTTATGGTTCCAGAGGGGAGGTACAGTCTCTCAAAGCGGAGGTGGCATGGCTGGCTGGCCAAAGCTGAAAAAGACTGAGTCACTTGGAAGACATCTTGGAAGCTGAGAGTTGCAGACTGCTTGCTGCAAAGGCAGACTTCTCCTGGAGGTAGGGTGGGTCTAATCCACCTCAAGCCTCCCCCCCCACTTGTGACTGCCTTTCTCCAGCAAGGCTCCACCTCTCAAGATACTATGACCTTGCCAAACACATTAGACTGTGGGGGACACACTTCAAACCATGACAATTCCAGTTAACAAATAAAAGGCAGGAGTGACATCTACTTGCTGTAAGACCAGACATGATGTCTCCAGGTGGAGAAAACAGACATGGCACCTTGTTGCTAGAAGGGAATGGAGGATGTATGCCTCAAAACAGAGTTACTTGGTCGTTGCATTAGCATATCTCAAATATGTAGGAACTGTTGGGGGAGGTAACAGTCCAGCCACTTCTGAGAAAAAAGCGATCCAAGAACAAACAGGAGGTAAACTCAACTTCCAAGGGAAGAAGTTAGACCTGACATTGTCTTGCAAACAAGAGGCAAACTCAACTTCCTGTGATATTACATTGAAAAAAAACTAAACTAAAAATTAGAATCCATTGGGACATGTGCAGACCTAAGATTGATTTGAATCTGCCACAGATGAATCCCAAGAGAAGGAGCCCCTAACGACTGCTGGTTTCAGATGCTAATTTATCATTCTCCAGAGATCAGGCTTTGGGCCTAACAACCCCTACAAGACATATTACTGATATTCTGAATATATTTTTTACTTAATGTATTTTCACCTTAGTATGGGATCAACAGAACATACCTTCACCATAAATTTGGGAGTTTCTGCATGCAAAAATCTATGCATTCATGCTGAGAGCATTATATTCAATTCAAAACCAGAGATTTGATTGTAACCTTTCCTTTTTCTTCTCTGCATCTATTTTTGCCCTGATTTGAGTTATAGGGCTCTCATTACAGTAGATTTGCTTTCTCAATATTACTAAACATATAAATTAGTTTCAGAATTGCTATACAACACCTCTGGGAGAAACAATTTACTTCTTAAGTACCGAATTTGTTAAGCTCATTTTGTGCTCAGCCTTACAGCGCTGAATCAAGTCATATTTTCCAAGAACCTGAAGTTAGTATGTTGCCCTCCAGTCAATTACTAGAGTCGTGCTTTTAGTAAAGTGGGATTCATCTGTGGCAGCTTCAAATCAATCTTAGGTCTGCACATGTCCCAATGGATTCTAATTTTTAGTTTAGTTTTTTTTTCAATGTAATATCACAGTAATGTCAAGAGTCAGGGAAATTTCATCTTAGGGACCCATCTTTTCCTCCCTATGTTCTTTGTATCTCACCATTCTTACTCTCTGCTCCTCTATCTCCATGTTGTTTAGGTGACCCAATTCAAGAGAATCCGGCTTACTTTTACTCACAGTCATTCATCTATGAAAAGAAATAACAAAATGTCTTACATATTGTACTAGCACTGAGTATCCATTGGTTAATATCCTTCCTTTTTCCTTCATCACTCTTTACTTCTCTTAGCCTTTATTCAAAACTCTGCTACTCTAAGAACTAAGTTTTCTAAAATTCTTAATTTTTGCATTGCACATTGGTTTGAAAATATATGGCATTGTTCCATCTTCATTTACCAGACAAGTTCTCCAGGTTGATACTCCTGTATTGAACAGAAGTTTCCATTTTTTGCTGTGGATGAAAAGTAGTCTGTTCATCATAGTACCACAATTTTTATGTCCCCTTATCAGTTGATTAGCAGCTGTATTAGTTCCGTCTCTTGGCAACTGTGATAAGTAGAGTAGTGTACAAGAGTGTGAGGATGTCACTTCAAACAACTGTGTTTATTTCCTTTGCATAAAAAAATAACCATTCGCGTAATTGCTAGATCATTGCTCTTGTTATTTTCTTGGTTGCTGGAGTAAAATTCAACAGCAAGGGCAATGTAAAGGTGAAAGGTTTTTCTCACTCAAAGTTCAGTTAGTCCATCCACACAAGGCAGTGAAAGTAAAGGAACATGAAAGATCTGGTCATACTGCCTCCACAGTCACGTGGCAGAGAGCAATAGTTGCTTTTTCTTCTTTCTATCCCATTCTAGATCCCAAAGGGAAAGAAGGAATGAACAGTATGTGGTTTTTCTTCCCACTTCAATTAACCTAATAAATATAGTTCCCTAAAGGTATGTCCAAGGGGATTCTACATCCTTTAAATTTGACAAATGAAGTTAACCAGCGCCATTCCACCCCTTATTAACATGACACAGAAACTCATCGTTTTAGATAATAATCTTTCTGTTCCTGTTTTCAAGAGCTTAGGTCTAACTCACAATGTAAAATAATGCATACTTTTTCAAAAAATTGCAGATTTTTCATTCACTAGAGATAAAGATATTTAGAGAGAAAGAGAGAGGGAGAGAGAGGGAGTGAGAGAGTGTGTCACTGCACACACATAAGTGTTAACTGTTATCTTCATTTACCACATAGGCTCTAGAGATTGTACAACTCAGGTCCCCAGATTTGCACACAGGTAACTTTACCCTTAGAGTCACCTCATAATTCCAACACCTTTCAATGTATGAGACCCAAGGTCATCTCTTAACTGTGGGTTCCTATAAAAAACATGATCAGGTTGCATACTTCCAATGCATAATGTTACAGATTAGACATTCATACTCCAAATGGAAACAAGTGGGACATAGTTAGGGATGACCAAACTGAAACCAGGCACAAAAATTCAGCAGGTAAAAATGCAAAATTCTTCAGCTCCATTTCCTGTATTAGGTCTCATATTGTAGTAATCTGGGCTCTAAAGGACTTAGGTTGTTTTGTCCTACAAGACCTGCTGCATGAAGTGTATATACCTCTACTTCAGCTCAGCTCCAACCCAGGCTAACAACTTTCTTTAGTGGACATTCCGTGGCTCTGGCATCTTTGCTATTCTGACATCTCCATTGTGACATAGACTTTGATTTCACACAATAGTCTCAGAGGGTCTTCTTGCAGGAAATCTGATTCTGCTAAGCATTTTCTAGCCTAGGTGGCTCTCTAACATTATAGATAAAACTCCACCAAACTCTTCATCTTTCATCTTATATGTCTGCAGAACCGTTACCTTGTGGAAGCAATGTCAACATCTGCTCTCTCAACATGTAGCCTAAAAATCTCAGCCCACACCTGCATCAATTCGTCTGAGCTGATGCAATACTTTCCTATGCAGTTGTTATTGAAGACCAGAAAATCCATCTGATATAAACTGTCTTAAAGTAAATTTAGAGGTTCACAAGAAGGAGACACCGATGATAAAGTTTTGCTCTCAGGACAACTTTCCTATTGTTTCACCACTGTGAGGTGTTTTTTTTTTTTTTTTCCCAGTATTTTCACGTTTTGAGCAGTTTCAGCTGCCTTCCCAGAATCAGCTTGAATGTTCCACCTGTCATAAAATATCCTGTTACATTTAAATTTCCCTCAATTTCTCATTATATGGGTAAAATGAAACCAGATTCTTAGTCTATCATATGAATGACTTCTTTAGAGTTGTTTGAGGCTTTGTTTCTCTCTGAAAGTTTAGGAGGCCACAGTATATGTTTCTCCTAGGAATAAAACCTTCTAAGCTTCTGCCGTGATGACTTATTAACATTTGTTTCAGACATGCTAGGGTCTTCTTAGCACCAAGTATCAATAGCTTCCAAATGAGAGCTACAAAACAGTACCAAAACCTAAAACCCACATGGATAGACTTAGCAGGGCAATGCACTTAATTCTTGGTTCCAGTTTTACCCTATACTGCTCTTTTCTTCTTTTCGTTAAACATCACCATATTCTAGACAATGAGTGTAAAATGAATGTAGGGATTTATATTCTAAACAACCATGGGGCACAGATACCTTTTCTTCCCCTCATCTTCAGCGCTTCCTATCTTTTGTCTTTCACTCTTTCTCTTTTTCATTTCCCAATACATGCTCCAGGTTGATTTACAATTCACTCTGTAGTCTTGGATGCGCACAATCACTGTCCCCTTATCTCAGCCGCAGGGGTGTTAGGATTATGAGTGTGTAGTCAGATTTTGGATAATGCCTCAAAAAACCTCTCAGTGAAGGAATTTATAGCACTGCCTCAGTTTGCATTTTCACAATTTACAGTGATACTGAGAATTTTTCCACATACTTGTTTCGCATTTCTGAGTCTTCTCTTGGTTATTTAAATTAATTACATGCCTTTTAATTTGTAGTAACTCATTCAGTTGTTCTTTATTTTTTATTTGATGTGATTGGTTTTATTTATAAATATTTTCTTCAGTCCTTACTTGTTGTTCTTTTCACTCTGCTAATGGTTTCCGTGTTGTAATAACTCAATTTGATTTGATGTACCCCATCTGATTGTTTCACATATTTAAGGATAATTGTCAAAAGCACTGTTGCCCATCCCTGAGTTTTAAGGCATTTATTCTATATTTCTTTCTTGTAGCCTTTAAGATTTCAGTAAAATAATAATGTTTTATTACTAAATTAAATAATGCATTTTTGAGGAAAGCATGTTCTTATTTTCTTCTCATTTTCCCCAATCTTATTTCTTCATTACTTTGTTCAACTTTGTGATACAGTGTTTATGAATCACTGATTCATAATCAGTGTTTAGAAGCCCACATGACTTAATTTCCAGGTAATTTACTTTTAATCAAAATTCAGATTAACCACTGAGAAAATAACAGATATACACATGACATTCATTTTTTGATTATCTTGTAACCGCTAATTTTTAAAACTACTTCTATGGGAAACTCTAGAATTTAACCTTACACTAAATCTTTCCAAAGGATTTTTCCCTCTGTAAGGCTATAGTACCTTACTATTAATATAAAAACTTTTGTAGAACACTGGTATTGGATAGTGACAAAAAAGGTTTTGACAGACTTTTAAAATTCACTCATCTTTGATTGCTTAGAAAGTCCAGAGTAATTAGAATTGTTTCCTTCTTTCCATTCTTAGATTTCACAAATCTGAAATCGTGTCATTTTTTTTCCTTTTTTATTTTTGATGGGATTTGAAGTCTGTTACACTCCAAATCAATTTAAAGTGGGATTTTATTC
This sequence comes from Typhlomys cinereus, assembly GCA_023101885.1. Classification (NCBI taxonomy): domain Eukaryota; kingdom Metazoa; phylum Chordata; class Mammalia; order Rodentia; family Platacanthomyidae; genus Typhlomys; species Typhlomys cinereus. The sequence goes on from JALPQD010000248.1 coordinate 414,765, forward strand.
TATATCTCTGTGTTGTTTTTTTTTGTTTTTTTTTTTTGGTGAGAACTGCTGGTTTTCTCACATATGTAATTAAATACTAGCTATTGTATTATTTCACATAAGTTACCGTTATTTTTTCTTCTGCTGTGATACAACACTCAGATATAATTTAAGTAAGAAAGGGAGATTAATTGGGCTTTCAGAGAGGATGTAGTCCATTATTGCAGGAATTGCAAAGCACACAGCATGACTAGAAGCAAAATCAAGAGGCTAGTTCTGGCCACTGAGGTTATGAAGAAAACAGAGAGAACAAGAGAAAATGAGCAGAATCAGGGTCGGGTTGCAAAACCCACAAAGCCCACCCCTGGAAAATACCTTTCTTCAGCAAGACTAAAGTTCACAGAGATGTTACAACCTTCCCAAACATTAACTACACATGAGGATGCAAACACACAGCACGCGGTGGGTAACTCACATCCAGACAGTTGGCTATCTATTACTATGAGCCTACCTACCATTAGATTACACATTAGAAATGAAACTAATCCTTGTGTATTAAAATAATAACGGTCCTTTCCCTTAGCATTCATGTCACAAGTGCATTATTTTCTTCGTGCTATACAATCTCATTCTTCCTTCAAAAACTTCCGTGGAGGGGAAAAATGGTTACCGTCAAGAATTCTTCAGCTCATACTTATGGAGAGAAGACTGAGACTGAGAGATAGTCATTGGAAACAGAAAAGAGAGATATTCTTCGTACCCACTTGTTGAAAAGTAGCAACAAGAGACACAGTGTCTGAGACTTTTCTTTCCAGCCTGTTACTTGTAATCCCAAGATCAACAGTCCCTTAGCTCTCTAAGAGACAGGGGCATAGGCTGAGTTCAGCTTCTCTTCATATCATCTAGCTTTAATTTCTAGATTTGAGAAAGAGAAAGGACTGAAAACTAGGATGATTGATGCCTTCCACATCCATGGGTTGAGATTTTGGCATTTGAAAATAAATCAGAGCAACTTGGCAGGGGATTTACAAGTCATTTTTTTTTAAATGCTATTTGCTTCAATTTCTCAGTGGAGTAAAAAGAAGAAAACACATTAAACGTGCTGATAATACAAATTGCCTTTTAATAATTTCCATGTCATTTATGAGCCGTTACACAAATTCTACAAGTTTTCATTCTTTGTCAACAAAAACATGGCAAGAAGGAACATTTGAGGTCAAATAAATGAATTAAAAACTATAGGTTATAAGTCATTTTCTAAAGGTTATTTGTTAGAAACTTTGGGATTTTAAAATGAATGGGTGTATTATTTTCTATGTATTTTAAAAATTGTTAGGAAGTATACTGTTAAACTAGAAATGTGTGTATACTTGTGTGTATGAAAGAGACAGATAAAGGAGAGAGAGAGAGAGAGACAGAGACAGAGAGAGACAGAGATTATGAATCAGTTACATAAACTTTGAAATCAAATCAGAAAAGATCCACTGTCCCTGGGCGGTACTGAATAGAGATACAACTTCTGTGATAGTCATTGAAGGATTCTTGTGGTCCTTCTGATAACCTCAAGAGTCACAGAAGCCTCCAGAGAGAGAAACTGACCCCCATGCCAAAAATAGTAAAAAAAAAAAAAAAATAGAATCTAAGTCTTCTAACTTTTGGTCTTCACTTTTTTTAAGTATCATGCTTACTCTTTATGAGGGGAGAACAGAAAATTCTCTCTAGATGGGAGAAGCAACACTGCTTATCAACCATGACACTGAATGGATGAATCAGGCAATTATTCAAGTCATTTATAGAGTTCTGTGAGGATCACTCAAACATTAGCTGTAAAACTGTTTATTCAGTGCTTACCATGGCCCATACCTCAGAAACAATCCCTGTGCCTTGTACCAAGAAGTTAACAATATCTTGACAATCAGCCTGCCAACAGCTTGCTATTGTGGTTTGAAAGAGAAATGTTGCTCAAAGGCTCATGCATTTGCACACCTGATATTCTTCGGGTGGCATTGTTTTGGAGATTATGCAAACTTTATGCTTGATCACTCAGAATGGGCCTCCAGGCTTCATGCTTTCTGTCTGTTGTCTATTTCCTCTTTGCAGATGCAAGACGGACAGCTGGTCTACAACACCTGCTGCCAACCTTCCAGGCCAAGAGGGACTGTATCTCCCTAGAACTATAAGGGAGAATGTACGCATTTTCTCCTTGAGTGGAAAGGGAAAGAAGGGGTAGGATACAAGGTATATTGAACCAAATATTTTTCTACATAATAATTTTGAAAAAAACAGACACTGGAATGGAATGATAGGGACGTATTTTAGTTGTGGACTCAGGAACATGATGCATGGGCTCGCTGGAAGCATGGCATGTGGTAAGAATGGTTAGAAATGCATACTGAGCTCCTCCCAATTACTCCAAAAGTAAAAATGAGAAAAATGTTATGCACATTCTTACTATCATAACAGTCTGCTAGTTGAATTGTCTGGCTTTTGCTACAAATAGTAATTTTTCTTATTATTTATAAATCATGAGTCATAAGTAGTAAGTTTAATTCTTGCTATGACTGCTTTAAGGGATAAGACAGATTCTCAATTACATTTATATATTGTCCAAAAGGGCGTCTTTATTTGAATGTAAGTTTTTGACATCTTTGTTAAAAGGGGATGGCTGTCGCTGTGTCTGTTTGTTTATGCACCTTTTATTTCCTCCTTCCATGTCTGTGTTTGTACTAGTACCATGCTGTTCTTATTACTGTAGCTCTGCAGTATAATTTGAGATCAGATATTGCAATAAGTCTAGAATTGCTTTGGGAAATATTTCAATGGATATTGGAGGCCTTGTATCCTCACATATGAAATTTAGAGTTATTGTTTCTTAAAAAATTTTATTGGGATTTTGTGAGGATCATAAGAAATCTGTAGATCACTTTCAATTTCAAAGTCATTTTAATAATGTTAATTCTGCCAGTACATGAGCTCATGAACTGTTTCCATGTTCTATATCCTCACCAACTTATTTCTTCAGAATATTAATGATTTCCTTGTAGACATATTTTACTTACTTAGGTTTACTGGTAAATATTTTATTTTATTCTCATAGCTATTAGGAATGGGATTATGCTTCGATTTATTTCTTGCCATGTTCACTGTTTGTATGTAGAAAAGTTACTAATTACTAAAGACAAATATGTTTCACATGACATCCATATACATATAAATATCATGTACTGATCATTTTCTATGTTATGTGAGACATTTTTATATTATTCTCTTATGTTTGTTTCTAACATGAAGAGAATAGTCAGGTAGATATATTCAGATCAGGACTGATGATATAACTATATATAAATGTAGATGAGTGGAGAGATAAGTGCTATAACTACATATTTGTGGATGACCAATAGTTAAAAAATGGACAACAGATGATAGCAACAAAGGCATGTTATATAGGTAGATAATAGACAGATAGGCAAACAGATGATGGAGAGATAAAAGATAGATAGATAGGTAGATAGATAGATAGATAGATAGATAGATAGATAGATAGATAGATGGAATGTTAGCTGTTTTTCTCTGGAAAATCCTAACTTCTGATTAAAAATGATGTCTCGGGGCAAGAGAGTATTGAATACTTAATTCATATCACAAAGTTATGTTCATATCTGAGATATCAGAGTAGATGGCATCTTACTGAGAAGTTAGCTATTTCATAAATGGGTATTGCAATTAGAGTGTAAATATCATGTTCTATTGACTTTGGCATTTAGTTTTTAACAGGAAGAATCTCAGTTGCAATGTCATCAAAATTTTATGGTAAAATTAAGATAGATTTTAGCCTGTTGGAAGAATATAATTTACTTCTTTAAGCAGATAATGTATCTATATTTCACTCATTTGAGAATAATATTGAATAGTTATTTTAAGCATTTATTATTTGTATATCTACACATTTATTCATTTATTGCTAATATTGGAAACAAGGAAATGACATATTATATATGTTTATTTTTATTATTCCAGTTAGGAAGTAGGGGATCATGTGCATATGGAAATCAGAGCTGAATCACAGTAAAAAATAAAGCTTCATTTGAGGACTTAAGAGAAGCAAGATGTAGCTTCAGTAAACCTTGTGGTTTACTGAACTAAGTAATGCTTATTTTTTTTCTAATGAAAGAAAATAGAACTAATGTGGGTTTATCAAACAGTGGAAAATCAAGTAAAAGAGAGATAAAGTTGAAATTAGAAGTTTTTAGGATTAAGTGAAGACAGGCAGGAATTTACTTTAGGCACTAATATGAAACTACTGTCAAATTTGTGGATGATTCTGAGATCTCTTGATCTCATTCATTTACTTTCTCATACTGTCAAAAGGAGAATTAGTGGAGGAAAACTTTTGGACATTAGGGCTACAACTTTGGGTTTAATTTCTTTGCTTTAGGCTTTAAGCAATATTAAAGAAGTTTGTGAAAAAGTTAGAAAGTACCTATCAACACTTACAAAGATTCTTCCCTGAAAATTTTGCCAATGACAGTAGAAATTCTGGCGGCCAGACTGATAAGTACAGTTGCAACATTCCCATCTAGATTCTGCACCATGTATAGCAGTGAAGACAAAGGTATATACAAAGCAAACACAGCCTGATTAGTAATGGAAGGATCTCTGCAACTGTGAGAAATAGTCCCTTGGATGAACACTTAATATGGTAGCTGTATTTGCAAAGTAATCCCTCTCTGATAAAGAGCAGTGTTGTAGAGAAGGTAGGAAAGTATTCCAGTCAAAGGCCTTCACTGAGACAGAACAAAGATCTGCTGATGAGTTTAAATACCAAGAATCCGTGTAGTAGCTTTGTTACTAACATCCCAAAGAAAGGCAATGAAGTCAGCCAGGATATTATTATGTGGCAAAGGATCAACTGTGCCAATCAGAAGCTGATAGTGCCCATCTATAGCCTGAGATAACTCACCTTGGGTTGAAGGTAATTGGGGACTGTTTCCTGATGATTGCTACATCTACAAATGTCCATGTCAATTGAGAAGTGAGTCATCAAGGGGAGCGATATGGGCCACAGGTATGCAATAAATTTTTCTCTTTTTTATTATGTATTCCTTTCAAAATGTTCTGCCAGGTGACGTTGCTCATCTGAAGGGGATGTTTCTCAATAACATAACTGTTTGTTAAGTAGTGCACCTGTTTGGTGCTAAATACCATTTATAATATGAGAAGAAAGACCAGAGACATAAATTTCCAAAGAAATGACTATGTTTTCCAGCTTATCTGATCATCCCCTATGATTTTGTTTTTTGCTACTGATGTCATTTTCATGATTGAATTATGTCAATTGATGTTGATTGAAAAATGGAAGTATTGTTCTTTCAGAAGATTTTCAACTATTCTTCTGTCTTTTACCTGACCTTCAAACTTATTTTATTTTATTTTTTTAATAATTTATTATTATTATTATTTATTCAACCGTGCACATGTGCACGCACGCATGTGTGTGTGTGTGTGTGTGTGTGTGTGTGTGTGTGTGTGTGTGTAGAACCACAGACGAATTCGCGAACCACCATGGACGCCTCCACCTCCTTCTGCCCCGGGATTCACAGGCTCCGCCCTACCAGGACCAGAAGCGCAGGCCGCCCTGGCTTCTGCCTGGCGTCTATACGTGGGATCTGGGATCCGAACTCAGGACCTTCCGCCTGCAAGGCGGAGGCTTAACCCCTGAGCCACCTCTCCAGCCCCAATCTTATATTATTAATCACAGTCTTGTCATTCATTTAGGGACCAAGTCAGTTATGTTTTTTTCATCTAAGACTAAACATTTGATGTTCTGATGAATGTTCATAGAAGTTAATGTTCTCTACATAATTCTGGACCATGTCTATCCTACGAACTCTGGTTTATCCAGGAGTATTTGCTAGTGTTGCTTGCTTTATAATATTTATAATGATCATTTTAAATTTGGCTCATATTTATGGGTTAAATTCTATAGCTGCTCATATCTCTGGTTAGTAAGAGAAATGGCATTTCAGAGACTGGAATTTGGAGGTTTTAAGAGGGTCATTGGAAAATGGCAAGGGTTCATCAGACAATAGAAAAAAGAGAAGAGGACAGAAATAATTATCAAAGAGAGATAACAGAATGTATGATGGAGGGTTTGTTATACAGAAACAATTAAAGGGAAATGAAGAAGACCCAATAAAAGAAAGAATGAATTTGCTCTTGATTACAGTTGTATAGCTGCTTATTTCCTTGGTCATCTTTGAGTGAAGCAGCTTATATTAATTTACAATCTCATGCTGAGGCATCTACATTCTTGTCATGAAATGATCAGATAGTCTTGACTCCCAAAGTTACAACCAAGAGGATATCTTACCACATGTCTTCATCTGGCAAGGCGGATATCATAGTCTGAGTCTCAGCAAAACCATGATGGTAACTGGCGATGAAAGGAGACCATACAGTGAATGCAGGTAAAGAATAATAATGCAGAGCTTTTTGTAGCAGCAGGTCAGCCAACATCAAAATGCGTTTTGGCAGAAAGAGAGCTAAACACAGAAATTGGAAGATTCATTTTGGAGGAGAAGGCACTTTTCCAGTATAGTGCAGTAGCATGCCAGCATGCCCAGGCTGAAAGAGTCTTCCACATGAGGGTCAAGTTCAAGGTCAACCCAGGCCAGAAAGCAAGATTTAGTGTTATACTAATGTCATAATCATACTCATGAACAATGTCCATAGCAGCAGACATTAGGCTTCTAGAAGGAGGTGACTGTGGAACACGGTCTACAAAGTTTCTCCAAAAAAAAAAAAAAAAAAATTATATGGCTAATCTTATCAACCGTCCCCACACCTCAAGCTATTAAGTTATTTGCAAACTAATATTTTTATATTAAAGAACTAGTTTTGATTCAAGATTCACCAAAGGCAATTCTTACGAAGTTCTCATTTTCATTAAGAACATAACATGGAAACTGTGTTAAGAAAACTTTATGCTATTATTTCGTTATGCCATTCTGTAATCCCACTAGACAGGATTTCAGCCCAAGATAAAGCCCACAAACTGTCTAGTAAACAATATTCTTTGATAAGGGAAGACTCTATCCAGCTTGATATTTCATCTTTCACAAAAGTTACGTGTTTGGTCATTAAAAGGTAAGCTTTACATTTTTATTCGTGTCTCTTTTACATTCTATTTTCCCTCATTGCTGATATATATTTACTGGACTTGAGTTCATTCTTGACTTCCTAATGCCATTGCAGAATTCATGGCTTGAGAGCCTTTGCAAATCATATGTGCTTCATAGGCCACAACAGAACTGGACAGTTATAAACTGCAGAATTTTGCTGAGGTATCACAGTGTGGGTGATTACATAATCCTCATTAGAGAAGCTCAGGGAGTTTTAAAAACTTTAAAAATTTAAAAATATCCTTTTCAAAATACGCTGGAGTTGCAAAGTATGGCTTACACCCACTTTTTAGATTTGAGTTTATCTTAAAAAGTCTTGAGAGAATAATCCTGCCTCAAAATCGCCAGTATTTGAAGCACACAACAGTCCTTTCTCTTGTGAGATCACTAACTGGAAGAAGGAAAACAAACAAAACAAAAAGAATAATGACAATAAATAAATCTTCAATCCACGTATATCTCGAGAGACTACAAATTGTTTTTCTAGATGAAACTAATTGTAAGCTATTACTAATAGTGGACATTAATAGAATTGCCTGGTAAATTACTTCAGCATAGCGCTGGTTTAGAAAGTTTAATTGCTCTTTAGTATAGTATAGAAGTATTAGGAAGGAGAAAATGACAACATTTAGTAATCAGTGGGCAACGATTCCCGTGGCCATAGTTCATGTCAAATTTACACTTGTACATGTTATACTTGTATCATACATGGATTCTGGAACACCACATAATATATGCATGAATTTTAAAATATATTTGCAAACATATATATATATGTTCATACTATATAGATTATATAATGCCTAGCTTTGGCAAATTCCCAGGAAATATTCTCCTTTTCATTTTTTCTTTTAGTTCTAACTTTATTATTATACCATGAGTGTGTGTATGTGCTAGTGTGTGTGCATGCATGTGGTGCATGGATGTGTATGTGTGCATGTGTGTGTGTGTGCGTGTGTGCACAGACGTGTGAGTGCCACAGCATGTGTGCAGAAGTCAGAGGACAATTTCTTGCACCCCTTCTCTCTTCCCATCTTAACTTGTGTTCCAGGGTTTGAACCCAGATCATCAAACTGTAAGGACAGGAGTCCTCACCACACAAGGTATTCCACAGACCCCATCATCGTGGTGATTCATAATTGCTGTCTCCTGAAATAGGTTGTCCTTCTCAAACTGTTATATTAAAGCTTAATGTAAGAGTTAAGTGAGTAGGTCACAAGGATAAGCATTGCTGCTCTAAGAACTGTCTTTCTACTTCCACCAAGAAAGTACTAAGCCAAAAAATAAGCCTAAATGAAATCCCTGGTTTTCTACCATCAGAAACTTTGAAAGATAAATTTCTGTTTACAACCTTACACCTTCCTCCGTTAGGCTCATATACCTAAAACGTGAAGAAATTTCAGTAGCCACATTTCCTTCAGAGCCAACAAAAAAGATAATGCTACAAACGCTACAAGTTTGGATGCTCAGTGGTTCTGTGTGCAGTAAGGCTTCAGGAAACATGCAGTCTCTCTGAGCTTCCTGACTGGTGTTGAACATTCTGAGAAGGGGAAAAATATTTTTTATCAGTTTCAGGGGATGATGGAGTGTTTAAATAAATACACCTTTGATACATGCAAAAGATCCTTTTGGGAGCAAGTTCAGGTATTACGTCCTTCCAGCCTCTGAACTGTCAGATAAGACACCATTGTTTTTAAGTAACATGGGGGAGGTTACAGACAAACCTCCTTGTCCGTTGGGGTTCCAAGGTGCCCCATCTCTACCTCCCATCTCCCCATGGGACTCTCACATTACATATCTGCACTACCACACCTCAGTTCACTTCAGGAGCTCATGACTGGGTACTTGTTAATCTAGACCTTTGTCTTGAGCCATCTTCTCAGCTTGGCTTAAGTTTTCCTTTTCTTCATTTCCAAATTAAAGATGTCTCATTAACACTTCTCGAGATAAATCTTTAATTGGAATTACATGTCATGTCATGTCACTGAGTCCTCAGAATTTTTTTTTTGTGGAAAAGTTTTATTTCATGCCATCTAAGTTAAGATGCAAGCATTAAACAGTTAACTCCTAAACAGTTGAGACGGAGAAAATGCATAAAAACTAAGAGAGAGGCTTTCTTCACAAACCAGGTTACTTTAGGACTTACTTCCCCTGAAAATTAGATTTGCAGCTTCTTTGACTTGCAAATGAATTTTAAAGTGCAGGTGGCCTTTATTCTTATAAATATATCAGTATAATAAAGGTATCTTTAAAGGAGTTAGTATCCCCTCTGGCCACCATATCTCCTTCAGTTCAAAATGCTCATCTCCAGTAGATTGGCATACTTCCGGGGCCAGGGAATAAGAAAACGTTTTAGTAACTCAGATAAGAATATGCAGGTTCCCTATATCCTGATTTTCAGAAAAGGAATCAGGAAGAAACAGATTCCTTATTGTCTTTCGACTAACCTATGATATTCCCAGTAGCTCTTCTCTTCCTAACTTGTAATGTGTTAGGCAGGGTCTCTCCTTTGCTCTTGGGTTATTCTGCTGCTTCTACCTGAACTGTGGGTGTTCATGTCAAACAGTTCTTGAGGATTCCATGCACCTATCTTTTTTTCTAAAAGAGAAGTGGTTAAGACACTGTTGAAATAGCACTGTGTAAGATACCAGTTCACACACCTAGAAAACTAAGTTTGATCCAGAAGCCCAAATGGTAGAAAGAGAAGGAGAGAACTGACTTCTTAAATTGTTCTCTGGCTTTCATTGTGCACCTTAGCATATTTATGTTGCATTCTCTCTCTTTCTTTCTGTCTCTCTTTCTCTCTTATAAATAAATAAGTAAATTTTAAAGAAGGCAATATTAGAAACCTAGAGCAAGAAAAACCATTAGGAATAACCAGATCTCGGATTCTTTGATGATACACATATTCAAGAATGTTTGCTTGATGTATTATCTTTTTAACATGACTGAAACCCATATAATTAAGTAGGGAGATTAAAAACTTAGAAAAAAAAACTCTTAAGGATAAACATGGTGAGAGTAGACAGCCTTGCCTAGTTCCTGACTGAAGTGGGAATGCTTCAAGGTTTTCATCACTTAAAATAATCCTTGCTATAGGCTTATTGTATGTAGCCTTTATTATGGTGATATAAGTTCCTTCCATTCCAATTTTCTCCAGGGCTTTGATCACAAAGGGATGTTGAATATTGTCAAAGTTTTTTTTTTTTCCCGTATCTACTGGGGTGTATCATGTGGTTTTAGTCCTTCAGATTTGTTTAGATGTTGGATTTTGTTTACTGATTAGCATATGTTGAAAAGAACCTTGTGTGCATAGAGTAAATCCTACTTCGTCATAGTAAATGATCTTTTGATACTTTTTTTAATCCAGTTTACCTTTTGATACTTTTTTAAATCCAGTTTACCAATTTTGTTGACAATCTTTTGATCTGAAGACTCAAAGTACCTTGGAGAAGAGGGGGCCGTGAGACTGCAAGAACCTAAAAACAGGGATTTCTACCACTGGAGAAAACATTCCACTAAAGACAAAGTTGCTGCCAGGAACTCACTGCAGTGAGACTTGACCTCAGCAAACCTGTACAATGACTGACATACCAACGTGCCCCCGTAGAATAGTGAGCACCTCAGTAGAAATAATAATTTCAAGCAGTAGGATCCTTAGGGATACTGGTTTAGACAGGGGAAGGGGAGTGCCCTTATTAGTGACCCGCCCTAAGAAGGACCCCCACTACAGCATATGATCTCAATGGAAACCCACGACCCATTGAAGGTGATGGACAGGAAGTTGGAGGGAACAGATCTGATCCACAAAGAGCAGAGAGGTACAGAGGGAAAGGGGGAGGGAGGGTGGTAAGGACACTTCTTGTGTTTTTAAAACTAAGAAATAGTAATGGCAATAAAAATAATAATCTTTAGGGAGACTTTCTGGGTGACCTCTCGGGCTGACTGACTGGATGCAGAACACTCCTTCAGGGCTCTTCACCTACGAAGAGATCTAACGAAGAAACAAGCAAGGTTAGAAGAACTTCAAGAAATTTAGAGCTGAGTATTGGTGGGGATTAAAGAACAGGGAGCCAGAAATTCGACTAAGTCTGTGAAAGCTTTTTGAAAGCTATGAAATGAAATTTGGATGAAATCGATGCCTCTGCTTTCTTTGTGTACTTTATACATTACTGCTTTGTTGCTATGTGTACTGAATGGTAAATCCATGTGGCAGCCAAGTGACTTACGAAATTTGAGTGCTCAAAAATAAATGGCAGCAAATAATGTGAAACAAAATTATTTCATGTAAGACTAATTTAACATTTTCCAATAAAGAATTAGGGTTTTCTGATTACCAAATCCCCATATACATCCCACAAATTGAATTTTATACTGTCTTCCTATGTGAAAAATATCTATCATCCATAAGGTCTGACAAAGAAATCACATGATATCTTGTTGAAATCTCAAATCTTCCATGAGCAATTCAAACTATTTTATGAAAGTTTTTTTACATTTTAATATAAAATATTATATTATATTAAATCTCTATATATTATATAAAAGAATTCATGAAGGGGTGAAACTTAAAAATATTTTAACTCACTATATTCATGTATTAAACATTAAAAAATAAAAGAGTGGAAGAAAAAAGAAACAACTCACGAAATTATGGAACAAGAATGACTTGATGATAAAAGCTATTACAAATATGCCTAATGACGAATTGCCTGAATAAAAGTCTACAAGTCATTTAAATAGTATTGAAAGAAGGAATATGTTATATGGATATTAGTAGAACAAATTACCAAGGGTAACTGTTACATCTGACGTTCTATTAGACTGATAAATTTTTCCAATGTAGAAAGAGCAACAATTTTTATAATTTAGAGGATTAATCAATATATTTACTGGAAATGTGAAAAAAGCAAATAAAATATTTCTTTATCCAAAAAAAAAGAATTTATGAGGTATCTTCCCTCTTCTTCAAGCCTTTCCTTATGTAAAGACCTCTCTTTAACATATTCTGTATTATTGGCGACATGAGGCTCTGAACATGCAGAGTGGATGCAGCCTTGCGAAGTGCAAGAATAGTAATATAGACAACAACAAACAACCTGAATACGCAAAACCTTTGACCCTACAATGTTCACGTGGAACCGGGCAAGTCAAATCTCTCCCCCTCTGGAGGCTCGGGGAACTTTGTGGAAGAGAGGGTGGTAAGACTGTAAGAGCCTAAAGATGGAGCGGTCTATGCTGGACAGGTCACTCCACTCAAGATAGGGCAGCGGCAGCCAGGAACTCACGGTAATGGGACTTGACCTCTCAGACCTGCCCAGTGCTGGACGTGTCAGCATGCTCCTATGGACTGGCGCGGATCTCAGGAGAAAGAGTTTCAGGCAGTAGGATCTTTAAGAGTGAAGCGTCAGACAGAAGTAGGGTAGTACCCATATCAGTGGGACACCCAAGAAAGGGTCTCTTGGTCTGCCACAGAGGCCTGGACCCCCATGAGAACAGGAGATACAGAGAGAACCTCAAGACCCATAAGACCAAAGAACAGGAGAGTAGGAGGGAGTAGACTGGACCCACGAGGGGAGAGGAGGGAGAGTGGGAAGGAATGAGAGCTGGAAAGAAGAGAGGGAAGAAAGGACCGGGAACAAGGGAGGCAAGGATCATGTAAAAATTTATAAATTAAAAAAAAATAGAAAATATATGTATATGTATTGTTCAAAGAAAAACTGAACAAACTCCATGGCTTACAAAATTTGCAAGATTTTGGGAAATAATAAAAGTCTTGGTCTTACGGAAGGTTTGGCATGTCATCAAGTGGGTGAAAGTTATTGGTGCACTTTTCTCCAAGGCAGGAGGGTACAACACTAAAGTGCCATCTTTGTTTAAACTGCAGAATTTCTTTGCAACACTGATCTACTATTAGCAAAGAAAATGGGATGATTTCCCTTATATTATAGGGAATGATTATGGAGAGCAAAAATTGTGCTTTTTGCCTTTGTGCCATCAAAACTTTTCATGTGTGGCTAGAGGGATTAAGGCTCTGCCTCACAATCAGATGATCCTGAGTTCGGATCCTAAGTCTGACAAAAAAAGTGGCCAGGGGGAATCAGCTGTGACCTGCACTTCCTTCTCTGATGGGTGGAGCCTGGGAAATCCCAGAGTGAAGCAAAAAGGAAATAGATGCAATCCAGGATGATTATGAATTCATCTTTGTGCCTCCACAGAAGACACACAGTGACACACACACACACACGCACACACACACACGCACACACACACACACACACTAAATTAATAAATAGATGATGGAGATAGATAGATGATAGATAGATAGATAGATAGATAGATAGATAGATAGATAGATAGATAGATGATAGATATAGATAGAAAAACTTTTCATGTTTGGTTTTCCTCCACCAAATCTAATTCATAATTGCAACATTTGTGTAACATCTTGAAATCTGATGTTTTTGATCTCGAAATAGTTTTGGGGTGTCCAAAGGAAACTTCAAAGTCCAGAAAGCAGCACAATTTAATTTACATTTGAATGAGTCTAGCACCTCTGTCTTCCAGCATTTCATGAGGTGTCTGATTGTTCTTGGTGCATGTTCTCAGTAATAAATCTGTTTATTTGTGGAAGGCCATCATGTCTGTAGCCATGACTTTTGCCAACTGAAGTTCTGATTCTTCTCTAATGCATTAGCTTCGTAAAAAACACTGACAAGCGCTCTCAAATGGAGCTTTGTAGTTTTAGCTAAAATAGCTTCACTGTAATGTGAAATTTAATTACTTTTGTGATCATCTAAGATTTGATTCTTTCGTTCTGGTTTCATATTTTCCCTTGTGAAGTTCCTGTTTGCTAAAGACAAACTTTAGCCCTGAGCTAGGCCATCTGCTCACCCTCAAAGACTTCTCACACTCCTTCTTTGATAGGCTTACCTATCTGTGTGCTTTCTGAGAACCCACTTTGCAGAGTTTCGGGTTTCTCTGTCAGTCTGCTCTACCACACGTAAATGCTATTTATGCAGTGGTTACTTTTTCTGTTTCTTCCCCAATTCCTACAGACATAATTTCCCTCTTGGAAGCTCAGTGTTATCTCAGAATATCTGGAGGGATAAGGATGTTTATACTTTTTTTGTTGTTGTTCAAAGCCCTGTATGTGATTTGAAGTTAGAAAGTATAAACAAATTTCCTGAATGAACTGACTGAATTTCCAGTTTCAATGTAGCTGGTTCTTATAGCAACAGTAAGTGATTCTATACGGCTTCCTTCAATGCTGGCAGAATCAGAAACAGTTTTTAAGATGCCGGATGTATTCCAGAAAAAGAAGGAGAAAGAGCAAGAGGAGGAGGCAAAGTGTAAAAGGGAAGGACTCAAACACATTATTATTGTTATTATTATTATTATTTATGACAGTGTCTCATTTCACCCAGGGAGGCCTTAAATTGGTCAAATATTTAAAACTGGCCTTAAACTCCTTATCTTTCTTTGGCTAACTCTTTTTCTTTTATTTTTAGATATGTGACTCTGTGTGTGTGTGCATGTGTGTGTGTGCGCACGCTTGCGTGTGTGTGTGTGTTCGTGTGTGTACATGCACATGTGCATGTGTATGTATGTGTGTGTGTGTTGCATCGGGCATTGCATATGCCAGTGCAGGCCAAAAAGTGACTTTATTAATCACCCTGGATTGTTCCTCCCTCCTATTTGCTTTGCTCTGAAGTTTCTCAACCTCTGCCCTCAAGGATCTGAGAGACAGTCCCACCAACCTTTTGGACTTGCATGTGGGTTTTGGGATCTGAACTTAAGACCTTCTACTTGTGAGGCAGAAGCTTAACTTCTGATCCAACTCTCCAGTGTCTCTCTGGCTATCACCTAAGTGCTGGTATTACACATGATGCACCTTGCCCAATTGAAGGTGCTAATTTTTGTTTCCTCATTTAAAATTCTTGTTTTGCTACTACTTTCTCCCTTTGTAAATGAGACGTTAGTTTCTGTTCCATATGAAATAGAGGAGAAAAAGTATTGCATGTCAAAATTTAGCAAATGCTGCTGTTATTGCAGCTTATGATTTTTCTTGGAAATGAATGAATCTATTATCAAAATGACACAATCTCATCTTTCTGTGGAACATAGATCAACCCTGAGAGTCAAGATCAGCCTGGAAATACCATCAATTCTTCATGGAGGATCCAGTGAAATGCAGTCAGCTGGCTGCTTCAAGGCCCAGTCTCTCTGCTTTGTTCTCCAGTATCAAAGTCTAAGAACACACCTGGCTGTCTGAAAACAAATGTTCTGAAGTTAAAATTAGCTTAAAATTCAGCTCCCAGGGTATACTGGCTACATTTCCAGTGTTCTCTAGCAATGATGTTGATAGCTCTATATTATGAAGGAAGAAGTGCCCTCTTCATTGATTTTTAAATGACACATTAGACACAAGTTTTGCAGTATTAGAAAAATATAGAAGAGTTTAAAAATAGACTTTTACTCCATTGTCTACAAGTCTCCATTTTATATATGCATTTAAGCATACATGCACACATGCGTGTGAAGCATATATATTCACTATATTAGGATTCAATCATAGGAAGCTAACACCTTCTTAATTTATGGTCTGAATATCAATAGGATTCATCATACTCAGAAAGTACAAGATAAAAAAGAAAGTAAATATGTGATTCATTAAAAATAATCATTTTAAAACTTAAAGAAAAATGTGCTCTCTAAGTTTTCAATAGAACATGTACAAAATAATATCACAATCACAGCCTTTGAGGTCAGAACATTCAAGTTTTATATTAGTGAAATTAGCTCCAGTATAATAAAGTGTTTTCTACTGATATTTCACATCAGCAGAAAATTTAGTGATCGAATCTTAATTCTCTTTTTCCACACATCTACATAATAGCCATCTTGTAGAATGATCTTCGCCTGTGGGTTTCTTTCTTTGCCACAGATTAGATTCTCATTTATCCCCCTCTCCACATATATATAGTGTATCCCATGTTCACATAGGCTTATTATCTAAGAGATTTCATATTGAATAGTGACATATTGATGCTTATCTATCCTGGCAGTATCTCATCAATCACTGAAATCCTGGCTTAGAAGATGGAGCTGGAGGGGGATTAATGTTTTCAGGTAGATCCAATGTGGCAAATGATAATTATAGAGGGTGTGCTCATGAAGATTTGGCATCCTCATTAAGCATCTAAGGTTCCTCTCTGCACCAAGACAAAAGCCTCCTGCCAGGGCCAATCCTTGGAAGTCACTCACAACACACCTCTCAAAAGTCCAAATCTATTTTTGCAATAGTTGTTCCCCTCTCCTGTTATTAAAGACCTAGTCCACTTCAAAGAGATAAGCAGAAATTTACTTGCAAGTTATAAATACCAATTCACCAACTAACCATTTTAAGGATTGATCTGGGGAAAGGGGACAAAGAAGACTGGAAAATAATATATATTTGAACATGACCCAAAAAATAGGCAGACTCTGAGCAATGCTTCAGTTAAACACAATCTTTCCATGCATTTTTCTCATTTGCTCAGATGGCGTGCTATACTCAGAATTCCAGATTCTACATTATAGAAACAAAACTTATTTTTAAAGTCTTGTTTTCTTTTTAAGTTTAAACAAGGATTATTTGGAAGTGGTGTAGAGGAAATACATCCAATTAAATGTCCTCAAATATATCTATGTTTCAAAAACTGTGGGATGTATAACCTAAAGCCTACTCTTAATGTACAATACTAATGTCATTTCATATTTTTCCAATACTCTTTTCAACTCACTTTCCAGTCCTGGCTGAAAATAGTCATGAAGTACTTCAACAGGAATTAGAAATACTTTTTATAAATTTTATTCCCCTATGTTTTCTGTTTAATTAAAATCGAAGCTATAATATATACTGTACTTTATAGTAACCTGATTTTGTACAACTCCTTTTATCTTAGAGCTGTAATGAAAAGTGTGGAATTTATCTGAATCAGATTAAGAAGTTATAGTGTGTTAATAAATTATATAGTGTATGAAAGGATGCATATATGTGTTCAAGTTTGGAAGCATGATTTTTATCAGTATAAACCAACTAGTAAATCTATGTGGAACCTGTTTCATATTGGACTGTTATTTTAACTGCATTCATTTTTCAGGATGGTTTGAAATGAATTCATTTATTAAACAATTCATGTCAAGTCACCCCCCCATCAAGCAACTTCATATCAATCTTAGGCCTCACATTGCTACAGAGATAATAGAGGGATTCTTTTCCTGAGAAACACAACACACTGTGCTTACACAAAACTTTGTTCCACTCAGTAATAAATGTCTCTTAAATTATCATATTGGGGTTTATCCTTATTCTTCAACTTGTATTAATTTGGCTTCAGTTCATCACAACATATTAATTTATTATTGATCATTCATTAGCAGTGTCCTTAGTGTTAACAAATAGAAAGCAAAGATTGCTACAGATTTCATAAACCCCAACTCTGGAGTCATGCCAATGAATCTGAAGAGGAATGTCTTATTTCTTGAGATACTAAGAAAACAATTATTTTAAGGGAAATGAGAAAAATAGTACTTGTGAAAGGAGGCAATAGTTAAAGCATATACATATTCATGTCTATTTTCTAACTGGAGTCGTCTTTACAAATTCTTTTTCTTCTGAAATCAGTATGATTTACTGCAATGTTAAACTACAAATATTACTTTAATTTGGTTTCTTGTTACCTTGGAGATACTTTCTCTCTTCCCATTGCCATAGAGACCAAAGTAGTGGCAGTGCTCTCACACTCCATGTGATGTAGGATTCCACATGGGGAGATTCTGGGGCACAGCAAATTGCAGGACCATCATTCATTCTTTATCCTAAGATCCAACTTGCAGAACTAACCTAAGAGACCGTAAGGACACTAGGAGGCAAAGCTGAAGGGATATCCTGCATTAAAAAGCTCATGTGAAAAAGAAAGGAAGGAGAGAGAGAGAGAGAGAGAGAGAGAGAGAGAGAGAGAGAGAGAGAGAGAGAGAGAGAGAGAGAGAGAAAGAAAGAAAGAAAGAAAGAAAGAAAGAAAGAAAGAAAGAAAGAAAGAAAGAAAGAAAGAAAGAAGAGTATGACAGGGAGGGAGGGAGGAAGGAAGGAAGGAAGGAAGGAAGGAAGAAGAAAAGAAGAAGAGTATGAGAGGGAGGAAGGAAGGAATGAAAGAAGGAAGGAAGGAGGAATGAAAGGGAGGAAGAGAGGAAGGGAGGGAGGGAGGGAGGGAAAGCCATTCCTTCATCATCCCTCAGACTTTTAACAAAATACATGTCTACTACTACTATTCCTGACAACTGGTGCATTTGTAGGTTGACAGTTTAACTCAGTTACCGTTTTCCTGTACAAGAAAACAGAAGGCACTCATCCTATTTTTCTTGATATAATTAGCAAATTTAAATATTGACAGTTCTCAGAAGCCACATTATGTCTTCCTTTGATTTACCATTAATATTGTTATAAGACTTCAGACTCTGAGGGAAAAAAAGACCCCAGGCTCTAATGTTTTGAATTTGAGTTGTTCTTCACTTGTACTAGATCCTAGAATATTCTGGAGGTATTTCAAGACCTCGTTCCAGATAGGGCACTGGATTCATCAATCACACGTTATATAGCACTGATATTTTCTTTCCCCAACTAACTCCCACACACTTGATGTTGCTTGCTCAGGCAATTTTAGAAAATCTCACCCTAAAAAAAATACCCATTTGAAATAACATTTTTGACGTTGCTTTTCTAGAAAGCTACATGAACAACAAAAAAATGTTAAGTAACAGAGAAATAACTTTCACTAAGTGCTTCACACAATGTCTAGTCTGCATTGCCAGCTCAACAAAATAGAGAAAGCAGTTGACATAAATATTTTCTTTTCTTGCCTAGGTCTTTGAAGAATAAAAACTTGTAATGTCTCCTTCACATCAAGCCCCAGTGAGTACAGTATTTGGACTTGCAACATTTGACAGTCCCACATATCGAAGCATCCTGTTCTATGAACTTCCAAAGCCCATTGCTGTAATAAATAAGCTTAGAAAACAAAGAATATTATTCATTTTCACATATCCAGGATCACTCCATTATATCAGGAGAGTTACCAGTAGAAGCCAATGGAGCTGGTCAGACCATTTCAAAATTCAAGAGTGGAGGAAGAGAACCCCAATTTATGCCAGGCGTATTTATGCAGAATATACTTTTATACACAACACCTGCCTAGGGAATGAATGTTGACACAATGGTAAAATGTCTCACTTCAGATAAAGCAACTCAGATCATGTCCTATAAGCCAGTCCAAAGGCCAGAGAATAGTCTATAGATAGGTAGATATGGTGGTAGAAAGAAATGAGGCCCACGGAGAATGCTGGTGAGAGATTTCATCACAGTACTTAGATATGGCATCTAATTTAGAAATCATGA
Organism: Typhlomys cinereus; assembly: GCA_023101885.1. NCBI lineage: Eukaryota > Metazoa > Chordata > Mammalia > Rodentia > Platacanthomyidae > Typhlomys > Typhlomys cinereus. The sequence continues at coordinate 434,361 of JALPQD010000248.1, forward strand.
ATTGTGAGAACTTGGAATTTCCAGATAATATCTTTGGGAAATGGTTGGTTATGGGTAACAAGTTACAGAAAGAAGAGTATAGCCCTATATCCTTCTAGTAATTCTGAGATCAGAAAGGCAGAGAGTAGTCCATGATTGAGCACATCACTGTTCTGCCCAAAGATGAAACAATGCTTGAGAGGTGGAAACAGCTCTATTTGTTCCCTAGTGGGAAGCCATTCTTATTTCGTTGCCTACAGACAGAATGGCAAAGGGCTAAGCTTCATGTCCTCTTGACTCAAACAAATGAGCACCAGTTGGAAATCATGTTTGTGAAATTTTGCAATTTTGACTACTTCATGTCTTTTTGCAAGCTTTTACTTTTTCCCCCCCAATGATATTTTGAAACTATTTTCCAACCATGCTGTGATGGATAGTCATCTTGTTGAATATAACTCATTTTGGAGTGTTATTTTTTCTCCTTTTAAACATTCTGCTCTCCCTTAGATAGAAGCTCATAAAAGTTTATGTATAAATGAATCATGAAGACACAAGGCAAAACCCATATTCAGCATCTGAGGATGAAATTTTCAAAACAGTAAAATACCCAAAATGTACTTTTCTGCTGTGATTGTGGCTCACAATTCCAAACAATTCTGAGTTTTGTGCATTCACTTTCCAGTTTCTTATAGTTACAGCATGTGTACACACTCAAATACACACACACACACACACACACACACACACACACACACACACACACTCACCCTATGTGTTTAATATATTATCGTATGTTTAATAATTTCTTATGGAAATGAAATAAATCAGTGATTCAATTTGTTCTGTATTGAACAAATCTCAAAAAACATGTCATTTAACAACAACTTTTTTCCCCACTAATAGTATTTAAAGGAATGAATTGCAGCCTTACTCCATTTCTTTTTTGCAAATCAGTCATCACATATGCATGTTAGTTAGAGCAACACGAAGAATGGTCCTAGATCAACTGCACGATGCCCTCCTCTTATCATCCCTATATTCCATGAGCCTATGAAGAAGGATAGTTAGACTATATGATTTTGTGACATTTTCATTTTAAGAATGGATACATGGCTCAGGTTCCAATGTTTTGAATAGGATATGAAATTCATACAGTTCTGGGTTTGACACACGGCTACAGCTGGTGTAGCACTGTTTTGGAAGGTGGGGGATCTTTAGAAAGAAGATCATCACTAGAGGAAGGGGGTCACTGGAAGGAGACCTTGAGAATTTGCATCTTGGAATACTTCCTGTTTGCTCTCTGTTGCCTGACTCTTGATGATAGGTGGCCTGCCATCTCATTCTCTTTCTATCCATTCCCTTCCTGTACTGAAGGACTGTATCCTCTCAGCTCTAGACCAAAATAAGTCTTGTCTTCTTGATGTTTGAGTTATTTGGTAGAAGTGACAATAAATGTAAGGAATGCAATTATTGGTGTTGTCCATGTGGTCAGCCTTGACGTAGTTTTTAGGCCTTTGGGACTACAAAGTTGTAGGGATAACCATTATTTAATGCAGATATCCTCATTTTTCATGCCCTTCCATGCCCATCAACTCTAAATCACAAAACTTTCCGAATGCCAATCATTTCCCATCACCATCCCGTCCAGGGTCTGAAAGTACTGGATGTCACACTTCTGGCTTTCCTCTTCTGAGATCTACTAAGAGTTTGCCACACATTGATGATTCTAGCTTTGTATGATAAAAATGCTGTTCTTCTGGTACCTTGATAAGATGATAATTGCCACTCTGGTTCCTTTTCTCAACATCTTGTCAAGATGATCTTGCCGCTACAGTGCAAGACCTTTCATTAAGGTCCACAGCACTAGATTCATCTATTCACACATAATTATGAGACAGACCATGTATTGAAACTGAATGCCAACTTTCCCTCAAATATCTAAAACTTTTTGTCTTCCAGGAATGAGACATAATTCTATCCATTCTGGAGTATAAGATCATATTTAGACGTCTTGATCCTTGGTAGACAGTATTTATGTCTCTAACAGAATTATTCTTCATTTCTCTGTCTATTCTGGTCGCTTGTATTGTAGGTACATTTTATCGCAAACAGCAAATTTAATTCTGAAGAGTTTATGGAGTTGTACCTGAGGGTCATCTCATCAGGGTCATATGCTTAATAGTCAAAATTTTATTTAATATTTTGATATCAAAAGTTCATGAGTACTTCTCTTAATCTGTCTCTTTTTATCCATGAGAGACTTTATAGAAATCTTTCCCTCTAATGAGAGTTGGAAGTTGTACCCAAATGCAACATGAGATGTATTACTTAGCTTAGATACTTCTGTATGAGTAACAGTCAAGAGACTTTTGTCCCACAAACATAGATTTGTCTTGGCCTATAAATCCTGCACTTCAGTGGAGCCAAACTTCAGCACTTCAAATGTCCGTAGCCAGAAAATATAATCCATGTGCTTATGTTAATGCCATGTTTTCATGGTTGATCATTTAGAGTTACAGTAGTTATTGGGGGAAAATCTGCTATGTGCAAAATTGATCTTTTAAGCAACTATTAGAATTAAAATGAAATATGATTTTCAGATATACAAGTCTCTATTACTCTTCATTTTTGCTGAAGTAAGAAAAGCTCTGAAATACATTCATGTCGCAAATGTCTTCTTGAGATGTCCTTATCCAAGACAAAGGAATATCTGAGATTCTTTGCTACTCTTTCAGACAGACCAAGCCATATCCTGAGGCTCACAGTATTTCTCCGATTGACCTTCTGATCTTGGAGGTCTTCGTCCCTGCTCTACCCACCCCATGTTCTTTTCTTGATCTCAAGAATCCAATACCTCTATACAATTCCTTAATTATGCTTTCTTTTCAGAAAATAACAGCTTTAATGTGAGAAGAATGGGATTTTTAGCTTTTCATTACTTATTTTTTTCAGGAAAAAAAGAAATTGAAAGCAGCAAAATAGATAATTTGAAGATTTTTAATTTGAAACTTTATCATCCAAATTAGAAATTTTACTTATTTTCTATTAAAAACCTATTTTTAAACCTGTCACTTAATTGGCCTGGAAATGAGGAATAATACTAATAACTATGTTTCCAAGAATTTCGTGAAATGTAGATAGAGTAAATTAAAGAATATAAATAGTCTCATGCAAAATTTGAAGATACTGTGGAACTAGTAATTTTAAACCAACCCAATTTATATGCAACAGGATCTTGTTGAGGTATAAAATTCCATGGGAAATTTTTGTATTTACATCCCTAAAGATCTGGTTTTGGACTTTCATATAACTCATTCTGTAAGCTCTTGGAATTGAGGGTGTGTTCTTTTGTACTGTTATCATTGTCTTGTTACAAATTACCTCAAACTTGGTGACATGAAACAATATACATTTATTAACTATAGCATGGCAGTGTACTTTATCAAAGCCAGCAAGGAAAAGAATCTGTTAGCAAAAGGGAATTTACAATCTCTTGTAATCTAATCACAGCCTGACATCCTTTCAGGGCTGATGCATTCTATCGATTAGAAACAAATTGCTCAAACGGAGATTACTCAGTACTTTAAAGACTGGAAGTCAGGTATGTGGAGAAGCCATTTTTCCGAAGGTAATATTTTCAGAACTATTAGTATATGTGTTTACATAGTTTATTCTTGGTTTTGGTTTAGAACTAGTATAAATTCTTGTCATTACCATTTTCATATTATTTGATCATGTTAAAAGTCATAAAATGTGTCACTTCTAGGGTTTTAACTCATATAGTTCAATTAATTTCCAAGCAAATACTCAATAGTAAACAAGGAAATGTGGTAACTCTATGTGTTGGAAGTATTGTCATTCCAAACTCTGTTTATACTCCTGACCAATTAGTGTACCTACTGAGGTGGGCTCCAGAAGTCAGTTTATGGGTTAAAAGGATTTTAAAAAATTGAGAGGAAAAGCTTACTCCCTCCTCACACTTTTACAAGAGGATACATTCTGTTTACCAAAACCTCTGACCAGGTGCTCTGTAACTAGGGGAAACATTTCTTGCAACACTGACTAAGTGCCACTTTGCCTCTGTAATGTTTGCTTCCTGCTTTAAGGTCATAAATCTAGATAATATTCAAATGTCTTGGGACTGACCACTGGCTGTTCTTTCCTGAGGTCTGCCCAACTACCTTGTGTTCCTTCCCCAGGACCTGGCTCTGCTAATCCCATGATAAAGATTCCATCACCTAGTTCTTTAGTTCTTTCTCATGACACTTTCCCAGCCCTCTATCCTGTTTCTATGGTAGCCCTAAGCCCCTCATTGTATTTTTCTGCTATAAAATCTATCTTCTCCCAGAAACCCATGCTACACTTTGAGTATGTTCCTGAAACTCGTTTTCTTCTGTCCTACAATAAAGACTTTTCCCTAGCCTGAGTCTGGAGTCTGTATCTCATTGGAAGGATAGCCCGACCCCATAACATCTACCTCGATCCAAGCAGTAACAGCCTGTTATTGTCATCTGAAGTAGAGTAAAGGCAAAAGTCATAGTTTTCTCTTCCTAATTGAAAAGGTATTGTGATGAGCATAGGTATATGTCGTGAGACAAACAGTTCTGGTGTTATAATATCCCAGCATATTACCTTGAGTGAAGGAAGAAGACACAGGCACCCATGAGAAATTTCAACTGCTACGTGAACAACTATGAAAACAGGCTTGTGTTCCCACTGCTGTGTTAAATGATATGGAAAGAAACGAAAAGGCAAAGCAAGGCGGTAAGCAAAAGAATATGCTTTTTCACAGTAATGCATCTCTTAAAATGTCGCAGATGTCCTTAGTCTTCTGGGCCCACTAATACAAGCTCACCATAGTGCAAGGTATGTATGATGCTAACCGCTTGTTCACATTCACAAACTGCCTGGATTACTTTCAGCAGGACACATAATATTCTTAGGACAGTGCAGGGTTTAATGTTCTACTCTCAACATTTTGGAATGCTTAGGTTTTTCATTCTTTTTTTCCCCCAGTTTTACAAGATGTTGAGTATTCATCCCTGTCTCTTCCTTCCTCCTCCCTTCCCCCTTCCTTCTTTGCCTGTTCCCCTTCTCTCCTTCCTCTCCCTTCATTAATCCATCCCACTCCCTCCTACCTTTCTGTCTGCTTCTATGGTTCCCTTTGGATCCTCTGTTCTAGTGAGGGTTCAGGCCTCTGTAGCAGACCCAGTGACTCTTCACGCATCCAGCTCTAGTTCCCACTGCATTTAATTATTTCTCCTAAGATCCTTGCTAGTCTCCGGGGCATGTTGGTATGTCAAACATTATTCAAGTCTGGTAAGAACAAATCCCATTGCAGTGAGTTCCTGGATACAGCAGCCTTGCCTTGCGTGAAATGCCTTGTTCTTATCTTTAGGCTCCTATAATCTTACTGCCCCCCTCTTCCCCAAAGTTCCTTGAGCCTTAGGATGTGGAGAAATTAGGTTGGCCTGATTTCGTGTGAGCATTGCAAGGGTCTCTGGTACTTCACATTCTGGTTGGCTGTTGTCTATTTCACTGCTTTCCCATGTACTAGGCTGCATCTTGTCTGGGTGTGGAGATCCTGTCCTAATCCTCTCCCATCCAAAGATAAAATGAGAGACATTTAGATGGAAGTTTACTCTTGGATATTTGTGGTTCGTGTTGAGTACTGAGACATCTATTCCTGTCAACTATCAGTGTTCTTCCCATCCACTGTCGTCTAGACTGCTTTACAGTGCTGGTCACGTGTTCGCTGTCATATGGGGTACAAGGGTTGGTAAACAGGTGGTTGGTAATCTGAAGGCTAACCCCACTCTCTACTGTGTTGTATTCCTGCTCTTCCTTTAAGCTTTTTCTCTGTAAGTGTGTCAAAACTAATTTATTACCAAGCAATGAGAGCACAGTCTATAATATCCTGCTGCTCAGTGTTGCACTTTCCAGTGAGTGTGTTTCCACACTAGGAAAGAAAGGGATGCCGTGCAGCTTGACACAACCAACTGTCCTAGGCAAACCTAGCTACGCTCCTGGGGGTTCGATGGGTACTGAGGGAAGCCCCAGCACTGGATTCCCTTTCTTCACGACCACATCCTGCTATTTCAGTGGATGCAAATAAAAGCCTCTACATAGACAAGGTTGGCCCTACATTATAATATGACAAGGGAACCAAAGGTTGGACAGGTTAAATCACATCCCCAAGATACTCAGTCCAGCCTCTCTGGGTGTCTCATCCTTTTTCTTTCTTTGTTTTCTTTTTTTTTTTCCTTATTCTGTGTTTGCACTTTGCTACTGGTCTCTGGTTATTATCAGCAGAAGAAGGTTGTGGTAAGGAGCCAGGCAGGAATCTACGCCATGAACAAGATGCCTGGAGACATAGAAGCATCTTTTGGAACAAGGGCAGTTGGAGCTGACTACCCATATCCTGGTTTTTCTCCATGAGCAGAAGTTTGAAGGTCTCTTTGTAACCCAAAAATCTGGCTGCCCCAAGGAAGCGCTTACGGTCTCTCTTTGTAAACCGCAGCTCCGCAGTGGACATGGGAGGCTTCTCTTCTCTTTTGGGCCGATCCAGAAGGGTGGAGCCAATGGTCAGTGTCTCTGCTTCCTTCACGAGGTTAATCTTAGTACACGTACAGCGGCATCACATTCGGCACGTTTCACATCACTCCTACCTGTCATCAGGGGATCCAGCAGCCAGCCAGTCCAGCTCTCCTTGAACTAAGCCTGTGTCCATCAGAGTGACTTCCCAGCTGAGTCCCTGGGGGCAGCAGGACACAGAGCGGCAGTAGCAGCAACTCGAGCCCCAGGGGCCAAAGCTGCCACTCCATGATACTGGGGAGAAATCTGGTTCCCCAGAGCTTGCCCTTCTTTGGTGTAAAAGTTAAAAACCAAAATTCCACACGACAAAGTTATACCAAAAAACACTGCATCCTGCATCAGAAACACATGTACAACTATGTTCATAGCAACCCTTTCCACAGCTGCAAAGAAATGGAAACAACGTAGATGTCCAACAGCTGATGAATCGGTAATGAAAATGTGGTACGATATACACAGTGTAACACTATTCAGCTATTGGGAAAGATGAACTAATGAAATTTGCCAGTTAATAGTGGAAATGGAAGAAATCATACTGAGTGAAATATCCCAGAATCAGAAAGACAGACATTGTATGTTCTCCCTTAAAGTGGATCCTAGCTTTAAACCATCCATTTGATGGAATCAATTAGAAACTCTTACAACAACCACAAACATAGAAAAACACAAGCAGAAGTGAGGAGTGGGGGGAAGGTGTGGGAGGGCAGTGGGCAAGAAGATCCCAAAAGAACAGAAGCAAAAGAACATGGGTAAACCACTTCTTTTTTAAGCTAAATTTGTTTTTAATTTTAATCTTTTACAATCTCATATATGTACCCTATGCATTTTGTTCATAGATACCCCTATCTTCCGCCTGCTTTCCTTGGACATTTCCCTAGCATGTCTACTTCCTGCTTTTATGTCTTAATTTTTAAAAATTGGACAATATAAAATTATATGCAAGCAATAAAAGAAAATATATTAAGCACATAGACAGTTATGATTGAGCTCCCAGTTCTACATGCTTGAGAATATATGATCAAGCTTAAGAATAGCAGTTTTGTCCATTCTCTGTGAGATGAAGTTCAAGATGTGAGCACATGGAGCCTGAGCCCACAGGAAGCTGTCACTGCTGTGCAAACATGGAACCCACCCCATGAGAGGTCTTCATGTTGCGAGTTCCCAGACATGGAATTCAGGGTTTTGGCAGGCAGTGTTCTATGTCAGGCTATTAATCATTCAGCTGTCTGCAGGTCAGAAAACTGTAGAAATGGTCTCGTCTCCTCTCTGCCACTTTGTGACACACACAAGACACAGCGGCCACCTGTACTTCTGGAAGCAAAGGTAAACAGTTTCTTTAATCTCAAAACATCCGGTGGAAACCTTCTGTAAGCAGTAAGTATTGCCCATGACTATGTGTTCTGTCTCATTTTATTCATTTAATTATTCACTTATTTAAGGAGAGAGAGAGAGAGAGAGAGAGAGAGAGAGAGAGAGAGAGAGAGAGAATCCACATGTTTGCCATGAAATATGAGTGGCAGTAGAGGACAACTTTCAGAAGCAAGTTCTCTTCTTCCACCATGTGGGCTTTTGGTCTGAATTGGTCAGATTTTCAAGCAAGCAACGTATTCACTGAGCTACCTCACTAGTCCTTAACTGTCTATTTTTTGAGGCACCAGTAAGACTCAATGAAGTGGTATTTGACTATAAAATACAGTCAGTTTATTCTTGCTTATAATAGTAGGCTTTATTATTAATGCTCTTCTGGGATAGTCAGTGACTGTATCTGCTAACATATACTACTTTGTCTTTCTCAAAAACTCTGCTATACATAGCAAGATGAGACTTAACTTTTCCTAATGAAGAAGAATGTGCACTCACTGTAATTCCATAACTAGAACACGGTTCTGTTTTGGTCTCAAGTCTCATGTCTTTTGTTCTCACTCAATCTCAACGAAAGAGATCTCTTTCTGTGCTGAGGAGTCCATAGTGAGATGTTACACACTTAAGTATGAAGAGGAACTGCAGTTCAGGTTTGTGGAAGAGACATTCAAATGAGCAGAGCCATGCAGGAAAGTTACCATGATCCATGTAATAGCAGATTCTGGGAAAGGCAGGAAGCAGGGTATAACTAATAGCACAATCCTGACTCCTGTTCTCCTTTTGATAAGAGATGTTTATATTTAATTTCTTGGAGTGTACATCAAGACCAGCACAGTATTTGTCCAATCAGCATATCACTATAGAAGTACAAAGCTCTCAAGAGACTCCACACCTCTCTGAGAAACTGATGAAGGTTAATGCTGGTGGAGTGAGGGAACGGTAAGGCTCTTTTCTCAGTGGAACATCCATTGATATGTTATTCTTTTAAAACACATGATATCAAGGACAGATAAGATGGAACTCAATGTTTCACCCATGAAAAAATATGAAATTAGAGAGACTGAAAGAGAAGAAGGGTTTTGTACTGGGAAGAGGTGGGGTAGGATTGAGCAACAAGGTTTGAAAATGTCATAAATTCACTATATACTAAAAGGAAATAGAAAAAACTCAAGAAAGAAAAAGGAAATCACGGATTCCTCATTCTCTTGTTCCATGAAACAGACCGATATAGCACTATTCTTCCCTAATCTTCATAATAAACATGCTTGGGGCAATCAGGGCTGATGTGTATCCATTGGAGCCAAAAACCCACCAGATTCCAGCTTTTCTATATGTGCCCTATCTTTCTCTCATATTAGCTCCTATAGAGCAAGACCTTGCAATCATGATTTCTCAGATCCCTGCATAGTGGGATGATGAAAGGCCTGATAGGAAAGAAAGTATTCTCAGATTGGATTGTCAACATATCTAGGGCAGGAAAACAATGGTGGAGGTGGAGATAGCAATCTACCCTGAAGTTACATATACACCCAGAATGAAAAAAGGAAAGAAACTTAAAAGATAAAAAAGATTTTCTTTTCTGAATGAATGTAGGGTTTATTTTTTCAGAGATGTTTATGTGAACATTTTTCTTCAACTCTCATGCATGAGATTGACTCTATTAACTCAAATGTTCTTGGAAAAGTTTTATTACAGACCCTTATATTCTTCACCTGTCCCTTTTGACTTGAAAGTCACAACAACATTGTCAGTGAGAATCATGATTGCTTTGGTGATGGAGATGTTTGAATAGATAATGTGCCTGCCATCCAGGCATGTGGAGGTGAATTTAGATCAACGGAACCCATGCAGAAAATCTTGGCATAGTGGAACATGTCTGTAATTCCAGCACTGGGAGACTTTGTGGTGAGTGGTGATAGGTTGATGACCATAGGTCGCAAGTAGCTAACTTAGGCAATCTGTGAGTCTGTGAGTGTCAGAGAGAGAGACAAACAGAGAGAGAGAGAGAGACAGACAGAGAGAGAGAGAGAGAGAGAGAGAGAGAGAAAGAGAGAGAGAGAGAGAGAGAGAGAGACTTTGACAAAGATTTAGACAAAGAGAGGTAGAGAGGACATCTGACTTCAACTTCTGGCCTCTGTATACGCCCCACTAAACACACATCCACAAACAGAGACTCATATCACACAAACCCACACAACATCATCACCATCCTTTTCTTATAGAAGCTGGTAACTTCACATTTACAATTGCCTTATTCATTCAGGATGTATAATGTATGAAACCATAAAAAGCATTAACAGAGAGGTAACCACACTTGAAAACTAGGAGATAAAATTATTCTGAAACACAGGGTGAGGAATAAATTGCAGAAGAGTTGTGCAAATCGTTTCACACAAATTATATGAAATTGGACACAACCAAGCAGAATTGCTCATGCCAAGGAAGAAGAGTGATTTTTTTGATTCATTTTCATGAAATTTATCAAACTGGACCAGTAACTGAAAAAGTAAGTAAAACTCTAGTCTGAATCCATTCCCTTCTTTTGTACTTTCTCCTCCATGGTTGAGCACTTTTTATGTGACATTAGGATTTAATAAGGTTTACTTTTACTAATGCTTTATTTTTTAATTTTAATGTTTTTCTTTGACAACTTCATCCATGAATACAATTAACTGAGTTCATTTTCATATTTCTTTGTAATATCACCCTCTCCTTCTTTTGCACTTTCTACATTCTCCTCTCCAGTCATGGCTGGATTGTATCTCAGCAGGATTTTAGTCTTGGAGACTTCAGCAAGCCGTCAAACATGATAATGATACATATTTCGGTAGGAAAGAAAAGCTAAGAAAGATTCAAAATTTGAAATAGATAATGGGCTATTTGTCATTGTTTTGGGGTTAAAAGACAGCTAAGTTCACATTTAACATGGTTAGGCCCCGGGAAAATTGGAAGCGCTTAATGTTCCTGGAGTCTGGTTATAAAATAATCCATGTAATTTTCCTGTTTCACAAACACACTTGTCTTTTCCATAGTCTCTTGTTCGTAGAAACAAAGAAATTGAAAATTCACTGGAGAAAGCAAAGAACCAGTATTCAACAGTAGACTGCTAAATAGATGAAGTTGCTATTAAAATACTCATTACTGATGAACTACAAAAGTTCATCTCTATGTACAGCCAAGAGATTTCTTCTCATTTGTTCCAACCTTAACTCTATCCCCACTTTGATACCATGAGCTCCATGACATAATTTTCTCCCATAATCAATCTGCATGTAATTCTCACCAGAGATTTAGTATTTTAGACCCCCTCAGTATGGCATTGCCAACATTAGGAATGCCACGGTGGGAAACTAAAGACAAAGTGGCCCAAGATGTAAAACAGGTGATATGATAGGCTGTGGGTCTTGGATTTTTAGAGATTGGTAGAAAAATGTTACAGGTTTCAGAGTGATTAGTTGAAATGATGAAGGCTTCACAGAAAGGTGAGGAGAAGTGTAGAGGAGGCATGAAATATTTGTATACATCCATACAGACATAGAGCATGTTGTGTAGCCTAGGCAGAAAAATGCACAAAATACTACTTCGTGACAGTTTATAGACAACAATTAATTTCTTGTCCTTCACATTGATCCATTCATAATGCTAGTGCCTTTAATATCTGTCAGGTAGAATCAGAAAAAATTTAAATTATTGGTAAGAAACCTCATTAGCAGTATGAATTACAGTCCATTTGATTGAGAGGAAAAGACAAACCATAATAGAAAATTGCATTGAATTCTGCTTATTTGGGTGACGGATGCCTTCAATAATCAGTCAGCCATGATATTATTTTTTTTCTCTTTGAAAGTTTTAAAACTCTTTTCATTCAACAGAGACAAAAAGTATTTTGTAATTACTGAATTTTTGATTTATTTTTCCTAAGAGGTACAGATGGGAGTTCATTAAGAGAGTTATACTGCACCTTTGGGATATAGCATTTAAAGTATATTTAAAGTTTATTCTTAGCATGGCATGGTCCAAGTATGTGCTAGGTTACCAAACAGACAAACCGACAGCTAAGTACTTCTTGATACTTAAATATCTCTTATTTACTAAGGGATGGTAATTTTAGGACTAGGCTAAGACACATCCCTCATTTCCCTGGACAAAATAAAACCTCCACCTTTACCCTCAGGAAAAATCAGCTGGGTTCATCATTTGACCAGGATGTCCACAAAGACAAAAAAGTGATGGCATTGGCTCATCTTGCCTTCCTAAACCTCTCTCGTGCTCTCCCTCTTAGTAAGACATGGAACAAGAAGCAAATGACAAAATGTGATTTATGATTCACAAGTTCTTTGAATTCTAAGCTTGAAGAATAAAATTTTGTCTTCTGTGCTTTCAGCTAAATTTCAAATATGTAAACATTCTTTCCCTATATTTGGGGATTTTTCTTTTTGGTTCCTTTAAGATTCTAACTTTTTCACCAGGTGACCACTTTTCAGTCTCTAAGCATGCCTCTAATCAGCAACCTCCTGTTTCCAAAGAGTCTCCAGCACTATTGCTTTCTGTTTTGAAATAAACACAGATATTCTCAACATTTTCCTGTTTAATAATCATTTCATAGAGAAAATGGACCAGTTTCCCTTGAACCGTATCAATATCATTCATGACTCTAGGACTATGCCATGAAAAAGCCATTTGAGTTTTGTCAAATCACTACAAGATTATGAGCCTTTTTGTGGGGATGGTGATAGAATAATGTTTATTTTTACATGTAGTACAGGGGTGGCACGTATATCATGTCTGGCTGAGACCTAAATCTCTAAGATTGGAATAATGGTGATACTTCTTTAAATTGAACCAAAGACTAATCAACTTAACCTGTTCGGAATTCTAGAGTACTAATAGGCACATCAATTAATATTTATAATTGCTTCTCTTTCTTGCGATGTTTGACTCATCAACTTGAAAACTGAGAGCTGTGTCCATGTGGAGTACATTAACAGTTACATAAAGAGTCACCTTGACGGGGATGGCTTGGAATACTGGGTAGAGTAAAGGGAAAGGCACCAAAGACACATGTCTTTGAACTCTCTCTATACAAAGTGTGATAGTTAATCCTAGATGTCAGTTATACACACCTGTCATTAACTAAAATCAGCTGAGACTACACCTGGAAAGATCATTGAGACAACCTGAAGGGATTATACCAGCCCTAGATCCCCTTGGAGCCTCCATAGATCTCATAGGAACCTCCCAGTAATAGACCATATAAAAACCACAGAACAGAATACAGAGAAAAGGAGAGACTCTCTAAAGAAAACAGAAAGCCTGACCTGACCTTTCAAGTCTTCATTGTGACTAGAGACTTTCTATGAATCCTCCAGTCCTCAGCCATCACCCTCAGGCCTACTGGTCCAAGCAGCTAATGGCAGCCATTATTGCACTATCTCGGCCATATATCATAAGCCAACTCAATATATTCCATATATATACATATATATGTATATATATGTATGTCTGTATATGCACATATATATATTCATTCTGTGGATTCCATGACTCTAGGGAACCCTGTCTGATACACAAAGCATGTGTGCAATGTGACTAGCTGTCTTGGACTCCAAGTTGCTATATCACTCACAGCTATGAAGAGACAATTCTAAGTGACTTGCATGATAATTAAATTAAAACCCCTTGAATGGATGCCTAGCAAAATGTAAAGATTCACTTAGAATTTTCTCTTCATAGCTGAGAATACTAAGCACATCAGGTTGGCAGGTAGAGTCAGGGATTGATCTCAGTAATTCGTCCCTTGGATTCTTTTCTTTTGGATCTTTAATACAGTAAAATTAAGTTAAACAATTAAAATAGAGCATTGCATTGGAAAAATGATACCACATACATGGGAAGCTATATATATGTAATAGTACTACGTTTTAAAAATCAGTGAAAACCCAGAGCCCAAAGATAAATGAATAAGCAAGCATCTAAAGATAGAATTGCCAAAGGAGACAGATAAATCATTCATAATTCTAAAAAATAATTTAAAACTGAAGGTTTTTCTTAGATGGTAAAATCACAGAAAAAAACACTTATTTCTTATAGTTTTTCTCTCATTATTCTAAGCTTTCTGAATTGAGAAAATGATCATTTTAGAAATAAATGCAGATCGGGTGACATAAACTATTATTTGGGAACCATGAGTTTCATCAGTACAAATGGCAGGCCACTGATGCTTTAAGACATTACATTTTATCAGAATAAAAACAGAGTTCTGAAAGCATGAAAGAGACACTATTTTAAGGACTTCAGTTTCAAGGAGACGTGAGGGAGAAAGAAGGCTAGCTTATGAGGAGAGTCAACCAGCTGTGACACTGTCCACGGTACAAATTACCAAGTATCTGAACCACTCAAGTGGCCATAGAAAATTGAAAGGAGCAATTTAAGAAGGGAGCATTATTTTGTATTTTTGTTTTATTTTCTGTTTGACCCATCATGGCTTGCCGAGTTGTGTAAGTTATAGTGTGATGTTTCCATTCACGGACACCTTCAGGTATTTACAACATCCCAGTGCATCAGGTCTGAGTGACCATCAGTTCTGCAGTGAATAAAGGAAATGCAGCATGCAGAGAGAATGGGACACTTTGGAGCATTAGTAGAGACAAAATCCTGTCGTTAAGACTCATGGACCTTGGGGATAATACGTTAAACAAAATAAGCCAGACAACATAATCTCTCTTATATGTGGAGACTTAGAAAATTGGCTCATGGGGATGATGAATAAAATAACTGTTACTGGAGTTTGGAGAGTGTGGGTATAGGAGAAGAGAGACAGGAAATATTGGCCCGTTATAAAATGCTCAGTTATAAACAGGAGACTTGATTCTGGTGGAAGAGGAGTTTCTAAATAGAAACTCTGAAATTTAGTCACTGCATGTCGTAATGAAGGGAAAGATACTCGACTGGTAAAGTTTGCACTTCACTGTGGCATCTCGTAAGCCTTCTCAGATTTACTTACACTATTGGTGAAAGTAATGGTTACTTTTATCTGTTGCTGTGAGAGAACACCTAAAGTCAAGCAACTTAAGGGAGCAAGGGAGATTTATTTAATTTATGGCTCCAGGGGGAGAAGAAACAGTCTTTCATGTGGAGACAGCATGGCTGATTGGCTGAAGCTGGACACAGACTGTGTCACACCCATTGGATATTCTGAGACTCCTCCTGGAGGCAGGGTAGGACTAACCCATGAGACAGCCTTCCTCCAACAAGGCTCCACTTTTCAAAGGTGCCATGACCTTCCCAAACACATGAGACTATGGGAGACACATTTCAAAGCATGATAGTAAAATTACCGTAATCATTGTCATTTTGATCCACCTCCATCTTTAGAATATCAAAGATCAATTTGATAGTATCAGATGAGTGAGAAATTCATGAACCCATGGGCACTACTGTTCTACAACATTAATAAAATATTGTTAATCTCAAATTACAGATAAGATTTCAGAGAAGGTACACTGAAACTTGTCTTTCCTTTTCTTTTGTTGCATCAGAAATTGAACCCAGCACTCCCTGTATGCTAGGCAACTTGTCTAGCATTGAGAAACATACCAAGTTTTATATTTTATTCTGAGACAGTTCTTGCAAAAATGTCCAGGATGGTCTTGAACTAACTCTGTGACCTAGGCAGATTTTGAATTTTACCTCATTACTTCAGCTTCCTGAACAGGGGAGAGAGAAAGTGAGAGAGAGAGAGAGAGAGAGAGAGAGATCTTTATTTTTCATTTTATTTCATTTTTTGCTTTTATTGATGTATATGTATTGTAAAAATGCTATTTTGTGAAAACAATTCCTTTCACTATGTCCTGCACCTTGACCTTACTGACTTCGTCATATATAACTTTACCTTCTTTCCCTTCTTCAAGTAGGCCTCTTCCTCCAAACTGTTATAACTGAAGAAGCAGTACAGTAAAATGTATTGTAACTAAAGCAGTTTGGGTAAACACAACAGTGCAATTTTAATCAAGATTGAAATGATTCATTGAAGGAGTCCGGGAAAGTTAATAATAATTGTGACATTGATGACCTTGCTTTGTGAGGGTTTATAATGTTAAGGTTAGAAAACCACCATGGGACACTATCCTATGGGCTAAAGTTCCTGAGTGAATTAAAAGCAGAGAGCTGGCTGAACATATTTAACACTCTCAACCTTCTGACTGCAAGTACAATGTGACTAGCAGCTTACTGAGGATCTCCCTTGGCATGATATACTCTACTTAAAAATTATAAGTCATAATACATCCTCATCTCCTTAAATTTTTGCCAAGCAGCAGAGCATCACACCAGCAAGATAATAACAAATCCCAAGACCAAGATAATCTGACTAATGTACTTTTAAAGAAGACCACTTCTTGGAAAGAAAACTGTCAAGAGAAGTAAGCACTAAATAACTTCTAAATCTGTTCTGTCACTCTGCCTGGATTATTGATTTAGAAATGTCCCTAACAGCAATTATGTATAATCTAAAGTATTTAAAATTTTCATGCATAACATCATCTGGATTTCAAGCTAGTTATTATAATGCTTCAGTTCTTGGCTGTGATCCATTAAGGGCTGATTGAGTTTTGCCTAGACAAGCACTAATGGTAGCTGCCCTATTGATAATATGCAATAATTGAAGAAGTTAATACATGTAATGCTGAGAAAACAGATGGAAAGTGTTTTTATGACAGTGTCTGTTTCTTTCTCTGTATCCATTCATTTGTGCATGTGTGTGAGATGTGTATGTATGCTTGTATATATGGATGAATGTGCGTGTGTGTGTGTGTGTGTGTGCACTTGTTCATGTACATGGTGCATATATGCACGTGGAAGTCCAAGGTTGAAAACAGAAATCATCTTCGAATATTCTTCCACTTCTTTTCCTTTTCTTGAGATAAGAACTGTTATCTTGAGATGGGAACTCACCAATAAGGCAAGTTTGACTAGAAAGCTTTATCTGAGGAACTCCAGTCTTTGTCTTTCCTGCCTGGAATTACAGGCAGTCTTCTATATCCAGCTTCTATACTCAACTAGCATTTTATATGGTATCTGGGGAATTGAACTCTGGTCCCTTAGTGTTTGTAGCAAGTGTCATGATCGCTGACCCACCTCCCGTCCCTTGTTTCTTACATCAATTCTACCAGTGTCTTCAGGATGATTCACTTTAAAATACTAATATGCCGAGTATGGAATGACACTCCTCCAGTGACAGCAAACATTACTTCACTTTGAAAGTCTAATACCGGGAGTGGTAGTCAGATTAATTTTTAACTCAGTTTTTCTACTTTACTAAATGTGAGCAAACAAGGATGATATTTAACCTTACTGAATTTTATTTTGTATGCTTGGATGTGAACTTTGATTTTGAATGTGCTGTTTTGTGGATGGATGGATCACACAGAGATGGTTTCTTACCAATTTATTTATTTTTCACAGTGAGTATTTTATCTTGAGATTTTCAGTCTTCATACAACTTCAACAAATATGGCACCATATTGTTTATTTATTTACTTATTCATTCATTCATTAACTCATTTATTTTGCAGGGCTGGGACTTGAGTGTGCTAAGCATGCACTACTTGCCATACTCCAGAAACCAGACCAATGTAGTCTCTCTCCATTCTAAGGCTTTGGGAACCTCCCAAAAGAGGCGCCAGTGAGATTGTAAGAACCTTAAGATGGGAAGGTTCACTTAATACATTCCACCCACTTAGTACAGTAAGAGTTGTCTTTTCCAGACATGCATAATTAAACGATGAATAATTAAACTAGAAACTTAACAATTTAGATGATCTAAAATAGCAAAAGGGGATTGAAGATAGAAATTATCAGAAGTGATTTTTTTTCAATTTAATAGTAGACAAAAAATTGATAAAAGTCATGGTTAGACTGCAAAAGGTTTAGAAGATTTAACATTATGACTGACATACCAACATGCCCCCATAGACTATCTAAGAACTCAAGAAAGATAAGAACATACAGTGGAAACCTTGGGGACTAAGCAAAATGAGTGAAGGGTAGTGCCCATATCAATATCCTGAAATGAGGCAACTTGGCATGATAAAGAGGACTGAACCTTCACAAGAGTAGATACATACAGACAGGAGGGTGGGAGAGAGTGGAAGGAATTGAGGAAGGGAGCCAAGGGAATGGGAAAGAGGGAGGATGGAGGAAAGCAGTGGCAAGTACTCAATATGTTTACAAATGTAGAAAAAATAAAAATAAAAAGTTTATACATCTTATTAACCAAATTCTAATGGGGTTTACAGTATAAGAATTTATCATTCATCTAGATTATAAAATAATGTTAAATCTTCTAAATCTTCTGCATTCTAATAGGTTTTAATCAAAAATTGTGTCTATTATTAAATTGAATAAGTTTGACTTCTGATAATTTATATCTTTAATCCCTTTATGCTATTTTAGTTCATCCAAATTGTTGAATTGCTGGTTTAGTTATTCATCTAAAACATCAGAAAATAAATTTTGTCATTACACAGAATGATTCATAGAAACAAAAAATAAAGTTATTCTTTTATTTTTAAAATAATGTTACTTCTTAAACACAAGTCTTTTCAAAATAAAAGAAATTGCAAGAATGAAACACTGAAAACTGAAGGTTTTCTAAGGTTTTAGTGAATAAATTTGACATAAATAGAGGTTGATCCTTATAGCAAGTGATTTAAGCCATAATTACTCTTTTAATAAGAATGATATAATTACTAAGCACCCTAGTATTTTCTCTCTTGAATCTATACATAAGGGATTTTGCCCTTTGCCTTTTCTCTCTGCAAAGAAAGTATGCACACTGTAGCAGAGCCAAGCCAAGTAAATTATCCCTTTAGATCCTTGGAATTGGAACACAGACAATAGGTCCTGTGCCTAAAGTCATCATAAACTCAGGACATGTTGACAACCTAATGGGCCACATGGAATCAAAAGGAGCAGAGGACAATAACATCAGTCTATAGACTGAGAGAAAGGGAAAGAAAAAGTGAAAAATACACACTTATCGATTTGGCCATCTATTCTTTTTCCTCTTGAGTTCATGTGATGCATTTTATCCTACCAATACATCACCCTTATCTGAAATCAGCTTGAGTGAGCTCTTCATTGGTCTCTTTTGTTTGTCTGAAAGTATATTATTTTTAATGCAAAGTTTCTTCCATATCATCTTATTAAAACAGTGGAATACTTGGAAGTCAAATAAAATGGCCTGAGATAAGGAGCGGAAGCAGGAGTGAGTCTCTGTGCTGTGTTTTCCGGACATAACACGCAAAGCAAGAGGCTTGGAAGACACAGGAGCTGGGTCCAGGAAAGAAGGGCAATGTCAGGTTCTGAAGAGGGGATTGTGAGGTATGACAGAAAACTGGGGGACCAAGAGGCATTTTTTTTTTTTGGCACACTTAGGCATAGGTAGAAGACTGTTGGGAGAACTTAAACATGTTTGGAAGTATCTAGAGTCTTACGATGATAGTGTATTGAGTACCTATACTTCAACTATGACCCCAAGTATGGCTGTGTTTGGAGATTTAAACTGGCAGAGCTGAATCAGTGCTAAAGCATGATTTATCCCATGTTGAAGTTTTAGAGTAGAGATATTCACTCTACATTAAAAGTTTCAATGTTTTTAAAGTTCCAAATTAGAAAGTTCTAGCAACCAACGGTATTACATATAATTTCTCTCATGGATCAAAAAACCTATAGATGAAACTTGAGTTGGAATGATCAAGGTATATTAAAACTGTAGTCACAAACAAGACATGAAGCTCTAATATTGCCATAGGCTGAAGGAATATATACTTAGAGTCAATTGAAATTTTGATGTGACAGATAATAAGGAAAACATCTTTAGTTTTTACATTTGGTACTAAAACACTTTAGATTTACTGTTTTTTTATGCTTTTCTCACCATTCCAGGAGTTTAAAGACTACAGAATCACTTCAATATTTTTTAAAATATTTTATCTATTTTATGTGTGTTCCTCTGGAGGACCAAGAGTGACTTTGGGAATCACCCTGGGTTACTTCTACCTCTTTCTTCCTTTGAGCTGAGATTTCCCAGGCTCTGCTTGGTATTTTTATATGGGATCTGGAATCTAAACTCAGAACCTTCTGCTTGTGAGACAGATTCTTTTTTTTTAATTTTTTATTATTACTTATTATTTACTCAATTTTGGGTGTATGAATGTATGTGTGTGTGTGTAGAACCACGGACAAATTTGGGGACCACCATGGAACGCCTCCACTTCCTCCTTGTTTACTCTGCTCGGGGATTCACAGGCTCCGCCTTACCAGGACCAGAAGCACAGGCTGGCCCCGCTTCTGCCTGGCGTCTATACGTGGGGTCTAGGATCCGAACTGAGGACCTTCCAGCTGCAAGGCAGAGGCTTAACCCCTGAACCACCTTTCCAGCCCCTCGTGAAACAGATTCTTAACCCTTGAGCCATTTCTCCAGCCCTCAATATTTTTATTACTTAATGAAGTGCAAGGAGATGCATGGCATACAAAGAACAAAAAGAATGAGAGGTGATGTCACAAACACTTGCATTTCTGTTTATTTGCCTTTCTACTCTGGTTGGCTATATAAAGTCTTAGCGCTTCACTGACCTCATTTACCATTTTCACTTTTTTTCCAAAAATTAAACGATGGTTAAATTATCCATTCTCAATGTATATAGTTCCCCCATTTCAAAGTCCTGCTACCTGATATTTTGTTCTCTCCATTCAATATAACATCATTACAAAAATTACCCTGATACTCAAATTTAGACAAAGGATTTGTAGCTACATTTTCCTCTATATATTAATTTTCTACATAGATTTTGCATCTCAGTAAAAAGAGATTGGCAGAGATAATTTGTGATGTTAATTAGTTTGATTTCTGTCTGAAAATTCATTTATTTGCATTATATAGAAATTAAGACACAAAAGCACGGTTCCCAAATTCTAAGAATTTTTGCATTTATTTGTTGCTCTTTCTTAAATAGAATAAACTTTATTTATTCTACATACAAATTAAATTGCTTATTTTACTTATAGGTAAAACAATAGAAAACAGCCATATTTGATAATATTTAACATTTATGCATCCTATGATATGTGCCAAACTCTGCTTAATGTCTATCTGGATTAGCTGGTGAATTCATTCCAAAAACAACAGAAGGGATCATTAACTTCACTTTGCCAATGAGGCACAAAGAAACTGATTCCATGGCTGTCTCAGATTCCTGCCTGCGGAAGGCAGGATTTGGATCATCTGATTCTGGGCTTTGTGCTTTGTCTGAAGCAATTCAGAATGGTCAATTGCCACATGAGTCTGATCATTAGACAAGGTCTTTCTCTAAATGAGCTGAACATCTAACTGGCAAGAAATCTACAACCTAAGCAAAATAAACAGTTCAAAGACACAAAACATATAAATGAGTTGCACACAAGCAGTAATGAGTAACAGTTGCTGATAGAAGAAAAATAAAGAGTATAAGGGAGAGGTCTGTGTTATGTAGAGACTACAGCTGTGTATGGAAATACGAGACATATGATTACAGGAGACAGAGGGTGAGAGATTCCAGCAAATGAAACGTGTAAAAAAAATACGTAATGCCTTTGTGGGCTGTGTGGGAGACTGGCTATTTGAAGTCAAACTGCAATAAAAAAAAACAGGCTTTCTTAGAATGCTACTTCCTGTGGAATCAGAGATAGCAACCCTCATGGTTTCATGAGCTATGTAATTACAGAACTGAATCTGTCACTGAAAGTTGACTGCTGTAGTTAATTTCTTCTTCTACAGAAAGACAATACTCAGATGCAGGCAGAAAAGGGAGATTAGGGTATTTATTTGGTTTGCAGTTGTGGAGGGGATATAATATTTATGGTGGCAATCTCCTAGCTGAAGGCATGGCTAAAGGCAGTAAGAGCAGCCTGGTTCACATCACGGCGCCAGCAAGAGCAAGAGCAAAAGGAAGAAGGACAGCTACCAAACTTCAATTAATTCCTCCTGTGACGTGCCTTCCTTCACCAAAGTTCTACATCTTAAAAGTGTTTCAAATCCCCTAAACACGAACATCAACTAAGGATGCAAACATATGACCCCGTGTTGAGCAACTCATATTCACACTTGCAGAGCATAGCAAGTTAAGCATAGAGTGCTGAGCTCCCTCAACCTTCTTCTCTCTGATCTTATGTGTTTCTTTAATTGTGGCTTCCGGGAATCATTTTCATTCCAAAGGTGTCTGATGCATCATACGATACCAGCATGAATCTTTACGGCAGTGCTAGAAATTATATCCATGGAGAAATCCAAGTAGCATCAGTCTCTCTTCAGTTTGTAGAGCTCGGAATTGCCATGGGACACATCTTTGTGTTATCACAAAGGTGAGTGTACCCCAAAATTAACAAAACACTTAGATTGAGATAACAGTTCTGTACATTATGGATTCTTGTTGGGATGATATTTTTTGTTAACAAACAGTAGATGGGGGCTATTGACATGACTCAGTAAGTAAATGTGCTTCCCCCCCCACAAAACTGATGACTCGATTTCAATTCCTGCAATGCATAAAGTAGGGAAGAATCAACTCACTCCCTAAGTTGTTATCCACAACTTATGATTTACATGGGCATACTTGTCATTCACATGCCTGCATTCACATACATATACACAATAAATAAACAACAAATAAATATTGAAAATTAGTCAACTCCTAGAGTTATTCAGAAAATTTTGCAAGCATTATGGATGCAACTAGCAATGAAAAAAAATTAATGTATATTTTCATAAATAACATAGGACATTTCAAGAACCTTAATATTTTATGTGTGACATGACTATTTCTGGTTAGATCATACTGTATCATTTTGAGAATTGAGGGCTGAGACTTTAGTTACATTTGTGAAGATTTTCTGGTCATGCGAATCCTAAGTCTGCCTATAGGAGTTTATGTAATTGATGTGGAAAGGCCCAGACCATAATAAGTGGGCCCATTCCTTGTTTAGGTAGATAAGTTGAAGGAGTTGGTTAAGCTTTCAGGAATATGTTAGCATACGTAGCATATTTTTTGATGTGTAGTCATACACTTAGCATACTGGAAGGCGGGGAGGAATGTTCCTTTCTCAGATTTCTGTGTAGACCAGTTCTCTTAGCTCCTGATGTTGGTAGGAGCTCTCTTGTCATAACTGAGACTGCAAATGAGAATTGGAAGCTGATTTAAACCATTCATTCCCTCTAAGATGTCTAGATCTTTCATTCACTCAGGAAAACAGGGAGATGAAGCTAGGATATGTGTCAATACACAAAATATTATAAAAATAAAGTTTGATTAAATGTGTAATCATGAACAGAAGCACATGCCTGCATCCTGAACAAAATCATCATGCTATTTTCAACTGAAATCTGAATTAGTGGAAAAGGAAATTCTGGAACATTTAAACATGTGACCTTCAGTAACCATTCTGTATAAAATTTGATCTGTGCAAGTTAATTTGAAAAAGAGCTTAGTTTAGAACTTTTTTGATAAAGAGAGTCAAAGGGTCTGTCAGGTTTCAGAATAATGCTAGAGGGCATTGAACAAATCAATCTTCAGGATAAAATGTCAAAGCAAAAGGCAGAATAAGTGCTTCCGGGTGTCTGAATTCAGGTGTTATTTCATGTCTTCATTAAGAGTGTATTGATCAACACCAGGCCAGTGAGTTTATTATTCTCCATCAAACTATTTAGACAATGAAAAGATCGATTTATAGCATCAAAACTTTATTTTCAAAACAGGAAGATATTAGCGTACTCCTTTTTCTAAGACACCATTGTAATGAAATGAAAGGTCAACATAAAAATTTTTTTCATTTCATATTAACATTTCTACTTGGACTCCTCAAAGATTAAAAACTTGTCGAGGGGCAAGTGAGATATTTCGGCATATAAAGCATCTGCTTGCAAACTTGGGGACCTGAGTCCAATCCCAGGAGCCTACACAGTGGAAGGAGAGAGAGAACTGTCTTTCTTTTTTCATAGTTTTTTAAATTTGTTTTTCTAACTTTGCAAGCATATTGAGTACTTATCCCTGCTTTCTTCCATTCCTTCTCCCTCCCATTCCCCTTCAAAGTGTTCAGCTTGGTAATTCCACCTTTTTGTGTGTGTTTAATAACTACCCATATCTGGCCTGGTGTCAGACACTGATAATACAGAGAAAGAGGGCAATCCTTGACTAAAAACAGATGTTGAACCAGTAGGAAAAGAAAACGTGAAAGGATTACCCAGGCTGTGATCCGGGTCTTCACAGCTCAACACCTACCCCCAGCTCTGAAGCATTTCTTTATTTCTCTAAAATCTTTCCAGAGTGCTATACTGATTGCCTTAGCCAGTTTGAGTCTGAAAAGATCATCCTTGCATATTGTTTCAGAAAAGGTATTTAAAAACTCATTTCATATTCCAGCAAAAGACACAACCACATTCACATGAATGATCTAATATATCCCTTTTGGATTTCTTTAAATATGGACACTAAACTGTCTGTTGCAGCTTCTCTTCATGTTGCCGATAAATATAGAATCAAATAGGTTAAGAGAACAAGGGGTTGTATTCTTGTTCATGATTCTAGTTACAAGGATTTCTTGGCAGGAGAGTTCATACCAAAACCATGAGCCTAGGGAATAAGCCACAGCATATCCACAGAATGAGCTAAGAAAGGGGCAAACTTTCTCTTTCCCTAGACTGGGAGTTGCTCAATGTATGAATCAGCTCTCTCTATCTTAGCTCTCTGCCTTGTTCCCACCCACCATGGACTGGATTCTCCACCATCAATTAGATAATCTCTCACAGGCTTGCTAGGGCTTATTTTTAGCTACCAAGTTTTTGCAAATGTGTCAAAACCCTCAGCCTTCAATTGTCAAGG
This sequence comes from Typhlomys cinereus, assembly GCA_023101885.1. NCBI lineage: Eukaryota > Metazoa > Chordata > Mammalia > Rodentia > Platacanthomyidae > Typhlomys > Typhlomys cinereus. The sequence continues at coordinate 459,209 of JALPQD010000248.1, forward strand.
TAAAGGATGTATCTAATTCGCATACGGACTTAAACTGTAGCTTATTACAATCAGCTGCAAATATCTTCATCCTACTTAAAACCTCAGGACACTTAAACCACATTAGCTTAATTATCTTCTGCAGAAAAGACATTAGGGAAGTATAAAACAAATAAATAAAAGGCTATAATATGTGATATCTAACATGTTGAGAAATATTTCCCTAAATCTACATGATTACATCTGACTGCTGAATATATTAGGTCAAAGCACATAACTCTCAGAGCTACAAGTAATTAAAAATATGCTGCCTTTGAAGTGATGTTTTCAAAAAATTATAAGACCTAATTTTTCTTATTAGAAATGATGCAAGTTAATCATGATAAAAAATCAGGGCAAGTCAGATAATTATGGAAGATTATAAAATTCACTCAGAGATATTATATGAACAGCAATTTTCTGTTGATCTGTTGCATGACTATAGTTAAGTTCAGGTTCATAGGCAAATATACAACTTTTGATGAATGATATCATATTGTACATAGATTATTTTATTTAGCTCAAGCATAATTGTATTAGTTGATATTGCTTTTAGATTACCCTTCTTCTTATCCATATTAGGCATTCCCATAAACCATGAACTCCATTAATCAAAGTTAAAATATCATTCTCCATGAGAGAGTCTAATCAGGATTTATTTTATTACTATCAATTACTATTCATATTCTTTTCCTGGTATAAACATGGTCTCTTGTATTCCTTTAAAATGAGTAGTAATGCTCTACTTTTTTTAAATTTTAGCCAATTTATAACAATGTGAAATCATTTATACTATAATTTATAGAATGGTTCATTAATTAATAATTAATCTTCAGACACCTTATTGATTCCTACATCAGAAGATAATATGACAATTTGTATTGAGACTGTAGCCCATGAACAAATATGGAAGCTATTTTAATATATGTGCAATCAGGTAAAATTTTTAATTGAAATAAACCCACATTTCTCTCATCTAGTTCCACCATGGGCTTATTATTCTAATTAATTACTAACAAATGAGTGAACTGAAACTAGAATCTAATTTTTTAATTTCATGTTACTTTTCACTTTTGTGGTTTCTGGAAAAAAAAAACATGTCTTTCAGCTACTGTTTTCTCTCCATTTCTATGATTTCTTATTTATGTCTTCTGCCTTCTTTTTATATTATGTGTTGTGCTTTTTTTCTAATTTTTGCATTTTTAAACTGTCATCTACCACATTAGCTTGTCTGATTTACTACAGGAAAGATTTAAACTTTAGTAATAACAAATGATTATCTCATCAAAGCAAGGCAATGCCTACTCAAGCTAATCCAGACAAATAACCTCTCTGTGGCAGTGCAGAATTAAGAAAATAGAATTCCGCTTCCCAAAGAAGAATCAGCAGGACATACATATAACCAATAAAATACAAGACAATTTGAAAGGAATTTCACACAAAATTGTATGAAAAAGCAGAACACAATAGAATAAATTCTTTCTTGTATAAATGGTAATTGTTCTAGTATCAACTGCAAGGTAATGTTGGAGTAATTTTGAAGAATTACAAAGATCACAAAGGACATGAACTTGCAATGTAACATGTAAAACTTATACTTAAAAATAAATTTTGAGCACACAGTTTCTTTTTTACTTTATTTATTTGTGTGTATGTATGTGTGTGTGGGGGGGGCACTGTGTCCCTTTGGAGGATCAAGGATGGCTTTGGGAATCATCCTGGATTACTTCTACCTCTTTTTTGCTTCACTGTGGGATATCTCAGGCTCTGCTTACCAGGGACTAGGAGTGCAGGCCACTTGCTGCCTTTTCCTGGCTGGCATATTAGAAGGGACTTGGGCTCTAAACTCAGGATCTTCTGCTTGGAAGATAGAGTCTTAACCTCTGAGACATCTCTCCAGCATGAACACACAGATTCTAAGAAGTCACTGAAACAGCAAGATGGGAAGGCAGCAGCCCATATTTGTCTTCAGTGTAGATAAGGGTCAAAGGTGACTGTTCAGTAAACTGTGGGCAGGGAGGAGTGCTGCAGCTTGCCTGCATGTTGCATGCCTGCATGTTGCATGCCTGCATGTTGCATGCCTGCATGTTGCATGCCTGCATGTTGCAGCAAATTCATGATGAAATAACTTGGGTGAGCACATGTTTTGGGTACAGTTTATAGAACATCTTGGCAGGAGAGTTCATACCACAATCTGGAGCCCAAGAAACTGGTCATACGATATCCATAGGAATTGCTGAGAGAGGGGCATGATCTTTCTTTGTCTCATGCTATGTGTGCAATGCCAACATGTTAAAGTATGCCAATTTATAGAACCAGTTCTCTCCACCTTACCTCATTTTCAGGGAATAGGCCCACCCACATCAACTGAATCTTCTCTCATCTGCAGGTTTGTTGAGGGCTTACCAAAATAAATAATTCTTCACAGGCAGTGCAAAGCTCAGTCTTCAATTGTCAAGTAAACATACATATCTAAGAATCACTGATTTGATATACAGTTGATTGTCTTTAAGTCTGATGCACCAAGGAGCCTGCCAGGTTACATTGAATTGTTTCAGTCTAATCATCCCATGGGAAGTTCTGGCATGGGAAGTTTGCTCCTCTGGAAGAGGAGCAAAAAACAAACAAGACAGACAGAGAAACAAGTGAAACCAGGAATGGAGGAAAGGGGCTGCTAGGAAAAAGAGAAGGTGGCAAGGTACTAGCAGATAAAAATTTGGCGATAAGAGCAATTTGAATACATTATGTTCATGTAATCAGTTGTCAAAGAATAAATTTAATTAATAAAAATAAAAAATCCATTGTCAGAAAACATTTTAAAAAATTTGTTTCTTAAGTGTGGCCTTTGATTACATGATTTTTTACATTAAAGTCCTTGTCATCAACTATTCTCATTTCTTGAAGGGTAGGGGAATACAAAATATTTCAAATGAATGCACAAGTAATTCGAGATAAACAAATATTGCATTGGAAATGATTCTTATAAACTTAATTGTTTTAGTAGCATAGTAATAGGCAATGAAGCTGGTGGGTGACTTGTAAGTTGACATTCTGTAATAAGCAAATGGGAAATTTTAATGTAGTCACAGCCAGAAATGACCCTTAGAAACACCAGCAAGGGATTTACACATTTATTGAATTAAATATTTTTGAAAAAATGCTCAGAGCTAAATTGGCAGAGAGTACATGTTAGCCAACCATAGGACGATCTGTCACACAAAATAGCTCATGGGCAAAAGTGAAGCATCTTCAAAAGTGAAACTGAAGGGTCAGTCCAATTACACGCTCTTGTGCATCATCTACCCACATGTTCTTTTCATGTTGGGAGATGAAGAAATATATCAGGACAATATTAGAAATGATTTCACCAATAACATGGTGACTCGTAAAGTGTATGCCGTATTTCTAAAGATGGATTTTCCCCTTTGATTAAAATTAATAATCTGCTTATATTTTAAATTTAAAAACAATTATAAATAGTCGGGTTTTTTCAATTTGAAGGACCACAATTATGAATAAAATATGGCGTCTAAAAGCTTGAATTTTCAGAATTATTAAAGATAAGCAGATAAATTAAATAACAAAAAAATCAGTTCAGTACTGACTTTTATAATACTATATTAAATAGTTAAGGTCAGGTGTATCTTCTTATTGGAATAGATTACCAGGAAATGTTGAATTGTGACCTTATTGAAAAATAGTATTCACAAAGACATCGAGAAACTGAAATGAACTAGTTGTCAGGAGAGTTTTGTCAAAGAGGAGCTTGGAGTTTCAAATTTTTGCAGTGTTATCTGGGAAGAGCAGAAATAGCAGTGAAAGGAGGGAGAAAGCGAATGAAAGAGCAAGGGCAAGTGGTGAGAGAGAGAGAGAGAGAAATACAGAAAGACAGAAAAAGAGAGAGTCAGAGAGAGCAAACAAATATGAGAGAGAGACAGATAAGAGAAAGAGACAGTGAGAAAGTCAGAGAGACAGAGAGAATGAGGGAGAAACATAAGAGCATGAGAAAGTACCAAAAGGACCTTTTACAGATTTGGGCCCCCACATGCTTTCGTTAAAAGCATAGATACTTTATATTATTTTATGTGACCTGTTTCATAGGTTCAGCAGAGTTTTAGATTAAAAGTACAAATGCATTAAACATGGTTTGTTCAGAGAAAAAAAATCCAGATCTGTTTAAGAATGGATATAAAAGCTCATGCTCAAATTTGTCAAATTGAATCTAAGGGAATAAGAAGACTTACAGGCAACATAAAAATCCTTTGGCCATGCTTGAGACATCTCTGAAGAAATTCAAAGATTATTAGTTTTCACTTTCATTCTCTTTTTTGAATATATCTTCATATTTTATAAACTAAATCTTTATTCATAAAAATAATTCTACTCACAAAACTTAAACTATATTGTCATGTGATGGTAAAAATAAAACATAATGACCAGTTTTCCTAAGCAGTCCATGTTCACGAAATGCCTGCAAAATGATTTTTCACCCTGCCCAAGGGTAATTTTGAATGGAAGACAAGTTGGAAAGAATCTGTTGGCTCTTTGAAGTTCACAGTTTTTATCCTGCTGACAGTTTACAAATGACAGAAGGTAACTATGAGTTAGTTTTGGTTTTTCTTCTAGTATTCAGGAGACAAACACAGCAGTGGAAAAAAGATATATGGGCTCTGGATCAGGAAACTACAAAAGGTTTCAGCTGCTTATAAGGATCAGAGGTCACCCAGTGAGATAACAATGTGTAGGATTTAGCTTTGTGTAATTTACCTGAAACTTTCATTCTCTGCAGCAGTAGTACTAATTTTTTTTTAATTTTATTTTTGTCCAAACAAAAGGGAAGTAATCCAAGCTTTCTACATTTCAGGCAATGATTATATTATTTTACTTTAATGACATTTGTCTATTTATTTATTTATTATTTATTTTGTGTGTATATGAGAGTTAGAGACAGGATGATAATGATGATGATGAAGCCAAGTTTTCACAAGAGCTGAGCTCCAGCACTTAGCTACACATTAAGCCCAGAGTTTTTTTTCTTTTTCATTGCAGTGAAAGATGCTGTTCCCAATGTGCCTTGAGAAAATATGTTCTAGAAATCTGATATCTCAAGATGATCTTAATATAAAACTGTTTTTGATAGATAATGGAACATGTGATTTATATTCTTAATACTTTTTTAATACTTACAGTATATTCATTCACTATAGTAGCTCAAGTTGAATGGTACAATAAATCCCTTACTCCTGGGGTGAGGGGAGAAAACTCCAATAATCAGATGCTTAGTATAGGAAAAAATTGCCAAGGTGTTACACATTAAGTAACTTTTCTAAAGTCTCAAGTTAGTCTGCTGAAGGCTGATCCAGAAAGCATGGCTCTAAACAGTATGTCCATTACAGTTATAATCTGTGAATCACTGAAAATTGTCCTGGGCCCTTACTGAGTTCTCTTTCCTTATAGTTACTCTGCTTCAAGGCCACATGATGGTTTTCCAAAATTCTTCGGAAATGTTATAGTCTTTATTAAGTAAATCTCTTGGTGTCTTTTGGGTCATTCATTCACAACAATTGAATAAACTCCACCTGAGAGGTATTACACAAGTAATTACATCTCCATTTGCAGTGTGAGCACTCAAGGAATTTCTCCTAAGTGTAAAAACCGTACCATGGTGGAGCATGTATTTAGCATGAGTCATTGTTAAGTGAACCTGAGACTAAACACATATCAAGTTTATTAATAAGCAAAAGAGTAGCTGGAAGTAATAGAGATAATCTCTCATTGGATAGAAGGTATTTAAACACAGGTAAGAATGAGACGAATCCAGGTAGAGGGAAAAATTTCTCTGTAAATTATGGAGAGATTCACCTAGACATTAAGAATATCCCCATCAACATTAAGAATCTTGAAGATTCATACATATCCATAAAGGTAAAACATCTAAGATATAAAAAATTAGAATAAAATGATTGATTTGATAGTCATAGACTACACACCTATAATTTTAAGTTTTAATTTTTTGATGTCCTTGCAAAGGTTAAGTTAGAGAGAAGATGGTTTAAATTGTGCCAACATCAGTCAAAGTGAATGACAGGAAACCAAAACAGTCATTTTCCTAATATCACTGCCTTTATATTTATGATAGCATAGTTGCTCATTTTCAGTTTTGGTGATGTTCAAGGCATTGGGTCATATATATTTAAAACAATTTCTGTAATGATGTCTATAATAGAAACATCACTCTTAAATACAAGATCTCCCCTCCCCAAAAAGAGGGATAGAAACCATTTGTTGAAAATTACCTATCCCATGTGTTTTTTTTCTTAATCACATCTGAATATAGTATATAGATTCAAAGGCAGTCACCCTTTAAAGAGTTTCATGATTAAATAATATTTACACAATACTCAATAATTCAGCCACTAATCAGCAATTAAATTCAGTGTTCAATTGTCAACTCAAGATATTTTGACATTTATGACAATTACAAGACTGAATTCTTTGATAGTCTGATCATGTTAGCAGAGTTGGTCCTTCATGAAGATTCGGAAGCTTGGAAAGCACATGATCAAACTACAGTGGTAGGTAAAAATATGGATACTTCAAGGTTGAAAGTAAGTTGAAAGAGAACCCATTCTTGTCTAGTGTCTGGGATTAGGCAGCGGCTAATTAATTGTGAATCAGTAGTCGTTACTTAAGGAAGAAGTTGAGGATACATTTTGGGAATGGAAGGGAAATCTACATATAAAATATACCAGATAATTAACATGAGACAGAAGTGAACATTATGCATGTTTCCTTTAGGATACATCAGATACATGTATAAACCTCTCCTCCCTATTTTAAATCCCTCCTGACACTTCATAAAGTATGGACAGAGCATAAGGTTTCCCACCAGATACATTTCATTTCACTCCATAAATGAATGCATTTGAAAAGTAAAAAATGACTTATTAGTTGGCCACACAAACAAGCAAGTATTTTGTTAGTGGAACATTCTTTTCTTGCAGTCACACTAATAACAGAAATTTCATCCCCAACAAGAATAGGCAGGAAGATACCTTCTCATGGTACTTGTTGTCTGGGTTTTCACCTATCAATGCTTTCGGGAGTTTATCTCAGGAGTGTACTGGAGGTATAGTTTACAAATTTCTGTAGAACGAACCATAAAGTTGCCAAGCAACAGCAAAGAAGAATAAACTTCAATCTATAGCCAATTGACTGATCTATAGGACTGTTTAACTCAATGAATTTAACAGGGTCAATCCTACCGTTAACTCATTTAAATTAATTTTGTTAAGTAGAAATGAGTATTGAAACTCACCCACCTTAGTGAGTATAAGAAAACATAAAAACTGGTCTGAAAGCCACAGCAAATCAATCTTTCCATTCCTAAGAAAACTTGTCCTGGTTGTTAGGGGTAGTTTTCTGAGGATTGGTGGACTTGTGGTTTATGGAATCCCCCTTTCTACTCCTGTCTGTAAGACAAACGTTAAGAGTGCTAAGCATGAAAAGATTTTCAATTTTCAAATTTCTATGTGTGTTTTCGTGTGGCGTGTGTGTGTGTGTGTGTGTGTGTGTGATGCCTGTGGCATTGGGAATCATCCTGGATTGTTTTACCTCCTTATTGTTTTACTGGGCTAGAATTACAGTTCATTGCCATTTCCTCACAGCATTTTCTTTTCTTACAGAGGATCTAGGAGTCTGAATTCAGGTCCATTTACTTGCAAGGCAATTATCTCCTCAAGTCATATTAGGAATTTTTTTCCAGTGATTTTGACAGTGTGCTGATTTGGTTATACACACATGTTTTACCTTTTACTTAAGATTCATTAGCAAATGCTTTGAGGAAAAACTGAATGTGTTAAGTATGGAAATGCATTAATAATCTATAAAATTGCTACACTGTAGGACCAAACAGGCTTCATAAAAAATAATGTGGGACTATTTTGCTCTGAACAATATGTCCAAGGTAAAATAACTGAAAGACAGTTACCAGTAGGTTGCCTATTTTGTTAGTAATGATGGAAAATATGAACATCATGCAGACAAACATTCTAATAAATGCCACAATAATGCTATAAAGATTAATACAACTGGATAAGAATTTTAGTGAAGATGAGAGACAGAGTTTTAATATTATAAACCTATAATGTAAGTGACCAACTACATGTGTATAGAAATAAGTTAATATACATATATACATGCATGCATAGTTTTCTGGTTTTAGTATATATTTTATTTCACATGCATGACTCGTATCTGGGTTTTGACTAAAATTAAGGAAAAGACCCACTCTTCTTTATTTCTGCATTTAGAAAGAGAAATAACATTCTTCAAGGTGTAGGGAATGTTGTTTTGTCCCTAGGATATAGAGTGTCCATAAAGAACCTCAGTTGGTATTCTGCACTGTACAACATTGAAATATACACCTTCTCAGTAGGTCTAGAGTTGCATACTAGTTGCAATGTAGATTTGCTACATCAAGGAGTCTTAGAACCTTTGGATTTGCAGATACATTTGCACTACTGTGAGGTCCCCAAATCCATTCAGGGAGTCCAAAGTACACATTTACTTCAGAAGGATGATTAATTCAAATTTCTGTTATCCATTCATTCAGAGTGACAAAGATACACAATAAACTTTGCAAAGGAAAGTATTCTCTTGAAGAGATTGCTGGAGGAAAATTACAATGGGAAATAATTTTCAAAATGTACTTATTTATTTGGCAGATCTAGAGGGTGGAAGGAAGGGAGGGACAAAGTGAATGCATGACTCCCCACATGGCTGGAGGTCAGAGGACACCTTTCAGAAATCAGTTCTCATGCTCCACCATGTGGGTTTCTGGGAAATGAACTGTGTTGCCAGGTGTGTGTGAAGATGCCTTATCCACTGGAGTATCTTAACAGCCCAGGTATCATTTGTTGAATGTTAAGTTATTTCAAGCTTTTTATGGTGTTATCACAAATTTTCTTAACACAATAATTTAGGTACTTTTTGAGAAAAAAAAATTTCCTTTCTTCCTCCTTCCCTTTTCCCATCCTTTCCTCAAGGAATGTCCTTTTACATTGGCATTCTTTTAGTATTTCACATCTCCCTTAGCTCTGCTAGTCCCTGCTTGACCTTTCATCAAGCCTGCCTGTTGTTCAATCCTCTTTACTCCTTTAATTGTAACTTTAATCATTAGGTCCTGATTACTCCATATTCTGGTGCTTACTGTGATAGCCTATTTTGCATTTGCTTTGTTACCTAAACTTTAAACTTGTTTGCATTGGTCTGATAAATGTTTCCAGTGCAAGAACAAAGAAAAGAAAGAAAAATCAGTGAAATCTTCTTTGGAATAAGATTTCCACTTCTTATTTTATCAGAGCTACTAATAAAAATGGAGTGAAATATTAGCTATGAGTTTTTATTGGAATTCAAATGTACATGTCCATCTTCCTTAAAATTAAGGATTTACTTGTCAACAAGGAGTGATTCCTATTTTCTTTCTTCTAATAGTGTATACGATCATATGATATTAAATCATCATGTGCAATGACTGACTGTAACAATAGTTGCCACCATTACATGGTAGAGAAGGATTCTAAACATGGACAGGGAATTATGAAGCAAAATAGCTTTCCTTTATAATCATGTGTGTGCATGTATGCACATGTATGTGTCTGTGTGCATTTAAACTGAGAGGAGGTGGCTGGACTCTGGCAACTTCTAATGATATGACAAGTGGGAGCCAGAGACCAATACACCCACAACCTTGCAGTATTTGCAGCAATGAGTGTTCTTCAATTTTCAGCACTCTATAAGTATCCATAGGAATGAATTTATCTGCTTTATATATTAAGGCTTACTTTACAAAAGCCTTGATTTTATTTAAAAACAACCTCTTGAGATTTGACTTGGGCCAACTTATACTTTCATAAATTATTTATAGCTATCTATTTTTAGATAGCCTTTCAACAAAGTGAGTTCCCCCTCTAAGGAGGTCACAGTCATTGTGAAGGAGAAGAAGGTCTGCTGAGATGGCTTGCTAGAGAACATCTCCATGAGAAAAACAGCTAACTATCTTACGTGAACATCCTCGTAACTGACTTATAAAGCCATTCTTTCATTACACCAATAAATATTTATTAATAATTGCTTGTTATCTGCCGTGAATTGCACTAATGGTGCATAATAATGCTGTACCTTTGGTGAGGTTGCCATGAGACTCCAATGACAATGTTCACAAAGTACCTAATAAAACTTAATAGGCTACAAATATAAGAAACATTTCTAACGCCCTGTAAGATGTTAGAATTGCTTTCTGAAATACTGGCGATGAAATTATATTCAGCACAGCTTTAATTTTCAGGGAATTTTATTGAATTATATTTCTAGTAAATTGCTTTCTATCATGGCCTTCTTTAAAATGTATTATGCATTTTATCAGATTACAAGATTCCCCACCGCACTGTGTAATAAAAACCCATTCACTGTTAAAAGTGTTCCCCAAACCTCTCTCTCTCTCTCTTTCTCTGTGCATGTGTGTTTGTGCATGCATGCATATGCATGTGTGTGATGACCTAGCTCTGTCATTAGCATCTATAGTTGCATTACCTTCATTCTGAAGCGTGCTAGTTCTCTGACTAAATGTGTAGACATTTTTATGATGCTATTGTTATTCGTATGTCCTTTCCTATCCTTTAATTCACTATCATTGCCCTTCATATTCGATGCTTGATGGCCATAACCGAACTTGCATCAATTTCTACAGAAGACTGTACATTTCCCATTCTCCCTCCCTTATCTAATATGCAGAGACTGTAATCTCATTTCCAAGAAAAGTTATTCAGGAGTTTTAAAGCTGTTATGCAGGATGGAGCTATTATTGAGGGAGAGTATAAAATATTTAATCATCATGTGTTGAACACTCAGTTTATGACTGAACTATTTTAACTGTCAGTGCAACAAAGCGATAGGAAGGACACATGGATCTAAAACACATTTGGGTTCATGCAGCAAGATACCAAGAAGGAGAACAGCATGTTCAACATATATGTGTTCTCAATGGTCTTTAAAAAGATTACAAGTAAACTGTTCTTTAAAGATGTTAAGATTATGGTGGTGCAATAGATTACAATGTCAGCCTCTTGTTGGTATTTAATAAATACTAGTTTTGCCTATCAAAATGTAATTGCAATTTCTTGTTACACCTTCTTCAGCTGTGACAATTGGAGTTTCTTTAATAAAAAATTAAATATTACTTCCAAGAAAAGATTTTCCAATGAACACCTGGGTTGTCATGAATGTTTCCCCTTCCCTCACGACAGTGGCAAGTCAGGAGAAGGAAGCTCCTTCAGGATTCTGATTTCTGAATGGTACTCCTTTGGCTTTGGAGAATGTACTGGGTAGAGGCACAGCGTATCCATGTTGCTATGGCAACTAAGGGGGGGAAATAAACAGATTTTCAGCCACTGAAAGCCTCACACCTTGTGTGACTGTAGCATAATCTACTCCCCTTAAAGTCATAAATGTAGGAAAAAAATACTAGCAAGTATGATTTACATGTATGTAAATCATACTTGCTAGTATTTTTTTTCCATTTCTATCTTGTTTCTTTAGCACGTACACATAGGTGGAAATCACTTGCTGTTGGGTGAGTTGAAAATATGCAGTGAATTGAGATCAAGCCCCTGCTAAGTGATACGATGCAAATTAAGTAAACAGTAGTAGTGCAACTAACAGGCTTCTGATCTCACACAGGAAACCTGAGAAGACTAGGGGGAGCTCTTCAGTGCTCCCCTTGGAAGCTTTTGTAGTCCTTGGCTTCTGACAGCAGGTGGGGTGGTGGCAGGTATGAGCAGCAGCAGGCAGCGCCCGCTAGTGTTTTCACTCTTGTGCAGGCCTTTGGTGCTGGATCCCTTAGGCCCTGTGATGAGCACTGCTAGAGATCTCACACGTGGCTAGAAGGCCAGAATACATCTGATCTGGTCAGCTGCTGCTGGTCTAGGTTCTAGACCTAACATGGAGATTCCCCGTGGTTGCAAACGGCCTCTGTGACTAGGTAGTCTGAGGCCTTCAGAATTTGAGGCTTGGGAGCTTCCCAGAATGCCTCTGTGGTCCATTACATAGACTTTGTTCTGCTTCAACCTCAGGTCTTGTGGTGTGACACTTTTCCCGGGGGGAGGCACTGCCCAACTGTCTGTCCAACCCTGATAGACATGCAAGAACAGACCAAAGCAATTATTTTGATAATGTCAATGAACTAATGAGTTTGTTAGAGTTACTAACAAGGGTAGGATTGAAAGTCACCACAGAATCGGAGCGGATTCAAAAGCAGCACATATGAGACCCATGGAAGCCACAACTCTGGAGCTCTCTGCTGCAAGACTTGCTCCTAGCATCTCCACACTTCTAGACTCCTTGCTCTCCTCCAGATTTGTTGTCTACCCATCAGCTGACTACTGTTTGTGTTCACCTTGAGGAGGGTCCTCAGGCATCAGGGACTCCCTTAAATTTACAGAGTCTCCCTCTAAGAGGAAATGTTTCAAATTGCTATAGGATCTGAAAGAACTTAAATACCCATCTTTGGACAGATTCCAAGTGGACCTAAGGTCAGGACTGATAGGAAAATACCATTCAACAGATCTCTAATCCCGTTGATATATTTTTCTTAACTTCTGTTTTTCATATTCTTTCTACTCTGGCTCTCTCCTGAACAATGTAGCTATTTTTCCTTGTTTTTGCCTCTAATCGAGTCAACATTTCTGGGGTACGGTTCACTCTACGCATTGCCGTTGCTAATCATGCAGTTATCATGGCCACCGCTCTCTTTCTCTCTGTGGTTGTTACCTCTTCACTGTCCTGCTTCTGCTACTGTGGCAGCAATTCCTATAACCACAGTCACACCTTCTTCAAGCGGACAGCTTACCTGCCTCTACTAATCAGAGACAGCAAAAACAGGTGAGCACGGGGAAGGTCACTAAATAGAAGATATGGTCTTGCAATATTGGGGCAGGAAGACTCAGCATAGGCGGCTCTTAGGTAACTGGGGAAAAGGAATCAAGCGACCTTAGGCTAATGTGTGAGGTGGATATGAAAGACTTAAATATGAGTTTTATTAGAAAAGAGGATCTGGTTTCAAGGCTTAATTTAGCATTAAAGTAGGAGAATATTGGAAAGACAAGAAAGATTAACATTGGACAGACAGAGGGCGACACCAGCCACAGACAGCATAGAAAGAGAAATCTCTAGAAAAGTTTCATTGTTGCCGAGAAATCTGCAGAACATCCAGACAAAAGAAGACCCCTAAATTTTATGGTCTTCAGGCATTGCTAAAGGGTTGCCAGGGAGATAGGCAGTGAGGGTTAGGGAGTCAAAGATGCCATTAAAAAGAGAATCTTCTTTCAAGGCTATTAGGGTAGAGCGGTCAGGGATTTTGATTGTGTGGTTGGTTGAAGACATCACCACAGTCCCGTGAGAGTGGAGATGCTTTACAAAACAATGCACTTATGAATAATGAGGCTGTCTCCCAGGTAGTTCAGAAGGTGAGCCAAACTGCCTGCTTATGTAGGCAGAAAAAAACACACTTGCATTAGTCACAGCTGGTTTTCATGTAAATAAAGGATTATGTTGATTTTAGTCATGATGTTGCCCCTTAGGTGGGAGTCACAACAGTCTCTTTGCTGGGCTCTCTGTTAAGGGGCTTCCATCTGATCTGGACCCAAATGACTGCAAGGAAAGTCAAAGACATCTCATTAAAATAATCGTTGCTGATGCGATGCGTCATACTTTATATCTGTTGACTGCTGGCCTGAGAGTCCTTCACTGAAGTCAGGCAGTCAGCTGGGAGATAAGCATCAACTTTTGATTAGAGATTCAGATAACTTCACATCATCATCTTAGCTCATTTACAAGAAACACACACAGGCACCACACACACCACACACACACACACACACACACACACACACACACACACACAAACATCAAGATCTGAGAGTGATTGATACCACAAAGGTGTGTCAGGCTGATTAGAACTAAAAGCAAGAAAAGACAGCTACCTATTTCAGAAGAGAACCAGGATAGAAAGAACATGAAATGAAGTTAGAAAAAAATGTCAGAAAAATTAGAGATCTAATGAATGAAATTTTCTCTGCAAACATGACCATAGGTCCATTTGGAATCTACCTTCAGTTGGACCAAACCTAGTTATATTTCAAAAGTGTTACTATAATCACACTAACCTCCCAGTACATGAGGGAAAGATAGGAATCCCTAATCTATCTGAATAGTATTGCTTTTATATTATTCATGTAAAACAGTAATAGATAGATAGTATGTAGATACGTAAATAGATAGATGATCCATAGATGGAGAGTTAGATAATAGATAGATAACAGATGGTGAAGGATAGATAACAAACAATTGGTAATGATAAAGGGAGACATTATAGACATAGATCTATGATAGGTAGATAAAAATTAAGTAATAAAGACACGTCACAATCAGAAAAAGAGTCCTTTACTGAGAAAATAAGCATCTAAAGATTGATCCTTCCAAAGACCCTACACTGATCACCTGGAACCAGACCAGCCAAATCTTTCCCCATCCTAAAGCTCAGGGAAACTTGCAGAAGAAGGGGTGCCAAGATTGTAAGAGCCTAAAGATGGGGAGCACCAACGATATGCAAGATACTCCACACAAGTTAGGACTGCAGCAGCCAGGATTGGACTTTGCCTGATCTACACAATGGCTGACATGTCAATGACCCCCCCCCAAAGTCTAGCATGGATCACAGGGGAGAAAGCTTTAGGAAGTAGGATCCTTAGAGGCAAGGGATTAACAATCATAATAGAGTTCTCATACTAATGGGGAGTCCAAGAAGGGATTCCTGGCTATAGCACTCTCACGAGGGTGGAAGACACAGAGGGACATTTGGGTTCACACAAAAGGATGCTCCAGGGAATGGGGGCGAAGAAGGGGAGGCACAAGGAGAGGGGGAGGGAGGAAGCAGGTGAAAGGAAGGGGAGAAGAGTGGAGAGTGCAAGGTGGGAGGACTAGAGAGGGTAGAGAGGGGAGGAGTGAGGGAAAGGACGGCGTACCTATTGAGTTTGATGATTAGGGAAAAAATAAAATGTGGGGCGATCTAGCCCCTCATGGCCCTTCAGTGCCATGAGTCCTTTTCCAGCTGCCTACTTCTCTTGGAGGCTCCCTAGCCCTTCATGTCACTCCAGTGCCATGAGTCTGTTTCTTGTTCCTTGCTTCTCATGAATTCCATGCCTAGGCACTGTGAGTTCTCATGGGCTCCCTAGCCCCTCATGGCACTCTAGTGCCATGAGCTCTGTTTTATTTCTGCTTCTCATGGAGGCGCCCTAGCCCCTCATGGCACTCCACGTCTGGAGTCCGTGAGTTCCAACCTTTCTCTTTTCTCATAAACTCTACCTTAATTCTCAAAAAAGTAAAATAAAATAAGATAAATAAAATAAAATTAAATGTGGGAGAAAAAATAAAAGAAAAAAGAAAAAAAAGAAAAAATTGATCCTTCAAAGTAGGTTTTATGGAAAATACATTCATAAAGAGGTGCTAATAGATGGAATTCCTTTAGACTCTACTTTCCTTAACTTCCTAATTTCTATTCTTCTTTTATCTTTTTTGTTTTATCTTTTTAAAAAAATTTTTTTTTATTTATTCAATTGTGCGTGTGTGCAGGTTGTGTGTGTGTAGAACCACGGATGAATTCGGGAATTACCATGGTCGCCTCCACCTCCTCCTTGTTTACTCTGTCCCAGGATTCACAGGCTCCGCCCTACCAGGACCAAAAACTTAGGCCGCCCCCCTCTTCTGCTCGGCATCTATATGTGGGGTCTAGGATCCAAACTCAGGACCTTCCGCCTGTAAGGCAGAGGCTTAACCCCTGAGCCACCTCTCCAGCCCCTGTTTTATCTTTTTTGAATTGCTGCACAGTCTGTTTTTTCTTTGCTTCTACAAGTGATGACAGAGAGCTTGGAGGTTAAAATAATTCAAATGATGTATATTGCACTGTTTTGTAGCCGAGCTCTTAGGCGGGTTGTGATGGGATAAGCTCAAGGCTTTGGTAGAGTCTATTCTGTTTTCTAAAAAGTTATATATTTTTGTCTACTCCACATTCCAAAGGCTACGGGCCTCCATTGCTTCCACCCCCACGTTCTCCATTGCTGCTGCAGCACGTAAAATCCTTTACACATTACACTAATTTTACCTTTCCCTTTGTTTCCCTGTTACACTTTTAGAAAAGTTGGTGAACAGGCTGAAGAGATGGCTCAGGGTTTAAGGTTTTCTTTTTGCCTTGCAAGCAAAAAGACGTGAGTTCAGATCTCAGAGTCCACATAAAAATGACAGGCAGAGATGGCAGTGATAAGGAGGTAGAGCAATCCAGTATAATTCCTGATATCCTTGGGTGTTCACTGGTATACACAACACTTTTCTTATATGGACACTTGCCTACACACATACACATATAAAAATAAATAGATGAATAAAATAGTAAAAAGAAAGTTGATGATAATATTGATACTAAAGAGATAAGAATAATCATCTGAATTTTATCAACATAATCTCATTCAATTTTGTTAACATAGTCACAGATATCAATTAAGGGGAAAGGTATTATTCTGGCTGCCACAATGACACAATTAACGAGGAGATTAATTTGGGTAAACATGGTTGATTATGTGTCTTAAAATGAAAATATACCTTCTCGATTTATGAGTCTGTCTTGAACAGATCTTCCCCTGAAGACAGCTTGCATTCTCTACCTTTGCTCCACTGCACTAGCCTGGGAAATTTGTCAGAGAAATAAATAAGAGACAATTCTTCACTTTCTCTTCAGGCATATACAACAAGCACTTCTCACAATTTAAACTTTGAAGGAAAAATTAAGTCCCAACTCAGGATTAATATTAAAATTGTAAATTTCATTGACCAATCTATGAGTGTTAATCTCCTACACATAGTATTACAAGATTGTGATAGTCTAAACCAAAAGGTCTAGAGCTAAAGAAGACAACAGTAGATAAAGCAATTTTTTTTTTTCGGAAAACCAAAAGTAGATGTGATATCAACCATACGTATACATCATCTCTTTGCCTAGATTAGGTTTTTATGCAGGGATAGTATATGGAATAGTTGGGAAAAGTCACTTGGAGAGTAAAACAATATCTCAAAATAGAAGATAAGTGTAATTTTCAGAAAAGTAGGGTTAAATGGGTTGACATTCAGTAGTTTTTCAACATGAGGAACTAGGGATTCAGTATTTCCAGCATGCTCTAATTAATTCCTTAAAATAACTGCCAAATCTCTATGTGACTTGTCACCCCTGATTTAAAGGGAACGCCACAGTGCTGAAAGTGGGAGAAATATGCTGGTGCTCATTTGCATAATAGCATTGTGCTTGACAGATAAGGAGTTTCACTGATGGGCTCTGGTCAGAAAGTTCTTGAATGGAGAATTTGAGAACCGACCCAAACATGACGTGTAGAACATGCAGTTTTTCAAAGTGGTTATTAGCAGAGAGTTTAAAAAATTTGCATTATGCATGTCCATATTAAAGTACAAGTGGCACACACATCAAGAACTTTATAATATATAGAAATTTTTATAAAAACAGTTGATCTTTCTGATTAAGACTCAGAATCACATCCCATCAGTGCCTCCTTCCAATATATGAAATTCTCTTTAATAATAGGATTTTCTGAATCACATTTATATGATGGAGATAATTTGCACAAAGCTGAAAATACATGTGTGAAGAGAAGTTCTAAGAATCCTTCACTGTTTGGTAAAAAAGATACTAAATTACATTTAAAGGCTGATTAAAGAAAATCGTTAGCACAGGATCTTCTGTAACTATTCTCCATGTTGCCATAAAATGTTTAACTAGGTTAAAAATTACCTTCAGTTCTGTTTTACTTTACCCAAGTTATTTGTAGTATATTCTAAGACTTTTCCCTTATATTTGTATGGTACATGCCCTGAAATGATTCAAAAACATGATAAATGAATTAAACATTGTAATACCAGGTTTCACCTTGATTTTAAAGCAGATAAATTGGGAATATCAATGAACCAATCAGTTAGGTTAGCCAAACTGTTGGCTGTTTTTTGAGAAATGTCCAATGATTCTACCATTCCAAATATCATAATGCATGGCTGAAATGAGTGATGCTGGGAACATCTTATGTCAACATTTAGGATAAATTTTGAAATAATTGTATACAAGTAATTCAATGAATTATCTCCAAATGAAAATAGCTTCATTGCTCTTTTGTAAAAAAAGAAACAATTACAGCAAAATATTTCTCTTTAAAAATCACTGACTTTTATTGTATACTATTCACAAAAAAATATTCCATGGATTTTATTTTGCAGTTTTATGAGTTTTAAGAGAAAGGAACAGTATGCACATACTTTTCTATACTTGGACAAAAACAAGGCTTAAAATGCTCAAATAGAGATTTTTAAAATAATTGAAAGATTTGGTGCATCCACATTCTATCATTACAGTTATTTTCAGTGACTTGCATAGACCAAAACTTTGATTATTGCTTCTCGATTTGAAGAATGCCCTCTGTATTTCTTTTAGTCTACATCTGCCAGCAATACATTTTTCAGGTTGTTGTGTTTTGATTTATTTCCATTTTCTTTCATTTTTAGAAATTTTTAGAAATCTACTTATCAAATTCTGTTAATGTTTTATATGTTCAGTACTGAAAATATGTTTTGTATTGTATGTGGTTCTCATCTTTCTATAACTATAGCTTTTCTATCATTATTCTCCTTATTTTTATGTGCATACAATGTCTTTTTTCTTCCTATTTTTGAAAAATCATCATTGATTTTAAGCAATTCAACTATGCTTGACTTACATGGTTTTCCTTCATTTTTGTTTGAAGTTGGATTTGTTGAACTTCCTAATCCGAAAGTGTATTTTCCAGTAAAATCTGACATAATTGGGCTCAAATGGGCTGTCTTTCTCAAACTCCCTACTTTCCTTATTTCTTTCAATTGAGGTCACTCTCCACTTGCCAATTAAGCCACTGAAATTTGATTTATAGTGAATGAAGCTGCTCATTGTCACATTCTGGTCTGTCCTCTAGTTTCTTTTCCTTCCTCCCTCCCTTCCTTCCTCCCTTCCTCCCTCCCTTCCTATTCTACTTCCTATACCTTTCATCTCAACTATCTTCAATCTCAATCTCCCTCTCTCTCTCTCTCTCTCTCTCTCTCTCTCTCTCTCCTCTCTCTCCTGTTTTTTGAGCCTGGAGATCTATTATTGTTGTAGCTTTAACTCCACATCTTCAACATATATTTTGTCATTGATTTCACTTAGGATTTTCATTACCTCAAAATTTTTCTTTCACTTATCAGTATGTTTAATTAATATGTTTATTTCAAAAATTTTAATGTCTTCACATGAAAATCTAAAATCAATTTTATTCCTGGGCTTGAACTTTGTATTATGATGAATCACATATTTTTAATCTTTTTATGGAGGGATGTTCTTGAAAGAGGACAAATAGCTTGAATTATATCCTATTTTCTGCAATGTACTTGTATGTACTTCTAGACATTCCCAAGCACTGCTTGGGACACATTGGGACACAAAATGCTGGAAGCATTTTTTTTTTAAAACTCTTATTGAGCATCTGTTTTTTGATTTTTTTTTTACATTTTTTATTATGATTTCCACTCATACAAACTTAATAAGTACACAAGTTCCCTCCCTCCCTCCTCCTCCCCCCGGACCCCCTGCTCCCCCTCCCCTCACCCCTACCTCCCCATCCCCCCGTGCCTCCTGCCCCAATTCCCAGAGAGTCCTTTATTGTGCATGCCTGACTCTCCTCTGGGCCCTCCTCTCCGATGATGTACAAGGACCCAGTGGTATTTCCCTGAACCCTTTCCCGTGTTCCCCTTAAGCATAGGAACACTACTGTGGCTGTCAATCCCTTGCCTCCAAGGATCTTGGTGCCTTTAGCAGATGCTAGACTTTGTGGGGACAATAGTGTGTTGGACATTGCGCCGGGCATGCAAAGTCCAGTTATGATTGCTTCGGCCCTAACTTGTGTGGAGTATCTTGCAAATCATTGCTCCTCCCATCCTTGTGCTCTTACACTCTTACCGCCCCCTCTTCCGCAAATTTCCCTGAGCTTCAGGATGGGGAGAGATTAGTCTGGCCTAGTTCTAGGTGTTTGATATAGAGTCTCTGAAGTTCTGGATTGTGGTTTGTTGATTTTCTTTTGCAGTTTTGCTGCTCCTGCAATGCCCTTCACTCCATCCTGCTGGGCACTGTATGTCACTCCTTGCAGTCCTTGATGGAGGCCTATTTTCTCTTCTGTAACATGGAAGCATTTTGACACTTCTAGGTTTTGCTATTCTGCTAACTGTCAAACAGCTTTTAATCTAGGGCTAAATTTTCCACACTTCTGAGGTAAATTTTTGTAGGATTTTCCATAAGTAATATTTAGTCTAAGATTATTTTTGTTTTAACCATAGACACAAGTATTTATAGCATGTCTTAACTATAAAATATTTGTGGACTTGTCCTTTTTATCATATATGTTTAACATTTACAACATTATGATATACTTACGTTGGTATACACTTTATATAATGTATACATGTGTATGTACATATAATGCAGATGTACAGATATATATATATATATATATATATATAGAGAGAGAGAGAGAGAGAGAGAGAGTTCTGCAATCTAACAACTTAATACACCTATCATTATACATTGGCTCTAGAATGTTTCCAAGTATTCATATTATGGAAATTTGGTTCCCAGATCATCCTGGAACAGGTAGGGTGGGGAATGGGTGAGTTTAGGTGACCGAGAAATTGCTTTCAAATATAACTCAGAGCTCATTCTTTAGTTCTTTCACAACTGATCAGGGGATGAACGGCTTTTTCTACTGTAGCTCTGTGATGTACCACGTCCCGACAGCCTTCAAAGCAGCACAGCCAACAGTGTCTAAGACGTAATATAGAAAGCCATGAGATAATATCTAAAACATTTTCTACTTATACATTGACAAATGTCAATTATGCTTTACAGCAGCAGAGGATACCATAAAATGGATTCACAGCCTCTTCTGGTTAACTTTGTTTTCCTTTTCCCCCCTTATTTTTCTACGGGCTTTTCTAATCCTCAGGTTAAATTGTTCTCAGAATTATTATACTTAACACCTTGAGCTGAATAATTGAGGGGCCTCTCTATAGAATTTTAGTGGTTTTTCTCTGTGTAATTTTTCCTCCTACATTAAGCTTTCTCATTTCTCTACATTGTCCTCGCTCTTAACTCTTAGTTCTTTTGCCAGTTTCTCTATGCTGAGTCCTGATATCAAGAATATATCCTTCTTTCTCATTCATGGCATTGCAAAGTCTTGAAATTTGCTTACAGGCTTTCTAATTGTTTTAAGCATCCCAACAGCATTTCTTCTCTCTCTGCAACTATTGAGATAGTGACATGGCATCATCCATGAAGTTCTTATTAAATAATCACACCAAAACAAAATGGCAAAGAAATACCAGCATGTTTTAAATCAGCTTGTGATTTGATTTTGGACCATTTATTGGTACTTGGGGTGCATTTAAACTATGAGCCACAGCTTGAAGTTTTCTGGAAACCACCAATTATGGCATAAGTATAAATTCTACTCTTTTGTCTCTCATTTGATCAGCAACTGATATTCCCACAGATGATGAAAAACTTGAAAAAGTTTTGTCCTAGTAAGCCATATCTGTTTTTTATTATTAATGAACAGAAAAATTAAGTTACATCATTATTCCTCTTTGCCTATACTTCCTCTTTAGTTGAGATGAAATAATACAATTTTACATGTCCTTCTTCCTCAACTCATTGATTCCCTAGGGCCCATGGAGATAGATACCTCTCAATAATTAATGCATTAACACCTTTTACAAAATATATTGGCATTTCAATAGCAGAAAAACTTTAGCAATAATATTCAAACATTAATCCCACTTTCATTTCAATAAATTAATTTGACTTTGGAACTGCCAGAAAGGAACAAGGAGCAAAATAATAAAAACATAATGAAGCATGCTGTGGTGAGAGATGAAAAACAAAGTATTTACTAGTATTAAATCATTTGGAATGTTTAAGAATATATTCCAAAATTGTTGTAAATAAAGGTGACTTTTTAAAGAAGAATGTATGTATTAAAATTCACTGTTTCTGCAAACACATTCTTTCATCAAATAGATGCTTCTACATTAGAAAGAAAATTTTTTTTTCAAAACTTCAAATGCACTTGGTAGAGAACATTTATGATTCTGTGATTCCTAATCTATTAATCCACATTAAATTATATGAATCTGTAAAAATAGTCAAAAATGAGCATTTCATGAAAGAACCCTTTCTGAGTCATAAGACAATGTTGATTAACAACATGCAAAACTAATTTCCTACATAGCTGTTGAAATTCTCTATGTTTAGCTTGAAAAACAATATCCAAAACTATTTATTTTAATTATGGTATACATTTGGGACTTTTTTGTTTTGAAAATGAATTTAATTCCCAGCTCAACCCCAACAGTTATTGAACATAAAGTTTGAATGGGTTTGTTGGTGTCATGGACTTTTACTGCCATGATTTTATTTTTGAATCTTCTTTCCATCCTCAACACCTACAGAATGATTTTCTTGGTTCCGTTGATGTATCTCTACATCGTCGTGATCACAGTCCTTTCTGCTTTATTGTCATTCTTTTCTCTACAACTTGCAGATACGGAGAATTCTGGAGCCTAGAAAATTTGGGTAAAATTACTAAAAATTCCTATCATAGTCCAGAGAACAAAAATCCTCTCATTTCTACTCTTAATATTTTTGTCCCTGTTCATTATATATTTCACATGTGATCCAGGCATGCCTACAACAGCAACTTGAAGTAGAAAAAATATCCTTAACTATGCCTTCTTTCAAACAGACTTGACATTTCATTAATTTAAAAATCTTGACGAACTTTAGATTTTTGTCTAATATCATTGCCATCCAAAAGAGTCCACACAAATCACACATTGACATTTACTAAAAATATGAGGAAGATGCTTTTCTATCTCAAAGGGTTGATTTCATAACTTTACTGGATGCTCTGAAGAAAGTACAGCATGATAATTTAATCTGTCAATCATGTATCATTTTTGCCTGCTTGTTAACAATAAGGATACCAATTAGAGAGCACAAAATTAAGCTTAAAATTATCACATTGCTTTTTACACGGGATCTGGGGACTCAAACTCAGGACCTTCTGTTTGTGAAGCAGAGGCTTAACTACTGAACAATCTCTCCTGTCCACTGTACCCCTTTCTGCAAGGTTCCCTGACCTTCGGTACAGTAGGTGATTTTGATGTTCTAGCCTAAGCATTCCACACTCACTTTTTCTCTGTACCTTGGTCAACTGTGGTTCTCTACATTACTTAGATTCCATTACAAAAGGATACTTCTTGGCCAGGTCCTGAGAACTTCGTCAATCTATAGGTATAATAATACATGTCTAGATGATAAAATTTTATAGATTTCTTTAAAAAAGAACTGGTGTACCTATTAAGTTTGTATGAGCTGACATAATAATAGAAACTGTAAAAAAATGAAGACATCATTCATTTTGACTGTATATTGTTTTATATTCAGGTAATTCAATTAATCTATGCATAATACTAAGATATTATGTAAGTTAAATAGAAATTAAATGATTTAACAGGAAGATAAATTTTTTTATGATTTTGTTATCTGACTGTGTAAAGTACACGATGATTCCTGAAGCGTGGTATTCCATTTGTGTAAACATTAGACTAACAAGTACATTGCTACTAAAATTAGTCTCCCACAACAACAAAAATCTCATTTAGTCTAGCTAATCAAGCACAAATACAAGTAGAAATGGAAAGGTAGGGAAAAGGAATGAAAAAAATACAGAATGGAAAACAGTCAAGGACTAATGAGCACTTCTCACTTCTTGGGTTTCAAGTCTCCTTTCACACTTCTTCTAAGTTTTGAAGAATTCTTCACCTGCTTAGTATATTCTCACCGAAACATCCAATTTATAAGCCTCATTAAAAAGTGGATCTTTCATCCATATAGGGTTGAGGCAACTGAGTACAAGTGCCCAAGGGTGGCTGTGATTTGAAATCCAAACCGTTCAACCTTCCTAACTTTCATAATACAGTCAGATCAAATCCCGATCAATAAGGATAAAAGCCATGCATTCTTCAAGTTCTAGGCTTAATCCCAGTACCACCAAAACAAACAAAAACAAAGCCAAAGTAACACCAGTCACATTCCAACCAAAATTATTATTATTATTGTATCAGGGAGAGCATCTCTACACCCCACAATCTACCTACTATATTTCATTTTAATCTTCTTTTAATTTTATTCAATTGTACATGTGTGTGTGTGTGCGTGTGTGTGTGTGTGTGTGTGTGTGTATGTAGAACCACCATGGATGCCTCCACCTCCTTGTTTACTCTGCCCCGGGATTCACAGGCTCCGCCCTATCAGGACCAGAAACGCAGGCCACCCCCGCTTCCGCCCGGCGTCTATACGTGGGGTCTAGGATCCGAACTCAGGACGTTCCGCCTGCAAGGCAGAGGCTCAACCCCTGAGCCACCTCTCCAGCCCTCTCTTCATTTTAATCTTTGTTTTACTCTACATGCTCTATTTTAGTCTCCAATACAATGCATCTTTGTCATGAGATAAATATCTAAATCCAATTGTCATCCATACATCCATTTGTCAATTGCAGTGCATGTTTAATTTGTTGGTAATAAATTTAATATTGCTATTTTTCTACGATGTTCATGTTACTCTTATTCTCTTGAGAACAGACTATATCTCATATCTTTACATCGTATAAAAATGCTCACATGTAGTGCAAATCATAGAGCTGATAATGTCCAACTTAGGTAAATTTACTTCAAGAAATGGCAATTAGTCACTTTCTTTATGTAGGGGCATGTCATAAATCCATTGAAAGTGGTAATCAGAACATATCAGAAGTCCTTTCCTCCCTCAATTCCTCTCTTACATATATCAGCACACATGAAGGTAATGCCATAACTGAAAGTTGAATTGACTTTTACAAAGTCAACTTGATTAAAAGTTATGTCGGATTCAATTGAGATCACAAAGTGTGAATTTTTAATTTTACCTTGAAATTGCTCACTTTATCCACAAAGTCAGATCATACTTTGAATTAAAAATGGACTTTTTTCCTCTTTGTCCCAAGTTCAAATATAAAGTCATTCTTAATTTTAGTTAATAATTTATGCACACGCAAGAATTTTAAAAGATTAATTCCAGGCTATAAATGAAATTGGAGATTTAATATTAAACCTAACTCAAACTTTTAAATGAGAGGCAGCTACATTGGATGGCATTTAGCCAGCTCAATTTTTGTGAAGAAATGCAGTGAAGTTCTTCATATATCATTGCATGAACAAAGGCTCTTTAGTTACTGTTGTCGGGATTCTGTCCTTGATCTTGGTTTCTCAGTAGCAAAAAAGCCTCAGCGATATGTTTGAGACTGAAAACAGAGGTACTTACTGAGCATTAGCCAGTTACTACAGAGGTACAAAATGGGTTGAAATCCGTGATATTTTTTAATATTTCCATAGACTCAGTTGCTACACATACACACGCTGCACACACACACACACACACACACGCACACACACACAGACACACAATTCCTACATTTATAGCACTAAACCCCAATATGATTATATTTGTAAAATATCATTTCCATTTCTTAAGATTGTTGGCCCTATAGTATGTAGTATTGTTGCAGTTCGCCTGCATGGTTGCTGATAAATGACCATCAAACGGCTTAAGTGAACAAAGGATTTATTTTCTTTTACGATTACTGGTTATAGTTCTTGGTCCAGCTTGATGGGAGAGCACACACCAACACCAGGTCAAAGGAACTGACTACACTATCACCACATAACAGCTGAGAGACCTACAATCCTTACTTGTCAGACCAGCATGTCTGGCCAAGTATACAGAAGGATGCCAACTCTCTCAACCAGATCTTCGTGATTTATTCCAGGGCCTAGTCCCACCCACCATCGGCTGTATCTTCCCTATCAGCCAGGCTTAACTCAACCATCAACTCTCTACAAATGTGCCCAGAGCTCAAACCTTCAACAGTTAAGTTGACACCTGTGCCAAACTAAGACAAGTATAGAAATATTTCTTGTCTACATGAAAGATAGGGAGAAGTCACGAAAGGGAAGATGCTTCTTGCCTATGGTTATATTATTTCTCTGTTTTTTTTTCTCTAAGGATGATAAGTAGTATATTTACCACATTTTTTATTCATTCATCTACACATTAACATTTATAGTTCTTCACACCTTCTAGCTAAACTGACAGCATTAAACTACTGTCCAAATATTTGCACTTACACCCGTCAATAAAGGCTACTTACTCTCTGCTTTAATCAGAGAAGCGTCTGGCTCCAGGGAGCAGAAGTGAGTGCAGATACTCCTATTTAGCCAAAATGCTCAGAATAAGCGAAGGATGAGGGATCATCCCTGAACAAAGCATTTTTTATTATGCTCAGGTGAGCATTGCAGGAGAGGCTAAAAGTTAGCAAGAACTGCAGGACGGGAAAAGGTCTGCAGAAGGCCATCTTCTGAGCAGGACATAACTATTACAATTGTCGACTCTCAGCAAGCTGCGTATTTCTGTATTGGGGCTGTCTATGAATGGGCCCAGACGCAGCCTGTCATGAATGGAGTAAGGATTCCACAGCAGCCTTCAAGTATGAGGATTTGAGCTGGAAAGCCTTATTAGCACCTTTGTTCTACTTCCATAGCCACACATCACTCCTCTGATACCAAATGTCTTAGCTTAGTGTTTTGTTGCTAAAGTAAAGACTTTCCCCAAACAATAAAGGAGGACTGAAGAATTTTATCTACAATTACAATTCCAGGTTGCAATTAATCATGATGGCAGGAGCGTTATCTCAGGAACCAAAGGAAATAGCTATATCACATCCACAGGAAAGACGGGGTTGGAGGGTTGAATACCAGTGATACACACTTACTGTCTAGCCTGACAGTTTAACAGAGCAATCAGTTCTCTCTCTGTATTGTCTACTTGACAGAAATGGTCCTCATCATTATGGGCCAGATCGTCTTACATTGATCATGTAATTAAGAGGGTCACCTGCAGGCTTGCTCAGTGCTCTACCTTAACTATCCAATTCCTCATATGTGAGCTTAATATTCCAACCCTGAAGGGTCAAATTGACAGCTGAAATACTGCCATACAAGGCTTTCTTTTTATTAACATATATTGATGCTAGTAACCTGGCAAATCATGCACAGCATGTCTAAGTTCTTAGCAGTGATAATAGTCTTCAGGCAGAACATCCTCTGGCACAGAAGTTTGATGCATACTTAATTAGTTGAATTGCAACCAACAGCCTGACTAGTCAGAATTGAAAACTATCATTAGGCATGGGAAGCAGTTCATTGGATACAGCAAGTATAAAGACTTGATTTCAAATTCCTTGAACCATTGAAAAGGACAAGCACAATAACAAGCATCTATAGGTTCTCACTCTTATGGCAAGACGTGAGTCAAAGACAGGAGAGTAGTCAGAATCTCATGGTCCACTATCTTGAAGTGCACAGTTGCAAGGAGACCCGGCTATGTATGAGGCGGAATGTAACAAATACTGACACTCGGGGTCATTCCCTGATCACCACATGCGTTCTGTAGCTTAAGCACAGTCTCACACACACACACTCACACACACTGGACACATACACATGCATATGCACACACACAATCGACATACTCATACATATTAAATATTAAAAATTAATGTGAAATATATGCCCTTCATATCAATGCTTAAATAGCATGCAATTTTATTGTTGAGTACTTAAGAGCTTCAGCACTAAGATTAATCATCTCATGGCCATAGAAGAGAGGGATTGTTAGTTATTTTCACCAAAGAAAGAGAATTAAGATGGTAGTGGACATACAAGAAAGGCAGTAATGAATTATTACTGGAATGAATGACCTTCCAATCAGAATCATTCAAATATGGATTGAACACACAGACTAATGGACAGCTGAAACCTGAAAAGTTTTGTTCCCATCCCAGATTTAAAACTGAATATGTATTTATTGAATGCATATGCAAATGAATGGAAGTGAGACTTATTACTGTCAGTTTTACATGAGCAGTTAAAATATGGTGGACAGAGTGTGACTAGGCTGTACTTCAAATTCCATCCCTGCACACTCTATAAGTCAATTATTATTTAAAAATCATTTAGTTACATATATATGAGTTTGCATATGTGGACCCACTATTGCATAGCATTATAACCTGAGTATCCTTTTCTGTTTCTGTTTCTAAAAATCAATGGTATAGCTTATTGCTAAATTGTTGGAAGTACCAATGATACATGAGTCTTCCACAGTACTCAAAATATCAAATAGTGTTTCAAGTACTCATGGATTTTAACTTGAAGTTATGCTCATATGAAAATTTCTTACAAAAAAATGAGGGGATATAGCTATAGCCTAAAGACTTAGATACAAGTTGATTGTCAAGTGATCCAAGTGCAGATTACTTTATGTTGTTCTCTAAGGAGAGTTACAGGAAGCGCCTTGTTCCTATAAGAGATAAAGGTCAGCTAGCCATGTGCCTGATAATCCTCAGGAAAGCTCATCAAAGCTGAGAAGTGGTGCTTGCTTCAGCAGCACATATACTAAAATTGGAATGATACAGAGAAGATTAGCATGGCTCCCACGCAAGGAACATGCAAGTTCATGAAGCGTTCCATATTTATAGAAGTGAAAAAGACCTGAGAGAAACAATCACATTTACTATAGTCCCTAAAAAAGTGAAATACACTGGTATAAACCTAAGCAAGGAAGTAAGAGACCTTTACAGTAAAAACTTTAAAACCCTAAAGAAAGAAATTGCAGAAGACACCAGAAGGTGGAAAGACCTCCCATGTTCCTGGATTGGCAGAATCAACATCGTAAAAACGACCATCCTACCAAAGGCAAAATACAAATTCAGTGCAATACCAATTAAAATCCCAAAGCAATTCTTTAAAGAGGTTGACCAAGCAATCTCAAAATTCACATGGAGGCACAAAAGACCCAGGATTGCAAAAACAATCCTGAGTAACAAAAACACTGCTGGAGGTATCACCATACCAAACTTTAGTCTATACTACAAATCCATAGTTATAAAAACAGCCTGGTACTGGCTCCAAAATACAGACACAGATCAATGGATAAGGGTTGAGGACCCAGATATAAGCCCACAAAATTACAGCCATTTGATCTTTGATAAAGGGGCCCAAAAATACCAATGGAAAAAGAACAGTATCTTCAACAAATGGCGCTGGCAAAATTGGATCCCCACATGCAGATTAAAACTGGACCCGTACTTGTCACCATGTACAAGACTTACTTCCAAATGGATCAAGGACCTCAATATAAGGCCAGAGACAATAAAAACCTTAGTTGAAAGGTTAGGGAACTCCCTCGAGCTGATTGGGCTAGGCCAACATTTCCTAAAGGGACATCAAATAGTACAGTCACTACAACCAACACTCAACAGATGGGATCTTATGAAATTAAAGAGCTTCTGTTCAGATAAAGAGATTATAACTCAAGCACAAAGGCAACCCACAGAATGGGAGAAAATCTTCACTAACCACGTATCTGATAGAACTCTGCTGTCCAGAGTGCACAAAGAACTTAGAAAACTAAACACCAAGGAAACCAATGGCCCAAATAAAAAATGGGCCTTGGAACTTAAAAGAAACTTTACCAGGAGAGAAATTGAAATGTCTAACAAATATCTTAAAAAATGCTCCTCATCCTTAGCCAACAGGGAAATGCAAATCAAAACTTCCCTGAGATATCATCTCACCCCAGTCAGGATGGCAAACATCTACAATACAAACAGCACCAAATGCTGGAGAGGATGTGGCGAGAAGGGAACTCTCCTACATTGCTGGTGGGAATGCAGGCTTATACAACCACTCTGGCGAGCCCTCTGGCGATTCTTAAAAAAGTTAAAGATTGAAATGCCATGTGACCTTGCTATTCTACTTTTGGGAATAATCCCCCATACAGCAAAAATTCACCTTGATAGCACAAGCACAGCCATGTTCATAGCAGCACTGCTTACAATAGCAAAGTCATGGAATCAACCCAAATGTCCAACACTTGATGAGTGTATAAGGAAAATGTGTGTACATTTATTTATATAATGGAATACTACTCAGTCATCAAAAATGATAAATAATTAAATTTGCTGGGAAATGGATGGAATTAGAAAAAATTATATTGAGTGAAGTATCCCAGACACAGAAAATTAAGTGCTGTATGTACTCCCTAATAGGTGGATCCTAGTACCAAACCCACTTAGAGAAACACTCAAAGATAAATCTTTGTAATACCTACAGTAATTGCAAAGATTATAAGCAGTGAGAGAAGGGAAAGGAGGGCCCCGCCAGAAACAAGGAGAGAGGGGATCATGCTACAGCAGAGAAAATAGGCCACCATCAAGTACTGCAGCAAGTAAGTAATGAGACATCTGGTTAAGCTCACAGACTTTCCTTCCTGGTCACTTGCATCTGATGGGGTATGAGCTCACCAGAAAGGGAATGCATAGAGTCTGGCAGATAGAAGGTAACCATTCTGCAAATCGGAGACTGAACCTCTCCATCACTGCTGTCTCCTACCCTTATTCACATCTACCTTTGAATCTTCTCTTATAATAAGACTCTATTTTAACAGCCTTTTATATCTGGCCAGGGGGTGACATCCAATACCTATCAGGATGGAGCCAAGGGCGGTGCAGGAACAGGACAACTAAAAAAAATCAACAAACCATAATTCAGAACATCAGAGACTCTACATCAACCACCTGGAGCCAGGTCAGCCTAATCTCTCCCCATCCTAAAGCTCAGGGAAATTTGTGGAAGAGGAGACGATAAGATTGCAAGAGCCTAAAGATGGGGAGGAGCAACAATATGCAAGATACCCCATACAAGTTAGGGCCAAAGTATCATAATAGGACTCTGTGTGACCTGCAGAATGACCAACATATAACTGAACCCACAAAGTCTAGCATGGATCACAGGCACTAAGATCCTTAGAGGCAAGGGATTAATAGCCACAATAGTGTTCCTATACTAAAGAAGAACACAAGAAAAGAGCTCTAGGCAATGCTACTGATTCCTTACACCTCATCAGAGAGGAGGACCTGCAGGGAAGTTTGAAATGCACACTAAAGGATGCTCCAGGAATGGGAGGGAGGGAGCACTTGGAGAAAGGGAGGGAGTGGGAAAAGGAAGGGGAAAAGGGGAGAGGAAGCAAGGGGTACAGGGAGGGGCAAAGGGAGGGGTAACGGGAGGGAGGGGAATGTGGTACTTACCAACTTTGTATGAGTGGAAGAAATAAAAAAAAGCTGAGAAGTGGCAACCCCATTTTATTTATGGAATGGTCAATTGGTTGCTTCTTTTTAGTACTTTCAAAAATCTAATACTTTCTGCAAGAATGCAGATGGTATGTCCAGACAGGGCACTGTCGACCATTCCTCACAGTCAGAGAGTATTGGTATATGCCTGATGTGGAAGTTGGCAGACTGAAATGTGAAACTTTAATATGGATTCTTTTTAGCACTATGCTAATAGTAGAGCTTGGAATGAGCAAAAATGTTCTCGCAAGTCCATTCCTGTTATTGATAGAGAAGTTATGGTGAAACACAGGGGTATGATAACCACTTTTTTTTATTTTTTCATTATTTATTCAATTGCAGGTGTGTGTGCATGTTTATGCGTGTGTGTGTGTGTAGAACCACGGGAGAATTCGGGAACCACCATGGACGTCTCCACCTCCTCCTTGTTTACTCTGTCCCAGGACTCACAGGCTCTGCCCTACCAGGACCAGAAACACAGGCCGCCCCCGCTTCTGCCTGGCGTCAATAGTGGGGTCTAGGATCCGAACTCAGGACCTTCTTAAAATGCATTGTAATTTCTTGTGTGTCTTAATTTTATTGTAGTCATATAAAAAATTAAATAAATGAGTGACTTTACATGAAATAATCATCAAAGTACGGTCAAGTTCAGGGTTAAAATGTCCACATTCAAATTCAAAGAGAGAGACAATTATAGAAACATGGTTTGAAGATGAAAAACCTCTATGGCACAAGCATGACCATGTTCATAGCAGCACTGTTTACAATAGCAAAGTCACGGAATCAACCCAAATGCCCAACAGTTGACGAGTGGATAAGGAAAATGTGGTACATTTATACAATGGAATACTACTCAGCCATCAAAAATGATGAACTAATGAAATTTGCCAGGAAATGGATGGAATTAGAAAAAATTATGTTGACTGAAGTATCCCAGACACAGAAAATTAAGTGCTGTATGCACTCCCTAATAGGTGGATCCTAGTACTAAACACACTAAGTGACACACTCAAAGATAAATCTCTGTAATACCTACAGTAATTGCAAAGATTATAAGCAGTGATGGAAGGGGAAAGAGGGCCCCGCCAGAAACAAGGAGAGAGAGGATCATGCTACAGCAGAGAAAATAGGCCACCATCAAGTATTGCAAGTAAGTAGTGAGACAGCTGGTTAAACTCACAGACTTTCCTTCCTGATCACTTGCAACTGAGGGGGTTTGATCTCACCAGAGAGGGCATAGAGACTGGCAGGTAGATGGTAACCATCCTGCAAGTGGGAGACTGACCTCCTACCCCATCACCACGGTCTCCTATTCTTATTCCATCTACCTTCGAATCTACTCTTATAGTAAGATTCTATTTTAACAGCCCTTTATCTCTGGCTAGGAGGAAACATCCAATACCCATCAGGATGGAGCCAAGGGCGGTACAAGAACAGCAAAACTGAAAGAAAAAAAACACCATAATTCAGAACATCAGAGACCCTACATTAACCACCTGGAACCAGGTCAGCCTAATCTCTCTCCATCCTAAAGCTCAGGGAAATTTGCGGAAGAGGGGGCAATAAGATTGTAAGAGCCTAAAGATGGGGAGTAGTAACAATATGCAAGATACTCCACACAAGTTAGTGCAAAAATAACCATAATAGGACTTTGCATGACCTGTGCAATGACCAACATATCATTAAATCCACAAAGTCTAGCATGGATCCAAAGTCTAAAGATCCTTAAAGGCAAAGGATTAACAGCCACAATAGTGTTTCTATACTAAAGGGTAACACAAGAAAGAGCTCTAGGCAATGCTACTGAGTCCTTACACCTCTTTAGAGTGGAGGACCCAGAGGGAAGTTTGACATCCACACTAAAAGATGCTCCAGGGATGGGGGGGGAGGGAGCACTGGGAGAAAGGGAGGGAGGGGGTAAAGGAAGGAGAAAAGGGGGAAGGAAGCAAGGAGGTCTGGGGAGGGGTGGAAGAAGCGAGGGGACCAGGGTACCGATTAAGTTTATGTGATGGTAAAACAAATTAATTAATTAAAAAAAGGAAAAAAGAAAAACCTTAACACGACAGATAAATCCATCATCAGAAATAATTAATATTTTAATAAAATGGCAGGCTAAGTGAAATTATCTCTTATTTCTACTGAATGAAGTACATAAAAGTATGGACTCATATTTCTAATTGTATATGTTAAACATTTTATATAAAACAGAAATCTGGCAATATCTTCATGTGTGAATCATCAATGAAGTACTTTCTAATAGAAAGTGGTACCTATTTCCTGGGTAAGTGCTGACTCATCATATTTGCAGAATATGACTCTCCTTGCAAACTAGTACTGTCAGACTACAAAACGACGACTGAGGGAAATAATACTTATTGTACAGTAAAGCTATACGTCCAGATTTTAGTTATGGGGAAGTTTTTGTTATTTATCAAAGAAAATAATGGAGTCTACTTCATCATCCAATTGAGCAAAATATGAAAATGTATATTAGAGAATACTTCTTCAATGCACAGGCAATTTTCACACACCCACATGAGCAATATTTCCATTGAGGCCCAATAAAGATTAATGTGATATTTTTAATGTAACTGTTGATTTTCTTGCTCATTCTATATGCAGGTCATCATTTTATAATTTTTTTCTCTAGGAGAAAAAGAAAAGTGTTTTGTTTTTTTTAAAGTCACAGAACCTGTGGTACTGACATTTTCTGCATCATTTACAAGAGTTGTGTACATCACAAACTCTTGTCCCCCATAATGTTTACTATTTATATAACCTGGGGGACAGGTTCATGAGCTCCATTTCTTATCTCTTTCATGAGAACCAATGAAACACATGAAAGTGTCTAAAACATGAAGAAGTCAAAAACAACACCTGAAATTTCTGTGATTATGTGAATAATGTACAATTTAAAAATAATGTTACCATAACAATTATAATTATGAATAACTATCCATTTTGAAATTTGGAGATGTAGTATTTGTCATTTATTTTAAGTATGTTTCTTGCTACATTTTCTGCTATTATATAAGATTATCAAAGGATGAGCAATTTGCATATAATTTAGAGAACATGTTCATAAAACAGCAAAGAAGGAAGATGCAAATGTTTGTATATGTTTTATATATTAACATGCAGACCCCATAGTCTAGAAGTTGATTGATCTGACTCTTCAAGGCTGAGGAATCAAAAATAACCCATCCATCCCTGGTGACTGCCTTCTTGTTATAGGGTGATAAGGCAAAAAGAATCACATGATAAGAAAGCATTCAAGAAAAAGGAGAGAGAGAGAGAGAGAGAGAGAGAGAGAGAGAGAGAGAGAGAGAGAGAGAGAGAGAGAGAGAGAGCAGAGAGAGAGAGGGAAAAGGAGAGAGAGAGAGAAGTTCATTAGGGGCTGATTTATCTTTTCTTCAGAGGTCACCAGCTTTATCATCTACCTACCCTTGGAAAATATTCTTGAATCCATTCTTACAAAAACCTAGCAGCTAAGTCACTTTCCACATCTGTTCTTTGTTGGGAAGAACATTCAATGCTATCATAAATTTGACAGATGCATCTAAACACACCAGGACACATCTAAGTTAAAACAGCAAATAGGGGAGACAAGGTGGTCCAGTGATCAATGTAGGAAAGGAAGCTGTGTGTCTGCTAAGACTGGACACCTTCTGGGTGCATGTAAGAAACAGAACCTACTCAGAGAAAAATCTCTACAGGAAAATGATCCCTGAAATGTCACAAGGACCTGGCTTCTTTTCTTTTAGAGCTGGACCCATCATCTTCTTCATCTGGCATAAGTCTAAGCTTGCCTCTCCTTTACCAAGCTGTCTCCTTTTCTGTAACTATCCATGTGTCTATAGGATTCACCATTTTAGTGTGCACCAGGGTTGTATTAAAGTTACGTAGGATGAGTAGTTCAATTCCTGGAAGAGTGTTTTTTTTTTTTTAAGAACAGTTTTAAGCATTTTCTTAACTGGTTTGGGATTTGCATTAAATGTGTCAAAATAGAATTATTTAAAATGTTTCTATTTGACTGAACTTTTTTAATTTACGTGTTGTGAGATGAGAATATTTTTTAAGAGCTTCCGAGAAATCCTTGCTGTTCAGGCTTCAATGTTTCATTTTAAAACAAAAAGGCAAAAGTGAGGGTATAGTAGGAGTCTATAACCCTCTGAAGTCCTCAAAGGCATGGATTTCAGTATACAGGCTGCACCAGAGCCCCATTTAGTACTCTGCATCTCTATGACTTTGGATTGATTGTTTAAACTAGCTGCCTCCTGGTTATCACTTCTGTCACTGTTAAAGTTTGAAGACGGTCATTATTATCTAAGAATTATTTAGAGGATGCAAGGAAATAGCATGAATGAAAGGTCTCAATAAGAATTTAGCTGAAATGGGTGGGAGAGATGACTCAGGGCTTAAGACTGCCTCCCAAGCAGAAGGATCTGAATTTGGATCCCATTTACCACCTAAAAAAGTGTCAAGTGGTAAAGAAAAAAAAAGAGGCAAAAGCAATAAGGATAATTCCTGAAGTCATCCTCAGGAAACACTGTGTTATCTGACATACATACACACACACACACACACACACACACACACACACACACACACACGCATGTTTACTAGCATGCAAATAACAAAGTTTAAAAGAAAAAAAAAGAATTTAGCTGAAGAAAAATAAGTCTATAGATACTCCAAAGGTGTGGAGTCCATAATACACTAAGATAATATTAGTCCTTTGATGTTGTGGTGAGAGATAGTCTCAAAATTTGAAGATCTGTGCTGGAGAGATGGCTCAGGAATTAAGACTCTGTCTCAGAAGCACAAGGTCCTGAATTTGGATCCCAGGTCCCAGGTAAAAATGCCAGGCAGAAATGGTGGTGGCCTGAGCTGGATTGGGCAGAAGCTGGGAAATCTCAGAGTGTAGTAAGAACGAGGTAGAAGCAATCCAAGATGATTCCCAATGTCACGCTTGGTTCTCCACAGGGGCACACAGTGATCTCTGATACACACACACACACAACACACACACACACACACACACACACACACACACACACTAAGTAAATAGATAAAAAAAATTTAAAAATTTGGAAATCTTTCCCAGTGATTGTTGAAAGATGTGGATTTATTTACCTATGTTTATATTTATAATGAGAGAAAAGATAATTAGTACCTATTTCATTCAGTAATGTGGAAATTAATTAGAGAAAGGTTGTGAAAGTACTTTGAAGAGAAGTGAAAACAATATACAATCTTGTGATACTACATACACAATTTTGGAAAAATAAGTGTTCCATGGGTAAAGGACTTCACTTGCATGCAAAGTTAATTAAACAATGTCTCCACAAATAATCCGTGCTAAGAAACCAGATATTAATATATTTTTAATCTCTTTCCTTATACAGCAGACTTAACTCAGCCATTGTCATGAGATAAGAAGCCAGAGGCAGAATTCAATTGAATGTGCAAGTTGTATTTTAATAAAACTTCACAATGTCAGGAACGTTACCATGTAATGATTGGGGTTTTCTTTGGAAACTTTCTTAAAATAACGTTCCCTCCACTTTCTCTCTGGGAAGAAAATATAGAATTGAGTTTCTATGAGATCCTGGTCCTGTCCCTTTTAAGATGGGCTTGCTTAAAACGAGATTTGAAGGCTTTATCCTTCATCATGGTATACTTATTGACAGTTACTGTTTTTTCTAATTCCCTCCCACTTCAAAGCCCAAACATGGGGCTTCATGGTGAGGAAGCTCTCTCTGCTACTAATGCTCATTCTATAGAATCATATTATGTATTACATAATAAATCTGTCTTTTTCAATTTGTAACAGTACCGGGAGGAGTTGCTAGGTAGGAAGACAGGAATCAAATACTGATCCTCAAAACTACTCAATTGCTCCGTTCTTTTGCACTGAAAATTGGTGATAAAT
Source organism: Typhlomys cinereus (assembly GCA_023101885.1). Classification (NCBI taxonomy): domain Eukaryota; kingdom Metazoa; phylum Chordata; class Mammalia; order Rodentia; family Platacanthomyidae; genus Typhlomys; species Typhlomys cinereus. Next base: position 496,673 of record JALPQD010000248.1, read on the forward strand.
CAGCTCCTCCTATCCAATCTGCAAGGAAAAGTCACGATTATCCCAATATTCTTCTGGATATTCTAGGTAGAAGCAATCCAAGATGATTCCCAAAGTCAAACAAACAAACAAATAAAAACCCTGAACTACCTCACGCAAATGGTCTTTTATGGGCTGTGAGCTGTTGGATAGTAAAGTCAAATTTAAGAGGCAGTTGATCCCATTGCACTAAACTCTCCACTTCAACCACTAACTCCACACATCCTCGAAGGAGAAAATAGAGTGTTTAGTTTACATCCAAAGAGGAGATAATCAAGAGCACCCATCCTAAAAAATACCCCTTAATTAAAATTGCTTAGCTTCTCCAACTTTCAGCCTTTCACATAGCAGCTCCTCATTCCAATCATCACCTTAGCTGATACTCAAGCACTACTTTCATTTTGAAAATGAAACTTTTGATTCCGTTGCTACTGTGAATGGCTATATAAGTTCTCTTATTAGTCTGAGAAAGCATGTGTACAGGAAGGGGTCTATCCAGATGCAGTGACCTTATAGCAGTAGTGGGTTTTTGCAATAGTCAAAATGATTGGAACAAGCCAAACACTTCTCAGAGTTCAAATATGCACGATGCACATTTAAGTGACTGATGGAACGTGGCATACTTAAAGTCAAGTAAAGGTGAGTAAGTACTCTGGAAAGCTCTGTGACAGTCATATCAGTATCTCAGAAGCCATATAATTCCACAGTACATGGCATAGCTACTTGCTTTTCTAATTCCCATTTCAATTCACTAAAATAAATCATTTGGGCAAAGTTGGCTTTTCAAGTTAATGTCAGATTGCTGCCAATTATTAAATGAATCAGTGCATGTGCGTGGGATTGTTATCTAGTTGCTAAGGGAACATAAAGAATAGGTCTTTTCTTCTATAGGCTCTAAAATGCATGAAGTGTAGGTAGACATACAAGAAGAAGAAGATCACATTTTAATTATAATTGTAATACTCATTAGTATGTTTAAATTTACATATTTTCTGTTTGTTGATGCAAATGATTAAAATACTTCATGCCCAAGGGTGCAATGAAATGAAAATAAAAATGTGTGAAACAGTACTTGAGCTGTTTATTAAATATTAATACCTACCAAGGAGTTTGTTCCTTGTAAGTGCAAGACAGGTCCCTGTGAAACTACACTGATCTGTCCAAAAAAACTTGTGGAATCCTTGTAATCACAAAGAGTATTCTATTAGATATGAAAGGTTAATCCACTGAAATATATGATGAATTTTAAAAGTAACAATATGTCTTATAATTTTGGCTAAGAAGTTTTACATATCATCAGGAGGAAGTTAAAGAAGGAGATTGGCAAAGAAGAAATTATCAGAAAACATAAAATACATAAACTCTCATAGGAAGGATGATCAAAATTTGAAGATTAGTCATTTCAGATCCTGACAATCAATTATCATGTCTTTGAAAATTTAGGAAAAATGTGTGAAACACTTTCAAGTTTCCAGTTGTTTATTTTCAAAGGTCTCCGGTTTGGACAAATTTTGACCAAATTATCATAATGCTTCCACAGTAAGGTTAGACTTAAAAGAAATTGAACATTTATTACCCGGAAACTTCTTCAAAATACTGATGCTCAGAAACAAGTTAGGATCTCTAGAGACAGAATCTGACCCTTGCAAGTTCAGGAATTATAACAAAATCATAGCTGGGTATATAAAGACAAAACCAAGAGTTACCTGAAAAAAAAAAGTTCATCATAAAATACAGTCCCCAGGACTGTTTCTCTGTTTCCTGTCCTATATTCTAATACCCAATGCTTGAAATAATCTCCCCTTTATGATCACATAGATTCCTAAGTATAGAATCAAATAATCTATTTCCTCAACTTTTCAAGATTGTATGTGCTCCATAATTTAATTGTGAGTGAGCTAGAAAATAAATTCAGTCTCTAACTACAGTGAAACTTTTGATTATTATACTCAAGTCAGAAGATCACTCATTTCTTTGTTATAGTTAAAGTCTTCATATTTTTTTCCACAAAGAAGTTAGGATTTTATAGGTGATGGGCAGGTTTGTGTCACAGGACTGTGCTAATGTTTACACACTGTGTTAGTATCTTCAAGTATATCAGGTCCTATATATAAGAATGGACTTCTCTCTGTCAATGCCAGTCATTGTTATATCAATCACATTTCCAATGAAAAACAGAAAGAAAAAAAGGATTAAAAGACTAGCAACAACCAACTGGATTTCAGGATGACCAGTCAGGAATTCATATAAAATCTGAGATACTGATGAAAAAGCATGAATTCAGAAAACCCCATAGTAGCCTGTGCCTTCAAGAGGAAGATATATTGCCCATGGGACATGGGAGAAGAAAGTGTGCCTAGATTTCCTGAATAGAAATTGGTACATTGTTAAATGATTTAGTCCAAATATCTGAGTATTCTCTAATTTGCCTAGGTTGTATCTTTGTTTTAGGATCTGAGAAGCAGGTATTCTTTTTTTTTTTTTTTGAGAATTCAGATGTTGAATTGCATTAAATAAGCAGGAAAATATTGATCAGAAAGAATAATATCCAAGGTGATATGTTCTTTGTTAGAGGATATGCATTTGCTTATATTGCCAAGTTAACATGTTAGAGCTGTAAAACTGGTGATAAGAAATTGTTGGAGAATTTTATTTCCTACATCCTAGAAAGGGCTTTTGTTTCCTTTCCTTAATATTGCAGCCACGTGTCACAGTACATTTGCTTCTGAAAGAAGCCTGCATTGAGGATGCTTGAAGGTAGATGGTTTCCTTCCCCATCTCACTCATGAAGGCATCCTCTCTGTTTTGCAGATCAACTTTTCTTTCTCTTGGGAAAGAGGTAATAAAACTCAGACACCCAGAATGTGATAAAACGGTCACCATGGTGAGCTAGCTTAATAATTGAGGGAGACCTTTGAATTTAAAGATGGCAACGTAGGAGCTCCTATTTCAATGCTAAAGGAGTAGTAGTTTCACTGCCCTATAAATCCTCACCCTCTGCTCTTTCCCCAGGCAGTCACTCATCTGTTCACTCTCTTTGTTTCTGTGCCTTTCACACAGATACATCATACATTGTAGGTCTGTCTTTAATTTGACACATTATTTACCAAAACAAGGAAACAAGTGGATAAGCCTGTCTAAAATTTTCCATAATTATCTATACTAGAAAACTTGAGGAAATAATAATAATAATAATAGGTACAAATATTGTATCTAAAATATAGCTATGAAACATAAAGATATAATATTTAATAAAAGGTAGAATTTTTATAACAATATAATGACTGGCCACTTCTGGATCTTGTGGTGATTAAGCTAAATCTTAGCATTATATAATAATAATAAAATAAAAAATTATAAAAAATTTAAAAAAATTATATAAAATAAATTTCATGTCAGTTCTTTAATTAAAGTCACACACAAGGTTATAAAAGCCTCATTTCTGTACAAAACTATGAAAAAGTAGTAATATTAGTATTGGGAAGGAAAAATCTGAACCACTTTCCTCTTTTTGATGTACAATAGTTCTATATTGCAACAAGAAAGTTGTGAAGCTTTACACATTTTTTAACTTGCGTTTCTAACCAAAGTTCTAATATGGATTTTGCTTTCATGGTTTTCGTTAAAATTACAGAACTGCATAAAAAAATCTGTATTTATCACTGTGCTTGTATCTCAATCAATAAAATTTTACTAAAGTTTTGTATTTTAAGAATGAGATCACTAATAACTCCTCACATATTTTATACTTTATCAATATGATCCATAAATTGAAATCCTAGCTTTCATGTCAAGCTCTCTGAGCGTATCTTTTATCTGTGATGTGTTAACATTAAGCTCCTCTTATAACACACCACTCTCTGAGATTCATATTTTCAAATATTATATTAGAAATGAATTTTATTAAAACATTGCCAAAAGGGCCACCGTACATCTACAATAACTCATCATGTCTTTGATTAACATGTTGGTGACAGAAAATGACCCTGAATAGAACTATGCTCAAATATGTAATTTTTCTCTAAACAATTGACCAAACTAATTCTGTGAGATGTTTAGAATATTCCCAATTCATTAACACAGTAAAAACTACTGTTCATTTTGTGCCTGAGTTTTCTAATTCTTTTAGCCACTTAACGATGTGACATGGTGAACGAACACGTCTAGCCATGGCAACTCCCTTGAGGAAACTTTGGTTCACGTTCCAGCTCAACATTGAAAACAGAATGCTATTTGATGCAATAGGAAAGTGCTAGCCGAAGCATGAGTCAGAGTAGGAAAGTAATAGGCTCTGTCCAACATAATGTTCTTTAATTTCAAAATAATTGAGTATAAAAAGGAATTGTAATGAATAAATATAATTCTATAGCCAGAATAATGGAAAATTTGTACCTTTCCATATCTTCCTTATATAAAGTTTCACATTAAATTTCCTTTTGTGTGTGGTGCGTGTGTGTCTGTGTGTTACTTTTTTCTAAATTACTTTTTTCTAAGAACATATATGACTCTGGACTGTTTCAGATATTTTCACATCAAGGAGAAGAAAAAGAGATGGATTAGCCAGAATTCACTGTGATGATCTACATGCAATTAAGACAATCTCGACCATCCAGGCCATATAGTAATTAATACATCTTGCAGTTCCCAAGTTCATTCATGCATTCTGCTACATACTCATTTATTCAAAGTATCTGGGAGAATCTATCAAGTTGTGAAAAGAGCCAATTAGTATAACTTGACTGGAAATAATTACTACAACACATCCACAAGTAGCAGAGAGTGATAAATGCTGCTATGCAGATTATATTGTCTGTGAACCCAACTCAAAGAATGATGCCACCCACATCCTGGATGGGTGTTCTAAGCTAGGTCAACCCCATCTATGAAATCACACACACACACACACACACACACACACATGTTCGGATGCACACGTGCACCCTTATTTAACTTACAGTTCCAAAGGGGAGACATAGTCCCTTATGATGAAAAAGGTGGATGTTGGAAGAGGTTCAGGTAACTGTTCATCACAGACACAGAAAGAGCAAGTAACAAACTGCAAGTAGAGCTACACTACTAACAATCCAAGGTGCTCCATCTACAATGTGCCTTCCCTTGGCAAGGTTCTTCCTCCTGAAAGTTCCACTATCCTTGCACACATTAACAACAGCTAAGAATTCAAGCACATGAGACTGGTAGACAATTTATAATCAACCCTTGACATTAACAATTCTCTAAACTTATCAGGAAACTCATACTTTTTCAGATGGAGAAAACTATAGACATTGTTGAAGTCAATATGTCTCAAACTTGATTTTCCATTGAAGAGATTTGCAGAAATTTTCCAAAACTAAAATTCAACATTCCAAAGTTGGATAAGTTGGTCCTATCATATCTAGAAGATATTCATGATCCAATAATGTATTTCAATAGAGCGATTTAGTCCTAAATTTGAAATAAATTCACCCCTCAGGAAAAGTAGGCTTATAATTTTAAAGGAATTTACTCTTTGCCTTTGATTTCTGACCTCTGCACAGGATTTACCATACTGGAAGATAATTACATTCTACTTCTGCCTTCTGTTATTCTACAGATTAGTATCTGCCCAGGGACAAAAAACTCCTACTTCCAACCTTATTAATGTCATCAGGTTTTTAGGAGAGAACATATATTTGTGAGCAAGTATTTTCAATAATGAAGTATATTAAAGGCACAATTAGAATGAATATATCTTATGAGCATCTTGAGAACTCACTGAGAGATGTAACTGCTTCCATAGATGCAGATACAAACAAATATGTTTTTAAAATGTCATGTTAAATAGTTTGATTAGTTGTATGTTGTAGCCCTTTTCTGCTTTAATACTAAAATGTGAAAAAAAAAAAACAGTAAAGTCTTCTAACTTAGACATGTTCATTTGTTTCACTAGTGATTGTAGTCTTTGGACCTATTGAACCTCTTCACCAAAGCCTTCAGACAGAATGCCATGATTGGGATTAATACGTGAGAAATATTTGTCATGGCACATATCATAAATTATACACATACATTTTACTGTTCATCAGATACATTAGTACTTGTATATTCAATGTGGGATCCAAGGGGATTTTTCTTCATACGTGTCGTTGCAAGAAGACACATTTGTAAAATTTATGTGAATTATTTTATGGAGGAAAATTAATGGAATTTCAAAGATACATTAAACTTTCTCATTTCTTGATAAACAATGAAAATTTTGGTTCATCAGTTTTTAGAATTTTTAAACTTTCATTAATTTTTTTTGCTATTGCATCCAAACAGGAGTTATATGTAGCTTCAACTTTTAGAATATAAATTTATAAAATTATCCATGTATAAAGCTTTAGAATTAGTTCAGCTCAGTCCCTTTCATTTGAAATTTTGTCACTTGCCCATTTACAAAAATAATGAACTTTAATAGTTGCTTTAATAATTCTAATAAATTTAATAATAGTAACTTTAATAATTTTAAGGAACTTCATCTTTTATCGACTATATCTTCAAGAATATTATAGTAGTTTTTCTGTTTCAAAGTATGTTTTTGCAAAAGCCTAGAGTGGCATGATTTTGTAAACTAGCATGGAGTATATTTATCTTTCTTAAATGTGAACCAAAGCTATTTGTAGACAACAATTATCTTTCCTATCATCTTCCTGTTGCAAGGATCCCTGGCAGGTAGCCCACTTGTTTTTCTGAGCTACTTCTTCCTCAGAGTCAACAGAGAATGCATCAAGAGTTATATCCATTATGCTGTGTCTTAATCTCCCTGGGAGTGCATTCACTCACCCATTGTGTCAGAAGGTGAACAAACTCAGAACTCTTTTTGATAAGCTCTGTCACTTTATATTATCAAAAATACATGTAGTGCTGATGAAAACTTGGCAGTACTTCAGATAATCTCAAAGTAATTGTGACTTTGACCAACCTATGTAACTAAGCAATGAACTCAATTAGAAATACTAACTATGGTAGTTTGGAGGTTTTAGTTGTTTGAACATTCCAAGATTACCTTAGAAAGAAGCAAACAGGTTTTTAAATGATCACAATACTGACATTTCAAATGAAAAAGTAGAAAAACCAGTATCGATCAGATAGGGCAGGTGCATTCAGCAAAGCTGGTAAGAGTTTATTGAGAATTGTAGAATTGTACATAGATGCATGAGCTGTCAAATATTGGAGGGCAACAAACAGACAAAATTAGATTGAAATTGATCTAACCCTTCTCTTTTCTTGCCTAATTTCTCAGAACAGAAACCCTAGTACAACCTTCAGTATAGATAATCAATTCAGACATTTTTTCTGTTTGACATCTGAAGAAAATCTATAAAACATGATGTTAACTATAATTTTAGTCACATTAAAGGGTATCCTTTGTATTTTTGATGGAATACTCATCTTTTGTTCAAAAGGGTGCTGGATATGCTAAATGAATTTCTACATCTACTGAAGTGACCATGTAATTTGGCCACAGGCAATATGGCATACCACAATACATTTTTTTTTTTATACTTGAATCACATTTCTTTTCGGAAGAAGAAGCCAATTTATTCTCTGTGCTTTATTAATGATGCTTATATTTCCTTTTATAGGTTGCATTTATCACTAGCATTTTTCTGTGGAATTTCATGTGACACTTTGGATATATGTCTAGGGTACTACTACTCTAAAGATATTGCTTGGGGGAAATGCATTTCTCTCTTTCTCTCTCTCTCTCTCTCTCTCTCTTTGTGTGTGTGTGTGTGTGTGTGTGTGTGTGTGTGTGTGTATTGTGTGTGTATTTGTTCTGGGTTCAATCAGTGTTGCTGATATTGCTCATAAATTTACATACAGCAGGGCTGGAAAGGTGGCTCAGGGGTTAAGCCTCCGCCTTGCAGGCAGAAGTTCCTGAGTTCGGATCCCAGATCCCACGGATAGACACCAGGCAGAAGCGGGGGCGGCCTGCACTTCTGGTCCTGGTAGGGCGGAGCCTGTGAATCCCGGGGCAGAAGGAGGTGAGGAGTCCATGGTGGTTCGCGAATTCGTCCGTGGTTCTACACACACACACACACACACACACACACACACACACACATGCGCATGCACATATATACGCACATGCGCACAGTTGAATAAATTTAAAAAAATTTACATACAGCAGAAGGGTTATGGGAACAAACAATTTTGTCCTGACTTGGGATTTTTAGTTACAGTTCTTCCATTTTTTTTGTTTACTTTTTCCACTGTCTTATATTCTTAAAGTAGCATACATGAACATAGTGAATTCATAGTATTTTCAAGTTTCACTCTTTAGTACCAAGTTCCATCCTCTTTACTTCCTTCTTTTCTTCCTTACAGTCCTTCATCTCCCTACCAAACTTGTCCTATTTTTGAATCTTTTTACATGTGTGGACCACTGTATTTTGCCTGGCCTTTGATGACATGTTTGATATGCTTCATGCTTATAGATTGTGGACATAACATTGAAGAAAGTACCTCTTTTTCATCCTCATCAGCATTAGTTCCCTTCTTGAGATTTCTCAGCTTTCATGGTGAGATGTTGACACAGATTCCATGCAGTTCTTGTATTAATTAGTACATACTGGCTATGAAATCCTGTACATCCCAACTCTATCTTGTCTGGAAGATAAAGTCTGGCACACTACTCTCTCACCAGAATTTTACATCCTTACTGCTCTATCTTCCATAACATTCCCTGAGACTTGGGGTGGGTGTGGGTGAGGTAGATATGTCCTGTTTAGGGACAAGCAGTCCACAATAAAATAAGTGAATAAGAAATAAGTAAATAAGTAAAATAAGTAAATAAGAAAATAAGTGAATCTTTTGAATTTGTAAAGACTTCATTTTATCTCTTTTGGACATTGAGAAATAAAACATATCATGAGAGTAGACTTTTTGGTATTTTTAGTTAAAAAACATTATCTTACATTCTATGCATTCTTTCAAAACTGTATTACTTTTTTAATAAGTGTCATAGTTTGAAAAGTGTCCCCCACTGTCTTGCATATTTGAGGTCAAAGCACCATTAAGATGCAGAGTCTTTATAAGAGAAGGCAGTCACGGGGGTGGAACTTCAGATGGATTAGTCCCACTCTGCTTTTAGAAGAGGTCCACTTTTACACCAAGCAATGTTGCAGCTCTCAGCCTCCAAGATGTCTGCAGCAACTTAGCCCTCCTTCAGCTTCTGTCAGCCAGCCATGCCTCTTCAGCTATTAAAGACTGTATCTACCCATAAGCTGAATGATTCTCCCTGTCTCCCTTAAATTGTGTGTCCTCTTATCACAGCAACAGAAAAGAGTAAATAGTACAATAAGTCATGAATTATTTCATTTAGAAATTTTAAAAGTACTAATGTACATGAATTATATTGACTATGTAAATGGTTAACAATTTATATTCCCTGTAACTACTTTTATTTTTAGTGGCTCTATTAATATACATATTCTAAGTCCTGATTTTGATAGACTGTATATTTATTTATATTTTTACATGGTTATTATAAAACTGAACTTTGTTCAGTTTTAATGATATTGCAAGGGATAAAATTTTCATTATATTTTCTTTAGTGATAAATATTATGGTCTAAATTGTCACTTAAATTATTATTCTTTCCTCCTTTTTTACTTTCATTAAATTTTCATTTATTTCTGGTTTTGTGATATCAATCTGGAAAGTTGGCTAATGTTTCAAAATCTTAGTCAGTTTTCCATTGTTACTACAAAATACTTGGGAGTGGGTGTTTACAATGAAAAGTGGCTTAATTTTGGATTAAGTAAATGAAAAGGATGAAAATAGAAAGTGCCACAGCACTACACAGTAGTTTAATAGCTGCTTTCCAAAGTTTCTTCCTTCCTCCATGTGAGCTCTGGAGATGGAACTCAGGATGGAAGTTTTGCAAGCAGAAGCCTTTGTCTATTGAACCACTCACTAGCTCAATTATTTTTCCCTTTTTAGACCTCTATCAGCATTCTGATATGGGCACATGTATAATGGCATATGGAACAAAATCACACAACAAAACATGATACCAGAAAGTAAGGAAGAAACTCTCTCTTTTTATAGCAACTCTCTGATTAATTACTGAGGTCCCAGAAGACAATAGTAGATTTGTCTGAAGACAATGCTTCTTATGAGCCTATTACTTTGAACTTTGTCTCTTAAAAAACTCGACAGATGAAGCAATGGCTGGACGTATTACATCCATAGCAAATGGAGATTTTTCATACCGATTTCTAATTTCCTTCTCTTTTGATTATGCTAAGTGGCTGAAATTTGGCATGCATTTGATAGCTATCACATATTTCATCCCTGTCTTGCCATATTTTAAGTGCTTGGCCCACTAAAAGTTAGCATACATTGTAACTGGACAACAAACTTACCCTGTTTTCAATTCATGACTAACCACTAATAATTTGAAAAATCAGTTTTACAATTTTCTTTCATACAGTCCTTTTTCCCTTTGTGCATTTTTCTTTTCGTCTTTCTTTCTCCCTTCCTTCTTCTGTCTCTTCCTCCCTGACATCCTTCCATCTTTTCTTTTCTCTATCCTTTTCCTTTCTGTCTTCCTTTCTTCTTTTCTTCTTTCTCCTTCTCATTTCTTCTTGTTCTTCCTTTTCTTCCTTTCTCCTTCCTTCTCTCTCCTTTTCTCTCTCTCTTTCTTTCTCTCTTTCATTCTTCTTTCTTTCTTATTCTTTCTTTCTTTCTATTTCCTTCCTTCCCTTCCGTCTTCTTCCTTCGTTACTTCCTCCTTCCTTTCTTTCTTCCTTTCCTTCTTTCTCTTTCTCTCTCTCTCTCTCTCTCTCTCTCTCTCTCTCTCTCTCCTCAAACTACCATGAACATTCTTACAATGGACAAGAAAAGACAACATGTCAGGAAATAATTCATGTACAAGTGAATAGAATGCTATAAGTAATCTAATTTCCTTCATTAATGCTTTTTCTTGTTGAAATCACAGAGCTGCATTGGAGCCAGACCAGGAACAATTTTAGATCCTTGATTTCTGCCAACAGCCTTGTGGTGAGTCTCAAAGAACAGGCTGCAACTGCCAGGCATGGGAGTAATTATTACCCCTGCCTAATTCTTCTATGTAGAAAACTTCATTTACTCTTTCAGAAGCATGAAGAATGCTGAGAGAGAGTTCCTTGTAATATTTCAACAGTAACCAGAAAAAGGACATGAGAATAAATAGTTAGTTCCCCTACAATCATGATAGGAATAGAATTGCAATTTGAAACTTTCTTTGCTTATAATTTGGAGCTATGTGTGATCTGTTCTATTTAATGATTTTTTTCATGAGTACCATTAATTTTATTTTATTTATTTTGGCATAGCTGTATTGAAAATGTAAATTCATCTAAAATTAAGAAGCATTTTCTAATTTGAGGCCTATGTGTAAATATATTAAGACTGTTTTCAGGTAAGGAAATGAGTTAATTAAATGCAGAATTCACAAATTACAAGAAGATATCAGTGCAGCTTTATTTACAGTTTTATTTACTTTGTCTCCTTAGACCAGATAAAGATATAAAAAATGAGCATCATCTGTAATCTAGTCAGAAATGTAGTCTCAGACCCAACATTTGATACTGTGGAGATGAGAATACATACTATGGAAGGATCATCAGACATCTGTTCACATATTGTTTTTTGAAACACTGTTGGTTAGCAAATGTGGTATTTAGAGCGTCTGGAAGAAACGTGAGAAAAACATATTAGAGACTGCACTCAGGTCATAACATAGAGCAACTTGGTTGCAGTCTCTGAAATGCATACAAGGCTCCCATTGTTTGCTGAACACACAGGTAAAATCATCCCCTCCTTTGCCTCACAGCATTGTGCTAACAACCCCACAGATACTCTTGAAACTATGGATAGCCTGAAACTCTATGAATGTTCTTTCTTTGTCTAAGGAACTATCAGGAACATTTCCTCAAATTTTAGACACAGTAAAAAACTGACAGGATATGGTAATGAACTGGAATATGTATAAAATAATAAATATCATGAAATTTGGACTCTCTCTAGACCACTCAGTCTCTCCCTCTCTCCCTATTTCTCTCTATCTCTCTCTTTCTTACACACATTTTTATGTTGTACTGATTTTTTACATTTTAATCCAATTTTTTTCATAGTTTCACACACAAATACAGTTAATTCCATTTCCCATTATGACTCTACTTTTCCTGTCATCATCTCCCTCCTATTTTCATGTATTTCACATCACATGTGTGGTGCACGAGGTTTCATCTTTACCCTACCCATGTCAGGATCAGAGCAGAGCATCTTAAGTCCCTCTCACCATCCCCCAGGAGCCTTGCAAGCTGCTGATTAAGTACACGGCCTTGACATTGGGAGGGGTGGAGTTCAGATGCCGTGCCTTGTGCAGAACAAAACCTGGTTCCTTATAACAAGTGCCTGAGCACTTTGTGGAACATGAATCATCTATCAATGAGCATTGAAGAAAGCATCTTCCCTTTTCCCCACGCAGCATTAATCCACAACAATCTTTCCAGGAGATGTGGACCTTGTGAAATCTTGTCCTTTCTAGAATGTGAAATGTTAATGAGCCAAATGGTGTTCAGATCTTATGAAAGTAGATATAGTTAGACTACATGCATGGATACGCTAGTGCTGTCATGTCAAGTAGATGATTCCATTGACTATTCTTATGCTCCTGTTATGATATGGATGTTCCCAAGTCAATGAGATTTGATGATCAAAGATGTAGGATATTGGAACTGTGGCATAACATTTAGCTAGAATAGGCTTTGTATGACATCAGATTGGATGACTTATGGTGAAAAGTTACAGCATATTACTGCCCTCAATATCTATGTATCTTTCTCAGGGTGAACTAGGATAAATGATTTTATTTCATATTCAATATTATCAGCACAGTAGAATATTCTGGATATGTCCAGGCTTGATATTTTCAGCTTTATTTATATATAAAAACTTTGCATTTTACAATATCTTTTAAGTATTATATCAGATAGCTTATTCACATTTTATATTTATAAGCTTCACATAAATCATTGATGACAAATTGAATTGCAATGCTGATTAGACCCTTCTGGTTCTCTCCAAAGACTTTGCTGTTGCCTTGGATGCTTGTTGTTGAATACCTTTATGGTTTGTTTTTATGACTTGGAGATATTCGTGTACTAAGTTTTAAAATAGCTAGATAAGAGCTATTCCATGTTTTTGGCTGGTCTTCTAAAACTCTGTGTGAACTGGTGTTGACTCAGAGTGAAGATTTGAGTCTAAAGCAAATATAACACGTTGAGAATAAAATAGAGTATCCATTTAATTCCGATTCTGCTATTTTTTCAGTGCTTTGCTTACATTGTTCCTCCTAATCCTACCACAATCTGATTCTGTATACATATTTCTCAGGGAAATTTGCGGAAGAGGGGGCGGTAAGATTGGAAGAGCACAAAGATGGGAGGAGCAATGATGTGTTTCCATTCTTAAGTGGTGATGATATTTGATAAAAGCTTGGCAATTTTAGAGCCTTGCTGAAGGAAAGCGTGTTGTTATAGTTAGGCACAGGTGTCAACTTGACTGTTGAGGGTTTGAGCTCTGGGGACGTTTGTGGAGAATCAGTGGTTGGGTTAAGCCCAAAGCAAACCTGCAGGAGATTGTCTAGCTGATAGGGAAGGCCCAGGTGGGCGGGACTAGACCCTGAACAGGTGAATAAAATACTGAGAGTTGGTTGAGGAAGGCTGTATCCTTCTGTTCACTTGGCCAGACATGCTAGTCTGGCAAGTAAGGATTGTCCATCTCTCAGGTGTTATGTGGTGATAGTGTGGACAGTTCCCTCAGCCCTGGTGTTGGTGCGTGCTCTCCTGTCAAGCTGGACTGAGAACTGCAACCAGGAATCGTAAGAGAGAATAAACCCTTGTTCCCTGAAGCCGGTCGATGGTCATTTATCAGCAGCCATGCAGGTGAACTGCAACACGTGTCCTAAGATGTAGGCCTTGACTTTGGTTAGCCCTGTCCTGCTTCCACTGGTAGATTGCTTTCACAGTCTGTTCTTGCTCTTCTGGCTTCTGCCGTGTCTGCAGTGACCTATGTCTCCTCTGACATTTTCTCTTCCAGTGACTTTTCGTCACAATGGAGCGCAGCTCTCATCTGGAATCATAAACTAGACAAATCTCTTTTCTCTCCTTAAGCTGTCTGATTTTTGAGTGCTGTCTCATAGCAGCAGATAGAGTCAATGTGACGTTGACTTTCCATCCATTCAGTCACAAGAACATGCGATGCGCTCCTTCCTCACCAACACCCATCCTGCTTATTTCGGAGTACCTGTTGGACACTTTCAGGGTTTGGAACACATTCAGCAACTGGCATTTTCATCTATATATTTGCAGGGATGGGAGTGGGGCGGTGACTTTCTGCTTGATAACGACATGCCCGTGCAGCACTACCTGCTAATGGGAGGGTGTCACCATCAGTAGACTGCTTGCATGAGGAGGCGCTCGTGGTCTTTGAGGAAAAGTGCCGTGTTCAATTGGTAGGACTGTGCGCGGGTGTGTTATGGTTCATTGCACATCTCGCAATCAACACCTGAAGTTTGCTGGACATCCCATTGTGTTTTGCCACACGCATTTTCCCTCTTCTTCGGAAAAGCACAAAAAGGCCTTTGAATTTGTCATTTCATCTCTTTGTCAAAAGTACCTCATGCTAGGTTTGCCATCACTGCACTGCTTCACTTCTCAATTCCAAGCAAAACAACCACCCAGAGGCAAACAACCCAGAAGACAGAGGGTTCAAATATGTCTGCCGGGATTTTCGTATGTTCCGAATGAGTGGGGGTCTACCTGCCAACATCAGAACTCTACTCGAGTACCAGATCAAGGACATCTCCCCATCGTATCACGTGACTGAACTCCTTCTCTGTTTTGCTGACAATTTTTTTTATATTTGTAAAACTTTTAATGCCGTAACTCTTGAAAGCACTGTACCTCTTCAATTTCATTGCCCTTCATGTAATATAGAAGCAATATTATAAGCATTATAAAAGTGCATATTTATGTAGATAATATATACAACACATAGTTAAAACTTACCATCCGATCTTCATGTCTAATACCTAAACAAGCTTCTTTTAAAAATATATTTTATTAGATACATTGTGGAAATCAAGCCAAACAAAGAACAAATACACTATGGTTTAAATATCCATAGAGATGAGAAGATGGACATAAATGGAACTATCATTTTTAAACAACTCAAACATATACTCATGTTGATATAATATGGACAATTTAACAAGTCATGTTTCTTTTTTAACATTTTTTATAATCTCCGCTCATACAAACTTAATAGGTGCACCAGTTCCCTCCCTCCCTCCTCCTCCCCCCACCCCTATGCTCACCCTCCCCTTACCCTTCTCTCCCCACCTCCCAGTGCCTCCCCTCCCCCAATCCCCGGAGAATCCTTTAATGTGCATGCCTGACTCTCCTCTGGGTCCTCCTCTCCGATGATGTACAAGGACCCAGCGGCATTTCCCTGAACCCTTTCCCGTGTTCCCCTTAAGCATAGGAACACTACTGTGGCTGTCAATCCCTTGCCTCCAAGGATCTTGGTGCTTTTAGCAAATGCTAGACTTTGTGGGGACAATAGTGTGTTGGGCATTGCGCAGGACATGCAAAGTCCAATTATGATTGCTTCGGCCTTAACTTGTGTGGAGAATCTTGCATATCATTGCTCCTCCCATCCTTTTGCTCTTACACTCTTACCACCCCCTCTTCTGCAAATTTCCCTGAGCTTCAGGATGGGGAGAGATTAGGCTGCCCTAGTTCTAGGTGGTTGATACAGAGTTTCTGAAGTTCTGGATTATGGTTCATTGATTTTCTTTTGCAGTTTTGCTGCTCCTGCAATGTCCTTCACTCCATCCTGATGGGTATTGGATGTCACCCCCTGGGGGCCTGGCAGAGCAGGGAGCATGCGGCGCAGTTGACACAATTTTTTTTTTTTTTGGAACCAAAATTTTTAAGACTGAACTGTTCACAGGAGCCTAACTTCAAAAACACTAAATCTAACTCCTACATATCATTGATACTAAAAGGTACTTACCTAATCTTTACTTATGATCATAACTGACCTCACTCTGTATTGCAACATATGTGATTACAGAAAATATTCCTTATTTTTACTATGGTCTTTCAACATACATCCAATTAGATATTAGGTCTTGGTTAAGCCTAATGATCCCCTTTCCCCACCTGCCCAGGATGCACAGTCCAGCCAGGACACACTGTGCCCTAGGTAAGCAGCCCCTGCTCACCCCCAAACACGAGGAACCCACTAGTCCCAGCTCCTCCCACCAGCCAGTCAAGAGCAAGAGCTGCTTCAGGCCAACTAATTCAGTTCAGTGAAAAACACACAGAAATTGAAAGAATGTCTTAAGAGTTAAAACAACAATGCCCAAATCAAAGTGAAAATCCATGAGAAACAAAACCCAAGAAAAGAAAATTCCCAAGGAAGGAATTACTCCCATAATGATAGACCTCAACCAGAAAAAATCCATGGAAAATAGCCAAGAAAGACTGATCCAAAATAACGACTTTCAAAACATAATCATTACCATGATCAATACTATGAAAGAGGAAATCCTGGAGGAATTAAATAACCACATCAAACACTTTGAAGAGGAACACAGCAGACACTTGGAGGAGTTGAGAAAAACAGTTCAAGAAACAAAAATAGGCATAGAGCAGTTAAAACAGACTCAAGGAGAGTTTAAAACTGAACTAAAAGACAAGTTATCTTCAACCCAGAACTCAACAGAGAGTCTTATCAGCAGAACTAATGAAGCAGAAAACAGAATTTCAAACCTTGAAGACAAAGTGGGAGTATTAACCAGCTCAATGGAAGAGGTTGTTAAAGCCAAAAAGATACTCGAGAGAAATATTCAAGAGCTATGGGACACTCTGAAGAAGCCTATCGTGTGTATTCATGGAGTACCAGAGCAAGAATCTAAAAATACCACACCTGACGAAATTTTTCAAACTATCATCAAGGAAAATTTTCCTCATCTAAAAAAGAGAAGCCCATACATATACAAGAGGCATTCTGCACCCCAAACAGATATGACCAAAATAGAAACACGACAAGGAAAA
This sequence comes from Typhlomys cinereus, assembly GCA_023101885.1. NCBI lineage: Eukaryota > Metazoa > Chordata > Mammalia > Rodentia > Platacanthomyidae > Typhlomys > Typhlomys cinereus. The sequence continues at coordinate 513,832 of JALPQD010000248.1, forward strand.
TAGTAGTTAAAACACTCCACATTCAAGACTAAGAAATGGTGCTGAGAGCTTCGAGGGAAAAAAAAATAAAGTCACTTTTAAAGGTAAGCCTATTAAAATAACAAATGACTTCTCAATGGAAACAGTAAAAGCAAGAAGAGCTTGGAGAAATGTACTTCAAGTACTGAATGAGCAAAAATGTCAACCCAGGCTGATATACCTGCAAAACTATCCATCAAGATTGAGAGAGGAAGAAAAATTTTTCAGCACAAAGACAACTTGAAGGGATACATGTCCACCAAACCAGGCCTTCAAAAAATGCTAGAAATGATACTCAAGCTTGAAGAAAAAAACAAGCATATCCAGGAGGACAGAAGGGAAGTATTATACCACCAAAACCTAACAGAGAAAAAATACACTTACAAAAGCCACTAAACACAATAAATGTCTGGAATTAAAAATAATTTGGAATTAACTCACAGATCAAGAGACACAGATTACAAAATTGGATTAAATATCACAACCCATCAATCTGCTGCCTTCAGGAAACCCATCTCACCACAAAAGACAGGCACATTCTAAAAATAAAAGGCTGGTCCAAAATTCTGCAAGCTAATGGAACCAGGAAACAGGGAGGGTTAGCCATTATGCTATTGGACAAAGTGGACTTCAAACCAAAAAAAAATCATGAGAGACACAGATGAATACTACACTTTAGTCACAGGTACAATTCACCAGGAAGACTTTCACAATACAGAACATATATGCACCCAATACGGGCACCCCCACATTCATTAAGCAAACCCTATAATGTCTAAAGCAAGAAATCAACCCCCAAACAATAATTCTTGGGGACTTCAACACCGCCCTCTCAACATGAGATAGATCAACAGGTAAAAAACTTAACAGAGACACTTTGGAACTTAAACTCTTACTAAAATGGACCTTACAGATCTCTATTGAACTTTTCATCCACGCACCAAAGAATACACATTTTTCTCAGCAGCACATGGAACTTTCTCCAAAATAGATCACATATTGGGCCACAAAATGAATCTCCACATATATAGGAAAGTTGAAATTCTAGCCTGTACCCTATCAGACCACCATGACTTAAAACTTGACATTCACAACACAACAAATAACAGAAAATGCACTAACTCCTGGAAACTTAACACTATGATGCTGAATGAGAATTGGATTCAGGAAGAAATTAAAAAGGAAATTCAAGATTTCCTGAAAGCAAATGATAATGAAAATACAACTTACCAAAATCTCTGGGACATAATGAAAGCTGTCCTAAGAGGTAAGTTTATAGCTCTTAATGTCTACATCAACAAAATGGAAACATCAGAAATAAGTAACGATGCAGCTTAAAGCTTTAGAGACACTAGAGCAATCCAATCCCAAAAGTAGTAGAAGAGAGGAGATTAGCAAAATAAGGGGAAAATATCTAAAATCGAGATTAAGAAAATGATACAGAAAACCAACCAGTCAAAAAGCTGGTTTTTTGAAAAAAATCAATAAGATTGATACACCCCTAGCTAAATTAACCAAAAGCAAGGAGAGAGAAAACCCAAATTCACAAAATTAGAAATGGAAATGGAGTTATCACTACTGATAAACAAGAAATACAGAAAATTATAATGTCATATTTCAAAAACTTATACTACTGTGAAACTTGACAACACAAAAGAAATGGATGAATTCCATTGAATTCCTAAATTGAATCAAGAAATGAATTATTTAAATAGACCTATAACATATGTGGAAATCGATAAAGTAATCTCAAATCTTCCCACCAAAAAATATCCTGGACCAGATGAATTAAGCACAGAGTTCTACCAGACATTTAAGGAGCTAATAACACCAATACTCCTTAAACGGTTCCATCAAATAGCAAAGGAAGGAACACTACCAAATTCCTTCTATGAAGCTAATATCATCTTAATCCCAAAATCTAATAAAGATGCACTTAAAAAAGAAAACTATAGGCCAATCTCTCTGATGAACACAGATGCAAAGATTCTCAACAAATCTTAGCACATCAGATTCAAAAACATATCAAAAAGATCATTCACAGGGATCAAGTAGGGTTTATCCAGGCACACAACGTTGGTTCAACATACGCAAATCAATAAATGTAATTCATCATATAAATCAGTCCAAAGTCTAAGACCACATGATACTCTACATAGATGAAGAAAAAGCTTTTGACAAGATCCAACAACTCTTTATGACCAAAACCCTAGAGACAGTTGGAATGGAAGGAACTCTACCAGGAAGCTCCTGGAACTAATCAGAAGTTCAGCAGAAGGCAGGATACAAAATAAATGTACAAAAATCAGTGGCCTTCCGATATGCCCAGAATGAAAGAAGTGAAAAGCCCCGAGAGAAACAATCCTACTTACTATAGTCCCTAAAAAAATGCAATACCTTGGTATAAACCTAATCAAGGAAGTAAGAGTCCTTTATAATGAAAACTTTAAAACACTAAAGAAAGAAATTGCAGAAGAAACCAGAAGGTGGAAAGACCTCCCATGTTCCTAGATTGGCAGAATCAATATCATCAAAATGACCATCCTACCAAAGGCAATATACAGATTCAATGATATACCAATGAAAATTCCAAAGCAATTCTTCAAATAAGTTGATCAAACAATCTCAAAATTCATATGGAGGCACAAAAGACCCAGAATAGCAAAAACAATCCTGAGTAACAAAAATACTGTTGGAGGTATCACCATACCAACATTTAGTCAGTACTACAAATCCATAGTTGTAAAAGGAGCCTGGTACTGGCTCCAAAATAGACACACAGATCAATGGATAAGGGTTGAAGACCCAGATATCAGCCCACACAACTACAGACATTTGATCTTTGAAAAAAGGGCCCAAAAAATGCAATGGAAAAAGAATAGCATCTTCAACGAATGGTGCTGGCAAAACTGGATCTCCACATGCAGAAGACTAAAACTTGACCCGTACTAGTTACCATGTACAAAGAATTAATTCCAAATGGATCAAGGACCTTGATATAAGGCCAGAGACTGTAAAAACCATAGTTGAAAGGGTAGTGAACTCCCTCAAGCTGATTGGGCTAGGCCAATAGTTCCTAAACAAACATCCAATAGCACAGTCACTACAACCAACACTCAGCAAATGGGATCTTATGAAATTAAAGATCTTCTGTTCAAGTAAAGAGATTGTAATTCAAGCACAAAGACAACCCACAGAATGGGAAAAAATCTTCACTAACCACATATCTGATAGAGCTCTATTATCTAGAGTGCACAAAGTACTTAGAAAACTAAACACCAAGGAAACAAATGGCCTAAATAAAAAATGGGCCCTGGAACTTAAAAGAAACTTTACCAGCGACCAAACTAAAATTTCTAACAAATATATTAAAACATGCGGTCCACATCCTTAGCCATCAGGGAAATGAAAATCAAAACTTCCCTGAGATATCATCTCACCCGAGTCAGGATGGCAAAAATCCACAATATGAACAATACCAAATGCTGGAGAGGATGTAGAAAGAAGGGAACTCTCCTACATTGTTGGTGGGAATGCAGGCTCAAACAGCCACTCTGGCCAGCCGTTTGGCGATTCTTAAAAAAGTTAAAGATTGAAATGGCATGTGACCCTGCTATTCCATTTTTGGAATAACCTCTCATGCAGCAAAAATTCACCTTGATAGCAGAAGCACGACCATGTTCATAGCAGCACTGTTTACAATAGCAAAGTCATGGAATCAACCCAAATGTCCAACAGTTGACGAGTGGATAAGGAAAATGTGGTACATTTATAGAATGGAATACTGCTTAGACATAAAAAATGATGAATTAATGGTATTTGCCGGGAAATGGATGGAATTAGAAACAATTATACTGAGTGAAGTATCCCAGAAACAGAAAATTAAGTGGCGTATGTACTCCCTAATAGGTGCATGTTAGTACCAAAGCCACTTAGAAACACTCAGAGACAAATCTCTTTAATACCTAGTTTAATTGCTAAGTTTATAAATAGGAGGATGGGGAAGGAGGGGTCCCGCCAGAAACAAGGAGAGAGGGGATCATGTTACAGCAGAGAAAATAGGCCTCCATCAAGGACTGCAAGTAAGTTATGAGACATCTGATTAAATTCACAGACTTTCCTTCCTGAACTTTTACAACTGATGGGGTATGATCTCACCAGAAGGGGAGGGCATATAGGCTGCCAGATAGAAAGTAACCATTTTACAAATAGGAGATTGACCCCTCCCTCACAGCGGTCTCCTACTTTTATTCCATCTGCCTTTGAACATACTCTTATAACAAGACTCTAATTTAACAGGTTTTTATCTCTGGCCAGGGGGTGACATCCAATACCTATCAGGATGGAGTGAAGGGCATTGCAGGAGCAGCAAAATTGCAAAAGAAAATCAACAAACCATAATTCAGAACATCAGAGACTCTATATCAACCACCTAGAACTAGGCCAGCCTAATCTCTCCCCATCCTGAAGCTCAGGGACATTTGCGGAAGAGGAGGTGGTAAGAGTGTAAGAGCACAAGGATGGGAGGAGCAATGATATGCAAGATAGTCCACATAAGTTAGGGCCCAAGCAATCATAATAGGACTTTCATGATTGTGCAATGTCCAACACATACTGACCCCACAAAGTCTAGCACGGACTAAAGGCACTAGCATCCTTAGAAGCTAGGGATTGACAGCCACAATAGTGTTCCTATACTTAAGGGGAACACAAGAAAGAGTTCTAGGAAATGCCACTGAGTGCTTACACCTCATCATAGAGGAAGACCCAGAGGAAAGTTTGACATACACATTATAGGATGCTCTAGGGACGGGAGGGAGGAGTCACTGGGAGATAGGGGGGGAAAGGGAGGGAGGGAGCAAAGGGGGTAAGGGAGCAAAGGGGTCCAGAAAGGGGTGGAGGGAGGGAGGGGACTGTTGTACCTATTAGTTTGCATGAACAGAAATTAAAAAAAGAGAGAGAGAGAGAGAGAAAGGGAACATACATTACCAGGACTCAGGAAAAAAAAAAAAAAGCCTAATGAGGTGTTTTGGGTTTTTTTTGTTTGTTTTTTTTTCCTCAAGAAAAAAAAAAAAAAGACCTGGGGCTGGAGAGGTGGCTCAGGGGTTAAGCCTCTGCCTTGCAGGCAGAAGATCCTGAGTTTGGATCTTAAACCCCACGTATAGATGTTAAGCGGAAGCAGGGGCGGCCTGTGTTTCTGGTCCTCGTAGGGTGGAGCCTGTGAATCCTGAGGCAGAGTAAAGGAGGAGGTACCACACACTTATACATACACACATACACACACACACACACACACACACACATATGCGCATGCACGCATAAGTGAATAAAAAAAAGTTATAATGATCTATTAACTAAAGAGAAGTTGCTCACTTTGTTGCATTTCCTTCCATTTAAATAAATTTAAAAGTAAATTAAAATAATTGACTAGGATTGTGGAATGTGGTAGGAATGCGGTGCTATGTAACGTTCACATACACAGCAGACGCTAGTAATTTTAAACTCTACCATTCTATGGTATTACCCTAGTTTCTCCTTTGCAAAACATGAATACAAATAGTCTTCTTGCACTTGCACAGAGAAGGAAGGTCAGGGAAACTATTTTCCAAAAAGTAGTTTTATTTGTGCTAGCACAATCTTCTGTGGGTTCTTAACCCCAAAAGCAGAGCCTCATAGAAGAGAACAACTTTTATACCCCATATTATTTCCTCTCATGGCCCAGATACTTTATCTCCCACATATGGTTGTTTTAGATTCTACAAGTTGCGATTCTATACATGTGCATGAACCATGCCATGTAACCTAGATTCTTACCTGCCTTGTAGTTTCTGTGTATTTACACATGCTCGTTAACTAAAGTATATGGCTTTTTCTTCATTCTCAAAGTACCTTACCACAACAATCTCACGACATTGTTGTGAGACCTGAATGAATCCATTAAATGAATCTTTAGGATTAATGAGAATTGAGGCAGATGATACTTAATTCCCCAAGCATTTTTCTGCACAGTTGGAATCAATTCATTTGAAAAACGAGTTCAAGGCGAACATGAAGAAAATTAAAGTCTAATAAGGACGATCAAGTCAGAATGACAAGGGGGTCAAAGGGAGAGAAAAGACGCATTATTCATCCCTACCTGTGATTGGCTGTGCCTGTCATACAAGCACTGTTGAAGGGCGTATTCCTGGACTTTCCACAGCTATTTCTTGGTTTATCCAGAAGCACATATTTTTATGATTCCTCCAATTATGTGTTAAATTAGAAATAAAATCTAAAACCAAAAATTAGTTAACTACTATTAATATAACATCCTCTGAATATTTTAATCACTGTAATTTTTACTAATCAACAAAAATGAACAGAACAGATACAGTAGGGAAAAATATTTTATATCATAACATTTTCAAGATCTACCTACAAAAAGTTATTTTTTTTGAAAATGAGCTTTCATAAATTCAAAGAGTTTAGCAAAAAAAGAGGTAATAAATGCATCCATGAATAGAAAACTAAAACATGATAAATTCAAGAACATTTTATTTGAAAAAATTCGTAGGGTAAAATATCCAAAGGAATGTAAGCTAAAATGAATATATATTATTTTTTCTGCCTAACTCTACATATGACTTCTGTCAAATGGAAGGTCTTTTGAACTGTAGTGGAAACTCATTGAGTAATACAACTTTCAGAGAATTTAGTAGAGATAAAAATATCTGCCACTTTATTTTATAAAATGAAATAAAAAATCTGACCTATACATAGTGTGCAAAAATGCATTCAGAAAATACTATTTTCAATTTTCATCTTACAACTTTGAGTAAGATATTAGCAAACAACCGGATGAGGAATAATTTTCACAAAAAGGAAACAGAACATACTGAGGTCTACCTGAGTATAGCAAAAGTTGTAGCTGCAATATAAAACAGTGAAAGGTAAGGCATGATGAGTGTTTACAGTGAGTATCTTGGAATGTTATCATTATCTCCAATTAAAAAGAGAGCTCCTTAAAAACATAAATAATCAGCGGAAATAACAGAAGCCCTAATTAATGCAGCAAAATACGAGATAAAGTCTATTATTTAAAAAATTGGATCATGAGATGACTCTGGTGGATAAAATCACTTGCTGCACAAATTCAGTGATAAAACTTTGAGTCCTGGCACCCCTAAGTTAATGTGAGAGAAGTATTCTCTGATCAAAATCCTCCATTCCCCACATACATCAAGGTACACATGCCACTGCCAACATTAAATGAATAAATAAAAAATAAACTTGTTAGGGTCCAGATATATATAGTCTTGTATTATAAGCCTAATACAATGAGCAAAATTGGTGTAATTATAAAAGAAATCTAAATATTGGAAATTTTGGAAAATATCAGTTATGAGATAAGATAAATTTCTATATTACAATAGATTAATAAACAGAGAAGAGTATATAAGAAGAACAATCTCCAAAGAAATAAAGGAAAATAAAAACTTTTTTATAACATTTTTTATTATTATTTCGCTCATACAAACTTGGTAGGTACACCGGTTCCCTCCCTCCCTCCTCCTCTCCCTGACTACCCTGCTCTCCCTCCCCTCACCTCTTCCTCCCCTTTTCCCCAGTACCTCCTCCCCCAATCCCAGAGAATCCTTTAATGTGCATGCCAGACTCTCCTCTGGGCCCTCCTCTCCGATGACATAGAAGAACCCAGTAGCATTTCCCTGAACCCTTTCCTGTGTTCCCCTTAAGCATAGGAACACTACTGTGGCTGTCAATCCCTTCCCTCCAAAGATATTGGTGCCTTTAGCAAATGCTAGACTTTGTGAGGTCAATAGTGTGTTGGCCATTGCACAGGGCATGCAAAGTCCAATTATGATTGCTTCAGCCCTAACTTGTGTGGAGTATCTTGCAAATCATTGTTCCTCCCATCCTTGTGCTCTTAAAATCTTACCACCCCCTCTTCCGCAAATTTCCCTCAGCTTCAGGATGGAGAGAGATTAGTCTGGCCTAGTTCTAGGTGGTTGATATAGAGTCTCTGAAGTTCTGGATTATGGTTTGTTGATTTTCTTTTTCAGTTTTGCTGCTCCTGCAATGCCCTTCACTCCATCCTGATGGGCATTGTATGTCACCCCCTGGCCAGAGACAAAAAGTTGTTAAACTGGAGTTTTGTTATAAGAGCACATTCAAAGGCAGATGTAATAAAAGTAGGAAACCACAGTGAGGGAGGGGTCAATCACTCATTTGCAAAATGGTTACTTTTTATCTGCTAGACTATATGCCCTCCCCTTCTGGTGAGATCATACCCCCTCAGTTGTAAATGATCAGGAACGAAAGTCTGTGAACTTAACCAGGTGTCTCTTTACTTACTTGCATTCCTTGATGGGGGTCTATTTTCTCTGCCGTAACATGGTCCCCTCGTAAATAAAAACTCTTTAAAATAAATTTTCACAAATATGATTGTATTAAGGATATCATGTAGATAAAAAATGTCTTAGCAGCCCCTTCTTTGATTTTGTTGCTGTAGCAATTACTCTTAACTACTGCTGTGAAAGAGGACCCAAAGTCAAGCAACTTAAGGGAGAAAGGGAGGTTTATTCAGCTTAAGGTTCCAGAGGGAAGGGACAGTACTCTCAAAGGCAGAGGTGGTATGGCTGGCTGGCCAAAGCTAGTCACCAGTCACCGCAGACATCTTGGAAGCAGGGAGTTGCAAACTGCTTGCAGCAATGGCAGACTTCTCCTAGAGGTAAGGTGGGACTAATCCACCTCAAGGCCCACCCCTTGTGACTGCCTTCCTCCAGCAGGGTGCCATGACCTAGCTAAACACATGAGACTATGGGGGACATATTTCAAGCCATGACAGTTGCTATAAAGAAAAATCAAATGGAATGAAGTCACTTAAATGCCCAAGACATAACAAATGAATAAATTAAAGTATGTTGTATATCCTTAGGAAGAAAGCCTTAATAATAAAAAACGACCAACATTATGATCCAGTGTAAGATTACTATAATTTTAATATGAAAGTATTTGGAGAATAGATTTTTTTTTTTACACAGAGTGTTTAAAAGTTAATTAACAGATAGGTATGGAGAAAATTCGTAGGCTCTTAAGGTTTTATTGAAATATCAATAAAATAATTTAAAAATGAAAATACTTCCTGTGGTTAAGGTTTGTATTTAAGTTCTTTCATGAAACTTCACGATGGTCCTGATTTTTATTTTTCTGCCTCATACGTTATTTAATAAAATGTTAGAATTGCTACATGAAGCATCACATAATACCTGGGTCAACATTCAGAATGTATTGTGGGACATTTTCACTTTTTCTTTCACCTTTCATGTTTTTGAGTGTGGAAGAGCTTCAAATGTGCCAAGTATGCAGTTTTCATTTGAGTCTTATTCCATTCCAGCATACTGTGTTTGAAAGTATATCAATCATATTACTTAGAAACAAAATATGTGTATTGGAATACACACATACCTCTCCATAAATTACATTTTTCAACACATAGTATAAGATAAACTAAAATATATAAATCATATATAAATTACATAGTATATATATACGCTTCAATAATTTCTAGTTCTCCAATTTCAGTAAATCCAATTTCATTGGATTTACTAACATATCCCAGATACTTGATTAAAATTTAAGTATTTTGGAAACAGTTATCAAATATAACATCCCAGTTTTTATTTAAATGGTCTCCTTTAGTTTTATATTTATAGATTAATATTAAGTCAAGGAGCATGGGTAAAGTTTAATAGCATTTATTCTGCATCAATCAGGTTAATCCCTTCAAGAAAAACTTTGTTAACATCAAGAGGAAGTAAAGGGAGACATTTCTGTAAGCAAACAGTCAACAGATCATCTGCTTTTGGAACATATGGCGGATATTACAGAAGTTCACAATTTTTAAAATTTTTATTTATTTATTTTCCCAATAATGCAAACTTAATAGGTATCCCCGTCCCCTCCCTCCCTCCTCCTCTCCCCAGTCCTCCTTGCACCCTCCCCTTTTCCCCCTTTCTTTCACCCCCCTCCCTCCCTTTCTCCCAGTGCCTCCCCCTTCCCCCACCCATTCCCAGAGCATCCTTTAGTATGAATGTCAACCTTCCCTCTGATGAGATGTAAGGACTCAGTGGCATTGCCCAGAGCCTTTACTTGTGCTCCCCTTTAGTATGGGAACACTATTATGACTGTTAATTCCTGGCCTCTAAGCATCCTAGTGCCTGTGATCCATGCTAGACTTGGGGGGGTTGTTGACATGTCAATCATCGCGCATGTCATGCAAAGTCCAATTATGGCTACTGTGGCCCTAACTTGTGTGGAGTATCTTGAGTATTGTTGCTACTCCCCATCTTTCGGCCCTTACAATCTTACTGCCCCCCTTCTGCAAATTTCCCTGAGCTTTAGGATGGGGACAGATTTGACTGGTCTGGTTCCAGGTGATTAATGTAGGGTCTCTGATGTTCTGAATTCTGGTTGGCTGTTGTTTTCATTTTTGCTGTTCCTGCACCGCCCTTGGCTCCATCCTGAATTTTTTTGTGATGAAGAAATAGCTGAACCCGGAGCCCCACGCATCCCGGCGGCGGCCAGCACCCAGGCCGACTGCAGCTTGGCCTGCGCCCCAGGCCTGGACTGACCCCAGCCCCCTCCGCTCCGCCCCGCCCCTGCCCAAGGTGAGTGAGTGAGTGAGAGAGAGAGAGAGAGAGAGAGAGAGAGACCAGCCCAGCCCCCAACCAGCCCGGAGCCCCATGCGTCCAGGAGGCGGCGAGCACCCAGGCCGACTGCGGCTTAGCCTGGGCCCCGCCCCGGACCCAAGCCCCTCGCATCCTGCCCCCTGTGCACCTAGCCACCCCCCTGGATCCCAGGTGAGGAATTCTGCCATTGAGCCAAGGAGCGAAAGAGCCCAGCCCAGTCTCGCCCCCCACCCGGGAGCCACCCGGCCAGCTGCCCCCGGGGCCCAGCCCCTCTCTGCGCCTACCTTCCCTGGTCGCAGGTGAAGAATTCTGCCATCAACATCAGAACCTCTGCCTCTCTGGCCCACCGGGGACCTACGCATGTGGTCCACGGAAGGCACACTGCTACTCAGAATTCAATAGAGCCCAAAGGAAACTCAAGCAAAATTCTAAGGAACAAAGAGAACACAGGCCATACATCTGGACTCCACTACAATCATTATATCACGTGGGCAAGTATCTTCTCATCCAGCCCAAAGATAAGCTAACTTTTTCTTTTCACCTTACTGATCCTTTAAAGTATCAATGCTGTAGATCAACTTTCTCATACAGCCACCCCACAACATACAACTCCAGGGAGTACACCACTCACCCCCACATTTCACCAAGAAACTAAATCGTAAAAGTGCACTACCAAACTAATATTCACCCCCTGGTAACATAACCTGAATTAACTGACATACTAACAGCCTAGTAGCCTCATCTAGGATATAATAATAACAATACACAAACATACCCTATCCAAGGCAAGCACTAGTAATAACTGGCAAGCGTAACAATACTAACTACGTTGATTCAGTGAAAAACACAGAAACTGAAAGGTCCTAAAAAACAAAACAACAATGTACAAGTCAAAGTGCAGATCCACGAGACACAAAACCCAAGAAGACCAATCTCCTGCCGAAAGAATCAATCCCATAATGAGGGATTCCAACCAGAACAAATCCACAGAAAATAGCCATGGAAGCCAGACCCAACATAATGACTTTCAGAGTATGATCCTTACCATGATTAATACTATGATTGAGGAAATCCGAGAAGAGTTAAACAACCGTATCAACCACTTGGAGCAGGAACACAACAGGCACTTGGAGTAGTTGAGAAAAACAGTTCAAGAAACAAAAATAGGTATGGAGCAATTAAAACAGTCTCAGGCAGAGTTTAAAATTGAACTAAAAAACAAGTTATCTTCAACCCAAAACTCAACAGAGTCTTATCAGCAGAACAAATGAGGCAGAAAATAGAATTTCAGATCTTGAAGACAAAGTGGGAGAATTAACCAGCTCAATGGAAGAGATTGTTAAAGCCAAAAAGATACTGGAGAGGAACATTCAAGAGATATGGGACACCCTGAAGAAGCCTAACATGCGCATTCATGGAATACCAGAACAAGAATCCCAAAATACCACACCTGAGGAAATATTTAAATTCATCATAAATGAAAACTTCCCACAATTAAAGAATGAGAGGCCTATCCAAATAACAAGAGGCATTGCGCACTCCAAACAGATACGACCAAAATAGAAAATCACCACGGCAAATAATAGTCAAAACACTCCACATTCAAGACAAAGAAAAGGTGCTGAGAGCTTCAAGAGAAAAAAAGCAACTCACTTTTAAAGGTAAACCTATTAGAATAACAAATGACTACTCAATGGAAACAGTAAAAGCAAGAAGAGCTTGGAGAGACATACTTCAAATATTAAATGAGCAAATATGCCAACCCAGACTGATATACCCGGCAAAACTATCTGTCATGATTGAGGGAGAAAGAAAAGTTTTCTAGCACAAAGACAACTTGAAGGGATACATGTCTACTAAACCAAGCCTTCAAAAAATCCTAGAACTGATACTCAAGCTTGAAGAAAAGAACAAACGTATCCAGGAGGACAGAAGGGAAGTATAATACCACCAAAACATAAATATCAAACAACATTCTTACAAAATCTACTAAACATAAAAATCGTCCAGAATTAAAAATAATTTCTCCATTATAACATTAAATGTCAACGTATTAACTCGCCGATTAAGAGACACAGATTACAAACTTGGATTAAAAACCACAATCCAACAATCTGCTGCCTTCAGGAAACTCATCTCACCACAAAAGATAGGCACATCCTAAGAATGAAAGGCTGGTCCAAAATCTTACAAGCTAATGGAACCAGGAAACAGGCAGGGGTAGCAATTATGCTATCAGACAAAGTGGACTTCAAACCAAAGAAAATCATAAGAGACACAGATGGATACTACATTTTAGTCACAGGTACAATTCACCAGGAAGACTTCACAATACTGAACATTTATGCACCCAATACGGGCCCCTCCACATTCATTAAGAAAACCCTACAGCGTCTAAAGCAAGAAATCAACCCCCAAACGATAATTCTTGGGGACTTCAACACCGCCCTCTCAACATGGGATAGATCAACAGGTCAAAAGCTTAACAGAGACACTTTGGAACTTAATCAAACCCTGAAAGAAATAGACCTTACAGATCTCTATTGAACTTTTCACCCACGCACAAAAGAATACACATTTTTCTCAGCAGCACACGGAACTTTTTCCAAAATAGATCACATATTGGGCCACAAAATGAATCTACACATATACAAAAAAGTTGAAATTCTAACCTGTGCCCTATCAGACCACCACGGCCTAAAGCTGGACATCCACAACACAACAAACAAGAGAAAATACACTAACTCCTGGAAACTTAACAATATGATGCTGAATGAGAACTGGATTCAGGAAGAAATTAAAAAGGAAATTCAAGATTTCCTGAAAGTGAATGATAACGAAAATACAATTTACCAAAATCTCTGGGACACAATGAAAGCTGTCCTAAGAGGTAAGTTCATAGCTCTTAATGCCTACATCAAAAAAAATGGAAACATCAGAAATAAATAACGATGGAGCTTAAGGCTCTAGAGAAACTTGAGCAATCTGATCCCAAAAGTAGTAGAAGAGAGGAGATTAGCAAAATAAGGGGAGAGATATCTGAAATCGAGACTAAGAAAACGATAGAAAAAATCAACCGGTCAAAAAGCTGGTTCTTTGAAAAAATCAATAAGACAGATACACCCCTAGCTAAATTAACCAAAAGCAAGAGAGAGAAAACCCAAATTAACAAAATTAGAAATGAACATGGAGTAATCACTACTGATACACAAGAAATTCAGAGAAGTATAACATCATATTTCAAAAACTTATACTCTGTGAAGTTTGACAACACACAAGAGATGGATGAATTTCTAAGTAAACACATCTTACCTAAATTGGATCGGGAAGTTGTGAATTACTTAAATGGCCCTATAACATATAAGGAAATTGAAGGAGTAATCTCGAATCTTCCCACCAAAAAATGTCCTGGACCAGATGCATTCAGCACAGAATTCTACCAGACATTTAAGGCATCAATAAAACCAATACTCCTTAAACTGTTCCATCAAATAGCAAAGGAAGGAACAATACCAAATTCCTTCTATGAAGCTAATATCGTCTTAATCCCAAAACCTAATAAAGATTCACTTAAAAAAGAAAACTATAGGCTGATCTCCCTGATGAACACAGACGCAAAGATTCTCAACAAAGTCTTAGCAAATCGGATTCAAACACATATCAAAAAGGTCATTCACAGGGACCAAGTAGGCTTCATCCCCAGCACGCAAGGTTGGTTCAACATACGATAATCAGTAAATGTAATTCATCATGTAAACCAGTCCAAAGTCCAAGACCACATGATACTCTCGATAGACACAGAAAAAGCCTTTGACAAGATCCAACAGCCTTTTATGATCAAAACGCTAGAGACACTAGGAATGGAAGGAACCTTTATCAATATAATAAAAGCTGTATACAACAAGCCCACAGCAAGGATTATGCTCAGTGGAGAACAATTGGAAGCATTCCTACTTCGATCACGAACTAGACAAGGCTGTCCACTCTCATCACTTCTATTCAATATTGTACTTGAAGTCTTAGCCGAAGCCATAAGACAAGAAAGGGACATAAAAGGGATTCAAATCGGCAAGGAAGAATTCAAGCTATCCCTATTTGAAGATGACATGATCTTATACCTGAGGGATCCCAAAAACTCCACCAAGAAGCTCCTGGAGCTAATTGAGAAGTTCAGCAGGGTGGCAGGATACAAAATAAATGTGCAAAAATCAGAGGCCTTCCTATATGCCCAGAATGAAAGAAGTGAAAAAGCCCTGAGAGAAACAATCCCATTTACTATAGCCCCTAAAAAAATGAAATACCTTGGTATAAGCCTAACCAAGGAGGTAAAAGACCTTTACAATGAAAACTTTAAAACCCTAAAGAAAGAAATTGCTGAAGACATCAGAAGGTGGAAAGACCTCCCATGCTCCTGGATTGGCAGAATCAACATCGTAAAAATGACCATCCTACCAAAGGCAATATACAAATTCAATGCTATACCAATTAAAATCCCAAAGCAATTCTTTAAAGAAGTTGACCAATTAATCTCAAAATTCATATGGAGGCACAAAAGACCTAGGATATCAAAGACAATCCTGAGTAACAAAAACACTGCTGGAGGTATTACTATACCGAACCTTACTCTATACTACAAATCCATAGTTACAAAAACAGCCTGGTACTGGCTCCAAAATAGACACACAGATCAATGGATAAGGGTTGAGGACCCAGATATAAGCCCACAAAAATACAGCCATTTGATCTTCGACAAAGGGGCCCAAAGAATCCAATGGAAAAAGAACAGCATCTTCAACAAATGGTGTTGGCAAAACTGGATCTCCACATGCAAAAGAGTAAATAAAGCTGGACCCGTACTTGTCACCATGTTTAAGAATTAATTCCAAATGGATCAAGGACCTTGATATCAGGCCAGAGACTATAAAAACCATAACTGAACGGATAGGGAACTCCCTCGAGCTGATTGGGCTAGACCAACAGTTCCTAAACAGACATCCAATGGCACAGTCACTGCTACCAACTCTCAACAGTTGGGATCTGGTGAAATTAAAGAGCTTCTGTACAGATAAAGAGATTGTCACATGAGCTCAAAGGCAACCCACAGAATGGGAGAAAATCTTCACTAACCACATATTTGATAGAGCTCTACTGTCGAGTGCACAAAGAACTTAGAAAATTAAACACCAAGGAAACCAATGGCCCAATTAAAAAATGGGCCCTGGCACTTAAAAGAAATTTTACCAGACATGAAATTAAAATGTCTAACAAATATCTTAAAAAATGCTCCACTTCTTTAGCCATCAGGGAAATGCAAATCAAAACCTCCCTGAGATATCATCTCACCCTGGTCAGCATGGCAAAAATCCACAATACAAACAACAACAAGTGCTGGAGAGGATGTGGAGAGAGGGGAACTCTGCTACATTGCTGGTGGGAATGCAGGCTCATACAGCCATTCTGGCGAGCCGTCTGGAGATTCTTAAAGAAATTAAAGATTGAAATGCCATATGACCATGCTATTCCACTTTTGGGAATAACCCCCCATGCAGCAGAGGTTCGCCTCGATAGCACAAGCATGACTATGTTCATAGCAGCACTGTTTACAATAGCAAAGTCATGGAATCAACCTAAATGTCCAACAGTTGAAGAGTGGATAAGGAAACCGTGGTACATCTATACAATGGAGTACTACTCAGCCATCAAAAATGATGAATTACTGGAATTTGTTGGGAAATGGATGTCATTAGAAACAATTATATTAAGTGAAGTATCCCAATCCCTGAAAGTTAAGCGCTGTATGTACTCCCTAATAGGTGGCTCCTAGTACCAAACTCAGCCAGCCCACATTGAGACACTCAAGGGTAAACCTATGTAATACGGTAATTGCAAGGATTGTGAACAGGAGGGATGGGGTTGGAGGGCCACACCAGACACAAGGAGAGAGTGGACCATGTTACAGCAGAGAAAATCGACCTCCAAGGAATGCAAGTAAGTAATGTGACACCTGGTTAAGTTCACAGACGTTCGTTCCTGATCATGTACAACTGAGGAGGTATGATCTCACCAGAAGGGGAGGGCATATAGTTTGGCAGATGAAAAGAGATCATTTTGCAAATGGGTGACTGATCCCTCCCTCACCGAGGTTTCCTGCTTTTATTACATCTACCCTTAAATGTGCTATTATAACAAGACTCCAGTTTAACAGTTTTTTGTCTCTGACCAGGGGATGACATACAGTGCTTATCAGGATGGAGTGAAGGGCATTGCAGGTGCAGCAAAACTGCAAAAGAAAATCAACAAACCACAATCCAGAACTTCAGAGACTCTATATCATCCACATAGAACTAAGCCAGCCTCATCTCCCCCCATCCTGAAGCTCAGGGACAGCTGCAGAAGAGGGGGCGGTAAGATTGTAAGAGCAAAAGGATGGGGGGAGCAATGATTTGAAGAGACTCCACACTAGACAGGGCTGAAGCAATCATAATAGGACTTTGCATGCCCTGCGCCATGTCCATCGCACTATTGACCTCACAAAGTCTAACATCGGCTAAAGGCACCAAGATCCTTGGAGGCAAGGGATTGACAGCCACAGTAGTGTTCCTATGCTTAAGGGGAACACGAGAAAGGGTTCAGGGAAATGCCACTGCATCCTTTTATATCATCGGAAAGGAGGGCCCAGAAGAGAGTTAGGCATATACAATAAAGGACTCTCTGGGAATTGGGGAGGAGGCACTGGGAGATGGGGAGGGAGGGAGCGGGATCAGGGGGTTCGGGGGGACGAGGGGGGGGAGGGAACTGGTCTACCTATTAAGTTTGTATGAGCGGAAATAATAATAAAAAATGTTAAAAAATCTATATTTAAATTCTGAATTGTCAAATAGAAGGATTTCCTTACTCTGTAATTTTAAAGAAAGAAAATAAAAATGCTTCTTCTAAAAAAAAAAAAGAAAGAAAGAAATAGCTGAAAATGATCCAGAACCTTCGGTTTCTTTGAAAGGAAATAAAAAAATGCCACCTTTAGACCTCTTAGTTCCAAATCATTCTATTTTTTTTCATTGAGAATTTCATTTTTTATTTACAATCAAAATGGGTTTATATCTTTCCCTCAACCCCTTCCCCATCCATCCCCTTCCTCTCTTACAGTCCCCATCCACACAGACTTCCTCCACACTCCCTTTAACAGTCTTGCAATATCACACCCACTCCTGCTTGTGTATACTGCATAATTCCCCCTGGGATGCCTGTGTTGTTGAGGGAGTCAGATTTATATTGAACTTCATGTGACTCTTTAGTGGGCAAAGTCATAAGAAGGGAGGGTCCTCTTCCCTCGTCCAGAACCTGTCCCAAAGACACTTTCTAAAACCAGCTGTTTCTTTTAAGATCGCAGTTAGTCCTTGGGGGAATGTTGATAAGTCAGCCGTTGTGTAGATCTGGAGGTAAGAGTCCCCATTGCACTGAACTTCTGGGTACAGTAGCTCTTCCATGGCTGGAGTGTGCTGGTCAAAAGGACTCTACCCTACCTGAGGGTAAAAAGGGGGGAGGGCACTATTGATTTTTCACCAAGACCTAAACCAAGAATCTCTGTTCAGTTTGCCTCCTCCCTTTTGAATTATAGAGATCTGAGTGCGAACTTCACTCAAAGTCATGGCAAAGCAGAAAAAGACTGTACATCATGAGTCTTTACCCTGGAGATTCTCAATAGCTCAGTAAACATGGTGAAGAAAGAAAGTATTTTAAGTATCACCAGAACTAAAAATTTCTGATGCTAAAGCACTTTGCTTTCAACTACTACATGCAGAAAAGTTGCAAATATTAAAGTAATCAACTCTGTAGATAGATGCTTAGAGGCAAAATATGTACATTGAAATACTCTTATATGTCTAAATATAAATATAAATTATAGTCTTAATACACTATACAAGATAAGATAAAATACATAAAAATAAGTAAATAAATTTAAATCATTTGTAAATTACATAGTACGCAGTAGGGGGACACATTTTTTTCTTTTTTTATTGTTTATTTAATTGTGCATGTGTGTATGTGCGTGTGTGTATGTATGTGTGTGTGTGTGTGTGTGTACGTGTGTGTAGAACCACGGGCAAATTCGGGAACCACCATGGACGCCTGCACCTCCTCCTTGTTTACTCTGCCCTGGGATTCACAGGCTCTGCCCTACCAGGACCAGAAACGCAGGCGCCCCTGCTTCTGCCCATTGTCTATATGTGGGGTCTAGGATCCGAACTCAGGACCTTCTTCCTCCAAGGCAGAGGCCTGACCCACACTTTTTTTCTTTGAAAATTTATTTTTGCTGAAAAATTTTAATCTTCTTATCATTTCCTAAACAACCAAGTATAGCTATTCATGAAATATTTACATTAGATCAGATGTTAATAGCCATCTGTACTATATAGTTAAATGGAAAGATGTAGGTTATATGTAAACAGTGCACTGTTTTATATAGGGGCATGAGTGTTCACTCATTTCGGGTGCAGGGATTTTTGCCTGCATTTTGCCTGCAAAGACTGTGATGATGTTTAAACACGGAAACCTTCATGACTCAAGTTTTACCTCATATTGACACCCCAATGCCTGCTTAAATAGGATGTGAACTTGGTACTGCTGTCTAGTAAAGAATACCTAATCATCTGCAGTTTTGGCTATGTGGATATAACTGTTTTATTTCTTTTGTAATTATTATTTATTTTTCTAGATTTACAAGCATATTTAGTACCTATCCCTCCTTCTCTCCATTTCCCTTCCCTCACATTTCCCTTTCTTCCCTTCATCAATTTATTCAACTCCTTCCCACACTCTTGCTTGTCTGCTTCTATGGTTTCCTCTGGCTTGTCTGTTCCTGTGGGGGTTAAAGCCTCTTGTGGGACACCAAGTTGCCTCTCTCTGGGCCACCCCACTAATAGGGTCGTTCCCCTTACCCCATCCAGCCCTATCCCCAAGGTTTCCACTGCATGTCATGGTCTTTCCTGAGTTCCTCGCTAGTCTATAGGGCATGTTGATGTGTCAGTCATTGTGCAGGTCTGGTAAGGACAAGTCTCATTTCCCTGAGTTCCTGGATGCAGCAGTCCTGCCTTGAATGCAATGTCTTGTCATATTTAGGTTCTCACAATCTCACTGCTCCTGTAAGGTTACCTAGAGGGAAATATTTTTATTGAATATATTTGTGATTACTTTGAGGTGGAGAAATTCCAAAGTATGTCACATACTCTTAGAGATGAAATATATAGAAACAGAAAATGTGAATTTAATTAGAACTTTACTAATGAAAAGTAGAAATATTCTTCTTAGTTCCCAGAATTTTGAATAAATTCACTCCGGCAGTGATGACACAGGAATTCCTCAATTTTCTTGTTTTATGTTTATTTTTAAATAGGTGAGAATGTGCAAATTCCATTGCCTCTATTTGTATCATTAAAGTATATGAAGAAAATTGAAGCTTTTACTTTTACTTGTAAAATGTAAGGATTCACTCTACAGATACAGAAAATCAGGAAAAATATCAATCTCATTACAGGCACAGAAAATCAGGAAAAAATCCACACCATTTAATAATCGGTTAACCTAAATTGCCTATGTATAGAAAACAAAGACAAGGTTTCAATATAAAAAGATTTCCTTTGATTAAGTTGACATTTCCAAAGGACCTGAAGAATAGAAACATGACCTGTATGCAAATTTTAAGTCATTTTTTCACTGGGGGTTCTATATATGCATAATCTTAATGAAACATAATTTTTTTAAACTTTTAAAATTCTCTCTAAACAGAATGAACTCTAAGATTTCATCTCTGCTGCCTCATCTAGACAAAAACCCACCCAAATACTAAGGGGTCACAGGGGACTGAATAGATTAAAATTAAATGAGTGAATACATTCTAATGAGTATTTCTCTTGCTTACTTTTCGAAATAATTTTCTCCTAAGCTTACAAAGGAAGATCTCTACACATAAAAGTTTACAATATCTTTGGATAGAAGCTAATTAACTTAAGCCTCCAATTATTAGTGTTAAGTTATAATTAACTTTCATAAACAGGATGCACATGGCAGCCAAGATAAATATCACTCTCTTTGTATGCATGTTTGTTTTATGATACACTTACATATAATTTTCAATCCTTAACCTGGCAACATTAGCAGCCAGAAGCCAATTCTTCCTTCATTGATAAGAAAACAAACTTTATGTTGGGAAGATAGGACCAAGTACAAAAAAAAAAAAAAAGCTAAACTCTTGAAGTAATGCCTGCTTCTTCATGAGTAATTTTCAAGTAACAGCTCATAATAAACATGATTGGATTAAAAAATAACCTAGTTGTATAAATACTAGCATTGCAAAAATGAATAACTGATTGAGTGAATGTATGACTAAAAAGAAATAAATTAGAATTAGAGAATAATTTATGTATACTGCCTACTGCAGAGGTAAGATATTCTTATGAAATGATGTTCACATTTCATACATATATTCTAGTCTGTAGCAGACATGGCATTCTTTGTCATTTTTAGACAATCTCTGTAGCCACAGTGTAGACCCTAATGTATGGTTCCAAGTTAGTCATTCCGTCAGCCAGAACAGTTCATCCCTTAGAATCTGGCCCTTGCTGGTCTTTGCAGAGCCTGTCTGTCTAATATCTTCATGACTGATTTTTTTCCTACTTTTACAAGAATATTGAGTATTCATCCCAGCTTCTCTCCCACCCCTCTCTTCCATCCCGTCCCTTCCCTTCACCATTCTCTCTCACTTCCTCCCACCCTTCCACCTGTGTGCATCTGTGGATTTCAGGGTTCACTCTGACCTGTTTAGTCCAGTGGGTGTTCAAGCCTCAGTGGTATATCAAGTTACCTTTCTTTAGGCCACACCACTGATATGTTTATTTCCCTTCACTCATCCAGCCATCCAGCTTTAGTAGACCTATGTAAGTACTTTTTTATAGGTTTTTTTTTTTTTTAGTTTACAGTAATAAGGATATGTACCCTTATGACAAGTGGGTCTTGAATTCAGTGATTAATTATTTTAAATATAATGCTGTTAAAGAATGAGAAATTAATGTGCATTTTGTTCTGTAAGAATCCTCCACAGAAGGATGAACCTGTGATTGTTAAGTCTTGACATTCAGTTTGACTAGGTACACCATCTTTAATGTTGGGAAAACCTATTTCAAAGTGGTTTAACAGAATGGACAAGAACTACTTTTCTGTGAGTGACATTTGCCAATTGGAAGACCAGAGGTCATGAGCTTCAAAGAGAAAGTATCATGCATCCACCTTCTTTCTTTCAAGTCATTTTTCCCAGTTGATGATTACATTTCTACTATTATGTTTTTCTGCTGAAACCAAACCCCACTTTCTTGTCAGAGATTTGTAAGCATCTTCCAGACTTTCACTTTGGATAAGTCCTGGGCTAACAGAGTTCTTGGACTGAATGCTCTTGGTTTTCTGCTCTAAGTGTAAAAAACTTTGTTGTATAATCTTCCCATTATCATTGCCATGTAAGTCAATCAAGTCAATAGGCTTATTATGTATGTAATTCTATCATGATTTTAGCACATTTATATAAATGTTTAACACCTTTACATAAAATCAGGGATCTCTAAATATAAGAAAACACATGATACTTGCTATGATGTCTGATATAATTTGGTTAATTTGATCATCTCCAATTATAGCTATTCTCCTACAAATTTTTACTATCCTAATTTGCTGGGAAATTCTGTGAGATGAAAGAACTGATTGAAGAATGTCACTGTATATGTAATACACCTCTGGCAGAGATCAATGTCTAAAAATATATAAAATTCAAATAAACCAAAGAGCAATAAATCCATATCATACAATTCATAAGTGGAGTAATGAAATGAACAGACAGTTTTCAGTAGTTGAAATCAAATGGCTAATAACATTTGATTGTCTTTTAATGATAACTTTAAAAATTCTAGGACCAATGGCTTAGCTTATAAGCAATTTCTAATTTCATGTCAATTTTATACCTGTAATCTCCAACTTTAAAAGTAATTTTTTTCTCTTCTAGTTTTTAAGAATATGTTTGAAATTGACAATAGATAATTCTTGATGTTCAACTTTGGCAACTATTTAATGTCTCATTTTTTTCACTCACAAACAAGGGTATAATCTTTTTCCTCTCTGTTGGTTCTTTTAACAACTTTTAACAGCTATATCTCAATAATTATGAATATTATGAAATACTTTAATGAATTCGAGCATTACTGCAGCCCCAAAGCAATGGGCTAGACACTAAACCTTAATCTTATATGTTCACCAAATCTATCTTTTAAATGAAACAGTGAGATAAATAAGGCTAGTGAAATATTATTAAAATGCAAGAACTTTGTATTTTTTGAAGAAATATCACTTGTAACAGTTATTCTTAACTATTGCTGTGAGAGAGCACCCAAAGTCCACCCCCTAGCTCCAGTCTTCTGAAAGGATTTGCATTCTTATGATGGGAGCCTTCCCTGAGGATCTTGACCTCAAGCTAGGGCTTCTCCTATTATTCAAATTAAGAGCAGGCTTTGATTTACAAATGGAGCTAATCTCTTCAACAGCCATTTTGTTCTCGGTTTCTTCCTGGTTCAACTCTTAAGTTTGCCATTGTATTTTTTCATCATGGATCTTACAGGTTTTGCTTCTTCCTGCCTGATTCTTGCTCTTTTCATAACTCTGAGACACAAAAAGTAGCCATATCACATTGTCAAGACTACATTGCTTGAAATTTCCTCCACCAAGCACCCAGCTCAATTTCCAGCAAACTTTCAGGACGAGGGCAAAACTTCACTAAACTCTCGACCAACACATGGTTCCATGTGTCACTCGTCCAGTTAGAAACACAGTCTCTGTTCCCCTCTGGACCATCACAAGCTGGGCTTCCACTGCTGCGTCTCTCACAGCATTGCTCTCCTCTGAACTCTTACAAGAAAGGCCCATTTGGCCCCCTTGCTCAGATGCAAAGACTTTCCCAGCACAAACTCCCAAGGTTCTCCACATTTCTCCCAACAAACAGTTCCAAAGGCACACTAGCCACATCACAGCATCGGCCATACTGCTGGGTACCAACTTCTCTCAGCTTCACAAACAACTTCACATTGTGGTATCAGCTGTTCTTAATCTCACAGCAATACCCCACAACCGGTACCAATTTCTATAAGTTATTCTTAACTATTGCTGTGAGAGAGCACCCAAAGTGTATCAACTTAAGGGAGAAAGGGAGGTTTATTCAGCTTACGGTTCCAGAGGGAAGGGACAGTCTCTCAAAGTAGAGGCAGCATGGCTGGCTGGCCAAAGCTGGAGGAGGCTACGTCACTGCAGACATCTTGGAAGCTGAGAGCTGCAGACTGCTTGCAGCAAAGGCAGACTTCTCCTGGAGGTAGGGTGGGATTAATCCACCTCAAGGCCCACCCCTTGTGACTGCCTTCCTCCAGCAAGGCTCCACCTCTCAAGGTGCCATGACCTTGCCAAATACATGAGACTGTGGGGGACACATTTCAAACCATGATATCACTTTACTAGAATACTTACCCATGAGTGGGGAAGATCCAATACCTGAAAAAATACTAAGATGTACATATATATTTATATAGAGAGTGATGTATGCATTGCTAAAAATATTTGCCATTACCTTTGCATTTCAGTAGGTACTATAAGAAAAACAATTAAAGACATTATCTTCCTATAATAAATTTAACTACGACTGGGTTTATTTTCATTTGAAATCAAACAAAACATATTTAAAGAAACGTGAAGAAAGGATAGATTTCCAACCAAAACCTTAAGGTACATTTTTAGATCAACTCATTCACTTGACAGAATTTTCCAGCAACTTAGGATCATAAACCAAGAGAATATTTGACAAAAAGCATTACAAAGCAACTTAGAGCAAGAGAGGAATGAAAGAAAGAGGAGACAAGGTATTGTAAAATTTCAAGTATATGCAAGAATTGCAAGCCAATAGATGAGATGGAATTTACTTTTTCTTGTCATTCTTTTGAGACAGGGAGTTTCTAGGTAACATGGGCTACCTCACTCACAATTTTAACTGTAACTCTTGCATACTGGAATGACTGATGACAAGGAACACCAAAGATAAAGCAAATAATTCTGGAAATAAAAGCATACCTACCAGTGGAAACTGGTGGCAGATGAGTTCTCCTGCACTACAGTGCCTGCAGGAACACAGAACATGACAAGACAGAAATGGGAGTATGTTGTGACAGCCATGTCTGTCAGCCAGGATCACTGTGGTCAGCGCAGACATCATTCAAAGTGAAAGTGACATAAACATATTTTCTGGCAAAAAAAGAACTCATTGTATACCATCTGCAGATATTTCAACATTAAAATAGAAACTAAGAAAGGAAACATTTGAATATAAATAAAATAACAACAGTATGATCAACATATACATGAATTGTCCAAAGTGATCATAATTAGTTATAGAATATAAGTATAAAAGAAAACAAATCTGCAGAATATATTCTGTGAAGTGGAGGATTAGGTTATACTGCTTTGAAACATGAATAATTTTGCATATTAGATAACTAACAACCAAGTTTGATGAGCCAAGTGTAAATGTTTTTGAAGTCCAGGACTCATGATTTAGTGCATAAATGAGCAAACTTATACTTGGAAGATCGTACAGTGAGAATATGTTTTGGTATATTTATCTAAAACTCAAAAAAATAAAACAGGGAAAGTGAAATGACCAAGCTACCAGCTGAGTGTAATATCAATACCAAATTAGCACAAATCAGGAAGAGGAGATCATTAAGCTTAAACTTGGGGTATAAAAACACAATTGGAAGAATGAGGACTGGAGAAGATAGATGGAAAT
Source organism: Typhlomys cinereus (assembly GCA_023101885.1). NCBI lineage: Eukaryota > Metazoa > Chordata > Mammalia > Rodentia > Platacanthomyidae > Typhlomys > Typhlomys cinereus. The sequence goes on from JALPQD010000248.1 coordinate 539,398, forward strand.
ATAAAGGTAGTATAACACCCATGCTTTCCTGTTATTAAAAAAAAAACTAAAGATACTGAAGACCACAGAGAAACAAAAAATGCTTCTGCAGATTGAAGATTGAACTTTGAAAACACAGAACAAAACAATAGCAAACCAGAATAACGTGAAGAGGATGAACAAATGCTCCAAATACTCTGTGCTAATGACAAGTCTAGACAACTTCATTAGGAGATGATTCTTCTTCAAAACTCAAATAGGAAGAAAGGATGGACATTCCCTAAAGAGCAAAACATAAGTAATACTAAAATAGGCAGAGAAAAATTGAAGAAATCAGTACGGTTTCCAAAAGGAATAGAATGCCAAATCCAAATGCAGGTATTGAAAATGTAATGTTTGAAGGGGACAATTTTTCCATATTAAATTCAAAGTGTTTACAGAAAGCATTTTTTTCAAGTTTTTTTTGAATAAAATGCATGTACTCAGTTTAGTATTATGATCAAATAGGTAAAGGTATCTACAACAATTGCAAATTCCTCGTAAAGACTCTTAGCCCTGCAAGAATATCAATATTCTGGTTTGCAACAGTTTGATTAGGTTTGTGTTCCTCCATGCATCCTTAAAATCATATTTAAGCTACAGACTACATTGGGAATGGCTTCCATTGTTCATTATCATGGGTATTTGATAATCCAAGTTCTTTTTAGTAAATTTAGTTAGTTCATTCTTGTTCCTATATAAAATTTCTTTGTATGATGTAACACAAAGTCCTTGTCTCTTCTATTGAGGATGAGACTTGGATTTTATGCTGTTTTGGTTTGGTTGTTGTTGCTCTGTTTAATTTGTTATTTATGTATCAATTTACTTTGTTGCTCTTATTAATAAGAATATGATCACACTGACAAAATCCTTTCTTGTCATTATTTTGAGACAGGGAGTTTCTAGGTAACATGGGCTACCTCACTCACAATTTTAACTGTAACTCTTGCATACTGGAATGACATGCGTATAAAGTTGTGTCTGGTATTTCACACACTGATAGATTACATAACATGGTTAGAGATAAGTTTATAGAATATGTTAAATAGATTTACTACCTTGCTTTCCTAAAGCCAGCAAGAGAGGAAATATTTTGCATGCACTTTTCAACATATTATCTGAGCTTTTGCCTCATATTAACTACAGTGTTACACATAAATTTCTAATACTCACTAGACTGAATATATATTGATTTGATAAATTAGAATGTTAAAACATTTTAGATGCTAATTGGATATTTTAATTTTTATGGATATTTAAGGTTTGCTTAAATATTGATATTTTTTGCAATATTTCATACATCATAACATTAATAGTGTTAATACAGCATAGAACCAAGCTGATGAAAACTCTGGTGTGGTAGAGTATGACAGGACTCTGTCATAAAATAAATAAATGTGTCTTGAATATTTTTATTACCACAGATCCCTGGATATAAGGATTGAAAATGACATGCAAAAGAGAAAAAGGAGAATGGATGTATATGATGTATCTGCTGAACTTAGAATAAATTACAAGGATGAATGTGAAAGTAATGAACTGGGGAAGAGATAGAGTAGTTCTTAAATCCATATAGGAACATGGCTGTAGAGTGCTATATATCTTTGAGAAACATTTTATCATGCAAAATGGCTAGAAGGCAGCCCACTTTCTAGATAATTTCATAAAGAAATTAATTTGAGGAAAAAAACCAAGACTATGCAGAAATGAAAATGACAAACTAATACTTTATTTTTTATATATAATGCCATCATCATTACTATTGAAACATTTGCAAGAAAAGTGAAGTTGATCAGAGGGAAAGAACACCAGGAACAATATTCTTGAAATGAATGAAGTAGGAAAAAGTAGAAAGATTAGATGACAGGCAGATGTCCTGTAGTTGACCACACCCACTACTGTGCCCTCCTCCTGATCCTCCCTCTCCTTCAAGCCTTCTCTTATAAAAGGCCTCTCTTTAACAGTTTCTGTATTGTTGGATAGGAGACGATATCAAAGCCCAGATAAGATGCGGCTTTGTGCAATATAAGAATAGCAAAACGAACAAACAATCTTAATACAGAACAGCAACAACTCTACAATGTTCACCTGGAACCAGGCCAGCCAAATCTCTCCCCACCAGAGGCTCAGGGGACGCTAAGACTGTAAGAGCCTAAAGATGGAGAGATCCATTGCTAGACAGGTCACTCCACTCAAGATAGAGCAGCCACAGCCAGGAACTCATGGCAATGGAACTTGATCTCTTCAGACCTGCACAGTGGTAGACATGTCAACAGGCCCATATGGACTGGTGTGGATCTCAGGAGAAATAATTTCAGGCAATAGGATCCTTAAGGGTGTGGGGTCAATGAGAGGTAGGGGAGTACCTATATCACCAGGCTGCCCAAAGAAGGGCCTTTTTGTCTGCCACAGAAGCCCGAAACCCCACAAGAACAGATGATACAGAGGGAACACCAGGACCCATAGAACCAAAGGACAGGAAAATAGGAAGGGTTAGACTAGACCCATGAAGAGAAAGGAGGGAGGATGGGAAGGATTGAGAAGGAAGGGAGGGAGGAAAGAAGGGAGGGTGCAAGGAGAGAGGCAAGGAACATGTGTATAAAATGTTAATTTAATAAATGTATTACAAAAGGGGGGCTGGAGAGGTGGCTCAGGGGTTAAGCCTCTGTCTTGCAGGCAGAAGGTCCTGAGTTCAGATCCTAGACCCCATGTATAATGCTGGGCGGAAGCGGGGGCAGCCAGCATTTCTGGTCCTGGTAGGGCGGAGCCTGTGAATCCTGGGGCAGAGTAAACAAGGAGGAGGTGGAGGTGTCCATAGTGGTTCCTGAATTCGCCCGTGGTTCTACACACATACATACACACACGCACATACACACACACACAATTGAATAAATAAAAAAATTAAATAAATGTATTAAAAAAGGAACAACTATAATATCTGAGGAAAAGCTACTTTAAATAACATTGCCCATGGGATTCCACTTTTGTTAATGATAACCAGTTAATCACACATCTAAGTAAAAATGTAATGCAATAATTCAGACTGAATGAAACAACTCACAAATAACCCAACAATACTTACAAAATAAATGAGAATGAAAGTATTGGGAAGAAAAAGAAAAGTGAAAAAAATGTGATTAAATCAATCTCAGGAAAAAAGTAGAAAGAAATGCAACATGTTAGAAATAAAGAACACTGGAAGTTGTCTCTGAAAGAGAAAAGTTAATATGCTGATATTTGGTAAATGAAGATTCAATGTAAAGAACAGCAAGATAAGGAAAACTAATAATAGGAAATGGACTAGATTCCAAGCAAAGATTCATATGCATATTTCCATAATTTTGAGCACATATTCATAATCAGTTAACCAGACCAAAATAAAAACTTAATTGAGGATGAATACATATTTAGAATTATATTGAATCCTTTTGTAATTAACTCTCAGAAAATGAGAGGAAAGATGGATGACAATTTTCTAAGATTACAAACAATCTTAGAAAATACATCAATCAACAGGGCATAACTGACAGCTTAAGACTCTTTCTAATGCCAGTGAAATATATTCACTCCAAGGGGTCTTCAAACATCAACAATACAGAAACTATCCCTAGCCACAATCAAATACACTACCAGATTTAAAAACTTTATAAAAACTGAAGCTTATTACATAAGCTAACTAAATTACAAGTCAGTATCCCATATGAAAGTTTCCAAGTTGTTGAAAATTATATGCAAAATACCTGTATTATTAACACGCATATTAGCTATTCTTCTACTCATTGTGACGTGACAAAACCCTTCCCCTCAAGGAAAGAAAGACTTCTTTTGGCTAAAGATTTGAGATAGGTCATTCTTTCGAGGTTGAGAAGACAAGGTATCACATTATTACTTCTCCTAGGAACCTTAGAAATAATAATATGTTGCTGACTGGTTAGCAGAGTTCCTCAGAACTTGACTGTTCAGAAACTCAGCGCTTACCATGTTGGGGCCAATGTTTGCTAATCTTCTTCCTCATTTATAAGGTGCTTGTCTATTTTTATTCTTCTAAATTTTTTATTTTTATTATGTATTCAACTGTGCGTGTATGTGTGTGTGCATGTGTGTATGTATGTGTGTGTATATATGTGTGTGTGTAGAACCACTGACAAATTCGGGAACCACTATGGACGCCTCCACCTCCTCCTTGTTTACTCTGCCCGGGGATTCACAGGCTCTGCCCTACCAGGACCAGAAACACAGGCCTCCCTGCTTCCGCCTGGCGTCTATACCTGGGGTCTAGGATCCGAACTCAGGACCTTCCACCTCCAAGGCAGAGGCTTAACCCCTATTTTTATTCTTAAAGCAAGCCCAGCTTCATCCTTTTTGTCGTAGTAAGGAATGCTTGTAGGCCTTGCTTTGAATTTGAAACTGTATCCACTTGTAACAAAAGCAGTCATGAAGGCACTCAGAAAAGCAATATCTGAGTTTCTCTCCTTACACTGACCTAAATTTGTCAGATTCTCAGTAATGGTCACTGGCTAAATGGGCAGTACATGAGCATCTGATGACCTCTGGATACATATGGAATCAGAGATGAGACAAAAAGAAGTGTAAGGCTACAGTACTTCATCCCTGTTCCATAGAGATCAGCTTTCAAAACTGAAGTTCAGTGTTCTAAAGGTTTCAAAGATTTTCAAAGGAGTTCCAAGAGCTCAGTTGAAAAATTCCAATCATGGGGGATACTTATCTTCACATCATAACAGAAAACAAGGAGTTGCTAAAAATGTTTGCTATTATGGAATGGACTAATTTGAGTTTAAAAATTTGATTATGAAAACTAATCAATAAAGCTAGCAAATTAAACGTTGGAAACATCATCAGAAAATTAAACACAGTGGTGAATGAACATCAGTAGTTCCAACACTGAGGAGATCAATTCAATCTGCAAATACATACTCTTTCCTAAGAAAAAAAAATAGGAATGTTTCAAATCATCAATGTTAACTTGCATGCTAATAAATAATATTAGTTTAATAAAAAATAAATAATAATCATGCCTCTTTAAAAATATGTCTAAGGTAAGAAGATCATGAAAGAAACTAATCAAATGCATACAAAAATGAACAACATGAAGATGGACACAAAAACAAAAACAAAAGTAGCTCAATCTTTTTAACATTGTGAGCATTAGGCCGGAGAGATGGCTCGGGAGTTAAGACTCTGCCTTGCAAGCAGAAGGTCCTGAGTTCTGAGTCCAAGTCTCACCTACAAACACCAGTTGGAAACTTCAATAGCCTGGTGGGTGGAGCCTGGGAAATCCCAGAGTAAACCAAAAAGGAGGTAGAAGCAATCCAGGATGATTCCTGAAGTCACCCCTGGGACTCCACAGGGACATACACACACACACAGACGCACACACAAACACTCAAATAAAATAAAGTCCTTTAAAAAAAAGCCCTGTGAGTACAACTGATAAATTACAAACAGAATAAACCATTAGATTATTAAAGTTTCAAAATACTAATGTTGAAGAAAAATACATTTCTGTACATTCAAAGATATTAAAAGGAAAGCAAGGGAATTTTAGAGCCTCATGGACACATATTAGGGAAATTAGAAAATCTGGATATGGTTTCTTGAGAAGACATTTCGTTTTCATAATTTTACTGTATGTAGTAAAGGATTAATACAATATCATTATATTAATAAAGAAAACGAGTTTGTAGTTCAAATTGTAAAGAATAAAAAAGTTTTTTGCATACTTGCATAGATTTAACCAAAGAATTTTCTAAATTTTTAATGTGAAATAAGTAATCATAGTAACGTGTATTCTCATGCAGAAAAGTATGTATGATTGTAAATTTATCTTAAAATGAAAAGTAAACAGTAAACAAATGTTAAAGAAATGTTGCAATCCAATATTGCTAGTGAACATTATTTCAAAATTCCTTAATAGACTGCATTCAGGAACACCACCTCAAAGAAGATAATTTTTTTAGAAAGATTGGCTTGGTGTTTTAAAAGCATTCAAAGACATTTTCTGTATTAAAAACATGAAGATGAAAAACTGCAATATTTTGATACTTACTAACAAATATTTTCAAAATTTAACAATTATTCATAGCCAAAACACTCAGCATGCTAGAAGCTTGAAGAAACATCTTTAAGCTGAAACAGAATATTTACCAAAATAACCACAATAGTCAAAAACATCCAACAGATAGAAATAAATTCCTGCATTTCATATTCATGGATATCTTCTGATATGCAGATAATGTGAATTACAAAGGACAGAAATAATAGTTTAGTATCTGATATAGCAAATCTAAGACTATGTATATACACACTATATTCAACAATATGAAAAATAGCGGAAAGAGGCATCTAAAACTTAGCAATCTAAAATTTTTAAGAGTTTATTCTTCTCTGTGGCCTGTTTCTGCTGGGATGACTTAATCCTCAAGGCTATCCCTAAACCATCATGAGTATGATACTTGCTTCCTACTGATTGAGAAAGTCAGCAGGAATCTAGGACCATTCAAACTCCACAACAAATGTCTACCCCTTACTTTCATTCATCTTCATTGGCTCTCTCTACAAATGCAAACAGTAGAGAAAATGGGAATCTGTAATGCATAAAATCCAGTGAGAATTAGAAGGTGAGAAATTCACAACTTTAGTCACTCAAGTACAAAGTATGATTTCCTGAAAAGTATGTATATATGTATAAATTATCTTATAACGATGTTTTGTTTTTGGACTCATGTGAATATTTTGGTCCCTAATGCTGCAGCTACATTTCTTTTTGGTCTCTGACGAGATGGTTTCTTACAACAGGAATATTTTGTAGTTTTAACCACCATATGTCAAATGCAGAATGACATGTAATCCAAGCTGATCTCAAAGTTACTATGTAGCTAATAATGACTTTGAACTCATGATGTCTCTCCCAGCATTTATTTATATTAGGTGAGATTACAAATATAGACCAAAGGCTGGGCTGCTATATTGACTACACAAGGTAATTATACATCACTCTCATCCCCACAAACATAAAACATCCTGTGTTTCAAATGTCAGCAACTTAAAATGTCAGTAAAGCTTCTGACACCAGAACTGTCAGATAGATAACTTACAGTGAACTTCTAGTCAGAAGAAAATGCACACACACACACACACACACACACACACACACACACACTGCAATCTGTGTGACCTAATGACTTTCAATTGAGTTTAGTTCTGATGTATTTCCACAGTGACCCTGAGAGAGTGGAAGGTGTCAATAGGGAGTAAGAAGGAAGTAAAACATTTGATACCATTCAAATAAATAAAGGTTCTCATTGATTAAACCAGATTGATCAGGAAATTAGTTTTTTTATTATTTATTATTTATTCAATTGTGGGTATATGTGTGTGTGTGTGTGTGTGTGTGTGTGTGTGTGTGTGTGTGTGTGTAGAACCACGGGCGAATTCGGGAACCACCATGGACCACCTCCACCTCCTCCTTGTTTACTCTGCCCCGGATTCACAGGCTCCGCCCTACCAGGACCAGAACTGGAGGCCTGCCCCTGCTTCCATCGGGTGTCTATACTGTGGGGTCTAGGATCCGAACTCAAGACCCTCTGCCTGCAAGGCAGAGGCTTAACCCCTGAGACACTTCTCCAGCCCCAGGAAATTAGTTTTAATATTACCCAAGATCTATTATTTTGAGGAAAGTTTGCTCATTTGTATTGCCCTAGAATGTTTGACCCACATTTGAAAAATAAAGGAAAAGAGTCATTAATTTGCTATCACAAAGATACTTCCAGCAGTTTAATAAACCAAAGTAAAGTGTAACACCTTGGAATATAAGTAGTTCACTTGCCTTGAAAGTTTTAATAAGAGAAAACATATTCTCTTTTAGGAATTTATGTAGGGATTTGAACAGTGGAGAGTATTTCAGCTGTGTTTTTCTCTTGATCATACATATTCAGGATGAACAGAGAAACTGTAATTAAATGATAAAGGATCACTTAGAAACAAGTAAACAGCAAAACACAATATTTTGATTCCTGACATGGTGCTTTATTTATTTACTTATTTACTTACTTATTTATTTAGTGGAAGCTAGTAAAGAAAAGCCTACATAAATTGAGGTTTTTTACCATAGGTTCAATCTTGGAGACAAATATAAATTAAGGCTAGCAGCTGAATATAAAATGAATGAAACATTGAGAAATTTGTTGGCATGGTTGTTCTGTATGTTAATGCTGTTTTATTTTCATGAGCGAGTGTCCCATGTCTTCTGACATGCAGAGTAATGCATTCAGTCTTGCCAGAGTTCGAGAAATAATGGCTGTCTAATGTCTGTTATCAATAGGTATCTAACTCTTTTCTAATATCAATAACTTACTCCTAAATCTATTTAATACAAGCAAGCCAGAGTATTAATGCATTCTAATTCATGAATGCATGTAACATTATTTCTCCCTTTATAGACTTTACTTTAAAAATATTAGAAAGATTAGAATGTAAAGTTAGATGCAATACCAGGTCTTTTTTCTGTTGACATATCTTTTAAAAATTTATTTATTACCTTTTACCTAATTGAACAAGCTCAATGGGTAGGTACATTCACCCTATTTTTCCTTTTTCCCTCCTTCACTCCCCCCCCTTTCCTCCATCTTCTTCTCTTGATGTTTCCAGCCTGTTCCCTCCCATTCTCCAGAACATCTGTTTATGTGGGCGCTGAATTTCTCTCTGAGTTGTCTACACTAGTGAGGATCCAGGATTCAGCGGCATACCTTGGGTCACCTTCTCAGGCCACCCTCTAATTTGGGAACTCCATTATATCTGTCTTACTTCAGTGACACGAGTATATCTATGTTCATTGCAGTACTATTTACAATAGCAAAGTCATGGAATTAACCCAAATGTCCAACAGTTGATGAATGGATAATGAAAATGTAGAGCATTTATACAATGGAATACTATTCAGCCATCAAAAATGTGTTAATGAAATTTAGTGGTAAATGGATGGAATTAGAATTAGAAGAAGTTATAGTGAGTGAAATATTCCAGGCACAGAAAGTTAGACACCATATGTTCTCCTTTATAATTGGTTCCTAGTTCCAAGCCCATTTAATGACAAACTCAAAGGTAAATCTCTGTAACACCCATTATAACTGCAAAGGATTATAACTAGGAGGGAAGACAAAAGAAGACCTCAAAAGAAGGAGACAAAAGAACACACCTCAGTAGAGAAATTAGGCCACAGGTCATATACTGCCTGTAAATAGTGAGATATCTGATGCAGCTCACTCTCACTTCTCTTCCTGTTCACTTGGGACTAGACAGGTTTGACTTTCCTCAGTTATGGCGGAGATAGACACTGGCAGTTAGATGGTAACCAACAAGCTACCGGGAGGCTGATCCCTCTCACTACTGTGTCCTACTCTTATTCTTCCACCTACCTTTACGCCTCTTCTTATATTAAGACTTTCATTTCAACAGCCTTTTATCTTTGGTTAGGAGATGATGCTTTTGTATTTTTAAAGCTCTTCATGGAGAGGCCTATTTTTATCTATGAGAGTGATAAACACTGCACTAATTTTTTTTTTTATTGCTGTAACAAAATGCTTGACAAAAGAAATGGAAGGAAGGAAAGAAGGGTGTATTCTGTTTCACAAGTTGACAATACATTTCGCCATACAGGAGAAAGAGTGAGAACTTCTCATTGTTTCTGCTGTCAGCCAACACAGAAAGATGAATGCAAATGTTTGGTTTGGTTTCTCCATTTTATTCCCTATATGACCCCAGAGAATGGAAGGTATCTGGAATCTGCCAACAGATTTTCCCTAACAATTATGCTAATCTGGGATTATCGCCCAGAGGGTATCAGTAATTTTTTCAGTTGAGTTTAGATACTGGCTACTGGACATCCATATTAACCATCATTCATACGAACTAATATATTTTCTCTTGAGCAGAGGAAAGGAAAATGCTCAAAACCAGTCTCTTTTCTTACAGTTTCCATGGCAACCCACACAGTTAAGTAAGTGATAACAAGAACCTGAGTCCAGCATCATTTTCAACAGCTGGGCTGAACAACTGGTCCTCACTCAACACTCTTGAACTTGTTTCCATGACCTAGTCCCAAGAAAGAAGAGATATATCATTCATTTGAACTTTAGAAGCAGGTTCTTGTTTTTAATTTTTGTGGATTCATAGTCTGTAACCCTCTCATTCATGGTCCTAATTAGATAAAATTTATGTATGGGAGCTATGGAAAGTAGAGCATACTCTTGAGAATCTATATTTTTCTCATTTCCATTCATTTAGAAAAGGTAATGATGTCTGATTGTCAAAGTCTGGTCTTTAGGTAGTAAACTGGATATGGGCCTACTCTTCTTTGGAGGCATCTTTTTATTTATTTTATTTTTTATTCATTGTGACCCTGTCACTGTAAGAGCTTTAATTAGTATTGAACACAGCCTGGCAGATGCTCACATCCGGAGCTTCTTTAAAACTACATTATTAATTCTACAATTCTCCATGATTGTGAATGAATAGCAATATCAACTTCAAGATTCTTCTATCTGACTTTTTAAGATCATTATTAGCTAGATTCATATTTTTTCTGCTAGCTCAGTCTTTTCCTCTCAAATCATGTCTCTCAATTGCATGGCCAGAAGAGGGAAAGAGTTCTTCTCTTACAAAAGTGTTTATGATTTGTCTAAGTTTAATTTAATTTATTTGTAGATGTAGCCCCCTGAGGCCTCATCAATACTCCAGTGTAGCCCAACTACATTTTTGCTTTTGTGTTCCTTTAATGATGCTTGGTACTTTAGCAAAAAAAAAAAAAAAAAAAAAAAAGATGGTGGTTTGGCTATCCAGAGAATATGAAAACAATCCATTAAATAAATGAATCTTAATATTGATAGAGAGCCCCTTTGTAGCCAAGCAATATTTCACTCTAAGCACAATGCTTATAGGAATGGTTTCCAAAGCTGTCTAAGATATAATTCTTTAGCATGACTCCAAACAAAAGAATATTGTCATCTGGTTATGCAATTGTACCTCCTTGCATTAAAGTCTTTATTTATGTGAGCACTATGTCTTTTAAAAATGACTGAGGTGGATATCTTGAATAGTAAATGGGGAAGGGGAGAATAATACCTATTTTCAGAATATAACCCAACCATCAAATGACTTGTTGAACACAGCATCAATCTTGTAGCTGCCCAGACCTCTCCCCTTTCCTACAGATGAACGGGCATCATGCTGACTTGGCTTCCACATAGACATAAATGTGCTCCTTGCCAAGGGAAACGATTATGAGCATTTTGCTTACAGCAATCTGCAGAGTCGTGCTTGTCTGAGAGCTGGGTCTCTTTTCTTTATCATTAAAAGGCCCTTCTATTCCCTGTTCCTGCACTGAAGATGAAAAGGAAAGCAAATTATTTTCAGGAAAGATGAAACTTTCAAAGGAATTCCTGTGTGTTTCAATGAACAGCAGAGAATGAATTTTATCACAGGGGCAATTTTAAGCAAATCTGTTCTTATACAGTTATTTTTTTTTTCTTTCCGTTCTGTATCATTATGCAGAAGCCTAGAATTACCCAGTGTTGCTTCATAGAGTCAAACTGTCTCTTCAGGTCTAACTTCCAAGCACAGACAAACATAATTCTATTGACTCAGTACCTTATACACACAGGGAAGGACTTATTAGGAAACTTATTGGGAAAAGGAAGATTCTCAGTGGGTATGTGAATGGGGGATGCTGAGGTCCAGGTGCAGCCTGGATCCAGGATCCCTATAAGTGGACAAGGAGTTGGCAGAGATGGGGAATAGCAGACACACAACTTGGGGCTGAGTGAATCTGAACTCGTTTATTGAAGCTTACAGCAGAGTTTATATTAAAAAATCTAGGGTAGGGGGCAAAGAATGCTTTGCCACAACCGCAAACAGAGGAAAACAGAGAACACTATCCTCCCAGCCTCCTTTTCTATGTGCTCAGCAGAAACTACCTTTTGTATAAACAATTTTTTTTATTTCAGCTCCTACAAACTTATTAGGTACACCAGTTCCCTCCCTTCCTCCTCCTCCCCCCCTACCCCCTGTTCCCCCTCCCCACCTCTCTCCCTCCCCATCCCCCAGTGCCTCCCGCCCCAATTCCCAGAGAGTCCTTTCTTGTGCATGTCTGATTTTCCTCTGGGCCCTCCTCTCCGATGACGTTCAAGGACCCAGTGGCCTTTCCCTGAACGCTTTCCCGTGTTCCCCTTAGGTATAGGAACACTGCTGTGGCTGCCAATCCTTTACCTCCAAGGCTCTTGGTGCCTTTAGCAGATGCTAGACTTTGTGTATAAACAATTTTTAAGAACCTAACCCATTGCTTGGGGGTAAAGGCACAAACAGGACCTATTACAGTCCATTACACATTTACTGGCTCTGTTCCATTGCCCCAGTATCTCCAAATCTATCTATTTTACAATGATCCACCAAATAGCCATAGAGATTATGTGAAATGTATACATTCTGGCTAACAAAGAAAAGGCAGGAGTGACATCTACTTGCTGTGTGTGATCAGACATGGTGTCTCCAGGTAAAGTTAAAAGCAGGCATGACACTTAGTTGCTAAAAGGGAATGGACAATGCATTCATTGCATTTACAACCATGCATTTACATATCTCAAATGCATAGGCAAGGAACTATAAGGGGAGATGATAACTTAACCAGTCCTGGAGAAGAACAAAAGAGATCTAAGAACAGATGGGAGGTGAACTCAACTCCCAGAGGAAGGAATTCACCTGCCATTGTGTATGCAGACAAGAGGCAAAACTCAATTTACAAAAAGGAGGTGTCCCTGACAACTGCCCATTTTAGATGCTAATGTGTCATTCTCCAGAGAATAGGCTTTAGCCCTGACAACCCACATACTCTCCTTATTTATTCCAGATAAGCCATATCCTGTTTTCAGAAATGCCTTCTTTGATACAGTTTTCCCCATGCTATGACCTTGTCAAATAACTTGGTTGATTGAGGACGTGGCACGGGGTGATGTGGGAAATACAGGGATAAAATGACATTTTATGTAACTCTCAAAGAAATAAAAAATGTAGGCAAAGAAGTAACCATCTTCTATTCATCTTTAAAAGAACAAGCTGCACATGAAGACATCAACTCCACTGCCACGATGAATTTTATTCTTGTCACATGTTCTCATCACACCTATTATAGCATATGCTCTCTAATGTCAATCATTTAAACTTGCTTCAATTCTATTCAAAAATTCTAAAATTCAGCCTGACAGTAGCAATGTAGAGATTGGCACAATAAAAGCCCTTATTCGTGTAGTGTGAAATTACACTGAAGGAATCACTGTTAAGTCTTTAAATCACTCAAAGTGATGATTCTGCATTAAACATGATCCAGGACTGGCTCTGTGATTTACTAACTCCATTTTCTGTGACGCTGTGGACAAACCTTCTGCTAGTTCATCAGTAAAGAGATACACCACCACTCATATTCAGGGTCACACGGAGCTGGGAACACAGGGAGCGATTCTTAAAATGCATCTCACAGCCTTCTTTGCCAATACTTATCACTTGAGAAAGGCTTCAGGTGGAAGAAAAAGGAAATTAAAACACAAGTTTGCAACGATAGGAAAAGAAGCATCAGTTTCCAGGGTATCACGGGAACATAGGTGAGGGCGTAGACTGAATTTTCTTTTAATCTTGAAGAGTAGCTGGGGAAAGCGACATGAGATCACAAATGTGCTATTCCATCCTATCACAGGAGAATGTCATGTGCGTGTTCTCAATGGAGATGGAGAAAGATTGATGTAGAATTGAGGGCTTCGAGCCTGCTTGTGCTCAAACGGCAGCGATGGAAGAACAACGACGGGATCCATGTGTCTGCTGCTCCATGCAGACATGAACCCATGACACATTCTTAGTGAATACTGTAGGAAAATCAGCGGCATCGGGCAAGAAAGACATGGCGGAGCTAAAAATAACACAGCTATACCTTTTCCCAAGAGACTTCACATCTTACTACAGTCACTTGTTTCTCCATATTCCTTGCAGCTCTATTTACATTAAAACAAAAAGAAGAACAACTAAAATTGTGGATCATAAACATAACTGAATACTATTTAAGAAAGATGAGATTGTTAGAATGGGCTAGTAAATGGATGGAACTAGAAAATAAGATATTAAGTTAGGCACCATAGACACGATAAAATAAACCCCGGGTGTTCTTTCTTATGTGTAGATGCTAGCACAAAACTCTTGTCTGCAGAATTTGGTTTGAAACTCTGATGACAAATTTGGTGGTGTGGAATTTAGAAGTAAGGCAACAGAGATGGCCAAGGATTTGGTAGAGGATGATATCGTGCATAGTTAGCTGATGAGTGTTACCTGCTATGTTGGAAGATCAATGTAGTTTAAAGTCCATAGCTGGGAACTGTGTATTTGGTTGAGTTTTAGATGTTCTGGAGAGGGTCTCTTTTTATTTCTGCTTTTGTATATTACGCCGTGATCTCTGATGTTGCATTTCTGTTTATGGTTTGGGGATTTTGTTTCCTACACATCTTGGTGTGAAGTCTATTTCTATTTTAAGTTTACTTTGAAGCATATTTTTTATTTAAAAATAGCACCTTGAAAAACATTTTACCATAAACGATTTAGATAGCATAGGTCCATAGTAGCAAAAGAACATTACAGAACCAGTTTTAATGCTTTAGTATGTGACCTATTCACAATTAATTCAACATAAACCAAACAAATTGAATATACACTTTTCAGTGCAAATTTTTTGTAAGTTAATAAGAAGTTCATGTATTCTTGAAGAAAAAAAAAAGAACTTTCAGGACCCCATGACTTATTGACATGGTTTCTTTTGGTTCTGTGCACATACACACACACACACATATACACACACACACACACACACACAAACTGAGCACTCTGATGTTCAGAAATGTTATTGAAAATATTACCGCATATTAATGCCTGTAGCACTCCAAGGATACTTATGCTGTGTCTGCATCAGTGGTATATTGATACCATCATATGTGTCTCTCTAGAGGGGTTATGATTGCCCTAGTTACAGGATGATATGCAGGAAGCATAGGTCCAGGGCATGTTGTCTATATATTCTTGGACATATCTTGAGGGTCCTTGTTACATTTTGGAAAGAAAAATTGTAATACACAAGTTGGATACTACATAAAAATAGAAATGAAGCAATGTCTACTTAAAATAAAAAAAGACATGGTGGTCGGAGCAGAAAGCTGGCTGCTCACATCCTATCCACACATTTTTACTCACTCAGGGAGAGAAAGAGAGAGAGAGAGAAAGAGAGAGAGAGATCAAGCATACACAAAGAGACATACATACACACAGAAACAGAATCAAAGTGAGAGTCTGTAAGTCCCAGGTGCCTAACTAGGAAGCTACTTCCTTAAGGAAGGCTCCACCTCCTAAATGCTCTATAAACTCTCCAAACAGCACAACAAATGGGGAAACAAGTGTCCCAAAATGTTAGTCTATGAGATAGACGGATATTTCATGTCCAAAGCACAATTCATTATGAGTTCCACAAGGAAGTTTTCCCCCAGTATGTAAAAATCATTCTATAGCATCAGTTGCTTCAATATCCTGCCCAGTTCTTTGTATTATTCTTTGCAAAAAAAAAAAGGGTTCCAGTTTGCTGGATGTCAATGATATGCTTTGATTTGTATTTCCAGTTTGGATTTTCTTCTACCTTGAGGAATAAAACTGCTTTTTTTAAATTTTTCATTTATTATGAAAATTCAATTGTGCGTGTGTACGTGTGTGTGTGTGTGTGTGTGTGTGTGTGTGTGTAGAACCATGGGCGAATTCGGGAACCACCATGGACGCCTCCACCTCCTCCTTGTTTACTCTGCCCCGGGATTCACAGGCTTCACCCTACCAGGACCGGAAACGCAGTTGACCGTGTGATGGCTGCTCTTTCTGAAATGTGCAGCAGTAGGCAGATGCTTTCAGATGAGCAAGTGCCCGTCCCAAGTGAACTTTGCCTTTCCTTCATGTTGGAGAAACAGTGCTTTTTTCTTCCATTTTTGCTTTTTGTTATTGTTGTTGCTTTCGTAGCTCTCCTTTCCTTATATAGATTTGACCCTTTGACAGGAAGTGATACCCATCTGCAATTGCACCTACCAAAATTACATCCTAGGGCAAACACTGTTTAAGGGTGCAATTGTAGCATGACATTCTACTAACTGTCCTTGACAGACAAGACAAAGATGCTGACTCTGAGTTCCAGAGCCGACCTCCTCAGAGCCTGGTAATTGCAAGGGCTTTCATCCTTCCTAGGATGCTCATGTTCAGAACCTTTAAATAATCAACAGGAGCATTTAGCAGTATTAGGCACCCGGTGAAGTCACTTCCACCTCCTGTGCTTCTACTTCACATTACGTTCATCACTTGGTTTGCAGCATTAAAATGCGGTCAAGCCTTCTTCCCTAATCAATGGTAATTATTTCCAGCAGATCTTAATGGATAATTCAGTGATAAGACCTTCAGAGACCTGTCACTTTTAGAGGCAATGAAAACAAATAGTTGGGAAAAGAAAAATAAAGAAAAGAAAACAAAAGCAACAAGGTCCTATGATGAGCCAAAACCTTGGAAGGGTTGTGATAAGTGTAAGACTTAATTAAAAACTTTATTTAAGCCTTGGGCTGGTTGTACAGGCCCTATCACCCCAACGAGATGAGACAGGAAATCACAAATTTAATGCCAACCCAGATAGTTTAATGAGACTCTGCCTCAAAATAACATATAAAAATTGGGAACGTATCTCAGTAGAGCACTTGCTTTTCTGTATGAGGTGCTGTGTTTAATCCCTATGTACTTTAATAAATAAAAAAAACCTCTATTTTTGTTTGTGCAGGAATCATGGAAATGTTAACTGAAAAGAGGTTTAGATTTCCTTGCCTCCCAGAATGATCATCTTACCTTGTTGTACCATCAACCACAAAGGTATTTAAGAGACATTGGAACCTTCAATGGACATTTGTATTTGTTTATATGTGTCTGTGTTCTTTAGAAGGCATTGTGGGTACCTATGGAGTTCCCAAGGGTAATTTCAGGTATAAACTCATAATCACTGAAATGATTTCCAAAGCCTTTATTTTCCTAAAGACAATTAATTATTTTTCTCTAAATTTCCAAAACATGAGGCTTCTCATTATTGTTTGACTTTTATAGCAATGTATAAAAGTAAGTGCATTCATTAAAGATAAATAGATGCATGTGTTCCTGTGTATTTACGTTTGTAGATTGTGAACATCCAGTATCATCACAAGTAGAAGAAACAAGATGTTCAAATGCTGGACTGAGTTCCCTGAAACACTAAATCTTAGAGACAAACGTATGCTATGCAGGGCTTAAAGAAATTTAATTTTGTACGTTTTATGTATTCAAATTATGATCATTAACATGGATCTCAAATATTTGGTCATGAATATTTCAATTATGATTACTTTGTATTAAGTTCACTTGTTACAGATATTTAAATAATCTTGTAAGATACACTGTACAACATTAAATTAAAGTAATTTATAATTCACTTTAAAGTCAGTTGGCTAGAACGTATTTTGCATTCCACAGCTGTTAAAAAGGACCATCCAATACTTAATCAACCATGAACAGACCTGTTCTAGAGGATTTTTATTCTTGCTGTGTCAGAAAATGATGATTTGTGGCTCTAAGCTTTGCCAATTATGCAGGAAATTGAGTTTAGAAATTTTGTTTATTAAACAATTAAGCCTCATCTACTATTTTTAACCTTTCCTTTCTCATTTGTACATTTATTCATATATATCCATGTATATAATACATATGAGTGTGTGAGAGTGTGGAAGCCTGGGGTTAATATTAGGAATAATCCTGGATCACTCTTCCGTCACATGCCTTTGAGACAGAGTCTGAGCTTGTCAGTAACATGAATCTGACAGACAGTTCTTTCTGGTACTCCACAGATCGTCCACCACACCCACCAGTCCTTTTCTGTGGAATGTGACAATTCTGACTCTCAACTTTATTTTCTTGTGTGGCTAGTGTTTGAACCACCGATACATCTCCCTAACCCTCTGTCAATTCTTACAGAATTGTATCTCTGCAGTGCTCATTTTAAAAGCCCTTAAGAAAAACACAGAGTTTTAGTTTTATTCTCCACTTTTAATAAGCATGGATAAATGAAACTTGGGAGAATAAGTTAATTTCCTCTCCCAATTTCTCAGGCTAGTTTTCTGTTGACCTCAGGCTAGAGAGTTCTTTCAACTCCCACATTTGTACGGGTCCTAAGCTGAATGTTTACACTAATTAGTTGTTATAAACTATACAGTAAACTTGTAGGCGTCAAAGGCACAGGGTTTGGCAAGTGGTTCACAGTATGAATCAAGTAAGGACTGTGGGAAGTTACACATTTTAAGAAGTCTCAGCCTTTAAAGAACACACGTGTTGAAATGGCATGAATATGAAGAATATCGCTATGAGTGCTTTTAACTCTGCAAGTTAAGTTCCCACTGGATGAAGGACAAAGAACTTTGTAAATGAATAGGTCAAAACTTTTCACATTTTTTTTCCTGAATTTTAAAATACTTTTTTCCTGAAGATTAAAATATTGCATTTTGCAAGGCCTAGGTAATTATGTAGATTGAGGTTTATGTTTACTTCATCCTTTCCTTTCATAACATTGGCTCTCAGATTCTTGTTGCCATGGAAACAGAAGTGGACAGCTGCTGTGCTGACCATTATTGAAGTGATTCTGAGTTAGCCTGATGCTTTATGATGATTGTTGGCTTATATACACAATTTCTCCTAAAGAATGTTAAGCTGGAAAACTGAGTGTGTGCGCTATATGTTTCTGGTCATAACTATGCTTTTCTCTTACACAAACTCACAAGGTAAGACATTTGATAGTTTGGAGCATGGATCTCAGGAGAAATAATTTCAAGCAATAAGTTACTTGGTGATGAGGGGTCAGACAGACATAGGAGAGTGTCTATATCAGAGTTTAATCCCCCATACAGCAGATGATTCAGATGAAACCCTGAGACCCATATAAGTAGACTGGAGGGTAGAGGGAGCAGGCTGTATCCACGAAGGCAGGGGAGGGAAAGAGAGAATCGAAGGGAGGGAATGGGTGAAAAAGGGAGGGAAGAAAGAAGAAGGGTGTCAAGAATACTTACCCATTGAATGTTGGTAACTACAAAGAAAAAAAAAGCATATTCAGTAGTTTTAATGTTTGCTATAGTATGGAAATCAATAAATTAGGGAGGGGTCTTTTTAAAATAGTGTGTTCAGCATGAGAACAGGACAGGGGCAAAAATTATTTCCTTATGAGTCACATGATCCTGTCAGAATACTTATGTAGAGCATTAATGCTGAGGAAATTTAGCTACTTTCCAAAGCCTTCAAACACAGCAACAAAGAAGTCAAGATGTTAACAGATTTACTTTGGTTTCCAGAATTTGTCTGCACTTGGTTGACATTCTTTGATGGAGAAGGTAATGTGAGTCAGGGAAAAAGGAAAACTATTTGCTATAGAATAATAGATGACATTTTATAGCAATATGTGATACAACTGATAAACAGTTGTTTAAAAATTGAGGACTTCAAAATAGAACTCTATGGAGCTACCTTTAACATTTTTTTCTACCTTTATAACTTTGAGCATGATTACATTACTCACAGTACAATGTCAGTAGTAATGTATTAGTAGTTCAGTCTGGACAATCACATGACAGAATATGATTTTTCCTGTGATTGTGAAGTTAGACTTGATGACTTTGAAAATTCTTCACATTTTAGCAACTTTAAGAAGCTGCAATATAATACAGATTTCAGTTTCGGAAAAATTAAAAATAGCCGTTTCCTCAGTGAAGAATATGATAATTCAGTGATTTTTTTCAGAGTAATATTGTATCATTGCTGATAAATTCACATCCAAAGGGCTTATGGAAACAAGGGAATTTTATTTTGGCTTTGATTGACTAGTTACATTTGTTAGTCCAGCTTGACAGGAGAACTTGTACCAAAACCAGGAATGTAGTTAACTAGTCAAGCCATAACCATAGTACTGTTGAAAAAGGGACAGACTTCCATGTTTGTCAGACAATAAATAGGTCCAAAGTATGCTAAAGAATGCCGGACTTTACAGAATCAGCTGTCCACATCATAGTCTGCCCAGGTCATAGTCCCATCCACCATATGCTGGTCTTCCCCATCAATTAGACAGTATATTGTACGTTTGTTTAGGATCTGTTCTAACTATATCACTTTTTCAAATACACCAAAGCTCTAACTATCACACTTAAAGAGTACAGTGATATAATTTTCTGGCCATATGGCTATTGCTAACTAGAAAAATATATTGCTCTATTTCTAACATTTTAATATAATTTTGAAGGAATATTTCTTATAAAACTATTGAATTAAGGCCACTGAATGCACATACAAATGCAGAATAGGGATATGGAACAGAATCACACAAAAAATACATGTAGACCTTTTGAAGTGCAATGTATCAATCCATAGATTCAGATAATAAAAGGAAATGTAATATTACATGTATCAAGTAGATTATATGTAGCATCACATATCTGGATTCATTTTATTTATTATGTGTTATATTGTGCTATTGGTCTCTTCTCAAGTACAGAAGGGGAAAATAAAAATAATTCCATGATTATATCTGTAATTAGCACAGCCTGGGCAATTGTGAATTCCTATGTCATAATTGCTCTAAAGTGTTTTCCTGATCATTCTTAGCCATGACACAGCTATACTTCTGAGACAAACCTACCATCCTGGTTCACCAACTTCTGTTTTTCTCACTGGTTAGATGTAGCATTGATTTCATTCAATCTTTCTGAGAACCGCATTCCAATTATTATGAAACTTTAATTTTAACTCCTTTTAAAATCTTATTTCGAACATTCTCATTTTGTATAACTTTCCCTGTTGACATGTTTTCTATTAGATATATGTGTATATATATATAAATATATGTTATTTCTAGTTTCTCCAGGTGGTTACTGTGAATTAGGCATCATTATAGTACTTTTAATTATATATGTACATTACAGAGAGAAAGAGAGAGAAAGAAAGATTTAAGTAGGACAAAATTATGAAACGTAGGTACATCATATATTTTTTCTTTGTTTAAACTGTATAATTGAATAGAAAAAAAATCAAAGAGATTAAGTTTGTTCAAAGTCGTCTGGATGTATCCTCATATAAAATAGGAACGAAGCCAAATTTTGGGAATCCAAGATGAGTTTTACCAAGTCATGATGCTGTTTCCATCATGTGATTACTCAACATTCCACTGTGCAACTGTGCAGATGTGTCACGTAGCCCATGTATCTCTCACAGTGGTTGGCACATCACCTATAAGAATTTTCTGAATATCCTGTCCTGAGTTAATTAAACGGACAAAGTTGTTGCATACTTACCCCCTCCACAAGAGTCATGTGTTGACAGGATTCTATGGATTGATGACTTCGGGTGCTGTTTAATCACAAGGGTGATGAAGAGTCCCTCTGTAGTCTCAAAAATCTTGGTAGAGGAAAACACTATATGTCCACAATAGTAAATGATGAAAAGATTTGGGAAGAAATTATTGGGCTTTAAGACTAATTTTATGTGTGTGTGTGTGTGTGTGTGTGTGTGTGGCTGGGTATGTGTGTGTATATCAAAAGACACTTGAGTATATATACGCATAGATAACCAAGGGTAATATCCGAAACTACCCTGCATTCTTCTCCCTCCTTATTGCTTTGCGCTAGGGATTCTTCATTATGTTACTTCTTTTTAAACTGTTTTATTATTTTTCTAGTTTTATAAGAACAATGAATGCATAACCATCACTGCCCCTCCTTCCATCCTTTTTTCCTTCTCTCCTCCCTTTCCTCCCTTTCCTTTACTCCCTTTCTTCCATTCATCAATCCATCTTTCCATTCATCGCTCCCTAACAGAGTCCTGTCTGTCTTCTATGATAACTGGGGTTCCCTCTGGATCATCTGCTCTGGTGGGGGTTCAGGCCTCTGTGGCAGACCAAGTGGCCCTTCCCGGGGGCAGACCCACTGATAGGGTGCTCCCCTTCACTTGTTTAGCCCTAATCCCTATGGTTCCTACTGCTTGAAATCATCTCTCCTGAGATCCTCACTGGGTTATAGAGACATGTTGATTTGTCAGTCATTATGCAGGCTTCATTTCACTGAGTTCCTGGATGCAGCCCTGCCTTGAGTGGAGTGTCTTGTCTAGCAGTGGACTTCCCATTTTTAGGCTCTCACAATCTCACCAATGCCTCTTCTGCAAGGTTCCCTGAGTCTTTGGATAAGGAGAGATTTGGCTGGTCCGATTCTGGGTGAATATTTCAGGGTGGCCAGTACTCTGCATTCTTGTTGGCTGTTGTCTATTTCACTGCTCTACCACTGCACTAGGTTGCATCCTGTCTGGGTGTTGAGATTCTCTCCTATCCAAAGATTAAAAACTGTTGAAATAAAAAGGTCCTTATATAAGAGGCTTAAAGAAGAGAGAAAAGCAGGAATAGGACATAATAGAGGTTCAGCCTCCAGGTAACCAACCACCTGCGTACTAACCTCTCTCCTCCCATGACAGGTATCACACCCTCAGAACTGTAAACAAATCTAAACAACAGTAGACTAGGAAGGGGAGTTACTGACAATGTACAGGATCAGATGTTCCTTTGTGGTTATAATGGATATTGTGGAGATTTCCCTTGAGTACTGTCATAGTTAAGCACAGGTGTCAACTTGACTGTTGAGGGTTTGTAGCTCTGGGCACAGTTGTAGAGAGTTGATGATTGAGTTAAGCCCAGAGCAAACCTGAAGGAGATTGTCTAGCTGATGGGGAAGATCCAGCCCATGGTGGGTGGGATTAGGCCCTGAATAAATCACAGAGAGCTGGTTTGGTTTTTTTGTTTGAAAGTTGGCATCCTTCTGCATACTTGGCCAGACATGCTGGTCTGGCAAGTAAGGATTGGCCATCTCTCAGCCTTTATGCAGTGATGGTGTGGCCAGTTCCCTCGACCCTGGTGTTGGTGCGTGCTCTCCCATCAAGCTGGACTAAGAACTGTAACCAGGAATTATAAGAGAATAAACCCTTGTTCCCTTAAGCCATTTGATGGTTATTTATCAACAATCATGCAGGCTGACTACAACAAGTATGTCATTGTGAGTGCTTATTATTAGGTTCAACTTATAAGGGAGAAAAATGCAAAGTCTGTCTATCTGTATCTGGGATACTTCACTCAGTAGAACTTCTTCCAACTCTATCCATTTACCAGTAAATTTTATTAATTCATTTTTGATATCTATGTAACAGCATTACATTATGTATATGTACTACATTTTCATTATCCATCATTGACTGGGCATTTAGGTTGATTCCATGATTTCAGTATTGTGAATAGTGCTGTAAGGAGCACTGGATATACACACGTCTCTATAATAAGATGAAGCCATCTTTGGGAATATTCCCAGAAGTATAGCTGGATCATATGGCATTTTAATATTTAACTTTATAATAAACTGCCATACAGATCTCGAGTTGATCTAGAGTTTCTTAGGCTCTGCCTTTCAGAGCTGGAAGTGCAGGCTGCTGCCACTTCTACTTGGGTGTTTTTACGTGGGGTCTGGGGCTTTGAACTCAGGTCCTTCCACTTGTGAGGCAAGGACTTTAACCCCTGAGCCAGCTCTCCAGCCTTTAAAGACTAATTCCAGTGTAGATATCAATCCATTCACTTACACAATCATGCACTGTAAAATGTTGAGGTGTACTTCACTACTAACTCACGAGATCACTTTTTAGGAGCTTATAGTAGTATTTTGAAAATGAACGTACCAAATGAAATAGGAAGTGTATGTGTGTGTGCATGTGTGTGTGTGTGTGTGTGTGTGTGTGTGCGCACATGTGTGCATGTGTGTGTGTGTGTGTGTGCGTGTGCGCTGTTGGACATAAAGGGGGTGGAGTTATTGGGGGAGTGCCCTCCAAGAATGTCTATGGCTCCAGGTAGGGGTTCTGCAAATAAAGAGAAACTATCAGGAGAGAGAGCCTCCTAAAACACAACTTTTATCACAGGGTCTGGTGAACAGGGAGTTGTGGTTTAGCTTCATTGCGGGAAGGGGTCAGATGAGAAGAGATGGTTGAGAGTCAAAGGACAAAGCAACGAGGAAAATAGACTACATGGCAGGAAAAGGGGCACAGCTCAGGTAGAACACGGAGAATGTGAGGCCCAGAGAGCAGAATGTGTCTTGTGGACAGATAGTGGGAGTCCAGGGCCTCAGTTTTATGGCCTCAGAGTTTGCAACACGGTTAGTATGGAAGTAGCAGAGTAGGATGTGGAAGTTTTGTCCTAGGACCACAAAGATAAACGTTCATTTTCTAGTGCTTTTGTGTGTGTGCATGTTTGCTCTTGTCTATGTTACAGAAAGCAGAGATTGCTCTTTCAACAACTTTTTAAATTACCAACATACCTGTTAATTTTCTTTTAAATAACAAGTGTGTATTCATGGATGTATAGTAATATGCTAAAATGTGCTCATTTCTTCCGGTAGGAGACAAAATATTTCAGAAGTCCACAATGGAAGCTTTACCTCATTTTACTCCTTATGTGTATGTATTCTATTCCAGAACTGGTGAAAAACTTACAAAGAATTCAAAAGTTGACATTACTCAATTATTATGAATTTAAATTTACATTATAGTTTTCCACACACAGTTTTACAGGCTAATGTGGATGTTGAAATCAAACCTGTGAACTTATGGTAACTTAAGTCTTATGAAGGTCTCGGGCATCAGCTCTGTTTTGTGTCCTTTTTATTCCCCCAAAATGACCAGAAACAACAAAGAAACATGACCGACTAAATAAATGGAATGAACAAAAACAATAATAATACACATGCACAAAAATTATAAATGAAATAGTGAACAATATTTATGATGGACAGAATTGCTGCTACTTGAGTTCCATTCGTTTGCCCTGTTTAATATCCTGAAGACCAGTAAAAAAGTTATCACTTGAATCATGACAGAGTTCATAACCATTGGACACATCTCCAGATTGACTGTTTTCCATGGCTACCTTCTTCTCAAGCTGCATAGATAGCTGCACTATCCTGTAAGAGACCCTGGAGTTTTCCTTGAAATCCAAGAGGTCTGAAAACCCCATGCCAATTTTTAATCCTAAGAAGCTAAATTCTTAACCAATGAAAGGGAGAAAACATCAGAAAAAAAAAAACAAGAAAAATCAAAAGTTAGAGGTGTTTTTGTTTGTGTCATGTCTTTAAGAATCTAAACTTCAGGAACGTAAGAGTTCCCATAAAGTACAGCAGGCATTCAAATCCGGCTTCCTGGTTGAAGCTCCGTTTATAAGTCTTATACTATTGAAGCTCAGAATCACAGCATGAGAGAAGGCATTCCTTTTCTGCAGCACACTGAAATGCGGCCCTTGCTGTGAAAGAATGTGCACTAATTCTTCTTCTTAGCAGCAGTTTATCAAGTAGAGCTGCTAAATCCACCTTCCTGGTTTTGAAGCCCTTAAAAAAAGTGGTATTGTGTTTTACTGACCACTTGGAATTCACAATCCTGTGGTTCTGTAACCTAAATTGATACAGATTACAAATATGCTTGGTTTTCCTCAATGGACAAGCCATTCCCTTTCTGTGATACTTGATGAGTTTGAGAAGCATTACACATTGTAGCATGGGTATGCCTATGAAAGACTGTAGGATTTGTTAGGGACACTGGGACACCGTGTGCTAGTCACCCAAAAGTCCAATGAATCAAAGTCCAATGACTCAACTTCAGACATCAGAATCAATATCAACATCAGCACAGTGATGGAGATACAGCTACAGCAATTTAATGACAGAACAGCAAGTCTTTCTCAGTAACCTATTACGTGTGCTAAATAATTTATGTTTGATTGTATAGGCTTTGAATCTTTTCCCCAATATCTCAGGGCTTAAGCTCTTCTCTAAAAGTCCTCCGAACTTCACAGAGCTCTCTGAATTAGCGCTTTAAATATGAGTAGCACAGAAAAGGAGATATTTTTGCTTTAGGGAAAATGTACAGGGTATCAAGTAATCAGCAATTATAATGACTATGTGGTGCTCTACAGGAAATGCTTTTCAGTTCGGGAGACTATGCATATTACTCCTAGCCTGGTGTATCATGGCTAATTGCATTCGGTTTAAAACAAACACAAATGTTTATCTCTTGTCTATTTCTTATGTAAATACTGTTCAGTGTTTCAAGTGCTGGGTAGTGTTTTCTTTTTTTTTTTTCTTTGATGGCAAAGGAACAAATAAAACACTGGTTATAAAATAACTAAGGCAGAGAATGAGTTTCTTTTTTAACATTTGTGAAAACACAGGGCAGTTGAAGGGTGAAGCACACACGCAAATTAATGCCTTTCTCTCTGTACATTATATAAGTACTGTGAGTATATGTGATGAGTCCATTTAAACCCACTTGATAATCATTCAATGAGAATTTAATTGAAGTTGACACTGTCAGGAACATATGTGCTGTTATTATTTCTTTTCTATAACATGATTATAATAACTTTCTCTTTGTAATTTTAAAGATAGGGAGAATAAACAACCCAAGATCATAAAATGAACAAGTGTCAGAATGGATACAATAACTTTCTTCTGCATTCCCCAATGATCCTGCATATTTACAGAGCACATTGATACTGAACAAAAATTTCACTTTTGCTGTCTTCCTTTCTATACGTGGATATTTTTCCTTCAGGGGAACATTATGCTGATGCTTTGAATACAAATTCTTACTTTTCTATAATTCAAATTTTTTAAATAAGCGAAAGAGAGAGAAAAGGTAATGAGAGAGAGCAATTAGAAAACAGTCTTAACCACTCCTTATCCATGCCACAATACAACGGACATGAAAGGGAATTATATTTTCAGTCTATACCATTCATTACTCCTTGGGACAATCATTTCTGTAAATTTACTTTCAAGCTACGATGGACCCTGTGTTATTTACCTTGAAATGATCTCTTTCACGTTTCTTAAGGAAAAAAATGCTAAAGCCTCAGGATATGGGGGGAAAGATTCACTAGTCCCCAGGCACTGACACCTTTCTGATTTTTATAGACTTGGACTATAGTTCTTTTAGTTTTTCTATTTCTAGAAGGAAGCAAATCACTGTTGTATGGCTTCTTACTGACTGAACTTAAAAATTATTCCCAATCTTTGGCCATGCTATTACTGCAAGGATCAATTCTCAAGGTAAAGGATAGGGGTGTTATTATAGTTGCTTTTCTTTCTGTTGCTGCGAGACGATCATCATATATGACTTAAGAGGGAGAAGATTAATTTGGCTTATAGTCCAAAGGCGTAATATAGCCCATTGTGGCAGAAAAGGCATGGGAGGCAGCAGAAGGTGGAGATGATTGGTTCAAGTCACTGTAACCTTCACGGAGACAGAAAGAGCAAGAAATAAACTGCTGGTAGGATTGAGTTACCAAAACTTTAAACCCACCCCTGTGGCATACCTCTTCCCAGCATATCTCCACCTCTCAAAATACCACAACCTTCCCAAATATTCATATCAACTAAGGATTCAAACACATGTGCTTGTCTGTCGGGGGTGAGGGGAACTCACATTCTAACTCACCATTCTAATGAGTTTCTGGTACCCATCTTAATCAAGAATTGTGACAACTTAGAACTTTCAATACTTTGCTTTTCCAGGATTGTATCACATTTTTACCCTCAACTGTTTAATTTAGAAACTCTTGAAATTTGATAAATGTGTATATTGGGAAGATAATGTAACAAGAATTTTATGCACTTCCTGTTCTCACCTGAGCATGATTCATACCAAGATTGACTTTGTTTATCCAGTCTCAGCCATTCTGGGTACATCAGTTATTACATACAAAATAATATTTATCAAAAAATAATTATTTCCATAAAATTTGATGTAGTGATTTCATGTACCAGAAAGGCAAGATATCAATATATTGTTAGTCAAGTGAGAGCCAGAAAATTGATTTGCCCTTTGTTAGCTTAAAGATAGGATGCTGATTATAGCAGGCCATAGTCTTTCATGTTTGTTTTTCTTTCACTCATATAAAGTTGATAGGTACCCCATTCCCCTCTCTCCCTCCACCCTTCCCTGGATCCCCTTACTCCCTCCCCCTCTTTCACTTCCCTTCCCTCCTCCCTACCCTTCTCCCAGTACCCCCTTCCCCCCATTCCTGGAGCATCCTGTTTGTGCAACTTCCCTCTGGGTCCTCCTCTCTGATGAGGTGTAAGGACTCGGTAGCTTTGCCTAGAGCTCTTTTTTGTGTTCCCCTTTAGTATAGGAACACTATTGTAGCTGTTAATTGCTTGCCTCTAAGGATCGTAGTGCCTGTGATCCATGCTGGACTTTGTGGGTTCAATGATATGTTGGTCATTGCGCAGGTCATGCAAAGTCTTATTATGATTACCTCGGCCTTAACTTGTATGGAGTATCTTACACATCATTGCTCCTCCCCATCTTTAGGCTCTTACAATCTTACTGCCCCCTCTTCTGTAAATTTCCCTGAGCTTTAGGATGAGGAGAGATTAGGCTGGCCTGGTTCCGGGTGGTTGATGTAGTCTCTGATTTTCTGAATTATGGTTTGTTGATTTTTTTTTCCAGGTTTGCTCCTGCACCACCCTTGGTACTGATGGGTACCGGATGTCACCCCCTGAGACTCAGGGTGACCGGGAGCCTCCGGGGCCGGCGGGCAGGTGAACCATCAAAGGCCATGGTCTTTCATGTTAATGTTATCTTTTTGGGAATTCTATCTCACTGAAGAGGTCTACCAAGGAGAATTATCTTGTGGAACTCAGGTTCCCGCTGTGAAGCCCAAGTTCCCACCAGCAAAAAAAATTCAAATCTCCCGCCAGCGGCAAACTCTCCTGCAGGCGCCAACTCACCGCTGGTGGGCTGACCAGAGCCTGCCTGCATATCTCACCTTTTGGACTTCTTTGAACTTCTCCCCCGGGCGTGCCGGGAACCGCCCGGGGGGAGGTTATCGGCTGGAACATCTGTGAACGGACTCAACCTCCCTGTGTGTAGTGGAATTTTTACTGCATGTAATTGCTCAAATGCAGTTGCTTTCCTATAAAAACCCTGCCCCAAATTCAGTCGGGGCCGTTCTCTTTTGCCTGAGCAGAGAGGCGGTCCTGGCGCGCTAGATTTTAATAATAAATTCTTGCCTCTTGTCCTTACAGCAACTCGGTGGTCCTCGTGTCTCCTTCGGGGGTCTGGGTAAGGGGCCCAAAAAGGAACTTCGGTTCCAACAATCTAATATTGTGATATTTCCAAGAGTTTATATAATGAGTGAAGAAATAAGAATTGTGAAGAAATGGATGGAGGAAAGGGTTAGGGAGACCAAGAGAGAGAGAGAGAGAAAGATAGAAAAGAATTAATAGAGGATGGATATATAGATGAATGATAGATAATAGGTAGCGAGATAGATGATACATTGATTATAAAAATGACAAATGCATAAACGAATAGATGATGAATAGATATGTAGATAGACACACACATATTTATATGGTAGAAGACAGATAAAAAGACAGAATTAGATAGACAAATGATACATAGATAAATATATGATAGATAGATGTTACTTAAATGGATATATGATAGATGATGATACATAGATCAATGACATATCAAAAATAGATGATAAAAAGGTATATGATAGATAATTATAGATAGACTGATAAATCAAAAAGTATATCTCTTTAAGCAAGAAGAAATATACAGATAAACACAACAGAATAGCAAAGAAAATGGTGCAACTAGTGTCCCATACAATTTTTTTTTATCAAAAGCTTTTCTTGCCAGATAAAGCTCCTAATGGCATTGAGAGTTTCATTCTCAAGGAAAAGTGGCAGTGTTAGCTGGAGTTCAAACTTTTCCTTGGTTCTGTTGAGCATAACCATCTACCAACTTTATCATGTTTAACTTCCTTATCATGATGAGTACCATTGTATTCTTAATTTATTCCAGGATATCTAACTTCCTCCAAGGGAAAGATGCAAATTGAATTTTTACATACCTACAAGTAAAAACACTTGTACCTGTTTTCATGAGAGTTCATTGCCTGTATCCTGACATCATTAATTACATATCACTGACAGGATCTCAGTGAAACTTTAAAGACGTAGTAAATACAGTACTTTAAAGCTTCCTGATACATTGTGATATATATCAAGAACATTATTTAATTATAACTTCTCTCATGTGAGAACAGAAATGATTGTAGAATAAACAGTAGATGAAGGATAGACTGTAAGAAAGAACTTGGACACAGTCCAGAAGGAATACTTAATGGGATGTAGGATAAACACATAACAAATATATAATGTCAGAGGGCACTGTGTGTGCGTGTGGAGGACCAAGGGTGACTTCAGGAATCATTCCGGATTGCTTCTGCCTCCTCCTTGCTTCAGTCTTGGATTTCACAGGTTCTGCCCACCAGGGCCGGAAGCACAGGCCACTGCCAGTTACTGCCTGGCATTTTTACATGTGGCCTGCGATTCGAACTCAGGATCTTCTGCTTGTGAGATACAACCTTAACTTGTGAGCCATCTCTCCAGCCTTAAATTTTTTTAAGTACAATATATTTCTACAGTCATTCTTCTTGAAAACTTGCATATATGGATATGTATGTGCGTGTATGTGTGTGTGTTTGTGTGTGTTTGCAAGTGTGTGTGTCTAGCCCATTACAGCAAATTTCTTTATATTATTAAACATGAATATCTTATGACTTAGTCATAAGGCACAGGTAGTTAAACATCTAGTGTTGCTCTTTCCATATTGTGAGATTCTCAGCCCTTTCACTATAGGATTAAAAACCCATTTCTTAATTTTTTAAATCTAACTCTGTAAGCACTCTTAGTTCATGAAGCGTAAGGAAGAAAACACTGTGACACATAAATAATGTAGCACAATCTATGCTTGGCATTGCAAGGGTACCCTTTTTAAATATACAGTTTTGATTTCTTTATGCTCCTTGTTTCCGTCATTGTCTTAATTGAAACAAATCTATTTTTATCATGTCTGATTTTCCTTGTGATGAGCATTTGATACAAATTTGTATGTAACTGTTGACATGCATTTCTCAGCAGTGTGTGTGTGCTTGTTTTGCTTTTTGTTTATTTTTCTTCTTTGACAGTGTCTAACATTAACAGAATGAATTTTTCACCCCTTACTGCCTCATCCCATTCTTCCTCCTTTCCCAGTGTATACTTTCTTCTACCCAATCAGTCTCTTTCCTACCTCCATGTCTTTTTGCACAAGTGGCCAACTGAGTTTCATCTGCATGTGTCATTTGGATGTATTTGGGTACTTTCTGGAGCATGTCTGTTATATCAATGGGTATAGCATTGAGGAAAAGAGTTCTATTTAAAGTTTATATTGTGTGAGTGTGTGTGTGTGTATGTGTGTATGTGAGTGTGTGTGTGTGTATATGTGTGTGTGTGAGTGTGTGTGTGTGTGTATGTGTGAATAAGAGAACTTTGTGACTTTGTGTCCCTGTAGGGGACCAAGAGTGACTTCAGGAGCCATCTTGGATTGCTTCTACTTTTTGCCTCCCTCTAGGATTTCTCAGGCTCCATCCCCAAGGGCCAAAAGTAAGATCCCCATTTCCACTTGGTGTTTTTAAATGGGACCTGGGATCCAGACCCAGGACCTTATACTTGCAAAGCAGAGTCTTAACCCCTGCACCATCTCTCCAGCCCAAATGCACAGTGTTTTATGTTGACCTATATACACAAATGTTCTTTGAAACTATAAATAGCTAGGAAAAGGAAATCATTTGATAATTGAAATGTAATTTTTTTCTATTTTTTTAACTGAAGTACTCCTGGAATATGATTATATCTTTTACACACAACACCTCTTTATTATCTATCTATGCATTAAAATTCTTACCAAAATTCAGGCCAGATAGCATTCCTGTAAAGTCTTTGAAACAATGTGTACATCATGGGTGTCTTTCTGACATGATCACACTAAAATAAAAAATGCAATCAATGTAAATTTCACTTTATTTATTTATTTTTTTAATATTTAATACATTTGTAAATTTCACTTTAAAGACTTAACTAAGTCCAGTAAACTGTGTGACAAAACTACTTTCAATTAAAACATAAGCACTTGAAAATCAGACTCATTAATAAATGATTTCAGATTTTGAATCAAGTGTTCAGAGAATCAATTATCAAACTAGTTCTAACTCACGAGTTCAGTGGAGACTCTATAGAGAAAGAGCATTTTAACATTTTAGTTGCATAATTAGAACACTTTGTGGGCATATGTGAAAAATCTGCCTCAGAGATCAATCCTTTGCTCCTTTTCTGAGCCTAAGAACTTTTTCTGATTTATTCATGTCATTTTAAAATAGTAAAAATGACATTCAAATGTAATCATTCTTACAGTTAGTGTGAAGGTGACCAGCTTGCACGGATAGACTATGATTCCTGATGGACAGAAATAATCTGGGAATTGAGGTTAAAGATATTCTTCTCTGGGGCTGGAGAGATGGCTCAGGGCTTAAGACTGTCACGCAAACAGAAGGTCCTGACTTTGGATCCCAGGTTTCACATAAATATATATATATGAGCTGGAGAAAAAGCTCCCAAGAAATAAAAACTCATCGTAATGTACATGCGGGGATGCGTGAGTAGAGAATTCTTGTTCCATTGTTAAGGTGTCCACAGGATGCTAGACAATCAGCCGAAGCTAAGGGCTGAGTGAGTGGAAATAATAAATGGATTTCTGGGGTAGAAAATGGAAGGCAGCAGGATGCAGGGGCTGGGACAATAGTGAGATAGTTTGCAAATTTGCAAATTGCAGCTAATGACTTTACTAGTAGTGAAAGAGAAGTTCCAGGAACTAATTAAAAATAATTGATACATTAATGCTAATCAGCGTACTTGCCAACCAGTACAAATAGACTTGTAATTTGAGGGCATGTTTGGCACTCACGGTGGTCTAGATGAAACTGTAATTTAAAGACCACTGTTCAGAAGGCATCGAAAAATCATGGGAAGCTACAAGAAAGCTTATTCCTTCCCTGCTAAGATGAGGACCACAACCCAACTTTTTAATTCACAGGTGAGGAAATATGGTTTCCAGACTATGAGCAAAGCTTGCCAGGCCTGAGTAGCATTGGTTGGAGAGAAGAGGAGTTGCGCAATTTGTGCATAATGGGTGTGTGAAGAAGGCTTTCTCAAGCACATGCACATTTACTCAGTGCAGGAAGGGAAAAAGGCTGTGCTGACGGAACAATGCCCGGCACAGGATCTTAGACTGTGTCACTGTTGAACTGTACAGCTACCAAGGACATTTCTCTGTAACTTCTCTCTCTGTCTTCTTCCCTTTCCTTCTCTCTCCTCTCTCAGTCTCTCTTTCTCTTTCTCTCGATCTTCCTCTCCTTCTCCTTCTTCACAACTATCTCCCTCAATCTGTCTCTCTTTTTCTCTTCCTTCCTCTCCTTTTCCCTCTGTTTTCTTCATCTTGTTTTCTATTCCTACTTGTCTGCTTCTATTGTTTTACTTTTCTTTCACCTCTTTCATTTCTCTCTCTCTCTCTCTCTCTCTCTCTCTCTCTCTCTCTCTCTCTCTCCCCCCTTCCTCTTTCTCAATTTCACTCCATATCACCAGGTTTAGCCTTAATGATACCCACCAAGCTTCAAGGGCCATTGATGTTTGCAATCAGAATATTTTGCAGCCCCCAGAAATGTGAGAAGTGATTTGGGAAGTAACAGAGAAGAATTTCTCTTCTCTAAATTCCAGAAGCTCCAAGTCAGTTTCCAGTCTTCACAGAAATCAAGGCATTCCTTTTAGATCAAGTGTCTTCACAATGCAAAACTTCAGTAAGTGATGGGGGAAGAGAAACTGCTTTGTTATCAGAATGAAAATCAAGGATGGATTTTTTCACCCTTTATCACCTGCTACCATGTTTCCTTCTCTTTCTGCGTACAGCCAGTCTCCTCCTTACTAGCCCATCATCCTGCATATGAACCCCATAGGTTTGCCTGTGCTGCTTTATAATTGAGGACTCATTGGAATATGGATGCTGTATCACTGGGTCTACCATTGAGGAAAGCACTCCCCTGGTACCCACCCTTCCACCTGCATTCATCTCCACTTCTTTCTCAGGGAAGCATGATGCTCCTGGGCATCTTGCCCTTTCCATGGTAAAATGCTGATAGCCCAAATATTGTGCAGGTCTTACAGAAGAAGATGCAACTCCAACCATTCAGGAACGCAGCAGCCCTCTCATGTCCAGAAATGAATTCCTCTCAGCACACCTTCACCCTCAGGCTCATTCATGAATTCCCAGAGCTCCTCTTCTGGGATATTCCCTGAGCTTTGGAGTCTCCCTCCGTGATTTAGATGCCTTCTTCAGACTGATAGGGGTTCATGCTATCTACTCCTTGCAGATGTCACTTGTGATCCTTAGCGTTGAAAATTAGATGGAGCACACTCAATCTACAGATGCAATCGCTGCTTAGATGATTATTTGGTAGCATGTCCTTATTGGTAAATCTTAGCAGTTTGTTCCTGTCTTTGATCTCGGACCTGCCTTTCTAAAGGTTCTTGGGCTATATTACATTACCAGGCATATGTTCATTGTATTTACTTATGAAGCTTTTAAAACTTAAAAACAAATAGCAAAAAGCAAAAATAAATAAAAACAGAAAGCTTGAAAAACTAAAAACTTACTCTCAAAAATCACATCCAATTTGGTGGATAATGTCAACAATGAACTAATGTGTGTGCATGTATATGTTTGTACATTTGTGCACATGTGCTTGTTTGTGCGTGATCCTAAGTGATTCTTTAGATTTTCTGATGGCTTGATATGTATTGCTATAATGATCTTTCTTTTGCTGTCCCATCAACAAACCATAAGAAACAACTTTGTACCAAACTTTAGACATTTATTTTTAATTGGAATGGCTATGAAGCAAAAGAAAAATGTTTGTCATTGTTTATAATGAAAATAATTTAAGAACTAGCTGACACTTTAAGCAATTTAATGAGCATTATTTTTCAAAGTTGCAAAAGAATTAAAGTCTCCCTTTTAATGAGCAAATCTACTTTCACAGTAAGCTCAACACTTTGGTTAGACAATCTGTTGTGGTTTAAAGAGAACCCAAATTATTTTCTTATAGAAATGTTAAACCTATGAGAAAATTTACAACATGAACTCACCTTTCTCTTTCATTCAAACTCCCCTCAAATATCCTTCATTCTCA
This sequence comes from Typhlomys cinereus, assembly GCA_023101885.1. NCBI lineage: Eukaryota > Metazoa > Chordata > Mammalia > Rodentia > Platacanthomyidae > Typhlomys > Typhlomys cinereus. The sequence continues at coordinate 574,739 of JALPQD010000248.1, forward strand.
CATCTCAACCCCCCCCAAAAAAGAAGAGACAGGGAAAAATTTAAACCAAGACTTTTAATAATCAAGGGGTCTTTGTGATGTCTCAGAGTGTGGTAAGTCTGACATAAACCTTATACACCTGGAGGTTTGATATGAGGAGCAGCAGAATTTCATTGGTTCACCACATCAGGATTATTTCATTGCATCATGGTGGGGGGCAACCATTGCACCAAAATGCTCATGGAAGGGGTCACATCACATTGAAGTGGTCACATCGCTTCCGCAGGAGCAGCGGGACACAGACCAGCATGCACACAGGCTTTCTAGCTTGCCAGCTTGCCAAACACTAGCCAGTCTCATCTCATTCATCTGTGTGGGGAATGGTACTACGAAAGTGGGCTGGGTCTTTTCATATCAGTTACGGAGTTGATACAATCCTCTGCAGTCTTTTCCAGAGACTTGCCCTAAAGAATTGGTTCTTCACGGGCGCGTATCCTTTGGTCACATCTTAAGTGTCACTTTGACAGCTGAAATGGATGGCACTGAAGTCACTCATCTGTGCATTCTTACAGTCCCCAGTTATTTACCCAGTGATATTATTTGCCAGGCGTTATTCTGGACCTGTGTTTTATGCTATTGGGCAAAGCAATCGAAAGCACTAAGAATGGGACACATGGATCACAGGCATTTTAAGGAAGAAAAGTCATAGAACAATCTATCATTTTCAGCCTAAGCAATTAGACTCGCTGTAAAGAGATAGCTAAGTGCAAATATGCAGGTTGATGGGGAAGGAGGGTATAAGTTTCATCCTGGGAACTATGTCTCATGAGACTTTGCCAAGTAGTTAAAATTAGTTACATGTCTACATATCTCGAATTGTAGTCTCTTAAAACTGAAAAAAAATCATGCATTTGTAGATTTTGATTGCCCCAGCAAAATATTCTTCTTATATCATTAATGAATGATATAGAAATGGATAAGCACATGGATGTATCTATAGCCTCTAGTGATTCCAAACTCTACTGTTCTTAGAGTTCAGGAAACTGGACTTATCAATATGTGTTTAGTGGGATGCATCTGGGAATGTAATAGTCCCCAAAGTTTCCTACTATTATTTCCTTTGTAGCACCCTGGGGAAAAGAAGCCTTTTGTGGTTCATTAAGTTTGGGAGCATCAAACATTGTATTTGCTGACATGAGCACCGAAAAGTCCTAAAGTATCAGATGTGAAGCGGTCAAATATGGTAACTCATCAAAATATTTTCACTCATTATCTATGACTTGGCCAGTTAGCTGCATATGTGTATCAGTGAGTAACATAAAATAACTCCTAACGTCTGTTTGTTTTCCTATTCAGAGTTCATGATCAATCCCATTATCCTTTTGCCTCACATGTCAGCATTTTATTCATGATCTGTAATCTCAGAACTCTGAAACTGTTCAATGTGTAAAGTTGAATAAAACATTTTAATATTGTATGTGCATGCTGATGTTTGTTATGTATGTAAATGACATGTGGGTATGAGCCTGTGAAGATCAGTGGAAAAACTCAGGGCATCCTTTTTTCTCTTTCTCCTTCTCCCCCTGCCTCCTCTTCTTTAATTGCCTCCTCCTTCTTCTAGTGCGAGTGCGGGTGTGTGTATACGTGTGTGAGAGCATGTGTGTGTGTGTGTGTGTGTGTGTGTGTGTGTATGTGTGTGGGTGTGTGGAGGTGGAAGAGTGTGTTTTTATCACCTTCATGCTTTTTCTGAATATTCCTAGGTTCTGCCATCAAGGGCCTAAATTGCAGAACACTGCAATATCTCTCTGCCATTTTTAAGTGGGATCTGGGTCCGAACTCAGGTCTTTTTTCTTAGGAAGCAAAGGCTTTAACCCATGAGCCGTCTCCTTAGATCCTGAGTGTCTTCTTCAGGAGTCATGGGACTTGATTTTGCAGACAGTCTGTCATTCATCGGGACTTTACCAAGCAGGCTAAATTTGCTCACTAGAGAGTTTCAGAAATCCCCTCATTCTGCCTTCCAGACACCTAGCTTTTTTTTTTTTACTTCAGTTTTGTATATTAACCTCAAAGTAAGCACTTTATTGATTGGATTATCACAATCAGTAACATTTTGAAGTAATATGTTTAAATCTTGATTGTTTTGTAATGTCTGTTTTAAAAAATTGTGCTTTAGAATGCTACAAAATAATATCTTCGCTCAATTGCTCTTTTCTGTATGATTAAAATTGAGTAGTTTTCCTTGTTTAACTCACAACATCATGTTATCAAATACATTAAATTTGAATTATTTTCTCTGTTTATCTGAAATCACAAGTTTCTCAGTACTTTATTTTATTGCTCTCCTGACTTTTTCTTCATTCAGTCAATTTTCTTGTTATTCCAAAATATCTGGAAAGACTTTCTGGATTTTTATATTTTTATTTCTTGAAGTAGAACTCATCGTGGTTACTCATACTCCACATAAATGAGAATGCATGGATTTTTTTTTTTTTAGTATCTGGCATATGGATATAGTTGTGATACCTTCTTCAGAATTTTGTTTACTGAATATGGTTTTTAAATATTTTATAAATTATTATTAATCCTCCACAAATATGTCAATTACTTGTTAGTAGTTATTATTTTAAAACACATAAACATGTATAGATGTCTAGAATAAAGATGTATTAATTAATCATCCATTTTATGTCATATTACTTTGCTTCTTATGATATTAAGTTCATAGTCATTTATTTATTGGAGGAGGACCATGTGGTTGGTAGTCATCGACCAATTGTTTATTACTGTGTCTTTTTATCCTCTAGAACTTCTTATGAATGCAATCACAGAGCGAAAGCCTGAGTATTTGTCTATTTTCTTTCACATTTCCGTATGTTATGTTGATTTGTTCTGTAAGTACACCAGGAATAGATTTCTGTTTACTGCTGAAGCACATTTGATTCTTTTTGTATCTTGAAAGATTTTAGTGTCATGTTTTCCTGTTGCTCAGAACCTATCTTCAAACAAGATGTTTCATTTGGGGTTCTTATAACATCTTCATAGTCCCTACCCTTTGACATTCTCCTATTCTTCTTGCTCATTTCTGTATTTATTTTCTTATTTGCAGACTTGATTTTTTTTCAGTAATTTCTTTCTGTGACAAAAGGGTTTCAAATCACATTTTTTTTTACTTGTTCAAACACTGTGATTAGGCCTTTACCCAAGTATTCCTCAGTTATAGTGGCCTCTTAAATACACTCCACTCAGAGCACAAAGGCAAAAATCTATATTGAGAAAATGACTGGCGTATTTTCCTTTCATGTCCTATGTCACTATGCTATGATTTCCCATGTAATTAATTTAGTATGTCTCTTGCCTGTGGTTTTGATCATTTTTCATCATTGTATTAGTTTCGTTTTGATATCTATAAAAATTATGTATCCAGGCTGGAGAGATGGCTCGGGGTAAAGACTCTGCCTCCTGAGCAGAAAGTCCTGAGTTCAGATCCTGTATCCCACATAAAAAAATGCCTAGTGGAAAAGGTTGTGGCCTGTACTTCTGGCCCTGGTGGGTAGATCTTTGGAAATCCCAGAATGAAGCAAAAAGGAAGTAGAAACAATCAAGGATGATTCCTGAAGTCACCCTTGGCCCACCACAGGAACACACAGAGCACGCTGACACACAAACAAATATACACACATGTACAAAACATAAATAATTGAATAAATTTTAAAAATTATGTTTTTTCGGGATTCAGATATCACTCTTTCTGGATAGAACCCCTTCCCTCAACATAGGAATTTAATTTGTTCTTTCAACACATTGGAATGGAAGTTTTTATTTTTTCTTATTCATCAGGATTTTAAATTTTTAACATTATTTTAGTATTCATCCTTTTAAAATTAATTGCCAAATTGGGGTTCTGAATTCAAGTAACAGAATTACTTTACTGCTTTCATACTGATGTCACATACGTAAGTTTGCAAGTTAATTGAACTTGTGTGGCAGTTTCTGTGACTTCCCATTCTTTGCTTATAATCACACCTTTTATTCTTCATAAATATTTGTGAAATAATTTCTCAGTATATTCATTTATCTTATTATGTCTAAAGCCTTGCTTTTTCATTCACAGGAGACTCCATTCTATAAATTGTTGTTGTCTTTCATCTTCTCTGAGTCTTATGTTAATTTTCATTTTTCCCTTGCAAAGAATTAGATATATTTATAAAATCAACTAAATACAGTTTTTGTTAAAAGTGGCAACATAAATGTCATTAGTCAATGCTTTCAAAGAATAAATAAAACAAGTCTTATGTTTACAAAGAATACATCAACACTTTTTATATAAAGGAAAATCTATTTTATTTATTATAAAAGGAACGCTTGCTTTAGTAAAAAAATAGACTGCAATGAGTTTTTTAAAAGGCATTTTAAAGTAACATGGGAAGATATTCACCTACTATTCTCTTCTGAATTATGTAATATACTGCACAGAGACTTCCACTGTAATTATATCACAAAAGTCTTAATAAAAGAGCTGAAAGAATATAGATATAGATGATTACAAATCTTCAATGCTAAACTGAATAACTGCTTCATAATCCAACCTGCTCAATCAAATGTATTAAAATAAGAAAGAAAGAAAAAATTAAGCAGTTTCATGTAATTATTTCTCCAAATGCTGAGGAAGAAAAAAAAGAGATAGTTTAGTTTTCCAGTAAACACTGTTTTCTTAATTTCGATTTAAATTCCATTCTTTTTAATTATTTTCTAAATGTTTTACTCAAATATTTTATTAATATTATATATACATGTGTGTCTGTGTAAAATAAGTGTGGTGTAGTGTGTGTGTCAGATTAATGATGCTTCTAGTTCATGGCGATTTTATACTCTGAACATGCTAAATACAGGGTGATACTACAATTGATAAAGCAAACATGCAGTGCCAAAAGAAACAGGAAACCATTGTCCTAAATTTTTTTTCTGTTCAAGATTTTCCTGCACGTGTTGCAGAAGCAGGTCTTTCCATAAATAGATATAATCCTCCTCACTAGCTAACTAAACATCTGTGTTAATTAGCAGCTTATTTATCTGCTTCATATATGTGTTACAGAGGGACACTTATGCTCATAAATACACAACTTACAATCATTAAAAGTTGATAAAAATAATGCAATTCTTTAGTTTTGACAATCCAAAGGGAGAAAAGTTTCTTGCTTCTCTCAATCTTTTCTGTACAAGTATCTGAAACTCTATAGAAAAGACCATTATCTGCAACTTTATAGAAAAGATGAAATGGAAGTCAACAATTTTATTTGTTAATTCATTTTGCCTGAATTATATGAAATATATTCCTGGGCATCAAATTTCTCCTCAGGGTTTTGCAAGGTCTTCCCCTTTTCTTTTTCCCCCAGTGTGGAATTTCTGGGAAAATATTAACTCTTTGGGGGTCCTTTGTTTCAACAATCTGATAGCCAAATGCAGTGGTGACACAATAGAGAAGAATACCATTTCTTACTCAGGGATGTGTAATTTTCTGGAATTTTGATAGATTTTTTTTCTAGAGTTATACTGTACCTCTTTTTACTTTAGATTCAAATTTCTGCTAATTCAAAATTGCTTCTAAGAAGGTTATAAACATTTATAAATTCATCATCTATGCTTTATAATTATAGAATGTCAATTAGGACATGCATATGAGTCAGAGACAGGATAGGATATGTGCTGTGTATAAGAAGGAACTGTTGTTTACTCATAAAAAAGAATGAACTGATCCAAATCTATAAAATCAGCATGTTGGGTAATATTCAGAACTGTTTTTACCAACCTTCCAGCATTGTTCTGAAGTAGGATGAACATCAAGTCACTCTGGAAGAGAGTAATCCATGGGCCATGAGATCAGCTAGATAAACTTGCTTAGTAGCAGCTGCTTTAAACAACTACAGCTGGAGTATTTACAACCCAAAAGATCAGCAAATTCAACAGCTAAGGGGATCATGAAGATGTTAACTTCTGTGACTCCATGTAGTCACTTGACCTCAATCAATCAAAAGTAAATATATTTTTTTAAAAAAGGAAATTTATTCAATGTAGCAATATTAGTCAGGATTCTCTGAAAGAACAGAACCGATGAATGGATTTTATTTAGATGTAATGGAAATAATATATATATATATATTTCTGTCTATCTATCATCTATCTATTTTCTATCTCTATCAATCCATCTATCTATCTATCTTATTGAACTGGCTCACAATACCACATCTAGGTCATCTAGTAATGGCTGCATGCAGCAGTTCAGTTTAGGAGCCACTGGGAGAAAGGGAGGGAGAGGGTGAAAGGAAAGGGAAAAGGTGGGAGAGGTGATGGGAGAGAGGAGACCATATTAAGTTTGTACGAGTGGGAAAAAATTAAATTAAAAAATGAAATTACAAGTGATCAAATCTATATGAAAAATATTCTGTCTTCATGTTTCTGAAGTGAACTTTATGCTTAGACAGGGAACAGATCATCCACAGCTAAGCAGTTCTGTTTCATGTGTGGTTCCGACCATCACAGTCCCACCATTACTTTGGCTGGGTATCCTCTAGTCTCTTCTGAAAGGTAATCTGACACATTTTCAGAGCTTCATGAAACCTTTCAGTGGGAGACAAATGTTTCCTCTGGCTGACACACAACTTGGCCAATTTTCAGTACTCTGTGAAATCCCTTCTTCTTGTTGGATTTGTGTCAGAAGTCCCTCCCTCTGTTCTTTTCAGGAGATACCTATGAGAAATGCTGATTTCACAGGTCCATTTTGTTGATGGTTTGGGTCAACCAATTACAAGACGATGTCATAGGAATGTACATCTGCTTCCTTACTTGAGAACAGGGGTAGATAAAGGGGCAGGGAGAGGAATGGAGTGGGCTTGGGATCATAAGATACACTCCTTTGAAATGTGAAGGAGATAAGTAACTCAAACTCAGAACTAAGTTGTATAAAAAGGATAACTATGGAATGATCACGATGCCTCCTAGCAATTGTAATAAGTAAAACTGCACAAATAATGAGTACAAGTTGAGAAAAAAATTCTAAGCTTTACCTGAAGGCAATTAAGTTACTGGGAACAGTAAAGAAAACTGAAATAATACATGACATAGGGAACATAACAGTGCTGCCTTCGGAACACATGATAGTTTTCACAAGGGTTCATACAATAACCTTCATCTCACGGAACAGTAAGGGCAAACACTAGTGACAAACATCCCAATTGTTACCTACAGAACTGTAGGTCATAAGTCTGATGTGTGATTCCTTGGGACCATCTTGATAATCCTAGTTTAAAATGTTAATTCAATTTCCAAGTAGCAGTGTACCATCATCACACATTGCTGGGATCAGGACACGGAGAACCTTGGAAGCAGATTTTATTTTTTTTTTCTACCATAGGAGAGGTTAAATATAAATGTGACAGCCAATGCGACAGATCATGGAAATCATTGATCATCTTGGTAAGCAATGACTATGTGATGTAGTTTGGGTAAATTTTTTATACAGAAAAGAGTCAGAAGTTGCTATTTCAAAAAAATAGCTGTAGATAACCATTTTAATCATTTCTACAGGATGGAAATAAGAATAGAAGTGATTTAATTTGATTGGAATAAGAAGGGTGACAAAATGAGAGGAATAAGCTAAGGAACCATTGCAGGGACAGTCACTGATGATACACGAACAGAGAAAGTTGTAGCGCTAATATCTTATAGTGGAGAAAGACAATAGGTTCCAGTCACTGTAAAGGGATGCACTTAAGCAGGGTAATGATTTCATCCGAAGAAAGAAAGGGAAAACAGATTATAGATGTCCCATTTTAGAGAGCATGGTTTATGAATGGGAAATATGATGAGGTTTAAATATAATTTTTTTCTTGTAGAGTTTATTATCCCATAGCATGGGAATGAAAGAAGATAATCAGCATAGACTGAAAAATATGAAAAAGATATTTTTCATTTGAGTATTTTATGCTATATTTCCATATTGTGAGTCAGATGGAGTATCACATTGAGGCAGAGTTCGGCATTGCACTGGTCAGAGTTAGAAGAGATAGGAGAATATGGAAGTCATTTCAAAGTAAGAAATAGTTCCAAGTTACTCCAGGCAGTAGCAAGCTTCTCTATGGGTGATCAGTGCTAGATTTTATATCTTTACATATTCATAACCAATCTGTGTCATAGTGATGCATGCTAGCCAAAGGCTAGAGAATTCTGGCATGCTAGAGTAGAAGAACACATTTGTCAGGGAAAATGTCAGCTTCTCTGAGTGGTTTCCTTTAATGTGGCTCTGCCTTTGAGGGTCACTGTAGGCCCTATACATGCATACTAGTCAAAAGCAGGTATGTGGAGAGATAAAATTGGGGGGGTGGCTATTTATTAACATTCTCAGCTTAAATATGTCTCCAAGTAGATAGAAAGGATCCATGTATGTAAGAGAGTGCATATATTCCCTATCATATGAGCTGGGTCGGTGGTGTGATAAGAGGCAGAGAGATTGCAGGAACAGTTGAATAGCATGCTACTATGGCAAAACAGAGAAGAGAGAAATGAATTCAAGCTGACCTGATCGCATTTGTGGATAATCACCCACTGCTAGTCATGAATCTGAAGATGGTGATGCACACAGAATGCTAGAAAAAGTAATCAGAGAACAACAGAAGATGCCAAGGTATTGGATTTATAGTCAAGATGCGTGAGGCTAGATGTTGGAATGAGAGGAAAGGGCTGGAAGCTGTCATCTCCAAATGCACTCTCTGAGATGCTGGTGTGAGTTTACCATTTCTAATGAATCTTCCTTGTTCTACTTTATCTGCTTCTTATCTTTTCTTCTCCTATCATATGGAAAATACTTATAAATCTTTTGTACATATAGTGGGTGAAATCATTTGATACTAAAATTGTGAGCAATTGGGAACAATGACAGGAAAAATCCTCTACAATCTCTCTGACAGATACACTCACTTATGCAGATCCTGATCATGTATATCCTGTGTTCTAGCTAATGGAGGTAAACAAAAAATATGTCTATTAAAAATCTATGCCATAAAAGGTATTATAAAGTTTATCTCCCTTCTTTTCAATCAAAAAGTACCATATTATCACCTCCATTAGTCCCCTTTAGTAATCATATAGTCTATTTTCTTGAATTTATGAGCTATTGTATTTTCTTTTTTTTTTGGTTATTTTCTTTTACTTATAATAGTATTGTTCAATCTAATTATCATATTTTCACCATAAAAAAGTTCAACACATATTGCTTTATTTCTATAATTATTTATTGATATTTAAGTGTTAAAATATATTTAATGAGATAAATAAGACTAAAATCAATCTGTCCCTTTATTTTTAATTTTCCCAGTAAGATAATAAAAATCAAACAATAATCAATTATAAATTCACATAGTGATTAAAGTACTATATCTGTGTAGCATTGACATTTAATAAAAATTAAGTCTAAAAATTATTTTAAATAATTATTTTATTTAATAGACTGGACATTTTAAACCACAGATCAAGCTAAAGCTGGAGAAATATCTCAGGGATAAGCCTGTGCCCTGCAAGCAGAAAATCTGAGTTCAAATTCTGATTCCATGTAAGAATGCTAGGCAGAAAGGGCAGTGACCTGCATGTCTGGCTCAGAAAGGCAGCTCCTGGCAAACTCCAGAGAAAAAGTAAAGAGCTTGCATAACAATCCAGGGTTACTCCTCAAGAAACCCTTTTGCCTCCACAGATACACTTAGTGTCCTCTGAGACAAACACGTGCACATACGCACAAATAATTAAAAAAAAAAAAGAATCAAGTGTGAGAAAAAGAGTGTAAACTAAAAAGTGATCCAATAAAGTAATCGTCCTTGACTTTGCACACACACATACACAAATAAAAAAAATCAAGCTATTACTTGTTAATGGAACAATATTACCAAGAATATGTGATGGTAGATAGACTATTACAGGAATCAATTCACATGAATTTATCATGGAAAAACTCAACTTTGTCAATTCTGAGCATCTTTTCACTTATGGCAGTTTAAAAGAAAGTTGAAAATTCTGTCAAGAAATTCTGAATTTCAGAAAGTGTAGCTAGCGTTGGTTAACGTCTTGACTTAAGAGATGCATGATTCAATAAGGAAAAAAAATAAGAAGAGACATGCCCATAAACATGGAAGTGGTTGGAGAAGCCACTGAATGCTATCCATTGCATATCAATCAGGACTCACTACATATGTATAGTCATGTCCTTCCCATATGAACATGTGACCCCCAACTTTGCATCTGTCAGCCATGTAAATCTCACTAAACCTGAATGCCCAGAGAGATCACTCTGAAAATGCAAACGATACTTCCTTTTTCCACCTGCACAAAGTCTCTGGGCTGCAGCTCTGTTCCAAAACTACAAGTCTATCTGGCTACTGTTTGTCCTTCCAACAGTAAAATGATCTTGTGTCTGCAGCTAATAAGTTCCCAACAGTCGTCCATGACTACTCTGCTAATTTCTTTCTTTAATTTCTTCTTTTTGCTTTATTTTATTGCACAGAACTATGTTTTATTCACTGATCGATGTGCAATGGAATAGATATATTTTACATTTACATTTTGATGAATTTAAAAATGGATACACATATTCATTTTTAGTAACTCTAGAAAACATAACTTTATCAAAACTTTCCAGTGATATACAAATATCCTAGACTTTCCACAAAATCATAGGCAACAGCTGATTTTATTGGTAACTATAAATTCACAATAACAATAGGAGGCAAAGTAAGAAAACATTGGTTGTCAAAACACAATGGAAAAATTTAAGTGCTATAAAAACTATGCAGAATTCATCCTGTTAAGAACATTACTTTATCCAATGCTTTAGAAAATCAAGAATATTTTCTAACAATAAAACAAATTGTTATTACTTAATTACTTTACTTTAGTAACTTATTTAGAAAAATTTTGTTTATGATGTTGACTTAAATAAAATGAACTGCTCTATTTTGAGGGGTATTTAGGCTATCTGGAAATACCAAATTTGGTAATGGTTACATATTTTAGATTATTATTTGGAAAACTGATGCATAGCACTGCATCGATTCTGTCTTTGATTTTAATGTGGAAAGATCATAGGATCTAAGACTATCATACATGATGCTTCCCCAGCCTGTTAGCCTGTTGACTTGCATAGATGACTTCACAGGGCTATTTCTCTTTGACTATGAGATTATTTCCTTCCAAGAATGTAAGTCATATGCCAATAATTCCAACATGTGTATGTGTGTGTGTGTGTGTGTGTGTGTGTGTGTGTGTGTCCACAATACATTCATGTGTGCTGGGTTATATGTATGTTGTATATGGGGCTATATGCGTGTGTAGTAGAGGTCCGAGATCAATTTCAGGTGTTGTTCAACAGGTAAAGGATCGAGGCAACATTCTCTGCTGCTACCTCCTTCCTTTTGCTATTAGAAAATGCTTCCCCATAAACATGCATGCTTATGCATTTGACACACGGTTCCATAGGGCATGTTGTCACATAGCAGAATGGTGTCTGCAGGCAGAAGCAGGAAGTTTGACAAGGTCTCCACAACCATTAGGAGGCAAAGAGCAAGAAGAAGCAGGGCCAGACCTCAAGACCTGTGCTCAGTGGGGGAAGATAATTCACACTGTCAAACTATTGCAAAATTAAAATTTAAATGTATTATTTAATTTTTATGCCATGTATCATAGAAAGTCTTCAGGGATATTCCTTGAGTCTTTTGGGTTACTGACCCAGTGATGTAAAAAATGAGGTCTCTAGAGACTTATCTTGTAGCCTAAGGTGTTAAATGACTTCTGGAGAAAAAAGGAGAACAGTAAACTCTTGACGAAAAATGAACATTTCACTTTCTTACTGTCTCATGACTCCCACCAAATTGCAAAACCGAATTATTTCTTCTTCAGAATGGATTCTTTCAGTCACTCACAATCCATTTCTTACCTGTCACCCAGAACAAAATATGTACCCAAGTGGACTCTATTTAGCTTGCCTATTTTCCTGCACTCTGTCATAATGTCTATGAAAATTCCTTATCTTTTTTGCTGTAGGACCTTCTGTTGTTGATGCTGTTAAGACCTAATAGATGCTAAAGATGCCAGAATAGAAAGCATATGTCATTCCCTTTTTACAGACATTTATACAATAGTAGACACGATTGCCAATAATAGTGACAATTTCTGTATTCCTTAACTGCACAAAAGTTTGCATATGAAAACCAGAACCCAGGATCAGACATGCAGTATGCTTGTGGGTGCTCCAGATACCTGACAAACATCAGACAGAAGTACTAGACCAAAAAAAAAAAAACAAAAACAAAAAAACAAACACAAAACCTGTCAGAAGTGTGAGGGCTCCTGGGGCCCTTCAAATTCTTCCTACCGAAAATACCTTCTGAAGAGAAACCATCTTCACACACAGTCATATTTCATCTGTCTGTAACATAAAGTTTGCTTCTGCAGGATAGGAGCAGTCCTGTCAGCACTCTACTGGGCAAATATTCATTACCATTTCATATAGCTTTCATTCTTCCCTCAGATTTCAGAGCAGCTAGACATTTTCAAATACTTCAAAACTGATTTACTACTGAGTGTTTGTTTAGAGTCTAAGATTCAGATGAATGTCTATATATCTGTGAAGGATACCATAACATCAGTGATTACTGACAGGTGAATTTCAGGCATGTGCTAGCATTACTTTTGCTGGTCTCAGCTGGAACCACATACGTCCTGCAGTTCAATAAGCTGTGATCAAATATGGAATGGGAACGATGTGGCTGTCATTGGAGGAAACTAGAATGTTGCCTGTGCCTGTCCATGTCTTTCTGAAGCAATGCACCATCTCTCTGCCTTTAATGTGATCAAGATGTTGAGCAACTCTCTGTAAAGAGACTTGACTTTACAAAACCTGACAATAGCTCACATATCAACAAGACCCACACAATGGCTCACATATCAACATGCCTCCATAAACAAGTGGGAATCTCAGGAGAAGCAATTTCAAACAGATTCTTAGAAGCTAGAGTAAGACTGGTGGAGAAGAGTGACGATATCAGTGGTCCTGCTAAGGAAGGACCTGTCACAGACAGGTGACCTCCCACAGACACCTGAATTCATAGGAGAACAGATGCAGATAAAAACCCAGGACTCACAGAAACTGATGATGAATAGGAGAGTGGGAGGGAACAAGTTGGATCCAGGACAGGAGGGAGGTAGAAGAAGGAAGTATGAAGGAGGAAAGAAGGTGGGTAGGGATACTTAAGTTTATTTAATAATAAAATTAAATTAAAGAAACGATGTTGAGCAGAGAGACCATTCAACTCACCATGGGAATGCAAAAGAAATTAATATTGCTTGTTGTTTCAAGACATTGAGATACTCACCTTGCGTTTCACAGAAGAAAGTATATACTGTCCACATGACTAAATTTGAATTTATTGTCTCCTTCTATCCTAACTTTGAATTTAGGACTGAATGCTGACTTCACAATGGAATACAACATCAGTACTATATTTCCACATATTAGCCAATATTTTAAGCAACAGGGAAAAAAAAGGTTTTTTTTTTATAAGTACATAGATGACGGTAAACTTTATGACAAAAATCTGTACTTTCTTTTGTATTCCACAGAACGAACACCTTCGTGTAACATGTTTATTTTAACTTTTGCATTATCCGAAAGTGATTGCTTCCTCTATTTTTCTTTTTTAGTTTGCACATGTGCATGAGTGATAGATTCATGCACGTGAGACCACATGTGTTTTGGGCACCTGTATGTGCAGGTTTGCATGCACATGTGTGAGTGTGAGGGTACAAGGTTGGTAATAGGAATCATCCTAAATTGCTCTTTCATTGCATTTAGAGGCTCTAATCAAATACAGATCTTACGGATTGATGTTCTCTGATTGGTCAACTCTGGATGTGCCCAGTGTCAGTCTATTGAAGATGGATTTATGTTGATGGGCTATACCCTCCTTACACTTTATCTGAGAGGTAGATGACCAAACTGTCATTACTTTTCTTGCTTCATAAGTGTTTTGATGGCTGAACCATTTCCCCAGCTTTAAAAAATTGCTTTATTTTTAAACATAACCACTGATCCTTGCATTAGATTCACAGCAACTGAATTGTCTTTCAGGCAATGCTGTCTTGGATATTTTAAATCTTTCTTCTCCAAGAACCTGAACACATCTATGTTCTTTCAGCAAGCAATGTAAACGTTTTCCTATATGTTGATAGATGAAGGTATTTTTAGTTTATTCTGCAATGATTTTTTTTCATGAACTATATCCATGAAGCACTTTATCAATCTCTGTGACAAAATAGTGGCTTTTGGCAGCATTTCCCAATGTCTTTGACAATGATTTTCATGATTTTTATATGGGTTTTGGGATACTGAATTTAACGTGGAGAATGATGCTTCAATCAAAGCTTTGAAATGAATAAAAATGCAGTATATCTAAATGGTTGAGGGAGTTGAAATGATATTCCTGGTGACCAAATTAGAGGGACTAATGGGTGAACTTTGACTCTGGTCATTCCCAATCCATTTCACTGTGAGAGTTTTATATTGAACTCATCATTATTGTAGTCAAACCTGGGTCATTTCCCCTAAATAAATGGCATTTAAACATTTTTCTGCAAGGGGCATATTGATGTTAGATTTTCAGAAGTAGTGATTAGGCCTGATTCTGCATTTAGGAAATGGCATTTTGAATCTTACTAAGCCTGAAACACAAATGAATTCCTTTGCCTCTAAATCTGGCATGCAGACTAGGGTGACCTAGGGAGGTTTCTTACATCAGTGTCCCCAAAGCAAAGTAGGGTTGATTTGGGACTAAGCGTATCTGATTGCATCTTCTCAGCCTCAAGGCCATATTGGTTCTTCTAGGGATTAATAGTTATGAATATGAATTATGTATCTATATGTTTTGTATTTTTTTCCTGGCTGTCGGGGACTAAGTCTAGGGCATTCTCTTGATCATTCAATTACATACACAGGCCCTGAACATGCACATTAGATTAAAAAACCCAATCCAAATCCCAATAGTGCCAAGTAAAAATCACAAAGTCAAAATAAAGGACTTGGTATGGAATATCAAAGAAATATCAATATGGGAGAGAGAGAGGACAGGGGATGGCATGAAATAAAGAGACAACAGAGCATAAATGGAAGGTTTACATACACAACACACACATACACCCACACGCACACACACACACACACACATATATAATATACACACATACATACATACATACCAATAAGGCAACTTCATCAATAAATAAAAGTGGACAAATTATACAAATATTCTTAATATATCTATTTCACAGCTAGCATTTGTTTCAATTTGGGATATGATATCTTTCAAATTTGGTAGTGTTGTGTGATAACATATTGAAGGAGTGTAAAATTATTATTTTAATATTCATTATATCAACCATTTCAGAAGCAGTAGCTAATATAAACTAATGGGTCAACATTAATTATTGCAATAATATTATCATAGGAAATTGTATTACTTGTCCTTTACTCAAAGCATATAGAAGTTCTTCCAGGATGGATCATTTTTAATTTGTTTCCAGATTTTAATAATGCAATGGACACTGTAAAACTATGGAATATTTCCTAATCTTCTTCTACAAGTTCATATCATAAATTCATGGAAAATTTCCAATATGTTGTGAAGAGTCTATGATGGTCAAGACAAGACAAAGAAATTTATATGGAGAATGGAAACTGTCTGGAAGAAATCAATGAAATTCTGGTAAAAGGGAAAAACTTCTTTTTTCCTTATTTCATAAAAAATATGACTTAGAGAAGAAGTCAAAAAAGGAATGATATAGGCAAATAAGAAGAGAGACACAGGTGAGAGAGCTCTTAGGGAGAGAAGGGAGGAGAAGACAGATTTGACTCTCCCAAGCCTCCATAAGACATCTACACTGGAAGAACCAATAACATTTCTCAGATTCTGAGAAATAAAAATATCTATGACTGCAGAAATGTTGAGAAAATAGGACCTTCACAATAAAATACAGACACGTGTCATCTTCTAGGCTGTTAATTCTCTTCAAATTTAGAAAAGAAAAATGTTTCACCCCTCATTTTTCTCCTTTTGAAATTGAAATGCATTTGGAATTTCCCACAGGTGAAACTTGATGCTGTTCTAGTTTCGGTGAACATATGTCCTTCTCTGTCACTATCAAGATAAAGCGTATCCTTCTTGAGGTTTCCTTCCAAAATCTTCCTTGACTTTACTTAGGAACCTTCACTTTCCCTGCCTAATTTGAGTGATGCTGTTTAATATCAGGGCAGCATCTGTCACAGTTTGAATGAGCATTGTCATCTCCCACAGGGTCATGTGTGTGAAGGCTTGGTCATGAGCAGGTGACACAGGTTGGGAAGGTTCTAGAAACTGTGGGAATTGAGTTTTGTTCTAGGAAACACATTCCTGGAGTCAACCTTGAGGTTTGGCTATCTGGTTCAACTTCCTCCAGCACATTCTCTCTCTCTCTCTCTCTCTCTCTCTCTTGTTTGTCTCTGTCTTTTTCTGTTTCTCACTCACACACAAATAAGTAGGATCTTTAAAGATTTCACCCTTATATTCTTACAAAATAATTCCATAAAATTATAAGTGTACCAGCATATCACAGAATTATTTATAAGAACTGGCTAGACATACCTACTGTTCATCGCAAAACACTAATAACCATAATAAGCAAAATGTAGAAAAATTGGAAACCCATTTCAGCATCTAACCCTTGACACCCATTGAACAAAAACATGCAGAATAAAGAAACTATTCAAATAAATGCCATGCTTTACAAACGAGTGGCATCTGAAGTTTGTCAGAGTTAAAGCTGAGAAACCAAAGAATATGCAGTGTTTTGCAAGAGTCTTTTCTGACCAAGAAACCATTTTATTACATGCGAAAATAGAATGAAGTCACCATATTGCATTTGAAAATGAAATATACTTCAGTAACAAAGCCAGAACAAGCTAGATAAACAGACAAGAAACATGCCGACATTATTATGACATTCCATTCTGAAGGAATCCCTAGGCTGAGTTTTCAAATCAAACTGACCCAAGATAGAGCACAGTGCTTCTGCCACATTCTCACATAGGTGACATCAAGTATGTGACTTAAAGTTTTGAATAACGTAACATTACAATGAAACACTAGTTCCATTGCTTCTCAATCAAAGATAATTCACCTTAGGGCTGGGAGCTGACAGAGCAATTCAAGCACTTGCTTTATTAAGTCTGAGAAGTGGGGTTACTAGCTCCAGGGCATCATGGTTCACCAGTCATTCCAGGCACTAAGAAGTCTGAGACCAAGAATCCCATATCAAACTGGCTAGTGAACTCTGATATGGAGAGCCCTGCTTGAAAGAACATGGTGAAGTACAATCAAGGAGATTCCTGACATTAACCTCAGGCCTCCACATGGATACACATACAATTCCACCAACATCATCACTACCACTACTACATCATACATACATATTTCAAACACATACACATGTGTGCTCATGCATGCACATCTGTGTATTGGTGCACATAGATGCGCACATATGATACCCATACATGAACATAAGCATGCACATACACAGACACATACCAACACATGTGAACACACATACACCCACACCACATGTACATACACACATAAAAATGAGCAGTAAAAATAATCCATTGTGTATATTGCAAACTAAACCAAGATCCTATCGGGTTGGCCTTTTTGGGTGAGCCTTATGCAAAATGTTTGGAATGATGCTATAAGTCTAACTAGAGAGGAATCTGAAGCATTTCACCTTTTACAAGAAGATAAATATAAACAGCGGGTTTGTATTAGAGAGATGATCTTTCTTTCTCTCACCTTTGCCTTCCTGGGGACTGAATACAGTACTTATTATATGTTAGGCAATTATCGTACCAATAGGTTGCATCCTTTAGCTGTTATCTATACTCTCAGTACAAGAATAAATGAAACAACTAGGAAAAAGATTTTTGTGAAACGTGAATGGGCAAGTGACAAAGCCGAATGATAAAATAATTAGACTAACACCACCTGTCAAACTGAAAAATAAAGCCAATGTGTAAAGGTGATACTGATAAAGAATGAACAAAACATTTTATTTGTGATTCAAGGAAAATGCATCATTAGGTTTATGTAAGAGAATTTGGTTGAAGTCACATTTGGTAACGAACTTGGACTTTAAATGAGGCATTAGTTAGAAATGTGTGAAGTGGATCCTTTTCTAGAAATGCAACATATCCAGAGGAAGAACTCTGTATTATTTGAAGAACATCTTTAAAGTCTATACCCTCACAGGAAAGAGAACTTTGCTTCAAACTCTGTTTTAAAACCATAGCAGTATAACCAAGGTATTAGCATAAAGACAGACAGATGACTCAATAGCACAGAGTTGTAAGTATCATATGGGCAACCTTTGTTAAGTATATCAATAAAACAGAATGACCAGTGTGGACAAATATTAGAACAAATATGACTGTACCATTATACACGCGGATGTACGTGTTACTTTGCAAGATGGGCAATGCCTTTGTAACGAGTGTTGCCAACCTAACTCTTTTTAGTATTTAGAACATGAACTTTGATCTTTATATATAGTATGCATAGTATTTAAATAAGAATAGATTATATTCTTAAAGAGAAAACATGAAACTTCTAGACATTAGAATAAATTGTGAGATAAAAATCTCTCTGATTTTGACTTTCATTAAATAAGATGTGAATCATAAATGGAAAAAAATCCATACCCTCATCAAAATAGAAAGCACTATTTTCAGAGACAATGTTAAAATAGAAAAGGACTTACACCTAAATATGTACATGTTTCATACTACAGAAGAGTAAGCAACTAATTTGTTAAAATAGCTTTCATTCTCCCACTCTCTGACAATTCCACATGTTCATATAAACTGCATATTTCAATTCCAAACTCTCTTCAATCTCCCTCTCACACAATTATCCCCAAGTTCTACCCTACTAGAACTTTCTCACATTCAAATTTCAAAGCATTGACCTTTATGGAATTGTTTCCTAAAATGTATTCACACATTAATAAGCCAGCAGGCAAAGTTGATCACTTGCTCAAAATAAGGGTACCGAATAAATAAAAATGAGTGATAGAAAATATTTATCTTTATGTTTCCAATTCTGGTGTAAAAGCAGTTAATGTAAATGGGAAGGAAATGTGAAATGTGTTTAAAATTACAATATGAAGTATATGGTGAATAATTTAAAATAAATTATGTAAGTACTATTACTATGAAGGAAAGATAAATATCATTTAGGTAAAATATTCCTGAACTTTTCAAAGTTTTATACATATATGCAGTGAACCTTAATAAAAAACATAAATTCCAAACACATGATACATTTCTAAAACATGTTACATTTTAGAATTCAAAAGGTATAAGAGTAGGAGGAAGATTGGTAGGGTTGAAGAAGGGTTGCCAGGAAAAAAGGGAGTAGGACATATCTGGGCTTAATATGTGAGAATAACACAAATTCATTATATTCATGTATGAAATGCTAAAATCATACATGAAAAAATAATATGTGATAGTCATTAAATCTGTTATATTAAAATAATTATTATTTGTATATTAAGATATATATGTAAGGATAATATAAAGATATATCACATTAACACTAAAATAAGGAAAGTTTGATGATTATAAACTGAAAGGAATGAGCATTCATAGTAAATTTTAAAAGCAGTAAAATATATTCAGAGACAGAAAATTTTATATTGGAATTAAGGTAAGAATCAACATGCTAATTTTTCTGAAGATCAGCAGAAAAATAATATATACAAAAGGTTATGGTAAAACCACTAGATAAATTGGAACCAATATTTTAAAAATCAGATCAGAAACTTTACAACTTTGTTAAATGAGATAGATCATGGATACCATTCTTTCCAGAAACTGAGTAAATATAAACAAAAGGACTCCAAGAATCAAGAAAATACAAAGCAAAATACAAGGTGCAACACACAATAAATATTAAAGTTGGAAAATAGAAATAGTCTGGATCCCTTGCCTCCAAGGATCTTGGTGTTTTTAGCCGATGTTAGACTTTGTGAGGTCAATAGTGTGATGGACATGGCGCAGGGCATGCAAAGTCCTATGCTTAAGGGGAACACGAGAAAGGGTTCAGGGAAATGCCACTGGGTCCTTTTGCGTCATCAGAAAGGAGGACCATGAGGAGAGTTAGGCATACGCAATAAAGGACTCTCTGGGAATTGGGGGGGAGGTACTGGGAGATGGGGAGGGAGGGAGGGGGAGCAGGGGGTTCGGGGGGAGGAGGAGGGGGGAGGGAACTGGTCTACCTATTAAGTTTGTATGAGCGGAAATAATAATAAAAATGTTATATAAAAAAAAAGAAATAGTCTGGATCAAAGTACTTTCTCAGAAATCTAATGAAGGCAGAGGAAGCTACTTGAATGTAAAGCCAGAAACAGTGAAATGAACGTTGTGTACAAGCTGTGAGATGCTTTAGCAGGTAAGAGTGTTTGCAGCCAAGTTTGACACTCTGAGCTTGATCCCTAACTCCACCATGCTGTCCTTTGACCTCTGCACATATCTCATGGAAATGATGCATAAACACACACACACATACACACACACACACACACACACACACACACACACACACACACTCACACACACACACACGGAAACATGCATTGCAACTTCTGCTTTCATGTCATAATTAATAAATTGTTCCTTTTCCGCGCTATCCTCTGGATTTTTGTTTGTTTCTTTGTTTGCTTATTTTTGAGAGTCTCATGGAGTTTAAATTGTCAAAGCCTTGAACTCCTAATCTTTCTGGCTCTGTCTCTAAAGTGCTGGGATTACAGTCATGGTCCACTGTACCCTAAAATATCACATTTTGTAATCTTAAGGTTTCTGCTGCTGTTCCTCAAGCACAATTTATTTCAGATCTATCTACTCGCTCAGAAAAACCTTTCAGCCTGACACCATGACAAACAAACATAAAATCTTGAATGGGCATATTTTGTTGGCACAACTTAATACTGGTCTCATATTCACTTTTTTAAATTTTTGTTTGTCTGGAGGAAAAGCATTGTCATGCTACCAACTTGTATCATTTCAGAAATGGAGTTTTTAAAATTTAGGAATTAATAGTTTTTAAATGATCAATTAAATGATTAATTATATTAGGTATGATTTGGGGGGAATTTATCTCCCATGAGTTTTATTGCCCACACACCTTGATCACAGGGAATGCTTTGCCAATCAAATAATCTCATAGTCTCAAATAAGGTTGTGAATTAGTGGACTGCACTATATAACTGTTGTGTCATACACGGGCTTGGCATAAGTCCTTCAAAGCAAAGTCCCCAAACAAAAAAGGAAGCAAGTTGTGTTGAATGTAAAAGGACCTCCCTGCTTCATGGCTACCTTACAGACAAAAATCAGGAGAGAGAAGCAAAACCTTTTAACTGCTAATGAGCTTTCAAGACCCTCAACTTTATATGGTGACAAAATACATCGCGATACATCAAAGTTATCTCTCACCAACTTGATTGAAGATTATTGGCACAAGAAAGTTTTCTGAATGAAGGTTTCAGGGAAAAATAAGTTCCTGTAGGTTTTGCCAATGTTTACAGAAAATTGTTTTGAAAACAGAAGAAAATTAATATGACAAATGTAATCTCTGTAATAGGTTTAGTTCTAGAATTATTACAAAATGTACTTTTCTGATTATTTCTCATTTTATTAGCTTCATTACCTACAATAACCAACCTAAGTCTACTGTTGACTATATTTTGTTTTGTTTTTTTCCAGTAATTTGAGAATCCATACATTTGGGAGAGGGTAGAGAAATAAAGTCCGATTTGCATTGCTCATCTATTCCCTCTTGCAGTGCTTTTTGCCAGAGGCAAGCACTTGCAATTATGCTCCGAGAGATTGCCTGGTGTTTATTTCCATAAACATAAACAGTAGACTCACACTGCAGTCCTGATTATCATTTTTAGCATTTTCTCTCAAATCCTAAAGATGGTTCCTCTCAGTCTATCACGGATATTTTATAATTTTATCTATAAACATTTCTTCATGTAAATTTTAAAAACAATTTTTTATTCTAATTTTTGTTCGAATTTCTCATGATGTTATTGATTTTGTTTGGAAATTCAAAAGCAATCTAAAATATGTTTTACAACCTACATATAGATCACTGAAATACACACAAAAGGATACATGAATGTAGCATTCTAAAATTGATATAGAAACTCAATTTCCTTGAGTTAAAAAAAGCCATAAAATAAAAGGTCTTTAAATATAGTGTTTATAGAAGGAAGACATAATTGTAACACAGTATTTAATAAATCACTCTAAAGTGAAAGCAAGGGAAATCAACTATCACATTAAAAGCACACTATACCACCTTTAGATACTTTCACCTTTCCGCTTGTCTTTCCTTCCGCCTTCCCAGCACCCTCTGGGGTCCTAAGTAACTTCAGTATTGTTGTTCAAGGTAATCGATTCTTGTATTTTGTCTATTGTCATAGAACTTAAGTATCTCTGTACACTATAGTTTATTTTGCCTCATAATGACCTTTATGTAAGTTGAAATTACATTATTCATTATTATTTAGATTGGATTCTTTATCTCAATCTTAATTTTGCATGATTCATTACGTTATATATAGACAGTTTGTTCATGCTACGGCACACCTTTTGGTAGACAAATTACTGGAAATAAAATCTCTTCATTGCATTCAATTCTGGTACATGACGGACGCTAAGTGGATCTGGAAGTTCCACAATGATATAAACCCCACAAGTGTTCCAATGTTCTTCCATGTTGCATACATGGTCAGTGATCCATCCACATAAATACATGTTTTTCGTTTTGTGAAGTGTACTGTGTTTTCACATTTTGCTTTTTGCCTTGTATTCCTTTCTTTAAAAATTATTATTTATTTGTTGAGGGGCTGCATGCATGACATGTGTGTCTGAGGATAATTTCCGTTATCCAGTTTTTTCTCATTACCTTATTGAAGTAAGATCTTGTATTAGTTGTTACAAGGGAATGGAAGCAATTCTGCTCTCTCTGTCTTCCCTCTGGCCACAGGAGTGATGAGTTTGCAAACACATAGCTCTGTATTTGACTTTTCTTTTCCTAATGTAGTTTCATGGATGGAGCTCAAGTTACCAGGATTGCTTGGAAAATACTTTTAACCTCTGATCCATTTTTTCCAAACCTTAGTGCATATTTTTGATGGAGAAAGCATTCCACAACAATTCTGATTTTTTTCTATTTTAAATTTGTTCTGATTTCTTTTATTGAAACATGGAAATTTGAGTATATTCATTTTTGGAATGCCTGTTAGTCTTATTTCAATGTTTCTATGTCAATGCAGTCTTATTTAATACTGATTTATAGGAATTACTTAAGTTGTGGATCTGTATATTCATGAATGGCATTTTTTCCATTCTGTTTCTTGACTTTTTCACTATTTCACTGTTGTCTGTAAATTAAAAAGGTTGTATTATTTCTATATAATAAACATCTGTCATCTTCTTTGAAGACATTGTTCTGCTTTGAAGCTATTATCTGCAACTTCATTTATTATAATTCTTTAAAAATCATTATTATTTTCTCAGGGCATTTTGCCTGTATTTTTGAAGGAACATATTCATGGATTTGGTCTTGGTAATCCAATTATATGCATTTTCCTTCCATATATTTACTATTCCCTGAATAACTACTTTAAATGAGACTTTTCTCTAGGGACATATGCTGCCATTTTTTGTCATAAGTAAAGGGTCTGTGTAACTTTAGATACGTTACTAAGCTCTACTCTGTTACATTAATTCGCTATTCCTTTCTATATGTATAAATTAACATTTAAAACTTTTTTCCGTCTATTTTAGTGCAAAACCCAAAGTTAATTGTCAAGTGAGTTTGATCACTGACACATGCTTTTAGACACAAACACACACATACATACAAATTTATCTGTAAATTCACTTCATACATATTTACACATAAATGGACATATATTAAGATTACATAAAGATTAAACTCTTTATGAATGTAGATTGCAAGAAAGAACATACTGTATGAAATTAAAAATACACAGAGGAAAATAGTTTTGTTATGCTAGTGCACAGCCAAATGAACACAGGTTAAAGTAATTTCCTGTGCATTTCAGCCAACTAGGAAAAGTAAATTTGGAAGTTTTACATGTAAAGAAATGATAATAACATCTAAGAATGTGCCTCAATTGATAGAGAACTTGTCTATCTTGTGCAAAATTCTAAGCTGAATTCCCAGCACCTTATAAACCTGGCAGAGTACTACATGCTTCTAATCCCACCAGTCAAGAGATTGGGGCAGGTGGATGAGGCAGTCAAAAGATTTATTCAATGCTTTTATAACCTTAACTAGTGACTGGATTATATAAGACATTGTCAGTAAATCAGAAAACTCACAGAAGAAAGCAAGATAGCAAGAAAGGAAGAAGGGACAATGGAAGGAAGGGAAGAAGGGAGGAAGGGAAGAATGGAGGAATGGAGGAGGGAAGGAGGCAAGGAGGGAGGACGGGAGGGAGGGAGGAGGGAAGGAGGCAAGGAGGGAAGAAGGGAGGGAGGGAGGAAAGGACGGAGGGAGGAAGGGAGAGAGGAAGGAAGGGAGAGAGGGAGGAAGGAGGAGGGAAAGAAAACAGAAAGAAAAATGGGAAGAAATAGAGACTGAATAAATATTATACAATGCATAATTACATAAAATAGTACTTCTTGTTTCAGAGAAATGTTCCAAAATTGAGGTTAGAGCCTCTTTATTCTTATATTTACATGGAAATATTTGGAAGCATAATAATACTGTTAACTTGTATAAGTGACAAGTTTCAGGTATAACTTAAAACAAATTAATTTCTAAAACAGTGTATCAGATAGCTAGATTGGTTGATGAATTTGAAGAAAATTGGCTTCTATTTTTTAGCATCTCATAGATTTTTACAGACCGTGTCCTCTCCAGGAAGTACTGCAATATTTGCTCAAGGTTTTTATTAAATCATTTCACCAAGTCCTTGAGATTAGCTCTCTCTCTTCCTGACCTACCGTTCTGTCAACATGTACACTGACAAACATTATCATTTTGTCCTTTTAATTTTTTTGTTTAAAATTAAAAATTTTCTTTGTCTTCAAGTCATGAACTTCATTACAATAGGGCACAAGGCTATGTGATCTTGAGTTCATTAGATACTGCTGGTGAGGCTAACTCTGAAATTTTCCTTGAAGCATGTTTTATAGCTATGCTAATAGTTATGTTTTCTTCTTCTTGTTTAATTTCTTCTGACACTGCAGTATAATGTTTTTTAGTGAACACATTTCATTACTTGGCGTTAATGCATCTGTGCATATTGCCTTCTGGATATCTTCCCTCCAAACTCTCTCTAACCCATCTCTGACAGCTGTTTTTCTTCCTTACAAATCACTTCCTTGTAGTAATAGCTTTTATTCAATTTTGTGTTCCACTGTGTGAGCCAGGGTGATCTGAGAGGTCAAAATCGTGTTGGAAGGAAACATTTCAATCTAGTGGGCTCAGGGGTAGACACTCCCCTGGATATTGTATGAGTCTATCTCTCTCCCATAATCTGTCTTCAATAGTGCAGCAGGAAGTGACTTGGGATTCAGGAGTCCCTCACTGTCAATTTGCTGCTCTGTGTCTTTTTTTTAGGCCTAATGCTGGGGATCACAGCTGTTGTGAGCTCTGATTGTCACCCTAGATCATGCTTACCACTATTAATAATTTTCTCTCTTTCCCTTTTTTAAGTTTTATTATTATTATTATTTATTCAACTGTGTGCATGTGCGTGTATATGTGCGCGTGTGTGTGTGTGTGTATCTGTGTATGTGTTGAACCACAGACAAATTTGCGAACCACCATGGACGCCTCCACCTCCTTGTGCCCCGGGATTCACAGGCTCCGCCCTACCAGGACCAGAAGCGCAGGCCACCCCCGCTTCCGCCTGGCGTCTATACGTGGGATCTGGGATCCGAACTCAGGACCTTCTGCCTGCAAGGCGGAGGCTTAACCCCTGAGCCACCTCTCCAGCCCACTTTCCCTTTTTTTTTTAACATTTTTTATTATTATTTCTGCTCATACAAACTTAATAGATACACCACTTCCCTCCCTCCCTTCTCCTCCCCACCACCCCCTGTTCCCCCTCCCCTCACCCATCTCTCTTTCCCTTTCTATCTTACATTGTTTCTAACCTGTGGTGCACACTGAACTCTTAGCTTTGTGAAACAAGTAAAAATGTCATAACATTTGTTCTCTTTGTTCTCTTATTACTGCATCTTCTACACCTATGAACACGGGATTCCTCCTTGTTTACCACAAGGGAAATTTCTCCGAGGCCGAGGATATGCAGCAGAGAGCTTGATGATATGTAGATATGACCAAGCAACTGAGGTAGGTTATCCCTTCAATATTGGGGTTTGGGAAAGGTTAGAGCATCAGGTGGGGTTTCTCCGTTGTGTAACAGGCCTACTATTTAATCATACAGCAGATCGATCCCCCCAAAACAGTCCAAATACTACTACACCACAGGCCGTGTGTGTCTGCAAGTTGGTCGTACCATTGATAGACTTCACAATTGGATCACTGATGAGGTCTTCCCTTCCTCAGAAGCCTGCACAGCATCCTTCAACCCTACTAAAGCTAGCTGGCCAGGCAAATGGTTTCGTCTCGTTCCAGGGGGATTTTTCCGTGTATTCATTCAGAGTGCATGTTGGCTTCAACAACAGGGTCTCTTCAAGTAGTTCTCATGCTCTACCAGGAGGAATTGTAAGACCTGTATTAGAAGGGGGTTCTCCAAGGTTTCTCGGACCAAAACTTCTATGAACATATATCACTCACATGCACTGGCGCTGTGGGTTTTGTTTAATAGCCTGTCGTTCTGCAGAATCCACCTTCTCCAGCTTTGTATGGTATTTGACTCAAACTCTGTCTTTTTCTTTTATTATTATTATTTCCGCCCATACAACCTTAACAGTTACACCGGTCCCCTCCCTCCCTCCACCTCCCTCCGACACCCCTGTTCCCCCCTCTCCCACCCCCCTCCCCATCCACCAGTGGTTTCCCCCTCCCAATCCCTGGAGCATCCTTTAATGTGCATGCCAAACTCTCCTCTGGGTCCTCCTCTCCGATGAGGTGCAAGGACTCAGGGGCATTTCCCAGAATCCTGTGTTCCCCTTGAGCATAGGAACACTACTGTGACTGTCAGTCACTAGGCCTCCAAGGATCCTAGTGCCTTTAGTCCATGCTAGACTTTGTGGGGTCAATAATGTGTTGGACATAGCGCGGGTCATACAAAGTCCAATTATGATTGTTTCGACACTAACTTGTGTGGAGTATCTTGCATATCATTGCTCCTCCCAACTTTGTGCTCTTACAATCTTACCGCCCCCTCTTCCGCAAATTTCCTTGAGCTTCAGGATGGGGAGAGATTAGTCTAGCCTAGTTCCAGGTGGTTGATATAGAGTCTCTGAAGTTCTGGATTATGGTTCATTGATTTTCTTTCCCAGTTTTGCTGCTTCTGCAATGCTCTTGGCTCCATCCTGATGGGTATTGGATGTCACCCCCTGGCCAGAGATAAAAACCTGTTAAATTAGAGTCTTGTTGTAAGAGTATATTCAAAGGTAGATGGAATAAAAGTAGAAGACCACGGTGAGAGAGGGGTCAATCACCCATTTGCAAAATGGTTACTTTCTATCTGGCAGCCTATATGCCCTCCCCTTCTGGTGAGACCATACCCCATCAGTTGCAAATGATCAGGAAGGAAACTTAACTAGATGTCTCATTACTTACTTGCAGTCCTTGATGGTGCCCTATTTTCTCTGCTGCAACATGGTCCCCTCTCGCCTGGTTTCTGGTGGGGCCCTCCTTCCCCCTCCCTCCTGTTTATAATCTTTACAATTACTGTAGGTATTACAGAGATTTGTCTTTGAGTGTCTCTAAGTGGGTCAAACTCTGTCTTTTTTAAAATTGTGTTACAAGAGAGCAGGATTCTGTGTGATTTTAAACCCCCCAAATTTGTTAACCTCTCTACTTTCCCCGTTTTCTTGGCCATGTTGTCCCCCCCAAATATTCCTCTTTTCAACATCCCTTAGCCTACACACTGCTGCTCCCCTTCACAAGGAACACTCCCCATATAGGCCTTTTCCAGTTTTCTGGTTAGTGGAGGTACTTCATTTTGTGCACATGAACCTTTTGAGTCAAGTTTAAGATATGCATATGAATAGGAAAATACATCATTTATACAGGTTTCACCTCTCTTGATAATAAAATTTTGTTAAAAGCCATCCATTTATTTGTAACTTCTGGAATTTTGTTTTTCCTTTGTCATTGCATAGAATACCATTGTGTATAGGTACCACAATTTTTTTTTATTATCCATTCATTATTTGACACATATCTAGTCTCATTTTGTTTCCTAGTAGTAGAGCAGCAATGAATGTGAATGCTTATTTGTCTCTTCTGTAGAACATGAATTCCCTTGAGTACCTGGATAGAGGTAGTATTGACAGATCATATGTTATTACTATTTCTAGTCCTTTTGGAAACTCTCCAAACTGATTTCAGAAGTAATTGCATGAGTTTATTCTCTCTCCAAAAGAGAATAAGGGGCCAGTACACATTTCCTCTTCTGTCTTGGTTTCTCTCATGTCTCTCTGTGTGTGTGTGTGTGTCTCTCTCTCCTTCTCTCTCTCTCTCTCTCTCTCTCTCTCTCACACACACACACACACACACACACACACACAAATTCCTTAGAGCTGATAAATACTTAAGAACAAAATGGTAAGGTGCTAGCTCGATATAAAGCTGTCAAATTGAAAATAGTTGAGCTCTGGGCGCACTTATAATGAGTAACTCAATCACACACTGGGCAAGCTTGTGTAATACTGGTCGATATGAGCAAAACCTGCACATAGTGGGTGGGATCATTCCCTGTGTAGCTGAAGAAGATGGGGGATAAAGTTGTTTAATAATCTGATTTTCTTTTCAGTTTTGCTGCTCCTGCAATACCATAATTCAGAACATCAGAGACTCTATATCAACCACCTGGGATCAGGCCTGCCTAATCTTTCTGCATCCTGAAGCTCAGGGAAATTTGCGGAAGAGGGGGTGGTAAGATTGTAAGAGCACAAGGATTGGGAGGAGTCATGATATGCAAGATACTCCACACAAGTTAGGGCGGAAGCAATCATAATAGGACTCTGCATGATCTGCACAATAACCAACATATCATTGACCCCTCAAAGTCTAGCATGGACTAAAGGCACTAGGATCCTTAGAAGCAAGGGATTAACAGCCACAATAGTGTTCCTATACTTACGGGGAACATATGAAAGAGTTCTAGAAAATGCCAGAGTCCTTACACTCATCAGGGAGGAGGACCCAGAGGAAAGTTTGACATACACATTAAAGGATGCTTCAGAGATGGGGGAAGGGGGCACTGGGAGAAAGGGAGGGAGGGGGGAAAGGAAGGGGAAAAGGGGACAGGGAACAGGGAAGTCCAGGGAGGGGTGGAGGGAGGGAGGGGACAGGGGTCCTATTACGTTTGTATGAGCGGAAAAATAAATAAATAAATTAAAAAAATAATTTGATATTTTTCAGCAAACTTAGCAGAGCCTCAGCCTGGCAAGTGAGCTTTGCCCCTCTCTCAACAATCTCTGAAAATAAAGTTTGGCCAGTTCCTTAACTCCTAGTGTTGAAACATATTTTCCTGCAAAGACAAACTAAAAAATGTAACCAGATATCAGAAGAAACAATAAAACTCCCTTGTTCTCTTCAGTAACACGTAGAAAAGCTGTAACAGAATTAACGGAAAACTTTTAGCTTTTCTATGTTAAAAACAATAAAAGCATACTGAAAAAGAAATAAAAGAAGCTACTCCATTAACATTCATGGGAAAAAACTCTAAGAAAAATTTTGTCAATAAAATGAAACATGGTTACAATAACATGCCAAAACACTTCAGAAAGAGTCTGAGGAAGACACTAGAAGACAGAAAGATTTCTAGTGCTCCAAGATTGGAAGAACTAATATTGTGAAAATGGCTATTTTACCAAAAGTAACCTGTAGATTCAATGTACTACTCATAAAAATTCCATGCCCATTACTCGCAGATGTACAAAAGTAATATTTATAATTATATTACTTTGGAGGACCAAAGATGGCTTAAGTGATTCTGATTTAAATGAATATAGTAGATAATGTCAGGCCTAATTTCAAGTTATACTAAAAATCCATATTATTAAAACAGTATGACCTTGATACATAAACAAACACGTTTATCAATGAAATATAATAGATGACCCAAATGCAAATCTGTACAATTACAATTGTTTGATTTTTCATAAGGAAACAAAAAATATACACGGAAAAAGTATGGTATCTTCAACAAGCACTGAGGAGAAAAGTGTATAATGACACGCAGAAGATAGAAAATTGATCCATATCATTCCTTTTGCTCATAACTCCACTTCTAATATCTCAAAAACCTCATCTTAAGATTTGATATGTTGAAACTTGGGAGGGCAGTAGGATCCTTATTGGCCAGGGGTTAGACAGATATGACAGAATTTCTACATTAGTGGACGGCCCAAGGAGGGACCCCAAGATATGCCACAGAATCCTGAACCTTCACTAGTGTAGACAATTCGGAGGAAACTTCAGGGCTCATATAGGCTGATGTTCTGGACAGTGAGAGGGAGAGGGCAGGAAATATAAAGAGAGCATAAGGAGGAAAGGGGGGAAGGAGAGAGAGAGATATGAGAGGAGGATGAGGGGATAGAATGAGTGAGGGGAGGGAGGAGGAGAAAGTAGGAGGGTAATGAGGGTATCCACCCATTTAGTTTGTATGACTAGGCAAAAAATAAAATAAAAGAAATTGCAAGAAGAAACTGTAGGAATTATAATTCAACATAGAGGCTTTATAATTAAGATTTTCATAACTCGTGCAATGAAAAAAATAAAACAAATGGAATGTCATGAGACCTTAAGTTTTCTATACAACAAAACAAACTGTCAATAACATGAAAAGATAGTCACGGAATGGGAGAAAAGTCTTTACCAGCTATTTCTCTAACAGTATTCAAAAACTCAAAAAGATAAATATCAAGAAATGATGTAATCCCATTTTAAAATGTTTACTCTTAAGCTAGAGAGTTCTCCAAAGAAGAAAAAAATGTGCAGAAACCCTTTAAAAAGCGTTTGTAATACCCTTGGCCATCATGGAAATTTAGATATTATGAGCCAATCTCACCCAAATCAGAATGAGCATCATTTTGCCTTTTCTTTTTGAAAGGGAGTTTTTAGTTTAAAGCCCATGATAGCCTCAAACTCACGATCTGAATCACTCGCCCTACCCAGGGACAATATTCCAGATATACACCTTTCAATTTTATCAATGAGTAATTCTTTACAATATTCTGTGTGCATTAAAGCATTATGTGTGTATATCAGTATTTGTAATGAATGATGATACTTTTATTCCATATTTATTCTACCTTTTTATTAGTAATCCCAATTTCTCTACAGTTACCTTGGTCAAAAAGGTGTTTGGTGTTTAATTAATTCATCATCCACAACTCTGTTACCTGTTCCATTTTTATCTGATTGATATTTGCTGTAGTTTCTAATGCTTCAGTTAGATTAACTTAAATCTTATGATTTGTCAAATCTTCTGAGATGTACATTTCTGACTACATTGCATACGCTCTGATTTTGATGTGTTTGGTCTTGCGTTTTGACATTTGTAGTATCATTTAGCGCAAGATATTTACTTAAGATCATTTTGAGTTGCTAAATACCAAAGAGTCACCGAGGTCCTAGCTGGATAGTTCTTTACTATCATTATGTCTCTAATGTCTTGAAACAATGATATTTTGCGGTTTCCTAATTGTTCTGAGCATTAGACTTGCTCTAAATTGCTCATTGTACCACCATCCCTAAGAATGTGGAGTTCCAAAAAATTCCCTAAATGTGTATAATTTGTCATATATTTTTAGGAAAATGACCCATAAAAATATCTGTGGATCACTCGCTGCTTTTATTTGCCTCCTGTAGATTAATATAAAAAAGGAGACTTTTTCAGGATGCTTGAATTGACATTTCCAATTGTGTTAGCATATATTTCTAGCAAAAATGCAACTGAACAACATTTTAATACAAAATCCTAAAATGTAGTATAAGAAAAACCCAATTTACTGTAAACTATCTGTTTTTTAAACAATATTGCACTTTGTACTTAGCCTCTGTATACCGTTTGCAACTGAAGATTTTCTAATATAATTATTCTCTTAGTTCAATCATTTTGTGTCCACGTACTCTATTCATTAACATGATATGTAAAACTGCATATATAGATCATGTACAAATGATTGCATTGGTGTATATAAACTCCTGTGTTATCAAATGTTTATTTTTAGTAATAAAGTAATATGTTTCATTTCATGACTGTAATGACATATAGCTAGGTGAGGGGAATCATCATTGGTTTTGGTCTGTACCTTAACGAAAATCACTGCATGGAATTTATCACATTTGGAGAGATGATACATTAAAACAGGACTTTCGCATTATGTTACATGTGGTCCCTTCCAAGATAAGTATATTTAAGTCTCATAATATTTCAAAGTAAATTGGGAAGTTAGTAAAGATAGTAGCAGATGATACAATCAGGGAGATAATAGAAGATGGAGGAAAGTGTAGATCAAACCCACATAATCCTTTGGTCATGAAATGTGATGTACGATTTAATCTTTAATCCAAAAACATGCACATTTCTTCATACTGAAAAAGACAAAGTTAATTCACTGAAAGACTAGATAACTAGTTGCTTTAGTATTCTTTCTATATGTCTTCCATTTTTTTTCAGATTTATAGGTAACTTTTTATTTCTTTTCATGTTAGTTAATTGTCTTTTTTGAAGGATAGACTCTCCATAGTCAAACCAGCAAGTTTGCTTGTCCTTTATAGATTTCATGGTACTTTGTCAAAGTCATGCGTAAAGTCGTAGAAGTAATGTTATATTCTTAGTCTGCTGACAATTTTCATTTTGAGTATATATAACACATCATATGATTGATGTATAGATACTATATTTTTATCAAGTTTTTATCATCAATTGCATTAATAACATTAAAATATTAAAATAGTTTTTGAGACCTCAACTTAACTTAGCACCCAATTACTTGACTTAGATAGCACCCAATTACTTATATATTACTGTATTTATCTGGTGTATGTTTTCTTGAACGTTTTATTGCCATATTCATAAAAGACTTAAAGCATTAGTTGTACACATATAGTTTTGTCATTATGAAGCACTGATGCACTGAATGAATATGGTCTGTTCTTGTTTATTCTGAAAGTGAACGAAGATAAACTAATTTTACCTCATTAAGATGCTTGCTACTATTAAACAGCAAAAACATTTGAGCCTGGTAAAATCTTGAGGCAGGTCAGTAATAAACTGAATTTCCAGAGTGCTTTGATTTTTGAGATTCTTGTTTACTTGTGTAAGTTTTGGTAGTTTGTATCTTTTGAGGAATTTATTCATTTAAGGTGTGTGCTGCAGTTGCTTCTATTATTTGAATTCTTATCCTGGGGGTGGGAGGGATTACATGGTCAGTCCCTCTTCTGGCAGAGAACCCATGGTGGTAGGCATGGACTCTGAAGCAGGAGGCAGATTCACATTTCCACAGCCTTCTGGAAGCAGACAGAAGTCAGAAAAGAAGCAAAACTATACAACCCATCCCTTAGCTCACCCAGAGAGCTTACCTTGTTCCTGCAAGGTTATACCTCCTAAAGAGCCCATTACTTTTCCAAAAATCCCACAATCTAGGAGCCAGGCATTCAAACACATGACTCGTATGAACAATTGACATTCAAACTATTACATTGTGTTATCAAATTTTTGAGCGCTGGTTTTCCAGCAGTAACTTTCCATCAATTTAGTTAATACTAAGTTTTACAAATAGCTGTTTTGTACTTCTTTTCTTTTCCCCACTTTTTTCATTGGTGAATTTTGCTCTTTGATAAACTAGTATGTGTGTGTGTGTGTGTGTGTGTGTGTGTGTGTGTGTGTATTTACTTTCTACCTTTTCTTACCTTCATCTTTATCCCTGCTAGTTCTCCTTCCTTACAAGTTTCTGTCCCAAATTCATGCTCTTTTGTTTAACTTTTAATATATACATAAGCACTATAAAAATTTCATTCTAAATATGTTTTGTGGCCACAACAAATCTTAGGATTTGAACTTTGATCTTGATTTATATCACGATATTTTGAATTTTCTTCAAATTTTCCTATTTTTTGTTTTATTGATCTGCAACTCATAAATAAAATTATGTACATTTAAAGTATATATTTAGGTAATTTGATTTTCATATAGAATGTGAAATTATTATAATTGTGACTATTATATTTAATTGTTCTTATAGTTTCTATGATGATTTGATATTTTAAAGTATTTTACTGCCTTAGAAACTTCATGTATGATGTAATGAAATATAAACTGTAATCATTCTCAAATCAATTGATGTTAATAATTGTGCATCACACATAGTGAATTTAACAAAGTTCAAAGAATTCTAATACTTGCACCTCAATTCCTAACAATCATTGATTTCTTAGCACTTTTATTCTGTTGTTGAGTTGTCTCTGTTCCCGAGATATTAGTCATAACAACTCCTACTCTTTTTGATATGCAGGTATTTTCTCCTACCGTTCTTAGAGTGCTTTTTATGTTGTTTCTTTCCTTTAGTTTATAGATGCTTTCTAAATTTGACACAATCACACAGGTGTATATTAACTTTCATCATAGCACTTTTAGAGTTATATCTAGAAAAAAATTTTTACCAAATGTACATTAAGAAGTTTTACTTCTCAATGTTTTTGTGACATATTTCCTAGTACTTTTACATTCTATATTTACTGTGTTAATCCATTGTAGTTGAATGTTCTACAAGATGTGAGATGTAAATCTAGTTTATTTTACTTCCTGTGAATATACACTTATGCTATCATCATTTAGTAAATAAATACCCTTCATTGTACATGGTTTTTCTTCTTAAAATCTGTTAAGCATATATTTTAGAATTTATTCCTGTCTTCTCTATTCCATCCTGTTTTTATATCTGTATTGAAGTGTTTTGTTTACTCTAGTTTTATGTATATATTGCAACAAGAAGAGGTGATATTACTGTCTGCCATTATTCTTCCTGCTGAAAAATGTTTTGGCTATTAAGAATCTTCTGTCATTTCCCATATGTATTAGTTAGGGTTCTCTAGAGTCACGGAATTCACAGAATGAATATATATATATATATAATATATATATATATATAAAATATATATAGGAAATTTATTGAGTTAGCTTACAGATATGGCCGAGGTAGTCCAGCAAAGGCTGCCAGTAGCTGAGGTAGTCCAACGATGGCTGCCAGTAGCCGAGGTAGTTCCAACGATGACTTCCAGTAGCCGAGGTAGTTCCAATGATGGCTGCCAATAGCTAGCTCCTCAGTTCGGTAGTCAAGTGGGTGATGGCTGAAGGCTTGAAAACTAAAGTCTTAGTCTCGTCAAAGGCTAGAAGGTCAAAGAAACCGGGCTGCAGGAAGGAAGAATGATTCCTAGCACAGTGGCAAGAAGGCGATCTGTTCTCTTTGGTGGCAGTATTGGGAGAATCCTTTGAGAGCTTTGGAGTTCTGATAGGATTTGGGGAGTGTATACTCCTTTCAAGTAGTCTCAGCTGATTCTTTCCAGAGGTGGTCTCAGCCCAGCTTAGTTAATACCAGGTGTTGACACCCAGGCTTAACTATCACACCATACGTGTGAAATTTAAAATTTTCATTTACTGTGTCTGTAAAGCATGTCACTAACATATTTATAAGTAAAATTTCATTGAATCTGTAAATAATTTTGGGAACTGTGGACATTTTTAACAATATTGATTGCTCCAAATCATGAATGCATGATACATTCATATTTGTGTGTGGTCCTCTTCATTTCCGTCATCAGCATTTTCTAATTCTCTGTGTAAATATTAGAATCTGCAGATTTCTCCTACCATTCTTTGAGTGCATTTTATGTTTATTGTGGAATGTAGATATAAAAGTAGATAGACAGATAGAAAGATAGATAGATAAATGCATTCTGGTAATCAATTACTATTATATTGTGTATCTTACTGTTTCATTTTATTAGTGAGCCTCATGTATTCTAGAATCACATTAGATTTATATCAATCAGCTTTGACAGAAATAGCTATTGTAAGTAAACTAGTGGTTGAAACTAGGTAGAAGCAAATTCCAGTTTTGTTCCAATTGGACTATGTAGGATTTGATCTTTCGATTTTTCCATTAACCTGATTTTCTCTGCTCATCTTTATAATTAGCAAATATGAAAGTGCTACTAAATCAAATATTTACAATGTGTCACAATCACTCATCCATAAGTCAAGAAACCAAGGAAAATAAGGAGAGAGTGAGAGAGAGAGAAAGAGAGAGAAAGAGAGAGAATGACAAAAGCATGCACGTCAGTGCCCTGATGAATGGGTAAATGTCAGAGAACTTTCAAACATTAACTCTCTCCTTCCAACATGGAGGCTTCTGGGGAGTGAGCTGAGGTTAACAGGTTTGTCAGTCTCACCTGCAGAGTCATCTCTCAGGTCCACAGAAATATCACCATGAGCACACAATGGGGAAGAAGCAGTAATTAAGCTGAACTTCGTTTTGATTTCTTCATTCAAATAGGATGCACTTTTCAATAGCAGTTACAAGCTGCTATTCTGTTATTCAAAAACAACTTTATAGAACAAAATTATGAAAGAAGGCAGAAAAATTGCTATTCACATGTGACTTCTGGTCAAATCTCTGAGAATTTTTAGCCATCTGGAACACAACACATATGGAATGAGCACTGATTCCTGGGAATCATTACCCATCCCAGATCTACTGGCACAGAGTGAAAAACATTCACTAAAAATCTTGTAATTAAATGGCAGAATATATTAACTTGGCTGAAGTTCAAATGATCTGTAAGTTTGATTACTTTTTGAAATTCTTTTTTTTTAATTTTTTTATTATTATTTAGTCAACTGTGCGCATGTGCATGTGTATGTGCGTGTGTGTGTGTATGTGTGTGTGTGCGTGTGTGTATGTGTAGAACCACGGACGAATTCACGAACCACCATGGCCGCCTCCACCTCCTTCCGCCCCGGGATTCACAGGCTCCGCCCTACCAGGACGAGAAGCGCAGGCCGCCCCCGCTTCCTCCTGGCGTCTATACGTGGGATCCGAACTCAGGACCTTACGCCTGCAAGGCAGTGGCTTAACCCCTGAGCCACCTCTCCAGCCCCTACTTTTTGAAATTCTTAACAAATTGGAACTATGATTTTTATTGACACTTATGTTCTTCAGTTGCTTACAGGTGCTTTTCAAACCAGGACTGTCATGCATCTTAAATACACCCTTTAACAAAGTCAGTTGTCTCCAAGGATTCTCTTAAGATCTTGCATCTAGTGCTGTGGCTTCGGAAGTACAAGTCTCTGATAGGTCTCTAACAGGGCTGCGTGGAATGAACATGGTATCATTTCTTGGAACCTTGTGTCAATTGTGAAGAGAGAGAAGTGTGAAAGGAAGCCTTTCCTCCCAGTTACTCTTTGGCTTGCTGGCTCTCTTTGACTTCCCTGCCTTAAGTGAGGTCCTGCCACGAGACCATTTGGCCTTCCACAGAGATGGAATCCCTGGGTTACTGATCATGGACCTTCTGCCTTCAACGTTATGAGTGAAATGAATGTCTTGTATTAATAATCACCCTCAAACTTCACTATAATGTTAGAAATGAAACTAATGCTCCATCATAAATCTAAAATATCCCATTTGACGCAGGATTGAGTAAACTTAAGGGAGAAAGCCATGCCAGGCTTTGACTTTTGTGGTCACACACTGGCTGAGACCCAAATGATTTCTGTAGAGTGAATATTGCTTTTTGCAAGATGACAA
The DNA here is from genome assembly GCA_023101885.1 of Typhlomys cinereus. Lineage (NCBI taxonomy): Eukaryota > Metazoa > Chordata > Mammalia > Rodentia > Platacanthomyidae > Typhlomys > Typhlomys cinereus. The sequence goes on from JALPQD010000248.1 coordinate 612,834, forward strand.
AATTGCAAGTTGTACCAAATGTCAGTCACCTCAGGTGGATGGACAATGATTCTTTAAGAATGCCTTTGGAAGTAGAGAATGAATTCTGCTTCCCCTTTGAGCCCAGTTTTCTCATGTATGTAAGCATTAAAGCCACCCGATCAATAAGTATATGATGTGAATTCTTCACATGGGACCATCTTAAACAGGTCAGCATTTTTTTTATAGTGTCTATGAATCTTAGTTACAGAAAATAATTCCCTAAACTTTTTTTGCATGACTTTCTTCTGACTTTAAGCTTTCTATTTATAGCACAACATGTAACACAATTTTGTGAGACAAGTCAGTCAAGTTGTAAAATGCATGGAACTGGGACGTACAATACAGAGAAAGACAGGAGTCAGAAAAGACCTTGATTTCCATTAAGCAAGATGCTTTCATTTGATTTTTCTGTGTCTTGTGCAATAAAATATTTGCATTCATGTCTATATCATTCACATAGCTATGATGTAGAACTAGTTGTGAGATACAAAGTACCTATCCCATATTAATTACTGGATTAATGTTAATTACATAATGACAGTGAATTATATCTTATTTAAGAATATAACCTGAAAATATATTAAACCTGATTTCAAATCTGAACATGGTCAACAATTAGCTGACTACATTTATTTTGGAAATCTTCCCATCATCTTTTTTAAAATATTTTCTAAAATTACAGCTCCTTATCAGATATATTCAAACCATCATATTCTTTATCTCATAATAAATATTTTATTCCTCTTATATTTCAAAGATAAATCCTCCTTGTTTCTTGATCAATTTCCTTGAATTTTTGTTTATTTGAATAAAGTGTTTAAAATTAGCACAGATTTGAGAGTTTTAAATGTGAATATGTTATTATAGCACCTGTCCAAACAAGATTTAAACTTTATTATAGTAAACAGGACAAATATATAGTGTATTCAAGGAATTAATGGAGTAATTACTGACACTAAAGCTATAGTGGACATGACATGCTTGGTCTGTGATCAGCTATAAACAGACAGAAAGGCTTGAACTCCTACAAATGATGGGCAGCCCACGTGCTAGAGAGAGGGAGACAAATATATCTATTAGGTTCCATGCATAGATCACAATCAAAGAATCACACAGGAAGTCTTTGAGAACCCCGTGTACATAAAACAAAACAATAGGATTGTGAAACCCTTTGACCCATCTTCCTTAGAAGCATTGACATCTTTCCTACAAGTTAACAGAATTCCTTAGACTTTGGCTGGTTGTATATTCAATGGATCACATGCATATACTTGCTCCCAGGTGGCTGGAGACACGATATGGTAACTCTCCTCCCTGTGCTTCCAAGATGTTTGGGGTTTCTTCACCTGAGGAAACCCAGCTGGCTCCTGACTGTGTTGATAGAGAATCTTTGTGTACCCTATCTTGTATGTGACACTGCATCCAGTGTACATTGATTTTGCACTTCCTAATTAAAGCAATCACAGAACATTGTGAAGGCGCTTCAGAAAGGCAATGTCTTCAGCTCTTTGGTTCTATTGAGGTATGGTCTTTATTGAGTCAAAATAACCTCTGTATGAGATACTTTGCAATAGATACTGGTGCAGTGAGCAGCAATGAACTTGAATAGAGAATGAAGATTAGAAGCGGGGATGGAGGGCTAGTGAGCAAGGGAAATAAGGGAGGAAAGAAGAGAGAGTAATTGGAAGGTGGTTTTATATACATATATATATATAAATATATATGCACACACACACATATGTAAGAATGTCAAGGAGCAAATTTCATCCACGAAGTAGAAGCAACAGAGGTAAGAAAAGACACTTCATTGTAAAATGTCCAGAATGTACTGCCTCTTTAGGTGTTCTCTTCAAGAAAAGCCATTTCTACGTAATACTAAAATATTATTATTTGCTTAATATTATTTAATAGTGATGTTATTACTTAGTTTTCACCAATGACCATTAATTTTATACCTTTGAAAATAAAGATAGTAAGAATTCCCTGCATCGATGGAAGCGTGTTCTGATGGAGGATAATGCCAAATGGAGGAAATGCATGATATATTCCTCAATGGTATGCCCACTGACGTAAGATATATGCCCCAGTAAGTAGACAACCATGTGACATCAAAAGCAAGTCAAATAAAATCCAATAAGATACAAATGTGATAAGACTTAGAAAGAGAAGGGAATTTGGCAAAGGATAAGAGTTAGAAGAGAAAGAAGAGGGGGAGATAGAATAGTGGGATAAGATGGAAAAATTTTGCAATACCACTATATTCATATATGATATACAAAAAGATTTCAAAAGTGTGATAGTTAAGCCTGGGTGTCAACACCCTGTATTAACTAAGCTGGGCTGAGACCACCTCTGGAAACAATCAACTGAGACTACTTGAAAGGATTGTACACGCCCTAGATCCTATCAGAACTCCAACACTCTGAAAGGATTCTCCCAATACTGCATCATATAAAAAGGAGCCATCAAGAAGAACGGATGCCTTCTTGCAGCTGTGCTAGGAATCATTCTTCCTTCCAGCCACCTGGTTTCTTCGACTTACTAGCCTTCAACTAGACTAAGACTCTAGGAGTTCTCCAGCCTTCAGCCATCACCCACTTGACTACCTAACTGAGCAGCTAGCTATTGGCAGCCATGGTTGGAACTACTTTGGCTACTGGCAGCCATTGTTGGACTATCTCGGCTACTGGCAGCCTTTGCTGGACTACCTCGGCCATATCTGTAAGACAACTCAATAAATTTCCTATATATATTATATATATCTCCGTGACTCCAGAGAACCCTAATTAATACAAAAAGGTACTTTTTTTTCAATTCATGCATAGTTTTTGTGCACTTGCTTTAATGTAAATCAGATGTTTTTCTTATATCCCAGAAAATGAGTGCATCCTCTCTCATAGACATTTTGCAAAGAATTTTTTTCCCAAGATTTGGAGTTGGATAACACAATACAATTTAAAACTAAGAATATATTATCCTCAAATACGCTAAACCAAGTATATATAATAGATAATGGAAATACTTATCTTTTAAAATTTCAGTATGCAAACTTACAGTAAACATGTTAGATGATATTTAAAAATGAACATTAAAAATCCATCCATAAACTCTGAATATTAATTGAACAAATATGAGAAAAAAGAATGGCCTACAAACTCAATATTATAGTTCAATTCCTACAATAAACATTTAAAGTAGGCAACAGTGTTATTTGTCTTAGTTATCTCTTGCTATATACAAACAATCTTGAATTTCAGTGGTCTAAAAATATACAATTTTACTCTTAACAAAGTTTCTAAACAGCAGAAATCTGAGGAAGGCTATGTCTAAAAATGCACAATTTTACTGTTTAATAAAATCTGGAGAAGACCATATTGAGTTCTTTGCTTCTTACTTTCTTATTAAAACATAGAAATTAGGTAAGAGTATCTTGGATAAACCCAAGACTTTCTTAGGTCTTCTAAATTGACAGTTGAATGAACAGAGTTTATTCTGGGGTTAGAGAAGTGGGATTAGGGGTTAAAGCCCTTGTCTTACAGGACTCGAGTTAGGAGCCTCAGACTCCATGTAAAAGTTTCAAGCAAAAAAGGGGTGAAATGCACTTTGAGTAGTATAAAATGGAAACTAGAAGACTCCAGAGTAAAGCATTAAGGAGGTGCTAGCCAAGATAACGATTAATGTCACCTTTGGGCCTCTATAGGCCCTAACATGCAAAGATTTTCATGTATCCAACAAGACTAGACAACTGATAAAGGAGAATTTTGTGCAATTTTGTGTCTAATTATATCAAGGGATTTTGGGATAAAGTATGAAGAAGGAGACAGTAAGGTATCATAAGGGAGCACATCCAATGTATATGATACACTAAGATGAAAAAATCTTTATACAATGCAGTATAAACAATGAAATTAAAAGACAAGTAAATTACTAATAAAGAAATAAGTGGAATAAAGTGATATGGAATCTATATTCTGACATGGAGAAAGTATTAGAAAATCATGCAGAGTATGCAAACTGCTAAAATTTGGCCTGTTGGTGACTTTTGTCTATCCTGGGACGCTGATTCCCAGTTTGAGTGGATGAGAAGAGCAAACCTTGTCCACTCTATTATTACATAGCGTTTTTCTCCTGGTTTCATACCTTAGTTTTTCTCAATTTATATCTACCTACGAAAGCCTTCAAGTCTGAAGCAATCATGGCTTGTTATCTTGCATAACCGCTCTGTGCACAAGTATTCTTTGTGCATGGGTATTTTTTAAAAAGGCTGCAACTTTCTTCATATGGTTGAGCTTGGTGAGTCAAGGGAACTTGAATTGAGTGGACACTTGCCTCAGGCCATCTATGTGCAGTGTATCCTCTTGACAGGCATTTTCTATTGTTCCATTCAAAAGTGAAATTTGCTTTTATCATTTATCTTGGTAATAACAGGACAAAAATTCCCAATACCCATCAACATTTAGGCTGTTAAAGTAGTTTATCATCACAGAAACATTGGTTAGTTAATGAAAATAAGCATCAAAACTTAGGGATAAAAGGGTCATTTGGTAAAATGATTGCCAAGAAAACAATTAGTAACGGATTTTGAATTTCCAAAAAGTTGGGGAGTACAGCCAAGTATCTAGCTGAGCCATGCTGGAAAGTTTGTTGGTCTTGCCTGATCCATAAACTCAGAATTCATTGTGAAACCCTGTCTCAAATTAAGTAGAGACTCAGGAAAGAAAATATTTAACTTCTTTTCCTGTCTGTCTGAGTCTGTCTCTGCTTCTGTTTCAGTTCTCTCTCACTCTTTCTTTGTCTCTCTCTCTGTCTCTCTCTCTCCCTCTGTCTCTCTCTCTCTGTCTCTCTCTCTCTGTGTCTCTCCATCTCTCTCTCTCTCTCTCTCTCTCTCTCTCTCTCTCTCTCTCAAGCTATAAGGCTAAATTTCTAATCTTTTCTCTTGATGCCAATAGAGATACAATCAGGTGTTTTCCTAAAGTTCCCCAATTAAGATAATGTAAATCTTAGTTGATAGAGTAGATATTTTGTAACCCTGAACAGGTCTTTTATATCAATAAATGTAAGACTTGCTAGGTGTTTCTGAAAGTAAGACTCCTATCTTCAAAAGCAGCAGCAGCAAGTTTCTACCAATGTATAAGATAAATCAGCTTTAAACTATGTTCATAGGTTATTCCTGTTCCACAGGAAGGTCAGGCTAAGGACAGAAATGAGTTTACCAGATGCCATTATCTTTTAAATTGAGCCATTCTTGTTTGGGTTTCACACCTGCATCATGCAATGTTTATTATCATGTCTGGTTGTCAATATTGACAGAGCTGGTCAATTTAGCTTGACTTCTTGGAAGCCAATTTGTTTAAAATTACACATTTCGAAACAGGCATTTGAGTATGTGCAGAGTCTGTGAGGTAATGGGCAAGAAAAATTGCCAAAGAAATAGACACAAGGATCATTATGGATACCAAAAGTGAGGGCAGTGGCTGTACATAAGTGAAATCACTTTTGTAATATACCATGGAGGAACAGTCATTTCTACTACCTAAACATATTGATTCATCTGTTGAATTTGTAAATGGAAGAATATTGAGTCCATGTGCTCATTTGCTAAACACAATGTTATTGCTTTTCTCTTATTTCATTTAGGAAAATTCTCTTCTCTGAATATAGTATGAGTATCAGGATGGTCTGCATTGAGGAGGCATTTCCCAGAGACAATGCTCATGGACAATCTTTTTCAATCATACAACTTCTGTAACTTTGAAATAATATTGATTACAATCCTTTTTTTCCAAAGCAAACATTTTTGATGTACTGATAAAAGGCATTCTGAAATCTGCTGAAAATCCAATGACATTGAGCTCAGAATGGCAATGTAGATATCTCTGAGATTTGACACTTTATATGTTAAATATACTTCCTTCCCTAACCAGAGGAAGTGAGCATTCATTGACCTAAAGTAGAATAGTGATCTCACCATAATGATACATGTAGCAATAGCATGTGGAATCTGATCATATTTGTTCACTGTCAGAAATAAAAAGCATTAGAATGGACATTTATATAATTTTTGAAGGAAGTTGCTTTGTAAAAATACAGCTGAAAAATAATAATTATTTTGACATTACTCCTATTCAATATTGTGCTTGAAGTCCTAGCTGAAGCAATAAGTCAAGAGAAAGAAATAAAAGGAATTCAGAAAGGTAAGAAAGAAGTCTAAGTATCCCTATTTGCAGATGACATGATTCTTGAGAGATCTACATGATTCCACCACGAAACTACTGGAATTAAACAATTTCAGTAAAGTGGCAGACTTCAAAATCACCATACAAAAATCAATAGTCTTTCTATATACCAGACAAGCAAACTGAGAAAGAAATGGGAGACTCAATCATTCAACCATAGCTATAAAGATAATAAAATACCTTGAAATAAATTTAACCAAGGAAATAATATACCTGCATAACTGGCACTATAATACACTACTGAAATTAATTAAGGAAGATACTAAAAAGTGGAAAGACCTTCCTCGCTCATGGATTGGTAGGATCAATATTGTGAAAATGACCATCCTACCCAAGGCAATATACAGTTTCAATGCAATTGCAATTAAAATTCCAATACAATTCTTCACAGAACTAGAAAAAAAAGAATCTCAATATTCATATGGAAGAAAAAAAAACACGATTTGCCAAAACAATTTTGGGCAATAAGAAGACTGCTAAAGGTATCATCATACCAGATTTCAAACTACATGACAGATCTATAGTAATGAAAACAGCTTGGTGCTGACACAAAAAACAGGTGCCTTGATCAAAGGATCATAACAGAGGACCCAGATATGAAATCTCACACATATAGCCACTTAATTTTTGGCAAAGGTGTCAAACAGGCACGCTGGAGAAAAGACAGCATCTTCAACAAGTGGTCTTGGGAAAATTGACATCTACATGTAGAAGGATTAAAATTGACTGTTGCTTCTCTCCTTGCACAAAAGTCAACTCCAAATGGATCAAAGACCATGATATTAAACATGAAACTCTGACATTATTAGAAGAAAGAGTAAGAAATGTGCTTAAATTGATAGGCCTAGGTAAAGATTTTCTAAGCAGATCAAATGCCCAGGAACTAAGACCAATAATCAGTGAATGGGATTTCATGAAATTAAAAAGCTTCTGTTCTGTTATTGTCTTCTTGATATTCTATTATGGACTTTTGAAATCTTTATTTTTTATTTTATTTGTCTAGTTTTACAAGTATATTGAGTACTTATCCCTGCATCTCTCCATCCCACTTCTACCCATCCTTCTTCCGTTCCCTAACTCAATCCATCCCATTCCCTCCCACTCTTTTGCCTGTTTGCTGCTACGGACCCCATTCCCTCTGGTTTGTATACTCATTTTTAATTTTTTCTACTTTTATAAGCATATTCTTTACGTATCCCTGATTTCTCCATTGTCTCTCCCCCACCCTCCTGCCCCTCTGCTTGTATGGTTCCCAGAGTTGCCTCTGGCTTGTTTATTCTTGTGGGGAGAGGCAACTTGGTATTTTGACAATTTTTATGGCTTGTTCAGAATTTAACTTTCTTCCTGTGAAGTAAGGCTTTAATATAATATTGATGTGAATTTTTGTGATACAGGTTGTATGAAAAAATCATCTAGATGATTCAATCCTTTGTGCTATACAATATTTTGAAAATAATCCAACTCTTTTTAGTACTTGGATTTATTGTGGAAAGTTTTATCAATTGAAAGACATCATTATGAACAAACAGAGTCTTTGTACAACTACTTTACTAAGAATCCCATATCTTTTCCTGTGACTCATAGGTACTCTGGGGAGACCTTTCCAACCCTAGGCATATTAAATCATCTCTCCCAAATGTCCAGACTTCGAAATTCGGATTCTTCAAAATTTAGTGTTCAGAACACTGACACTCATTCATGGGATTATATTTAATCTTCAACATTAGTTATATGTTGTTCTTTATATGTAGCAAGAAAGAGGCACAAAAATAGAATGTGTTCATTATTTCTGATAAAAAATAGCATTTTGTGTTGCTCATACACTGATAAGTATTTCTGTAAATATATCAAGTTATTTGCCTAAAAAACCAGTGCTTATTTATCAGCTACAACTCAACAACTTTGATGCCTATTCTCAATATATATGAATGCTCCTTTTCCCCTTGTAAAAATTACCAAAGTCCAGCTAAGACACTCCTCTCCCACTTCCTCTCCTAAACTGCAGCCTTATCTACATGTAGTTCTTGCTATATTTGGCAAGTAAGCATTTATAGCAACTTTAAGGTAATTTTCAATATTCAATTTCTAAATTAAGGAAAGATATTAATATTAAGTAATATATATGGGCACAAACATAAATAAATGGAGTGAAATACATGCAAAAGCAAAATAACTATTGGGTTATGTATTATTACTTTGACATGCTGCTCATTGAAATTGATATATTTCTTGAATACAAATATTTTTGGTTTGTAGGAATCTTTGAATTAAAGTATCTTAACTATGAATGAAATTTATGAGATTATCAAAGGTTATCTGTTATTTATGAAACTTGGCAAATGCTGGATGTCTGTTGGCATTTTAATCCACTGACATTGAGAGTGGGTAGAGTAGAGAAGTAAGAAGGAGCTATGAAGATTTTTTAGCAAATTATTATTAAGTTCCTCATTGTGTTTTGTGATGGAAGTTTGTGAGAGTAGAAGGAAGTGTAAACAGGTATATCTCTGCTTATAATTGTATTAGTCATATCCTATATTTTACAAAATTCAGTAGTTCCCAATGTCATGGAAGACCTAAAACACTTGTGCATCCAAAAGATAAGCACAAAATAAGAATATGCAAACATAAAGGAAATTAAAAGGAACTACTGAATAGGATGGTCAATGTTACAGATTCCACTCAGTGTATTTATTCTATACCATGACAGCCTTGAATGAGCATTTTAATGAGCTCCGTGAAGAAAAGAATTGGTGACCAAAGCTGTTAATTATCATCCAAAAAAGAAATTCTATTAACATGCATAAAAACTTCAGTCTCCCCTTCTGACAACTCTGAAACCATTTTTCAGAATCCATGAGCAGGATTTCAAAGCTATTTGCTTAGAAAATTTGTTGTCGGTAGCAGCGTTTGTGAAATGTAATTTTCACATTTAATGTACCATTTGATGATTGCTTTGTATATTTCAGAGCTATGCAAACATCATCACAACCAATTTCATATTCATGTTACTTTGAAAGGAAGTCCCTCCTATGAGTCAGCACATGCCAACTTCACCAATATTCAAGCCAAAATCGTCATGTCTCTATTTGGCCCATGCAGGGATTCATATCTTGTGGACAGTCCTTATAATCATATACATACCATACAAGTTTTATCTGACTTATTTCCCTCTTCATATTCTGAAGGCATATCCATATTGCAGTATAAGCGATCAGTCCTTTCGTTATAACCAATTGTGTTTAACTCTCTTTTTTTCCTTATCTTGTCTATTAACTGGTGGTTATATTTATAGATAATACACAAAAATTATAGACAACAATATTTGTCTATTGTTAATAATAATAGATGCTGTTAGCTTCACATTAATATTTGAGTATATGAATGTATGCATGTCAATTACATTTTGTTAACTTGCTTTACTCTTTTTTTTTTTTATTCAATTGTGCGTGGGTGCTCATGTGTGTATGTGTGTGTGTGTAGAACCATGGGGAAATTCAGGAAATACCATGGACGCCTCCACCTCCTCCTTGTTTACTCTGCCCCAGGATTCACAGGCTCTGCTCTACCAGGACCAGAAATACAGGCTGCCCTGTTTCTGCCCAGCGTCTATATGTGGGATCTAGGATCTGAACTCAGGACCTTCCACCTGCAAAGCAGAGGCTTAACCCCTGAGCACCTCTCCAGCCCCGCTTTACTCCCTATTGAAATGCTATATTTCTGCTGAAAAAAATGTTGCCTCAGAGAAATTTCACAAAACTACAACCCTATGAAACAGCACTAAGATTAAGAATCCTGATCACTAAATACTCCTTATAAGCCCCTTTGCTGCCTTTCATTTCCTTCTCTTCCATTCTGACTTCTAGCAGTGTGGTTTAATTTTGCTTGCTTATAATTTTTATATAAAGGGGATCACTTGGTTTTTGCCAATTTGTTTTATAATCCTTTAAAAATTGGGCAGTCTAATCTCTACTGTTTTGTATTCTATCACCTCCTTGCATTCTATGCAATATGCAGGGAGAGATTCCCAAAAGTATGATGCAGGAATTCTCTTACATCCAGGGTCATTTTCACAATGTTTACAATTTCTATATTTTCACTATTATCCCCAGTACTATAGATCTTTTTAATCCCATCCTACATAAAGGACACCGTTCTTTTCAGAGGCTATGTGACATAATATTCCTATTTCTATAAATTCAACATGGTGAATGCCACATCAGCAATAAAATCTCCTGTATCCTTTGGGACATTTCTTGCAAAGTTTTCTTGCATCTTGGAAGATTGTGATCAACTTCTTTATCTTGTCACTCTCTGGAAAATCAATCCTATTTCCTATTTTTTAATCATAAGTTTTCCAGATAAGTCACCTACTTGCCAAGTTTGGCTCTCTCCACAACATATTGCAAACATTTTTTCTTTGCTTGCAAAACCTACTGAAAGACTATGAACCTTGCTTGTCAGTGTTCTATCCATCCCTCTGTAACTTTGGAAAACAATTTCAATAGGCGTTCATAAAGTTTTCTTTGGACTTTATTTTATGAGAGACCTTTAACCTTTACCTTCACATTCATGCATTTTCCACTATTATGTGGGGACTTCTCTGTCAAATATCCTTAGATTCCTTTCTCTCTCTCTCTCTCTCTCTCTCTCTCTCTCTCTCTCTCTCTCTCTCTCTCTCTCTCTCTCTCTCTCTCTCTCTCCCTCTCTCCGTGTGTCCCTGGATCTATTTCTCTCTGTTTTCCTCTTCCCTCTCTTCTTTTATTACTGTAATGTAAAAACTTTCATGCGTTACCCTCTACAAACATTGTAGAATTTCTCATTTTTTTCCTTTTCCACATTTCCTTTCTGTCTGCATTGTTTCACATGCTTCCTCTTGGTTTTCATGAATTGTTTCTTCTTTTCATCAGTTATCTTGTTAAAATATTCTTTTCTATTATTTTCCTCACAGAATTCATTGACTCCAGAATCTCTGGTTGATTGTGTCAACTACTCATACATACTCTTTGATGGATTTCAAATTTAATTTACACATTCTTTTCTCAATATTGTGAAATTCCTCTTCATTTTCTATTTTTGTCCAATGGGACTTTTCAAGACTGTGTGCTTAAAATCTTGACACACATTCCATTGTATTCCATTACTTGGAACTGGCAAAATCTGATCACATTCCTCTGCTGCCGTTAGATGATCTTTGCAATTTTCGTCATTATTGACATTTTTTTGTCATTTGTCTTTTGATCATGTCTCAACATTTGATGAAGTATTTGTCTTTTCCAAAATTGAAGGACTGCTTCCTAGACACTAGACTACTAGCCTGTGTAGACACTAACTGGACTTAACTTAACTTAACTGACACTTAACTCAAGTGCAGTTGTACCACTCTTATTTCTGTATAGCTTTATAACCTGAGGTCACCTTCACCAAATATATTTAGAGCCCTCAGTGACTACAGAAATGGATATCTGCATCAATGGCTGAGACTTTTGACATAGTCAGAATGGCAAGCATTTATGAAGATATCAAACCATAAGGATCTGGGGGCAGAAATGGAACATCTAGTAGTGGACCGAGGCACCACTGCTGTATCATAGATGGTAGTGAATGGCCTTTAGGCACTGTTATGGTGTCTGTAAATCTGAGGGGTAGAGCACATCTGTGGACTACATTCTCTATTCTGGGGACTGCGATGCAGCTATGTCACTGGTGGCTACAACGTTTGAGACTTTGTGCAAACAACACACCAGGATCAGGTTTCTGGAACCTGGATGGGTCCAGAGTTGATGTTGAACTACATGGTATGGTGGTGCACCATGACTGAGGCACATGACTTCATGGACCGTTAGCAGAGGTAGGTCTATAACACAGCTGCTTACGGAGTGACCAGAAACTAGACTGGGTAGACCACAGCAGCAGTGGGTAGATACCTGAGGGTGCTGCTGAATTGTGAGTGGTCACAGAGCTACCCTCTAGAACGCATGCAGCTCTGAAAGAGCCTGGCTTCTTTAGGTCAGTGTGTGTGTTGTAACGTTTGCTCCTTGTGAATATGGAACTGAGCAGCAACTCTCCTAGTTGTGACAGCAATGGCTAATGTCTGCTTCAGTCCTTGAAGTTTATGTATCATTCACCCAATATACTAACAGAGATGCAGTAGTGCTTGCTGCACAGCTCATTCTTAGAGTCCTACTATACTTTTCTGGATCTTCTCAGGCATATCAGTGTACTCAGAAATCATTTTCTGTGTGTTTATTTTCTATCTCTTTTCCACAGTTTTGCTTCAAGTTCTGAACCACATACTGAACCACATAAAATATCAAAGCTATTTTAATTCATAGTAACATATTATTATTGTTGTTTTGTTGGTGATGGTTGTTAACTTTGCAGAGAATGAAGCCTGGTGCCTTTTATTATACCGTCTTGCTATGATATTCCATTAAGGGACATAACCTACCTCAGCTAGTTCAGGCTGCTGTAGTAAGTGATCACAGACCAAGGAATTGAAATGATAAACATGTATTTTGATGTTTCTGGAGAATATATAGTTCAAGTCAAAGATTTAGCACACTTTGTTAAGGCATCCCATGGTTTAAAATGATCTTTTCCCTGTAACTTCACCAAAGAAAATCCATCTCTTTTAGGTTGTTGTAAGAATGTGAATTCCATTCATTAGAAATTTTCCTTCATAACCTCACAGTCTTCAGTGTTTTGTCCTATCATCATGTTTTTGGAGTTCCTTAACATATCTTCTTGAATTTGGTATATAACATTAACTATTTGATTGTTACATCAATAGTTTTAAATAAAAAAAAAACATAGCTGTGCAACTACAGTGCAATAATGTGACATTTATCAGAGTACAAAGAATAATCCACCACTGAGTCAAGGAAGAGAGAAATTACACATCCTTTTATTTGAAAACTATTCACTAAAATAGAAGTGACAGGTTAGAGAGCCAGTAGTTGACAGTGACATTTCTACATATGAAGCAAACATGTCTAACTGAGATGACTCTGAAAAGTCTCCATGAATTTATCTCTTCTATGTGCTTGGGGATTCCGTGACATGATGCATAGCACAGATAATGAAAGCAGAAGCAACACACCATGAATTGAAGAAAATCAACGAGAGGTCCTTGTGAAGAGACTACGGATTGTTGTCCCTGTTACTTCTGGTCTCTGCAAAAATTCAAGGCCCATCAAATTAATTGAAAATCATTAAATAATATGTTAAAATACTGAAGTGCAGGAGAGTTCATTGAGACCATTTGTGGGCTACAGAAACTTGCGTGGACATCCTGAATAGGAATGGAAGCATGGAGTTTTGACCAACCATTATTAATTACAGGCAAGGATGAACTTGTTCCCTTTGGGAGCACATCATGTTACCGTTTGCTTTGTTAGTAGGAAGATTGTACCGTGCAAAATAGCTCCTTGCCTTCTTAAGCCTTATTCCTTATGATTGTGAATTTTTCTTCTGAAGATAAACAAGTTTACAGAGCCTCAAATAAATTGAACATTGTGTTGTTCTTGACAATTCACACAGCAGATTTTCTGAGCTACTATATATCATGTCCTGTCAAATATAAATTATATTTTATCTGCTACGTGGGAATTTTACAGAGCATTCTTTCCAATCCTTTCTTATCTATTTTTCTATCAACTACCACTTTTTCTTCGGTATATTCATGCTTTCAAATAATTAGCAAGATGAACAAAGATGCACATGAAGGTAAAGGAAAAATGGACCATCTACATAGGGAAAATTAAAGCAGAAAATCTAGAAATAAAGGATATTTATTTTTATAAATAAATAAAGAAGGAAATGAAGATATAAGATCAAGATTCAAATAATAACAACACAAAATATCTTTAGTGGGGTGGGAAGATTAATAATAATTGTCAAACTGACAGGAGATATGTCTTAAGGCACACTTGGGGTATCCTCTCTAGATTAAGGGTTACCCCTGGAAGTGTGGGTGCAAGATTGTCTTTCTTGTATTATTTGAAATGGGAATGTCTGCCCCATTAGGGGCAGGACCACTAAGCAGTAGATTGATGGATATTTGGAAGTGGAGAAAGCTAGTAAGAAGCATGTGCTTATCCTTTCCAGTCTGTTATGATTTGGGTCGTAGATATGATATGGGCAGCTCCCTCAAGCTCTGCTGTGAAAATTCCCCTGCCATGTTGCACTGAAATCAGAAATTGTGAACTGAGTAAACTCTTTCTCCCTGTATTTCTTAGGCCAAGAAAACTGACACAACAACACATAATAAAACAAAGATGGGGTACAAGAGAATAGGAGAATGCCAACATATGTGGTACAGTTTGTCTGAACCTTTCTGATTATATTCACAACCAAACACCTTACAGGAGCAAAGAGATTTTAATCACGTTCGTGATTTTCCATTACACTTCATAGTTCAACTTGGCAAAGGCCAATACCAGGAGCTGAGAGAACTGGACACGTCATATCTGCAGGACTTTCTGAGAGAGGGGCAAACCTGATTTGCCGGAAAAGTAAGACTAGGTGAAGTACGAAAAAGTACTGAAACAGCGTCCTCCATATTATCCACCTGCTGGTGGGAATGATCTTACCCACTAGGGGATAGGTCTTTCCTCATCAATTAGATGTTTTCCTGAAGCCTTGCTTAGGACTTACCTAAATTACCAGCTCGTTAGACATGTGCATAGAGCCTAGTGTCCAACTGTCAAGTTGCCACTTATAAAATCTAACTGTCACGATTTGTGATAAATCTAGGACACGACTCTAACAATATTCTCTCTGCTAAGTCTAAAGCTAAGCTGTGTCTGTGGCAATCATCTCATTTCCTATTGAAACCACTCCTCATTTTGAATAAATTATCCCTCCATTCAGTTAATTTTAGGAATTATGTAATTAAGTGTACTTCTAAGTGTACTTTTAAGGAGAAAAAAACTATTGTACTATTTCCTGAAAGTGGTTAATGCCATCCAATTATATAAGCTTCATTAAGATATTAAAACACTTTTGAGGAGTCTTTCTTGATAGTAGAAAGATGTGTATAAAGCAAAAATTCACAACGAGTAAACTATGGAGTTTAAACAAGGAGCAATCAAGTGGGATGGAATGGAGGTTGGGAGTAGGTAGTGAATAATGAAACATGAAATCTTTGGTATTATAATTAAAAGTTAAAAATGTGAAAAAATTGGGGGCTGGAGAGGTGGCTCAGAGGTTAAGCCTCTGCCTTACAAGCAGAAGGTCCTGAGTTCGGATCCTAGACTCTAGGTATAGACGCCGGGCTGAAGCAGGGACGTTTCTGGTCCTAGTAGGGCGGAGCCTGTGAATCCCAGGGCAGAGTAAACAAGGAGGAGGTTCGTGTCTTTTCAGGCTTTTCTGGCTTTTACCAAAGCAGACAAGGCAGGAGGGCGGGACTGATGGAGGGATGGGAGGGAGAGATGATGGAGAGAACAGGGATAAGTAATCCATATGCTTATAAAACTTGAAAAGTTTTTGAAAAAAAGAGTAGACAAGCGAGAGTGAACGCTGGGGTCCATAGAAATAGACAGGCAAGAGGGGGGGGGGAGTAGGATGGATTGAGGAAGGGAAGGGAAAGGGGGATGGGTGGGAGGGGGGATGGAGGGAAGCAGGGATAAGTACTCAAAATGCTGGTAAAACTAGAAAAATAAAAAATGTGAAATGTAAAATTGATAAAAATGAGTATTTGAACCAAAACAAAAAATTCAAAAATATTCCAAAACTCTCATTCTTGTTTCAAACATACAATCAAAATTTCACAAAAAATGAAGACATTATGACATTTTAGAACTTATCTGCACTTTATTCTTAAAGCAGTAAAAATATTACATGAAAAGAAAGCAGAATGACCAACAGCATATCATTGACCCCCCAAAGTCCAGCATGGATCACAGGCACTTGGGATCCTTAGAGCAAGAGATTAAAACCCACAATAGTGTTCCTATATTAAAGGGAAACACAAAAAAGAGCTCTAGGCAATGCTACTGAGTTCTTCCACCTCATCAGAGAGGAGGACCAAGAGGGAAGGTTTGACATGCACACTAAAGGATGCTTCAGGAGGGCTGGAGAGGTGGCTCAGGGGTTAAGCCTCCGCCTTGCAGGTGGAAGGTCCTGAGTTTGGATCCCAGATCCCACGTATAGACGCCAGGCGGAAGCGGGGGCGGCCTGCGCTTCTGGTCCTGGTAGGGCGGAGCCTGTGAATCCCGGGGCAGAAGGAGGTGGAGGCATCCATGGTGGTTCACGAATTCGTCCATGATTCTACACACACACACACACACACACACACACAGACACACATGCACACGCACATGCACACAGTTGAATAAATAATAATAAAAAAATTTTAAAAAAAGGATGCTTCAGGAAGTGGGGGGGGACTAGGAGAAAGGGAAGGATGGGGGAAAGAAAGAGGACAAGATGGAAGGGAGCAAAAAGATTTAGGGAGGGAGGGAATGGGGTACTTATCAACTTTCTATGAGTGGAAGAAATTAAAAAAAAGTTCAAGGTCATCCTAAGCTACATTACACATTTGAGGCAAGCCTGGGATACGTAACACACATTAATGATTAATAAAAATTAATAATTATTGAAATAATAATAAAGTTAATAAATTAGCAAATAAAAAAGAAAAGAAAGCAAAAAAATGCAGGGAACAGAGATCTCATTTTCAAAATGTGCAATGCTCTCAAATTTTAGTAACTAAACCACTATTGCTGATGTAAGAATTTTGTTCGCAAAAATAAAGTATATAATGTTTTATGTACTGAAACTTTTTAAATACTTACACATTTGTATTTTTTTTTCCAATATTAAAAATAGCTAATTTTCTTGAGAGAAACAATCCCATTTACTATAGCCACTAAAAAAATGAAATACCTTGGTGTAAACCTACCAAGGAGGTAAAAGACCTTTACAATGAAAACTTTAAAACCCTAAAGAAAGAAATAGCAGAAGACACCAGAGGGTGGAAAGACCTCCCTTGTTCCTGGATTGGCAGAATCAACATCATAAAAATGATCACCTTACCAAAGGCAATATACAAATTCAATGCTATACCAATTAAAATCCCAAAGCAATTTTTCAAAGAAGTTGATCAAACAATCTCAAAATTCATATGGAGGCACAAAAGACCCAGGATAGCAAAGACAATCCTGAGTAACAAAAACACTGCTGGATGTATTATCATACAAAACCTAAGTCTATACTACAAATCCATAGTTATAAAAACAGCCTGGTACTGGCTCCAAAATAGACACACAGATCAATGGATAAGGATTGAAGACCCAGATATAAGCCCTCAAAATTACACCCATTTGGTCTTTGACAAAGGGGCCCAAAGAATCCAATGGAAAAAGAACAGCATCTTCAACAAATGGTGCTGGCAAAACTGGATCTCCACATGCAGAAATTAAAGCTGGACCCGTACTTGTCACCATGTACAAGACTTAATTCCAAATGGATCAAGGACCTTGATATCAGGTCAGAGACGATAAAAACAATTGTTGATAGGGTAGGGAACACCCTTGAGCTGATTGGGCCAGGACAACATTTCCTAAACAGACATCCAATGGCACAGTCACTGCTACCAACTCTCAACAGTTGGGATCTTGTGAAATTAAAGATCTTCTCTTCAGATAAAGAGATTGTAACACGAGCTCAAAGGCAACCCACAGAATGGGAGAAAATCTTCACGAACCACATATCTGATAGAGCTCTACTATCCAGAGTGCACAAAGAACTTAGAAAATTAAACACCAAGGAAACCAATGGCCCAATTAAAAAATGGGCCCTGGAACTTCAAAGAAATTTTACCAGAGATGAAATTAAAATGTCTAACAAATATCTTAAAAAATGCTCCACTTCTTTAGCCATCAGGGAAATGCAAATCAAAACTTCCCTGAGATATCTACTCACCCGGGTCAGGATGGCAAAAATCTACAATACAAACAACAACAAGTGCTGGAGAGGATGTGGAGAGAGGGAAACTCTCCTACATTGCTGGTGGGAATGTAGGCTCATACTGCCACTCTGGCAAGCCGTCTGGAGATTCTTAAAGAAATTAAAGTTGAAATGCCATATGACCCTGCTATTCCACTTTTGGGAATAACCCCCCATATAGCAGAGGTTCACCTCAATAGCACAAGCACGACCATGTTCATAGCAGCACTGTTTACAATAGCAAAGTCATGGAATCAACCCAAATGTCCAACAGTTGAGGAGTGGATAAGGAAACAGTGGCACATCTATACAATGGAGTACTACTCAGCCATCAAAAATGATGAATTACTGGAATTTGCCAGGAAATGGATGGAATTAGAAACAATTATATTAAGTGAAGTATCCCAAACCCAGAAAATTAAGCGCCATATGTACTCCCTTAATAAGTGGCTCCCAGTACCAAACCCACTCAGCCCACCTTGAGACGCTCATAGGTAAATCTATGTATTAATTACAGTAATTGCAAGGATTATGAATGGGAGGGATGGGGTTGGAGGGCCACAGCAGAAACAAGGAGAGAAGTGACCATGTTACAGTAGAGAAAATAGGGCTCCATCAAGGACTGCAAGGGTGACATACAGTGCCCAGCAGGATGGAGTGAAGGGCATTGCAGGAGCAGCAAAACTGCAAAAGAAAATCAACAAACCACTATCCAGAACTTCAGAGACTCTATATCAACCACCTAAAACTAGGCCAGTCTAATCTCTCCCCATCCTGAAGCTCAGGGACATTTGCGGAAGAGGGGGCGGTAAGATTGTAAGAGCAAAAGGATGGGAGGAGCAATGATTTGCAAGATACTCCACACAAGTTAGGGCCGAAGCAATCATAATTGGACTTTGCATGCCCTGCACAATGTCCAACACACTATTGACCACACAAAGTCTAGCATCTGCTAAAGGCACCAAGATCCTTGGAGGCAAGGGATTGTCAGCCACAGTAGTGTTCCTATACTTAAGGCGAACTCGGGAAAGGGTTCAGGGAAATGCCACTGGGTCCTTGTACGTCATCGGAGAGGAGGGCGCAGAGGAAAGTAAGGCATACACAAGAAAGGACTCTTTGGGAATTGGGGCGGGAGGCACTGGGGCATGGGGAGGGAGGGGTGAAGGGGAGGGAGAGCAGGGGGTTCGGGAGGAGGAAGGGAGGGAACTGGTGTACCTATTAAGTTTGTATGAGATGAAATAATAATAAAAATGTATTAAAAATAGCTAAGTTTGTTGAACTTCTCTGCAAAATTATGAAAAATTGCTAATTATTATTTGTGAATTAGTTACTTATCTTACTTTTGTGACTGCATACTTGACAAGATTGACTAAAGGAAGGACTGGGTTACTGGTCACAGGTCGTCATGGTGTTGAATGTATGACAGCAGGAGCAGGAAGCTGAAGGGCGCTGGTGTCTTCAGTCAGGAAGTAGACAGTGATGAATGTTGTTTCTCAGTTCATTCCCTTTTCTTTATTCATTGCTGGGACCACATCACGTAGCTCATTGCCAACCACATTATGTTGGTTCCCTCTTCAATCAAACTTTTCTGGAGACCATCGCATCCTCACCTGGCCCGCTATTAATTTTATGTGGTCAAGCAGGCTTTGATGTGATGATAATCGTCATGTCTCAACCTCTGTAATCAGGAATTTTAAGGGTGTTCCAGTACTCCCTGCTAGTTCAAAGGTCTTTTAAAAAGCTTCCTTCCTTCCTTCCTTCCTTCCTTCCTTCCTTCCTTCCTTCCTTCCTTCCTTCCTTTCTTTCTTTCTTTCTTTCTTTCTCTTTCTCTTTCTTTCTCTCTCTTTCTTTCCTCCCTCCCTCCCTTCTCTTTCTTTCTTTCTTTCTTTCTTTCTTTCTTTCTTTCTTTCTTTCTTTCTTTCTTTCTTTCTTTCTTTCTCTCTTTCTTTTTCTCTTTCCTTCTTTCTCTCCTCTCCTTCTTTCATTCTTTCTATCCTTCCTTTCCTTCCTTTCCTTCCTTCCTTCCTTCCTTCCTTCCTTCCTTCCTTCCTCCTTCCTTCCTTCCTTTCTTCCTTCCTTCCTCCCTCCCTTCCTTTCTATCTCTCTCTCTTTCTCTCTTTCTTTCCTCCTTCCCTCCTTTCTTCCTCCCTCCCTCCTTCTTCTTCTTTCTTCTTTCTTCTTCTTTCTTTCTTTCTTTCTTCTTTCCTCCTCCTTCCTTCCTTCTCTTCTTTCTTTCTTTCTTTCTTTCTTTCTTTCTTTCTTTCTTTCTTTCTTTCTTTCTGTCTTTCTTTCTTTCTTTCTTTCTTTCTTTTTCTTTCTTTCTTTTCATCTCCTTCTACCAAGTAGGTTTCTAGGGATTGAATTCATGCTATAAATTTTTTGAGCAGAAGTCTTACCACCTGAGCTATCTTGCTGGTCCTCAAGATGTTTCCTAAAAGAATGATTCAGTAAAAATTACATAAAACATCATGCATACTATGTACTAATCACAGAGGAGTGTGAAATTCATCCTCATACTGTGTATATATTGTTCATGTGTCTAAAGCTGAACATTCTGTAACATATTTCTCAAATAAGTACTCCCCTGATACTGATGGTATTTCAGTGTAGTTTATGACTAATATTCTATTCATTGTTAACATTTCCCTGTGTCTCAGTTAGTGCTGCTGTGAGACACCATTCAAACTCAAGCATCTTAAGTGGAGAAAAGGAGATTTATTTGTCTTTAGGTTCCATAGGGTAGATACAGTCCCGTATGTTGGAAACAGCAGTCACTGACAGAACATCAATTCAAGATTCAGACATATGATGTTTTGTTATATAAGGACAATAAGGACAACTTGCATTCAAACCATGATACCTTGGGAACACTGTCTCTTTATTTGCAAAAGTTTATTCACAAAAGTAAACTAAGAAGGTATTCCAAGCTTATTCATGTTCACTGAAAAGATATGAGGCTACAATTAAAAATCACAGGGTAATAAGCATGTAAAAAGGGATTTATTTCTGGTGGGTCTTTTTCCAACTTCTTTCCAATGTTAGCTTCTCTAATCTTTGTTAATTTATAATTTATATTATTTTATCGCTCCAATTTCTGTGATGAAGGAAATGCAAGTACAAGGTTTAAAACACCACTCACTTAGTGTGGCTAAGAAATCTTATATGACTGTTGTTGAATGATCTTGGTGAATATCTTCCAGAACGTTCTGCTTCTAATGGGGCTGGCTAAGATTAGCAATAAGGCACATGAAATAATATCTACTAACACAGAGAAGGATATCTTGTTATGCTGAAGAAAGCCATCACCAAACCCAAGACCAAGTTCATTCACAAATGAAAAATCCAAGTGACAAGGGGTATGATCTACAGCATCAGAATTTTCAAGAGTTTCACAGTGACAGAATGAAAACAAAGATAAGAAGAGCGGTCTTCACTCACCGAAAAGGAAAGCTAGTCATTTCTTTATGCATAGTCATTTCTATATGCATAAAATAATGTGAGTAAGATTCCTTCAGACATGATGCTTGTGTGTGCGTAAATGTGTGTATTTGTGTATGTGTGTGTATCTTTCTGCCTATATCTGTGTCTATATTTATGTGTATATGCACAAACATTTGTTCTTATTAAACAGGAATGCATTCCATGTGTATATTAATATGTACTACTGATTTCTAAATATTTATTTTCTTTTAAAAATGTTGTCATGTATCTTCCATTAATATTTTACTTTGAATTAGTTCTCTTTTCTTGTTTTATACGTAGCTTAATGACTTCACTGTAGGTAGACACTCTTTGAGTTTTCTCCAAAAGCAAAACACCCTATTTTCCCTGTAAGATCAGTAGTCCCACAGTGATAGCTTTTTTATTTAAAAGTCAAAACAAGTTAATAGCAGGTATTGGTGATCAATGGGTTAGATAAATTTTTAGGTACCTTGCATACTTGTCTTGCAAAATTTAATGGGAATTGAATGGATAAAGGTATTTTCCTGTAAGCTCCATGATCTGACTTCAATCCCTGAATCCAGCACTGTAGAAATAGAAGTAGAGATCTTGCTTTCTCAGATTCCCCAGGGGCACATAGTGATATTTGTGGTGTTGTACACATGTACCCTTGCAAACACAACCACATTAATAAATATAAAAATAAATAAAATATAACATAGAGAATCCAAAATAAAATTAAGATTTGTAAACAAAGAATTGGGTTTATCTGTGGCCTGCAATTTATGAAAGGGCATGAGATTTATAAGATTTGTTTGTAGAAATTCAGCAAATCGAAAAATCAGGCACACGAATATTTAAATGTGTATTTTGGTGGTTTGATAGCCATATATATCACCAACTGTCTTTCTTCAAATGTTCATGTGAAAGCTAATTTTCACTCAATAACTTGTTTCTACTATGTTAGCATAAGCACCCCTTTATTCTAGACAGGAGTCTGTTTGCCTCTTCTACTCTCACGGCATGATAAAAAATTAATCTTTTAAAATTTACACGTAATCTATGTAGTTGCTCCACTGAATCATAAATTTAAAAATTTTGATAAAAAAATTTTTCCAAATAGCTTGTTGTGTGTAACTCTGCATTTTCAGATTCACAGAGTGTATGTAAGCTATGATGAAGTAACAGTATCAATCTGTTATCATTACCATTTTATTCAGAGATATGTAAAAGATGCATTATCATTTCAAAATTTAGCAGTAAACCATCATATCCTTTAAAAATGCAATCAATATTTATTAGCATATAGTTTTGTAAGATATTTTATCTACTGTTCAGATTTATGAATTTGAACAATACCCTCATATTGAAAATAGAAAAGCAAAGATGCAAACATAAAAAAATGAAAATAGAATTTTCACATCATTGATATTTTAATTGTTTTATACTACATCATTATGCTATGTGTCATATATTATTTATTTTATAATCAAAGCTTTGTTGGAAAACCATTATCATGGTTTGAAATGTGAATGTCCCCGCATAGACTCATGTGTTTGAATCTTTAGTTGTTTTGGAAGATCATGACATCTTTAGGACGGGGAGCCTTGTTAGAGGAAGGCATGTGACAGGAAACAGGCCTTGGGGTGGCTTGACCCATCCTGCGTGAGTGAGTGAGTCTGCTCTTGAGCTTGCAGCAACTCTAGGCTCCATGATATCTGCAGTGACTTAAGCCTTCTCTAGCTTCTGCTGCTTGCCGTGCCTTTTCTGTCATGATGGACTAAATCTCCACTCTGGAACAATAAGGCAAACAAATCTCCCTTTAAGTTGGCTGATTCTCAGCAACAGAGAAGAGTAACTGGTACAAGCATTGACTATCAAGACTCTTACTATTCTTTGCATTTGTAAAATGTGACATTTTGCTTTATCTGGATACTTGTTTTATTTTCATCTTTGTGAGCTTTCCTTTTATTCTAATCACTTTTGTACGTATGTGCATTCAGTCAAAGGTAGTCACATAGTGGCTAGTGCATGCAAGTCATTACATCTTCTTTTGCCAAGGACAAATTTTTCAATATAACACCTCTGCATGAAAAAGGAAAGAATCCAATGAGAGTACGGAAAGTGTTTGAGCTCTGTCTTTGCCATCTCTGATGAACCAAGTGACTTCATGAAAGTCATTTCTCCAATTTTATACCTGGATTATCACTTCTGTAAATAACAGATAATATTGATGTTGGTAAAAAATGGAAAGAATATTGGTATCTAATTAAACAAATGCTTTGTAAGGAATAAAGTCTCTATAAATATCAACTGCACTTTTTCATGATGAGTTAAGTTTCTCCAGAACTCTACTTACAATTCTTACTATAAAAATTTAACAAACATAACATTGGTGCTTTTAGAAAGACTTTGTCAAAAGATGGCACTCCAACTCCAACTACAGCTTACAAACCTATGACATGGTTGAAAATTAATGTTTCCATTTCTTTGTTATTAATTAGTGCATTTATCTGTTTATATTATCTTCCTTAGGGAAATCATGAAACTGCTCATTGTGAAGCCATTTTGTCTCATGGTTGTTTCTAGCAAAAGACACAGAGACACATACATATACCTGACATTGTTATCTTTTAAAAAATTGTTGAATGTGAGAGAATGAACACTGCCTTAGTATAGATTATTAGAGAAATTAGAAGAGGTCCTTGGTGGCATAAAATGATGACTGAAGGGTATCTTGATAGCTTGTTTTATTTTTGCTGGATACTTCTATATTTATTCCAAATAGAGGTTTTGAAAACTTGTGAAGAAAAGGAATGGATGTAAACTAAAATTAAACCCGTATATCCAAACTATTATGTTTACATTATATTTTTGCTGTGTTTATCCCTTTATTCAGATGTTTAACAACACTATTAGAAGAGAGGGATTGTGAAAATCTTTTAGGAGCATGATAGATGCTCATGAATTCCTTTTAAAAGTAATATTCAAATTTGTATTTCAATGGATAAAGCATCCAGGATTTTAATCAATAACGAAAAAGGTTGACAACTAAAATTTTAAAATTATCAAATAGCATGAGTGGTACATTAATTATTTGAATATGTTAACTGTGCTAAATATGACTTGTCTTCATTTATTCCTGAATTTAATTTCCAATGCTATTGCTATAGTAAATGCATGAATCAGAGAATTTAGAGGACTACCAGAATTTATCAATTCACAATTACACAATTTAGTCCATCATGGCAAGAGTTTCCAGCAGATGCTGTGAGGAACTTTTTACAGCTCATTCAATACCAAGAGCGGACACTAGCAAGGACCACTGAATGACACCCATCTTTATAGAGAACACATCTCTATGGCCACCACCTGCCTAGGAAATGTTACTGCCCACAATGGGCAGATTTTCCTACTTCAATTAATTTATGATTATCTCTTATTGGCTTGATCAGGGGCCCACCTTAATTAAGTACTTCCTCATAGTGGATAGTACCCATAGTCTATCATTTCGAATGTCAAGTGGATGGCTGAGACAAAGGGACACAATAGCCAAGAAAATACACCAGTCAGAAAAGTGGGAGAGAAGTAATATCAGTGCAATATTGTTTAGGTGCCTGTGAGACACTAAATTTTGACCGATGTTTCTCCAATATTTCTAATATCAAAATTAAACATACTTTAATAATTATCAATGCTTCACAATCAATTTTTAGTGAGTTCATGTTTATGTAATTATTTACATGATTATGTTGGTAGAAATGTTCAAAGGACTTAAACAAAACAGGGTAAGAAACAAAGAATAGGAATAATGTCTAAGAAACAATGTTGACAGAAATATTCAAAGGACCTAAACAAAACAGGATAATGAATGACACAAAAAATAAGCAAGAAACAAAAAGAATCAAGGCAGCAACAAAATTATTGGAAAAGCTATATCATAGTGAGAATACTAGAAAACACTTTAATATTTTCAATTGAACTTACATTTGACTACTTGTGGGCCTGGATCCTTGATCTTGTATAAACATTCACTTTGCTCCATCTCTCCTGAACATCAGAATTCCATCACAGTAGTCACACATTTCTTTCTTACAACTGGTCATTCTGATTCAAAAGAAGAGCTGTGAAAAATCAGAATATGCATTACTTTCCCAGCCACTTTATTTCCAGACCCTAACACAGTCCTTAGGATTTAAAAAAAACAATGAATATTTGATAGAAACCAGCAGCAAAGGAAAGTTTCCAATCCTTTCATTTTCCTGAGATAGACTTTCAGAGAACTGCTGCAGAGATGTTTTATGTAACATTAAGTCAAGGAATTTGCTACCTTGATCACGATAGGTCGTGGGCAGGTGATGGATATTTTCTAAAAGAGAAAGCAAGTTCATATTCTGTGCTTTCATTCATTTGTACTGTCTGCTACAGTCAGAACATCCTGCAGATAAAAGGATCAATATGTTTGCATGGCCGACTTAGCCCCAAAGGTAAAAGGCAATAGTAAAGCTCAGTGTGTTGGAATGAAAAGGAAAAGGGAGGGAAGAAGTTTCCAAAAAACTTCAGTATAGTTCTCTTTTAAAAAATAATAATAACTCTTCCCTTGAAGTTGAAAGCTTTATTAGAAATAGGCAGCATTCTAACTACTGTATTAAAAGAATGAATTAATGTGAAATCATAACATAAATAAAACAATTTAGTACCCTGCTATATGGAAAGAAGTGCACTTATGTTCATTTAGAGAAAAGAAATAAAAGCTGTTTTGAAATGAGTAATTTATTAAGGGCTGAATATTTAAAGAGATTAAAATTTGAACTCATAAATGAATTAAACCATAATAGAAAACATAAGATACCTTGCTTTACAATGAATTGTGCTCCTCAAGATTTCCCCATAGACAGAAATAGTAAACACTGTATAGCATTTATTGTGACTACATAAAATAACATTTTGCAATTCACTGTTATTTAAGGAATTCTCTCCCTCTTCATCTCTCTCTCTCATACACATACATACACAAAAGAAAGTAAAAGAAATAATTTTTTCTATCTTAACATGCTCACATTAGCAAGTAAACATGCTACAAATATGAACTATACATAAAAAATAGAATAATGAGAGATAATAAAAGTTATTACATAGAAACAAGCAAATAGATATTCATGAAAATAAACTTGCTAAGAAAGTATTCTACAAGACAACTGAATCTCCAGCTTCCATTAAGATGTTTTTAAAGGCAGATAAAAATAACAATAGCAAAATAAGGAAAAAATAAATGGTATAATATTTGCTAGCAATAAAGGACAATACTGGAAGGCAGACCTTTGAATCTTAGATCTTTCCTTTGTTCCATATAACAAGAGTTTTAATTTATTCTTCCCAAAAATGTATTAGTCATTCTGTATATATGTTTGTCCAATTAAAGTTCCTTGTCATGCTTTGCAGGAGAATATACACACCAACCTCATGGCAGAGGAATCTGGTCACACCATCTCCACATAGCAGCTGAGAAATGGACAATCTTTACTTGCCAGTCCATCATGTCTGGCCAACTGTACAGAAAGAGGCCAACCTTCCCCACCAGCTCCCTCCATCTCACTCACCTGTTGAGGTACTAGTCACCCACCATGGGTTGGGCCTTTCCTATCAACTAGACAATCTCCTTCAGGTTTTCTCTGGACTTCATTCAATTATTAACTATCTACAAATGTGCCCATAGCTAAAACTTCAGCCATCAAGTTGATACCTGTATCTAACTATGGCAATATATTAAATGTCATCTAAAATATACTAAATGTCACGTAAAATGATTCCTATCTTTTTCTCAATTTTAATTTATATTCACATTTTTTCCTAAACACATGTACTAAGCTTAATTTTGAATAATGCTATTTTTTATTTATTCTAAAATGTTTTCCCTCAATCTAGATATAGAGCTAAGGAGAAGAAAAAATCTTTGATCTACAGAGTTCTGTCAATAATAAATCTCAAAAAAGCAGGAATTCAAGTTACTTTTATATTCTAACATCATCAAGATTGTGTCTCCCACACAACCATTTAATTGTCTCTTTGTGGACATAAAACATTTGCAGATATTTCCAGTAAAGTCTAATGAAGCTTCATATACCATACATATGAAAAGATACAAAAATAGGAGGGGATGGTCGGGAAAAGTTAAGGTTTCAGTAGAAAAAAAGGAGAATCAGGTTGGGTGGTAAGAGGTCATAATGACTTAAATTCTGTATACATGAATGAAACTTTTGTACTATAAACAAATAACTATAAATAACTTTTATTATATATATGCTTCCATGGCTAAAATATTGGTTATCATGAAAGACATACAGAATTTAGTCATAGTTAGTCACAGTGATTGATCTTACATAATATAAATGAATTAATCTCATTTTCACTAAAGAATATGCATCTTTTAATATTTACATATAATGTTTCTCACTGTCTAATTATTGAATGTCATGAGAAAAGAGCAGAAGTGAGTCAGAATGAATTAATCCCACTGTCTCGTCAGGTTCTTGTGAAACTTTTAAGCTTTCTCTGTCCCACACATCTTTTGTAAAATCAGGATTTGAACTTTTTTTTGTCGCTGAGCTATAGATGCTGTAGCCATGAAACCTGCATAGATTTTCGCATCTGCTGAAACCATAGATTGAGATTGAAGAAGCTGAAAGAGATGTTTGAGAGAAGGGAAGATCCACCAATATGGACCCAAGTCAATTCCTCATCCAGGATTTTTTCTGAGCTCTGGAGAGAGAGAAAACTACTGCTACTGTTCTCAAATACCTTATGTGCCTCTGTACTTCCCAAGCCTTATAACTGACTGGACTTATCACATCCTGATAATCTTACACTTACTTATCCCCAAAGAGGATGTGGCAACCTTTTTTTTGTGTAATAAGAACATTCTGGAAAAAGAATGCTCTGAGATCAATATTAAGTTTTAACAAGAGCAAACACGCTCTCTTTTATTCCTCTGCCATTTACTTTAGGTTTAGTGATGAACTTCCCAAGTGAAATCAAAGCAGCTATTGAACTTACAACAAGATCATGGGCCTTTTGGTGAAGACAAACTCATCTTCATGTGTGTCCCTCAAAGCCTGCCAGAGACATGGAGGTTTCGAGAAGTTTATGTTGCACAAAGTTTTTGAGTTTTAAATCATTGGATATCTCTTATGCTGTTTGATCCTTGAAATTACTTTGTTAAGAAATGAGCTGCTGACTTGATTATATAAAATTGGATGTGATAAAGAGGGAGGTAATTAGCTGCTTCATATCAGTAGTTCTTTTCCATTGGTGGTGAAAAAGAAGGACGTTTGAATCAGATTAAGTAAAACATACTGCTACCTTACCTATAGCCCCAGCTGCATGCGTTTTCTTTATTTATTCATTTTCAATGCTTGATATTGACTCAATAACTCCA
Organism: Typhlomys cinereus; assembly: GCA_023101885.1. Taxonomy (NCBI): domain Eukaryota; kingdom Metazoa; phylum Chordata; class Mammalia; order Rodentia; family Platacanthomyidae; genus Typhlomys; species Typhlomys cinereus. Next base: position 641,916 of record JALPQD010000248.1, read on the forward strand.
GCTTTGTCACTACCCTGTTTGTGCTTTGATGTCTCCTCATGACCTGTAAACTTGGTGGCACAGTGATTTTTCTGCACTATGGCCCTTTCATGATCCTTAGTGTTCAAATATTTTATTTACTTCATCATTTAAGAGACTGGCAGATAGGAGAAAGAGAATACATATGCATTCCATGATAAAAGGGTGGAAATCACAGCACAAAGTTCAGAAGTCAGTTCTTTCCTTACACCATATATGTTTCCAGGTTGAAATGAAGTAGACAAGTTTAAGAACACGTACCTTATAACCACTGGCTCCTCCAGAAATATACTTATTCTTTTGTTTCTCTGCTGGTACTTTGCTTTTTCCACATCTCAGTATAATGTTCTTTTTCATGAAGATGCTTCTTTTCTCTACTGTCTTCTCTACCAAGGATTGTATTTATTATTATAATATGTTTGGAAACCTCACAATAACTGAAGAGCTTAATATTCTGTGTCCAAATGTGTGATTGTTGTACGGTTTTGATCCCTAGGATGCCTGCCTCCTTATGGTCATCTTTCAGAGTTTATACAACTAGATGGTGGGAACTGATTCATTAAGTTGATATGATGTGGCTAGTTCTCTTAGCTACTGATATTGGTAGAAGTTCTCCTGCCAAATTAGACTAAGAACTGCAACTAGAAAAATCTAAGGCAATATAAACTCCCTTTGTTCTACCAAGCCCTTTGGTCATGAAGTTATCTGCAATGTGAGGTAACTGCGATATCAAGAACATGAGGCAAGCAGTGACATTCCTTCAGTCAGTATCAGGGAGATGAATGCTAATGCTCAGCTTGAATCTCTTTTTATTCAACCTGGGCATCTAATACGTGGGATGATAGTGTTCATATTATGGGTTGATCTTCCAGCAATATCCGTATTCTAATTTGCGCTTCTCAACCTCTCTGGAAGAACTCTCAAAACACATGCAGTGGTGTTTCTCCTACTTGATTTTAAGTCAAATTATGTCAACATGTAGATCAATGACCACACAGGGAAAGTGTAAATATAAATGAATTACTGTTTAATGAAATAAATATTTTATTAATTAATTTTTATGTCAAAGGTTTTATGAAGGAAGCATTCATTTGTCATTTAAAGAGCATTTTTCTGTATTTTTCATTTATGTATTTATTTTTTGTATGTGTATTATGTGTGTGCGTGTGTGTGTGTGTGTATGTGTGTTGTGTGTGTGTGTGTGTGTGTATCAGAAGGCACCATGCATACCTATGGTGGACTCTGGTAATTACCCTGGATTACTGTACATTCTTACTGCTTGCTCTCTCATTCCCCAGTCTCCACCTTCCAAAACCAGAAAGGAAGGCCACCATCATTTCTTCCAGGTGGGATTTTAATGTGAGATCAGAACTCAGGTCCTTTTGCTTGCTACTTAAATGTTTAACTACTGAGCCATCTCTCCAGTCCGCAGTTGCCAAAATAAATATTAATAAGTTACAATGAAAATTCTCAGTTTGCTGATGTCTTCAGATGATGAAATATGGGGTCATTTAATTGGAGCATAACCTTAAGTGTTATCTGCTTATCCTAAAACTAAAGAATGACAAAAGATATCTGCAAGTTATAAAAAAGTGGAATCATCACCAAACTTTAGAATAGCTTCAATGTTTAGTATGAGGTTTAGATCTTCATTCCACAGGCCATGTAATTCATTGGAGGATTTGAAACAGAACAGTGCAATCAACGGTTTTATATTGATTTACCTGCAAGGAAACATCCTGAACGTAGTGAAGGAATAATGGATTCAGGGATGCCCTTGATACTTATTACAATGGAAGAGCGAAGGACTGATAAATGTGCAAAATTAAACAATTCCATTTACCCAAATAGTAAACAGACACAGGACATACTGATTTCAGGCTTTTTTATATTTAGGCACACAAGTCTTTAGATGATAGCTTATGAGTGAAAATTGGATGAGATTCTCATAAACACAATAGTCTGAACACAGATACAAATGTGTGTATGTGTATATATGTATATATACATATATACATACATATATATATGGAGTGTTTCTTATTTGTGTTTCCCTGAAAAAGAAAAATAACAATAGCATATTTTGAAAGTTTCAATTGTGTTCAGGCATGTGTATTTTTTTTTGGTAATGTCATTCAAATAAATCAGAGAACTAATGTATACTTATTGTGGAAATGGGAAATAAAGTCTCTAAAAACTATCCTGTGACATGCCCACTGAGGACAAAAAATTCTTTATGGGAAGTCTGGAAGGTTGCAGTCAAAACATGCTGGAAATTAAAACTGTCATTAATGATATGTACAACAAATACTGTACTCTCAGACTTTGAACAAAACTTGCTTCTTAGGAATAGTGAAAAATATGGGTTTTTCATTTGACTTCTTTCTGACTCTTCATCAAGCATATCCTTAGCTTCTATCTTTTTTCATTCATTCATTTTTCTCCCAAATGCCCAATTTATTTTCTAACAATGATCGGAATATGCAAGGACTTCCTTTACAGACTCTAACCAGCCATGTGTCATGTAACAGCTGACTACTACAGTGGGTATTAAACTGTTGGCTGCCTCAACTAGACACTGAGTGACAATAAAAATAACTGTGTGTGCTTGTAGAGTTGATTAAAATGCAAAGGTCAAAAAGTGTGGTCTATGCTGAGTGATATTTGATCCCAAGGTCCTAATCTAATTCTAGGGATTGAACATACACACTTTAAATTTGGTCCACTTGATTTTTTTTGGGGGGGGTCTCATTTCTATTGCTGACTTTTCCAAAAAATAGTAGAAAGTAAACCAAGGCTAGAAGAATTCTGAATTTTAATTATTATGTGTTCATGCAGCAGATATGAAGGTAGACTAACACATTAGAATGATTCAATCTACAGAGATCTTGTTGGAGAGGCAGTTGCTTAAAGAGGTGTTGGACACAGATTATGTTTATAGAAAGGCCCATTCACATAGACATCCATCAACAACTCACTTTCTTTTTAATTCCTGCTGCTACAGTTGCTTCTCTTATAATTGAATTTTGTTGCACCAGGAAAATACTCAAGCTTGACAAAATGAGCAGAAAAAAAATTGGTACAAGGAATGAATTCTCTGGACTTCAGATGGAAATATTTATCTGTTATTCCTAACAAGTGAACAAGGCCTAATAATTTGAAAATTGTTTTATAAGCCACCATGAGAAGCCTGACAAACTTGTAAATAAATATAACCCCAAACAATAATTTTAAAGGTCAGGTGAAATATTGCATAAGAAGAGTTTTAACAAAGTCAGTTGTATAGATTCTGAAGCACTTTTTAATGAATTTAGGTCATTTTTAAAGAAACTTGATATACTTTGCTGTATAAATAATTTAGGGAAATGCTTTTCTATTTACATAAATGGATGATCTCTTCAAAGTTTTCCATGCTCACATGGAAGGATCATCTTCCTTCTCCTTCCAGTTTTAAAAGCAATAAATTTGGAGACTTACTTTAACAGAAGTTGTTGGCCATAGAATACATGTGCCTTTGCATTGCACACATGTTTGCAGGAACGTGAACACATGCATGTTGTATATGTGGAAGTTTGAGGTTAACATCTGGAATCATTCTCTATTGTTCTTGGGAGCTGCCTTCTTTACAAATAGGTTCTTTATTCGAACTCAAGAGTCCACGGAGAGGATTAGTCTCATAAATAAGCCTTCTCTTGGATCCTCAGTCTCCTCTTTCTGAGGCTAGAATTCTTGAAAAGCCATCACACCTATCTAGAATTTTCTGTGTGCTAGGAATATCTGAGTTCCAATCCTTACACTTGTTATGGCAAATGCTTTGACCCTTGAGCCATTTCCCTAGGCAAAAAAGGGAGGAATACAGCCAGATGGAACTTTCTCCATAATTGCATTCTTGATACCAAACAATTTATTTGTGTGTATATACATATACATATATATATATATATATACATATATATATATACAGCCGTGAAAATGGAATTGAAGCAATATCGAACACAATGCCAAATTGACTTTTTGACAAATAACAAACTCATGTATATAAAACAGAAGCATATTCCTTTATCCCTAACAATACCTGCATATGCATTTCTTAATCAATGAAACAATTGAGTTTGTTACATCACCTGAAAATCAATAGAAGTTGGGAGAGAATAAAGATAATAATTATCGTAAGTTACGTTATATTATGTGGAATAACTTGAGTGACTTCATGTGAAAGTCTGTGCCTCAAACTTGAGAAAAGAAGCAAGGAGTTGGGTCTGAAAGATGCCAATTCTTTAGAGTTTGAGCATCTACCTCCTCCTTCCAGATTTAAAAGCACTAACTCTGGAGAATTATCTCTAACAGAAGTGATTGGCCATGCAATGCATAAGCATTTTTGACAGTACTGGATAAGCAACCAGGACCTTGCTCTAACACTGGACTGTATATTCAACCCAATGTATTTTTATCAGGTGTCTAGTAAAAATTATACTTTCAGTGAAAATTATTTTCAAATAAATTCTGGCTCCTATTCAAGGATTTGCTCACTAAATCTTTTTATTTACATTAACTCTATCTGGCATACATATGTTTCTGTGTGTTCAAATGCCTATTGTTCTTGTAGGAAATTATTTATATTTATTCCCTGACTGTGCTAACAACATAAAATAGAATTACCAAGGTATATTAGCAATTTATTAAATTTAGTCATTGTAAGGCAATCTCTCACCAACAAGCTAACAATGTTATTCATTGTGTACATTTGACATTGAAGCAATTAACAATTTTCCTTCTATTTTTTCTGCTGCTACAAAGAAATGTGTTATCAACCTTCATCTATCACAGACCCATGATACAAACTTCACTTTTTTTTTTAACATTTTTATTATTATTTCCGCTCATACAAACTTCGTAGGTACACTGGTTCCCTCCTTCCCTCCTCCTCTCCTCGACCTTCCCTGCTCCCCCTTAAGCATAGGAACACTACTGTGGCTGCCAATCCTTTGCCTCCAAGGATCTTGGTGCCTTTAGCAGATGCTAGACTTTGTGAGGTCAATAGTGTGTTGGACATTATGCAGGGCATGCAAAGTCCAATTATGATTGCTTCGGCCCTAACTTGTGTGGAGTATCTTGCATATCATTACTCCTCCCATCCTTGTGCTCTTACAATTTTCCCGCCCCCTCTTCTGCAAATTTCCCTGAGCTTCAGGATGGGGAGAGATTAGACTGGCCTAGTTCTAGGTGGTTGATATAGAGTCTCTGAAATTCTGGATTATGGTTTGTTGATTTTTCTTTTGCAGTTTTGCTGCTCCTGCAATGCCCTTCACTCCATCCTGATGGGCATTGTATGTCACCCCCTGGCCAGAGACAAAAGGTTGTTAAACTGGAGTTTTATTACAAGAGTACATTCAAAGGTAGATGTAATAAAAGTAGGAAAACACAGGGAGGGAGGGGTCAATCACCCATTTGCAAAATGGTTACTTTTTATCTGCCAGACTATATGCCCTCCTCTTCTGGTGAGATCATACCCCCTCAGTTGTAAATGATCAGGAACGAAAGTCTGTGAACTTAACCTGGTGTCTCATTATTTACTTGAAGTCTTTAATGGAGGCCTATTTTCTATGCTGTAACATGGTCCCCTCTCTCCTTGTTTCTGGTGTGGCCCTCCTACCCCATCCCTCCTGTTCATAATCCTTGCAATTACTGTAGGTATTACAGAGATTTATCTTTGAGTGTCTCTAGGTGGGCTGGTTAGGTTTGGTACTAGGAGCCACCTATTAGGGAGTACATACGGCGCTTAATTTTCTGGGTCTGGGATACTTCACTTAATATAATTGACAAACTTTACTTTTGAAAGCTTAAAAACATTTGATCTGACTCTACTATACTTAATTAGACAAAAGGAAGATAATGTCCATTCAGAAACAGTCACAAGAAAATGATGAAAGAGACGGTGGAACCTTTAATCAGACTGTAAAGCTGTTCTGAGTATAGACTATAATAAGACTCATTATTGGTTAAATGCTACAGAACAGGAACAATGATTTCCAAGTAGAGGTAAATGTAAAATAAGAAACTAGATGATTCTGCCTTAAGTAGAAATGCAAGTAGGATTTATTTGAGTTTTCAGAGGTCCAGGTAATTTCTGAAGAAGAAGCTAATATAGCCTAAAATAATTATGGAAGAATTCAGTAGATGGTTCTCATTTTCTTGAGGGAAACTTGTTGAACACATTTGATATTATTACTGTCTGAACTCAAATTCCTCAGAAGTCATTACCCTTTTCCTTTCAATTTTTGTAATGTAACTTCAAACAATGGCTTTTCCCCCTACAATAGAGTATAATTTTACCGTGTCTAATTCCCTTTGTGAAACAAAAATCACATTATCATTGTGTTTCTCTTTCAAGACTATCCCCTCCTTTAACAATTTTTAGGTTTCTAAATATTCCCAATATTGATGATAAAACTTATGTCTTAGATTATTCAGGAATATATTTGTATTATTATTATTCAATATAATAACTAAACTGTAAGTCAAGGAAATTTCCAATGAAATAAATCTTATTGTATTAGGGGTATTTTCACTGTTATGAAGAAGAAATTGTGATCAAAAGTATTAGTAGTTGTTACATTTTATCTTCATATAATTGATAAATACATGACCAAAGAATTGAAGGAAACACGGTTTTATTTCACCTTTCAATCCTAGTTTCATTCTCATCTCACTTGTCAGAAGAGTTCATTCCAACATCATTAGTCAAAGAACCTTCCTAAACTATATCCATGGGTATTGCGGAGAGAGAATCGACCCTCCTCCTAGGCTTTGAATCTAACCAAGAATGTCTAAGGTACCAACCCAGCTCTCTCCTGTGTATCCACTATGCCAGTCGACTATGGTCTGTGCATTCCATCATCAATTAGATAATCTCACAGACTTATTCAGGGCTTGGCTTAACTACCAATTCTTCACATCTACATTCAAACCCTTAGCCTTCAATTTTCAAGATGGCACCTATAGCTGATTGCTCCTTTGCTCCTCAAAGTCTGCTCAAAGATAGATGTTCCCAGCATCTGTCTGGGTCTAAATACTCCTATCTACCCCTGTTCCATTACAGCAAACCTTTCAGGATATACAAGATACATTGTGTATAAGTGCTTTCTCACAGCAATAAAAGAAAACTAACTTTAACAGTTTGTGCATATGTGTGTGTGTATGTGTATGTGTGTGTGCACACACGCATTTATGTCTGTGAGTCACTGTTTATCAGTTGTAAAAAGTGTCATGTTTCAGTAACATTCTGAATTCCAATAGGCAATGATGTATATCATTTTTACAAGCTTTCATTTGCTCTTTAGAGATAATAGGTAGTGTTTGAAATAGAACCTGCTGTTAGGTCTGTATTTTAGCTTAAAAGTATTTGGAGAATTCACCAAGAATAGATGGTCATTTTTGTTATTTGAAATCTGTAGGCTTCAATGATTGTTAACTTTTATTATTATCATTCACTAATACTTTAATGCACAATTTCTTATTCATCTTATACCTACCAATACAATGAGTTAAGAGAAGTTTTCCAAAGTGTTGCTCACATTGATTAAGAAAAATTCAGACTTGTCTCGTCTAATACTATAGCCTATAGATATACTTTATGTAAAGAAGAAATAATCCAGGCTAAATCCAAGTCAAACATTGGGTCCTAGTCCTGATAACTATGCTGAGTGGATTAATAAATCATGGTTACTGCAATAAGTTTGATTACACGTAACCAATAAGTTAAAAATCAAAGAACTTTGGGGAACAAGAGGTTTTATTCTTTCATATAATTCTGGTTATAGTTTTTAGTGAAGCTTGGCAGGAGAGCTCATACCAACTGGCCACACCATACCCACAAGATTGCTGAAATAGTGGCAGACCTCTCTTTCAATGTATCAGGTCTATTCAAACATGCAGAAGAATGCCAACATACTGATCCAGGATCTTCTATTTATCCTTTTGCCCAGAAAATTATAATACCAACCAGGGGCTGAATTTTTCCATATGAAACATAAAATCTGCAGGTTTGTTCAATGGCTTGTCTTAACCAGTCGTTTTTCACAGATGTGCCCAGAGATCTGCCTTCAATTGACAAGTTGACATTAATGTACTTCACTAACACTCACTTAAAGAACACATTACAGACTAGCCAAGCTGCTTTTACCACCACAGAGAGTTCTACGAAGAAGGCAGGAATAAGACAGGGGATGATCTGAGCTTCCATCACTGTTTCCTACCCATATGGATTCATTCATCTCCCTTCTCTGCGGCTGGTGCAACTTCGTCGCACAAAAAGCACAATCTATCTGAAGCATCTTAAATCTCTTATCTGCCTCTGATTTTTTTTTAATTCCCCTTTAACTAAAAGCAGTTGAAGTTGTCACCAGATGATTTTATACTTCACTAATGGCCAGACCCTCTGGAATTCACTAATGCTATTACACTCCAATCAATAACAATTAGCTTGCCACCACTTCTGCTTGTTCTTCCTTTGGTTTTGGAATCAGCAGTGTGACACCGGGGATTTAATGGAGAGTTGCAGGGACTTCTGGAGCTTCTCAGACCAAGTGGAGATTGACAGTTAAAAGACAGTCCTCCATGTATCCCCCACCTCCAGAAGGTGATTCCTGTTAATGAGGACGACTACAGCCCGTGGCCAATCAGCATCATCCATGGAGTTCTTCATCCCTATTTTGTTTGCTTGACCTCATTCTAAAGTGTTCTGAGATTCCTGATTAGTCCAGAGAATGAAGGCTCCATCTCAACATGATGATTCAAAGAACTGATTTTTTTTTGCCATCTAGGATAGTTAATTCTTGGGCGTCAACTTGACACACCTGGAATTAACTAAGATCGGCTGAGACCATCTGAAGAGATTATCTGGATAATGCAAAGATCAGCCCTGGAACCATCAGAACCTCCATAGATCCCATTGGAACTTCCCATTAGTGGCCCAGATAAGAGGAACCACAGAACAGGAGACTAAAGGGAAGAAATATGCTCCAGGAATCCAGCCTCAGCCTCTCAGATGAGTGTGCCCTAGCCTGTCTCAAGCTTCAGCCAGCCATGCCACTACTGCCCTAAAAGTCTCTTTTCCCCCTCTGGAACTGTAAGTTAAATAAATATCCCTTTCTCCCTTAAGTTCTTTGACTTTGGGTGCTCTCTCACAGCAGCAATAACCATTACATCACCCCCATCCAAACTTATATTAAGACATCTTTTTTTCCTTAGGTTCCAGTTTACTTTCCCTATCTTGTTGCTATAATACATTTTTGAAAACACATTTGACCTTAAACACATGAGGAGAACAGGGTGTTTCAGTCAGTTTACAGTTCTGGATGTCACATGGTCCATAATAGCAAAGCTTAGATAATTGGTCACATCCCATCCGGAGCAAGAGCTGTGTACTTACTCGCCTGAGTGTAAATAATCTAGTTCTCTCTGTCTTTATCCACCTCTCAAGGGAATGATTACACCCCTATCAAGGGAATGATACAGCTGGATCTTCCTTAATCAAATTACATAATCAATACTATGCCCGAAAGGATTTTTCCAGAGGCCTTCCTCAACTTGACAGTTCATCATCAGAAACCTGTCTCCTAGGTATTAGGTTAACATTTCAGACCAGTTATCTTATTCTTTCCAGGAACAGCTCAAGTCGTACTGCTAAACAGATTTTAAAGCTTCTATGGAGCATCTTTCAATGAATAATGGTAATATGTTTTAAAAGTAGCATTTACTCATCCATTTTTATTGATGCCTGTATCAGTTAAATGCAGGTTTCAACATGATAACCTAGAACTCAGCCTTTAGTATACATGTGAAGAATTCTTGCAGTTAAGGCAAATCCTGAGCAAAGCTGCAGAAGATGTGGCAAGTTAATGGCATCAGGAGATGTGGGAAAATCCAGCACATAGTGGATAAGACCATTCCCTGGGTTGGAGATGACTGAGGTGATGTTTTGGCAAACTGACAAGTTATGAAATCATATCCTTGTGCTGCAGTGACTTTTGTTTGGATGTGAGAGTCTCAGAGCTAAGGAAATTAGTACAGAAAGGAACATTTATTTGGCTTTCTCTTTCAGATTGTATATAGTCCCTTGTGGTAGGGTTTGCACAGCAGAAGGCAATAGCTGTGAGAAGAAGCAAGAGTCCAGTTCCGGTCAATAAAACCATCGTGAAGGCAAAGAGAGCAAGAACAAATGGATGGAAGCATGCTCAGCTACCAAACCCAAAGACCTACCTACTGTGACATTTCGCTAATGTTCAGCTCCTAAAGTTGCCAAAAAAAGGATTAAAAAACATGAGGCCACTTAGGCAGGGGGAGTTCACATTTAAACAGTTATGCCCTCTATTTGTTCTCTTCCTGTGAATGTGCTGTGGCCAGTTTCCTTGCTTTTTTTGATGTTGATATGAACTTTGCCTGTCATGATGCTGAACCCTAACAGAATCATAAAATGGAATTAGGGCAATCTTGTTCCCCTAAATTCCCTGTTCCTGTATTTTTTAACAGCAAAATCTGGCTAAGTGAAATGCTCCTTAATGTTCACAGATGTGATAAATAATGTCAGCTGATAGAGCAGGAAGGTTGGAATGCAAAAGATAACTTGGTGCATCAACAAATATGCTGAGAATTGCAAGGTGTCACTACAAGCAAGACTCACATCATAAGACAGTAGCAGCAAGTAACAACTTGTAATGACAATGGGTTCTCAGCCTGTAATCTTATGCTATTCTTATTCAACAGGAAGGACGGCTCAATGGCAGAAATTATTTTGCCTGATGGCATTAACTTTTAAATTGAGGTACCCTATTTTTGAATTCCAGACTTCTACTAAGCACTTCAGAATTCCACTCCTTTGTGTAAATTGCAGTTTGCGGGTGTTTGTATTTGCATGCAACTATATGTATTTATGCATATGTGTGTCAATGTGTGTTCATGTGTTTGTCTGGGAATGCAAGTGTGTATGGGAGCATGTATGAATGTGTAAGCATGAATGTGTATGTATGTATGTGCGAATTTCTACTGTTTGATAGTTTTTTATGTCTCAAAGAAATAACAAGCAGCCATCAATCAAGCACAGGCACTCACCAATGTTTGACTGTTTTGTTGAGATTTAAGTCAATATTGTCCAATGTTAAACTATGCCATGCTCCAGGGCAGAACCATTCAGTCATTTTATGTAAGCCAGAAAAATACTTTTTTTTAACCAGCTGGCCAACTCTGATAAGTGACATTACTCAGAACTCATTTGTTTGTTGAGTTTGTCTTATCACAAGTCACAGCTGGGTAAGTGCCTCCTTGGGAAGCTTGAAAATATGATTCTGATTCACATTGTGTTTATGTATAACTTGCAAACAACCTCTCAACCAAAAACTACATCAGAGAAACCTTCATTCAACACATATAGGTACCAACAGGAAATATAAAAGCAGATCTAACATTTTTATGTATGTGTTCAAAAGCCTCTCTGCTCTCTTTCCCCCTACTTTTCTCCCCTTTCATCTTGCACACTTTCTGTTTTGCAAACTGCTTTTAATAGCTGTCCTTTGGGCATCTAGGACTCAGGGTCACATGCTGATCCTGTAACTTCCTATAGTATATACCTTGAATGACTTCCCAATGTAGGACACCTCTCTTCAAATCCACTATAATGGATGAATGAATGAATGAATCTATATTCATTTATCACAGCAGATGAATGACTCTATACCCAATTATAATTAAAAATAATTCACATAATCATGACTCATATCCCCAAGATTTGGCAATCCCATTTGCATACAGTTCTTCATTACAAAAATAATCAGTTTCCAAAAAGTTAACAGAGATTCCCTCTTGCTGGAAACTACAACAGACCATTTCTCACTCAGTGGATGTGGGCTGACACCTGACGCGGGTTCCTTTTTGTAGGTGGCATGAGTCATTCACTTTTGAACATTTTGCTCAGAGACCAAAACTTTTCCATTCTTCTCTTCCCTTCCTATGCTTTTGTTTCCTATCCTCAGAATGCTTCTCTGATATTGTGGACATTTTTCACTGGTTCTCTAAGGAGTCTAACTCCTTTGCCACATAGCTGCTTGCCCCTCTCCCTGCCTAACTCTAAGGGTATGATTTTCTGTTCCTCTTCAACCCTCTCCCCATAGGTGCTGGGACTTCCACCTTGACTTTTTAAATGACTGGTCCTATTGTCTTCTGGTTTAAAGTAAGCATAAACATTTTTAACTCTGTAACCACTTAATAATTCATTATGAAGAATTTGCAGAGAAAATGAACCCAAGTCCCTAAACCCAAATCATACAGTCTGTATATATAATATCAACTATTATCCATTACAACACAAAGCCTTTCTTGATCCATTGTCCTGTTTCATTTATACAGCATGTACATTTTTTTATTAATTAAAGATTTAAGTATGCACAAACTTAATCTTTTTGGGAGAAAAATCCCTAAGATGTTTTCTATATCAGAATACCCTCTTTCTCAGTACAGTCAGTAAAATTGTACAGTATGTCATCATGAGTCTTGTGATTGAAATGCTAAGATGGCCTCTGAGAAAAGATCCCACAGTATAGAAAGCAAACCGCTGGAGGAAGTGTCTGAGAGTCAGTCTGAAAATCTTCCATAATGCCAGTTAGGTGTAATATTTACTTTGTAGAGGGAGTTAATATAGTCTCAAGACAGCTTAAGTCTGCCTACCACACAGGGTGTTCAACATATGCTAAGTTTTTCCTTTGGAAGACAAGATGACCACGTGTATTAAGAATTTCTCATGAAGCTGGGCATACCACTCCATCCATAATGTCCTACTTGCATGTTAGCTGCAGTACTAGTGATCTTCATGTAATTTCGTGATTCACAAGGAACCTGAATCTCTGAGAGCTGTAGTTGTTTTGGGGAATGTAGATAAAAGACTCCAAGACAACTGGAGCACCAGAGATCAGAAATATCCCTTTACGTTGCATTTAATAAAAGGTATTGAAGAAAAATATGGATCCCAAAATGGACAGGAATAAAAAGATCATATCTTGGACTTTTTTCTATCCATTTAAGTTTCTTAAAGTCAGATCAAGTAAAACATACACCAAAAGTAGAATCCTTTTGGAACTGGTAGAATGAAGCTGAGATAATTTATTGCATCAACTAGGTAATGTAACCTTTCTTTTCATGGTGGCCACCAATACATCTTAGCATGCACTGAGAACATCCTCAGTTGGGGTTTTATGACTTACTCATTTTTTCTCATTCCATCCCTTCAGGCTGAAAGATTGTCAGTAGTGATGTAGCCACATTATCAGTTAGGAAACCTTGAAGTACAAAGCTGAAAATGTCTTTCGCAGGAACCTAGAGAATGTCAGAGATGAGAACTGATCTCTTCTGCAATCTTGTTGTCAAGGTAAATATCATTTCTCATCTCTCAAAGGGTGTGGCATTATTTTTAGTTGAAAGATCCATAGGAGAAGATTCTCCTTTGAGATTGTTTCCTTGGCCCTTCCCTCACTTCTTTTCACTTGTTGCCCATTGTCACAATCCACTGCCAGACACCAGCAGAAGGAAGGACAGAACTGACACTTAATGTGCCAATACATTCTATTGAATTTAATACAGTAAAATTTACTGTATTAATGGTGGTAAGCAAAAAGTGAACATTTCCTACAATATTAATTCACGGCTCCTTAAAACTTTTTCATTAATCTACTTAGTGAGCTGAAGAACTCACAAGCACCCACCCATATATTCACACACATATGCAGATCACACACGTATAAATACATGTACATATTACATACATTCACATACACACTCACCACACACATATCCACATATCACACATATCAAGCACATATACATGCACAGCTAAACACACCATGCAGATACACATACATCATGTATATATACACATCCACACATTCATACACATATACACATAACACACATAAACTTATATACGCATTGACACTATACATACAAATGTGTGCCTGCACACACACACACACACACACACACACACACATGCACACACATGCACACACCTGGGTTAAACGTTCTACAAATATGATGCTTGTTTCTGGAGAAGTGGAATATCACAGGAAATGAACCAAATTGTTTTATGTGATTATCTATGATATCCATGCATTGTGATCACTGATCCTATGACAACCACGTATTGTCCACCTCTGTATGAGTTCTAACATCTTGTGACTATCATAAGTGGAAACTTCTGGAATGTACAAACAAAACATTGACTTCTACCAACCCAAAGGATAAAAATGTAACAAAATACCACCTGGGGCCTTTAGTAGCGATTTTCTTTCTTTGCTGAAACTGTCCCATCTGATGCTTCCACCAGTGTGTTTGGGAAAGTATAGGCCTTGATAGGTGGCTTTCTTTACTATTTAAACTTATTACTATTAAAAACTTCTTTAGACTGTTGCCATGTTGTAACATGGTATTTTGTAGAATTGAAATCTGTGTTCTGGGGTATTATATCTTGCTCCTTTTGTTTTGAAACCTGTGCTTTTGTATGTACTACTTCTATAAAATATATTGAAATCAGGAAGCGCTATGCTTTGAGTTTTGTTCTTTACTTTCAAAATTATTTTAGTAGCTTTCGGGGGCTGGAGAGGTGGCTCAGGGGTTAAGCCTCTGCCTTACAGGCAGAAGGACCTAAGTTCGGATCCTAGACCCCATGTATACACGCCGGGCAGAAGCAGGGGCGGCCTGCGTTTCTGGTCCTGGTAGGGCGGAGCCTGTGAATCCCCGGGCAGAGTAAACAATGAGGAGGCCGTCCATGGTGGTTCCTGAATTCGTCCATGGTTCTACACACACACACACACACACACACACACACATGCACACATGCATACAAGCACGATTGAATAAATAATAAATAAAAAAATTAGAGCCCCCTTTCTCCCTCCCCTGTCGCCTCTGTCCATGCCGCCATCCCCAGGTGAGCGAGCCCGACTGCCCGCCCAGCCCCCCCAACCCTCTAGGTTGCCCCATGTCCCTGCAGCTTGCCCGAGCTGCCTCGGGCTTAGGCCTGGGCCGCACCCCGGGCCCCAGCCACTTTCTCCCTCCCGCCTGCCTGTCCGACCAACTGGACAGGACGTGCTCACATTCCTCCATCCCTGGAGCTTGGGAGGGCCACTAAGCCAAGTCCTAGGCGCCAGGTAAAGAATTCTGCCAACAACATCAGCCCCTCTGCCTCTCTGGCCCACCGGGGACCCACCCACGTGGTCTACAGAAGACACACTGCTACTCAGAATTCAATAGAGTCCAAAGAAAACTCTAGCAAAGTTCTAAGGGTCAAAGGCCATACATCAGAAAACCTCTATAATCATCCTATCACATGGGAGAGATTCTTCACATCCAGCCCAAAGATAAGTAAACCTCTCTCTTTTTTTCACCTTACTGTTCCTTTTTAATGTTAATCACTGTAGATTAACCTTTCCATACAGCTACCCCAAAAACATATACAACTCCAGGGAATACACCACTCACTCTCACATATCACCAAAATACTACATCATAAAAGTGCACTACCATACTAATATTCATCCCCTGTCTACTTAACCTGATTTAACTGATGTACTAACAGCCTAATAGCCTCAACTAGGAAATAACAATAACAAAAGACAAACATACCCAACCCCAAGGCAAGGACTAGTAACAATTGCTCAAGTGTAGTAATACCAACTAAATCAGTTCAGTCAAAAACACACAGAAACTGAAAAGCCCTAGAAGACAAAACAACAATGTCCAAGTCAAAGTGCAGATACATGAGAAACAAAACCCAAGGAGACCAATCTCCCACTAAAAGAATCAACCTTTAAGGATGGATTCCAACCAGAACAAATTCACAGAAAAATAGCCAAGAAAGCCAGACCCAAGACAACAACTTTCAAAGTGTGATCATTACCATAATTAATACTATGAAACAGGAATTCCAAGAGGAATTAAACAACCAGGAAACATGCAGGGGTAGCCATTATGCTCTCGGACAAAGTGAACTTCAAACCAAAAAAAACATAAGAGACATAGATGTATACTACATTTTAGTCACAGGTACAATTCACCAGGAAGACTTCACAATACTGAACATTTACGCACCCAATATGAGCCGCTCCACATTCATTAAGAAAATCCTACAGTGTCTAAAGCAAGAAATCAACACCCAAACGATAACTCTTGGGGATTTCAACACCACCCTCTCAACATGGGATATATCAACAGGTCAAAAGCTTAACAGAGACACTTTGGAACTTAATCAAACCCTTAAAGAAATGGACCTTACAGATCTCCATCGAACTTTTCATCCACGCACCAAAGAATACACATTTTTCTCAGCAGCACATGGAACTTTCTCCAAAATAGATCACATATTGGGCCACAAAATGAAACTCCACATATACCGGCAAATTGAAATTCTAGCCTGTACCCTATCAGACCACCACGGCCTAAAGCTTGACATCCACAACACAACAAACGACAGAAAATACACTAATTCCTGGAAACTTAACACTATGATGCTGAATGAGAACTGGATTTCGGAAGAAATCAAAAAGAAATTCAAGATTTCCTGAAAGCAAACGATAATGAAAATACAACTTACCAAAATCTCTGGGATACAATGAAAGCTGTCCTAAGAGGTAAGTTCATAGCTCTTAATGCCTACATCAGAAAAATGGAAACATCAGAAATAAATAACTTAACATTGCATCTTAAAGCTTAGAGAAATTAGAGCAATCTGATCCCAAAAGTAGTAGAAGACAGATTAGCAAAATAAGGGGAGAAATATCTGAAATCGAGATTAAGAAAACGATAGAGAAAATTAACCAGTCAAAAAGCTGTTTCTTTGGAAAAATCAATAAGATTGATACACCCCTAGCTAAATTAACCAAATGCAAGACAGAACACCCAAGTCAACATATGAGGAAATTGAGGAAGTAACCTCAAATATTCCCAACAAAAAATGTCCCGGACCAGATGGATTCAGCACAGAGTTCTACCAGACATTTAAGGAGCTAATAACACCAATATGCCTTAAACTGTTCCATCAAACAGCAAAGGAAGGAACACTACCTAATTCATTCTATGAAGCTAATATCGTCTTATTCCCAAAACCTAATAAAGATACACTTAAAAAGAAAACTATAGGCCAATCTACCTGATGAACACAGATGCAAAGATTCTCAACAAAGTCTTAGCCAATCGGATTCAAAAACATATCAAAAAGATCATTTACAGGTACCAAGTAGGCCTTATTCCAGGCAAACAAGGTTTGTTCAACATATGCAAATCAATAAATGTAATTCATCATATGAACCAGTCCAAAGTCTAAAACCACAAGATACTCTCGATAGATGCAAAAAATTGTTTGACAAGATTCAACAGCCCTTTATGATCAAAACCTTAGAGACAGTTGGAATGGAAGGAACCTTTATCAATATAATAAAAGCTATATACAACAAGCAAGCCTTCAGCAAGGAATACACTCAATGGGGAAAAACTTGAAGCATTCCCACTTCGATTAGGAACTAGACAAGGCTGTCCACTCTCAACACTTCTATTCAATATTGTACTTGAAATCTTAGTTGAAGCCGTAAGACAAGAAAGACACATAAAAGGGATTCAAATTGGCAAGGAAGAATTCAAGCTATCCCTATTTGCAGATGACATGATCTTATACCTGAGGGATCCCAAAAACTCCACCAGGAAGCTCCTGGAACTAATTGAGAAGTTCAGCAGGGTGACAGGATACAAAATAAATGTACAAAAATCAGTGGCCTTCCTATATGCCCAGAATGAAAGAAGTGAAAAACCCCTGAGAGAAACAATCCCATTTACTATAGCCCCTTAAAAAATGAAATACCTTGGTAAAAACCTAACCAAGAAAGTAAGAGAACTTTACAATGAAAACTTTAAAACCCTAAAGAAACAAATTGCAGAAGACACCAGATAGTGGAAAGACCTCCCATGTTCCTGGATTGGCAGAATCAACATCGTAAAAATGACCATCCTACCAAAGGCAATATACAAATTCAATGCTATACCAATTAAAATCCCAAAGCAATTCTTTAAAGAAGTTGACCAAACAATCTCAAAATTCATATGGAGGCACAAAAGACCCAGGATAGCAAAGACACTCCTGAGTAACAAAAACACAGCTGGAGGTATCACCATACCAAACCTTAGTCTATACTACAAATCCATAGTTATAAAAACAGCCTGGTACTGGCTCCAAAATAGACACACAGATCAATGGATAAGGGTTGAAGACCCAGATATAAGACCACACAACTATAGCCATTTGATCTTTGACAAAGGGGCCCAAAAAATCCAATGGAAAAAGAACAGTATCTTCAACAAATGGTGCTGGCAAAACTCGATCTCCACCTACAGAAGGTTAAAACTGGACCCGTACTTGTCACCATGTACAAGAATTAATTCCAAATGGATCAAGGACCTCGATATAAGGCCAGAGACTATAAAAACAATCATTGAAAGGGTAGGGAACTCCCTTGAGCTGATTGGGCTAGGCCAGCAATTCCTAAACAAACATCCAATAGCACAGTCACTGCAACCATCTCTCAACAGATGGGATCTTGTGAAATTAAAGAGCTTCTGTTTAGATAAAAAGATTGAAACAAGAGCCCAAATTTCACCCACAGAATGGAAGAAAATCTTCACTAACAACATATCTGATAGAACTCTATTATCCAGAATGCACCAAGAACTTAGAAAACTGAACACCAAGGAAACAAATGGCCCAATTAAAAAATGGGCACTGGAACTTAGAAGAAACTTTACTAGAGATTTAGTTAAAATGTCTAACAAATATCTTAAAAAATGCTCCACTTCCTTCGCCTTCAGGGAAATGCAAATCAAAACTTCCCTGAGATATCATGTCACCCCAGACAGGATGGCAAAAATCCATAATACAAACAAGAACAAATTCTGGAGAGGATGTGGAGATAAGGGAACTCTCCTACATTGCTGGTGGGAATGCAGGCTCATACAGCCATTCTGGTGATCCGTCTGGAGATTCTTAAAGAAATTAAAAATTGAAATTCCATGTGTACCCTGCTATTCCACTTTTGGGAATAACCCCCCACACAGCAAAAATTCACCTCTATAGCACAAGCACGGCCATGTTCATAGCAGCACTGTTTACAATAGCATATTCATGTAATCAACCCAAATGTCCGAAGTTGATGAGTAGATAAGGAAAATGTGGTACATCTATATAATGGAGTACTACTCAGCCATCAAAAATGATGAATTAATGGAATTTGCCGGGAAATGGATGGAATTAGAAACAATTATATTAAGTGAAGTATCCCAGACCCAGAAAATTAAGAGCTTTATGTAGTCCCTAATAGGTGACTCCTAGTACCAAACCCACCCAGCCTACCTTGAGACACTCAAAGATAAATCTATGTAATACCTACAGTAATTGCAAGGATTATGAACAGGCGGGATGGGTTAGGTGGGCCACAGCAGAAACAAGGAGAGAGGGGACCATGTTACAGCAGAGAAAAAGGCCACCATCAAGGACTGCAAGTAAGTAATGAGACATCTGGTAGTTCACAGACTTTCGTTCTTGATCATTTACAACTGATGGGGTATGATCTCACCAGAAGGGGAGGGCATATAGTCTGGCAGATAAAAAGTAACCATTTATGGGGCTGAAGAGGTGGCTCAGGGTTTAAGCCTCTGCCTTGCAGACGGAGGGTCCTGAGTTCTGATCCTGTGAATCCTGGGGCAGAGTAAACAAAGTGGTGGAGGCGGTCCATGGTGGTTCCCGAATTCGTCCGTGATTCTACACACACACATACACACACACACACACACACACACACACACACACACACACACAATTGAATAAATAATAAAAAAAAAGAAGAAAAAAACAGTAACCATTTTGGAAATGGGTGTTTGGCCCCTCCCTCACTGCGGTTTACTACTTTTATTACATCTGCCTTTGAATGTACTCTTATAACAAGACTCTAGTTTAACAGTATTTTATCTCTGGCCAGGGGGTGACATCCAATACTCCACACAAGTTAGGGCCGAACCAATCATAAATGGACTTTGCATGCCCTGCGCAATATCCAACACACTATTGACCCCACAAATTCTAGCATTTGCTAAAGGCACTAGGATCCTGGGAGGCAAGGGATTGAAAGCCACAGTAGTATTCCTATGCTTAAGGGGAACACAGGAAAGGGTTTTGGGAAATGCCACTGGGTCCTTGCACCTCATTGGAGAGGAGGGCCCAGAGGGGAGTTTGGCATGCATATTAAAGGATGCTCCGGGTTTGGGAAGGGGAGGCATTTGGGGATGGGGAGGGACAGGGGAAAAGAGAGGAGCACAGGGCAGTGGGAGGTTGGAAGGAGGGAGGGGACCGGTGTACCTGTTAAGATTGTATGAATGGAAATAAAAAAAAATAAAGTCCTGTAGAAAATCTGGAAAAAAAAAGATAATTGGCTGTAATATAATCTTCTAAAGCAGAAAACTTCTGTGGAATTCAGTACATCAGTTTGCTATGAATTATATTCACACCCCATTTTTCTTGAGAATGTCAAATATTCCAAACATATTCACTAAAATTACTTAATAAATTCAAGATTAAAATATTGATTTTATTTATAGAAGACACTGAAACAATTTTTTTCTATACATACATCATGTTTTTAGATTAAATTATATAGACAGCTCTGAGTAAATCATTTTTACTCCACTCAAAAGTAACTAAAGGGTATTACACTTTGAAGTTAATTTTTCAAATTCTTTAGATAAAAAAATTAGATAGCAAGTGCTTAGAGTGAGCCTGTTTCTTTACCCATGCAAAGAGTAAATAAGCTCATGAGTATTTAACTTTAGTAATTCAAACTGCAGACAAAGTTGATTTATTCAAAGAGTGCTCTCATAGTCTACAACTTTGCTTGTACTTTGCTGGTTTTGCAGTTCATTCATTTTATGATATTTGCTGGGGAAAATTACATGACTTTATCTGCTACTTTTAAAAAAAATCCAAAATCAAATGAATTTCTCCTTTTTATAATGAATTTGTTGTAGTTTGAAATGTGAGTTGTCCCCTACAGGCTCATGTCTTTGAATATGTCCGTGTTTGGGAAGGTCATGGCACCTTTAGGAGGTGGAGCCATGCTGGAGAAAGACAGTAGCAGGGGGTAGGCCTAGAGGTTATTATCTGCCTAGATTCATTTGGTCTGATCTTCGATTTGCAGTGAGCAGCCCTCAGTCTCAATGATGGATGTGACGTGGGCTGCCTCCAGCTCCTGCCAAACACTCATGCTTTTTCCAACGTAATGGATATCTCTCCTCTGGAACCATGAGCTACATAAGTCTCTCTTTCTCTCCTTAAAGTTCCTTGAGTTTATGTGGTGTCTCACAAGAGCAGACAAAATTAACCAGCATAGCATTCATCCAATTTGCTTGATGTCGCAAAGATGTTCATGATTTCCTGTGATGACTAGTGCAAACGTTAACTTGGCAGAATATAGAATTGGATGGGAGATAGGCCTCTGGAAGATTACCTTGATTATATTTTAGCTCCCACTGTTTGACTACCTTAACATAATGGATTGTACCAGAATAAATCTGTTCTTTCCTTTGTTTTTTTGTCAGATATTTAATCCCATGAACAGGACAATTAACTAAGACACATCCTTAAAGGCAATCATGCTTATTTATGAATGTTAACAGCTTCCCTGCTAGGTTGAGTAAAGTCTAATTGGCCAAAATTCTCACTGATAACCCTTTTCAGGGGACAGGTTTGTGGGTATGCTCTGACATTGGACAGCAATATTAGTGAAGTTTACTTATGCCTTAGTGTTAATCTTTAGGCTTTCTTGTAACTTCAAATATCCAACTGACTTCTATTAATGCTAATTGTCTGTCATAGATATGCATGCAACCAGTTGAGATTTTTACCTAGCAGTGTGTGATAGACACAACATGCTTTTACAAGTAGCCATAATTGCCTTCTCTAATGCACACAGAGATAAGTGGTTTCATTTCCGGTAAATGTTAGAAGACATTTTCACACCGTGTTGTAGAAAATACATTTATTAAAGCATGGTTAAATTAATAAAAGTGAATAAGAAAATATAATTTTGGAAATGTGTACTAGATTACATCAGAAACTTCACATGTTATTAAATTTACAAACTCTAAGTGTCTTGGTATTTTAAGGGTGTCTGCACACTGATATATGAACATGAGACAACAGGCTCTGACATTTTAATCAGCAAAATGGATGACTGGATGGATATGTACATCTTTTACATCTAGAAAACAATAACAAAACAGTATTATATTTAGATTTTTGTTCAGATAATTGTATAAGCATATAGAATGAAATAGACAGAATGGCATAATATTCACTCTTATTATGTTGCTTGAATTTCAAAATGTGAGCTAAAATATAGGAAAATTGATATTCTCCTTAAATGTCATATAAAAGAAATTAGCTTATATTTTAGAATCTAAATTCTGTTATTCTAGGTTAAATGTTTGCATAGATATATGCTTGATTTTCTTTTCATTCCAAAACAAAAACAAAATTTCTATTGCTATATGTTACAGTGACATAATTGGCATTATCCTGTTATTCTAACCAATGTCAAGCCAGAAAATAATTGCAATAACGTAATTATATTAATTAAAATATACCACAGTTCTAACAAGAAGAATAAAATAAACAGGAAAATTGGCTTCTAATGTGCGTATTTTTCATTAGATCAAGAGATTAATATGTGTTATTTTGCTCTATATTTAGCAACAATAATGTATCATATGGACTAAACATTCAAATAAATGAAAATTCACCCTAGGTTTATCATTAACCATGGCTTGTTTTGTTGTAGAGAGCTCTCTGTGAATATACATAAACCTTCATTTCCCATTATGGTTTAATTATATTCTCATTACAAGAAAAGTATTCAAATGAAATGAGATTTGAACATGGGAGGACCATCTGAAAATCCATTCAGATTGCATAACAGTATCTTAAAACCTGACTCATGTCAATTCTGAGATTGTATTTGATGTCATATATACAAAATGAGCAATTAATTAATGCAGAACATTAAATTATTTTATACAGTGAATCAACTTGTATATAGATTGAAATTGGTTGTATGATACAGAATTAATGCTAAATTTTAACAACTAGATTGTTTCTAAACATGAGCTGAACTTACACATTCTTCTAAGAGATGCTTCATCATAGCCTCCAGCTTTAAAACTCTGTCCTTCTTAGAATACATTTCAACATTATCATCAAAAGCACTTTCTTTCAACCATATTGAAGAAAATGACTTCTTATTGCTTGAATGCATTTTACTTTGTAAAATAATGGAATTTAAGTGTGAGTTTGTGTGCATGTGTGTGTATGCATCCTTGTACCAAATTATATAAAAACTACAGTACTTCCTAGAAATTCGATAAATGCAATAGCTATAATTTGCTGTTGGAATATAATTTAGCCACTTATTTTGTATATCTTTGACATAAGAAATATAATTCATCCATTACTATGTATATCTTTGATGTAATAAGGATGCTTTATAAAACTATGACTCTCTTATTCCGTAGGAGATATTCTAACAGGGAAACTTGAAAATATATGGCCATATCTATACTGACAATCAAAATTGCCTAAATATATCTTCAAATAATCCATCAAATTGAGTAAGACACATATTGTTAGATGTTGTCAAAATTAAAGAATTTAAATTACCTTATTGTCTATGAAAACAATGTAATTATATTAACTAAATGTACTATGCTAATAGTTCAGAATGCAGTGGTAATTTTGTTTTGCGTTAGGAATTTAGCTAGGAGTCTGATGGATGAAAAGGGTATTATAGTTATGCACTGCAACATTTCAACCATAGACCACACACACAATGGAGATTACATAAAACCATAGTATAACTGAAAAGTTATTGCTACTAAACAACACCATAGCTGTCATGATGCCATTACACTAAGTGCTGTTCAGACATGTGGGGTTATTGGTATGGTAAACCTGTGCTGCTAATCACACAAGAGTACAGTAGATATATCTACACATAGTACGTAAGATATTTTAAATTTATTTTTTCCACTTATGCAAAGTTGAGAGGTACCCCATTCCCTTCCCTCCCTCCACCCCTCCCTGGATCCCCTTCCTCCCTCCCCTCTTTTGCACTTCCTTTTCTCCCCTCCCTCACTTTCTCCCAGTGCTCTCCCCTTCTCCCCCCATTCGAGAGCATCCTTTAGTGTGTATGTCAAATTTCCCTCTGGGTCCTCCTCTCTGATAAGGTGTAAGGACTCTGTAGCATTGCCTAGAGCTCTTTCTTGTGTTCCCCTTTAATGTAGGAAGACTATTGTGGCTGTTAATCCCATGCCTCTAAGGGTCCTAGTAGTGCCTAAGACTTATAAAATTGTATGTGAGTCAATACAAATGACACCAAATGCTGAAGAGGATGTGGCGAGAAGGGAACTCTCCTACATTGCTGGTGGGAATGCAGGCTTATACAACTACTCTGGCGAGCCATCTGGTGATTCTTAAAAAAGTTAAAGATTGAAAAGCCATATGACCTGCTATTCCACTTTTGGGAATAATCCCCCATACAGCAAAAATTCACCTTGATAGCACAAGCATGACCATGTTCATAGAAGCATTGTTTACAATAGCAGAGTCATGGAATCAACCTAAATGCTCAACAGTTGACAAGTGGATAAGGAAAATGTGGTACATTTATACAATGGAATACTACTCAGCCATCAAAAATGATGAACTAATGAGATTTGCCAGGAAATGGATGGAATTAGAAAAAATTATTTTGAGTGAAGTATCCCAGACACAGAAAATTAAGTGCCGTATGTACTCCCTAATAGGTGGATCCTAGTATCAAGAGACACACTTAGAGACACACTCAAAGAAGATAAATCTCTGTAATACCTACAATAATTGCAATGATTATAAACAAGAGGGAAGGGGAAGGAAGGCCCTGCCAGAAACAAGCAGAGAGGGGATCAAGCTACAGCAGAGAAAACAGGTCACCTTCAAGTACTGCAAGTAAGTAATGAGACATCTAGTTAAGCTCACAGACTCTTCTTCCTGGTCACTTGCAACTGAGGGGTTTGATCTCACCAGACAGGGATGGCATAGAGACTGGCAGATAAATGGTAACCATCCTGAAAATGGGAGACTGACCCTCCCACACACACACTGCGGTCTCCTACTCTTATTCCATCTATCTTTGAATCTACTCTTATAATAAGACTCTATTTTAACAGCCTTTTATCTCTGGCTAAGAGGTGATATCCAATACCTATCAGGATGGAGCCAAGGGCGGTGCAGGAGTAGCAAACCATAATTCAGAACACCAGAGACCCTACGTTAATCACCTGGAACCAGCCCAGCCTAATCTCTCCCCATCATAAAGCTCAGGGAAACTTGCAGAAGAGGGGGACGGTACGATTGTAAGAGCCTAAAGATGGGGAGAAGCAACAATATGCAAGATACTCCACATGAGTTAGAGCTGAAGTAATCATAATGGGACTTTGGATGACCTGCACAATGATCAACATATCCTTGATCCCCCAAAGTCTAAGTGTGGATTAAAGGTACTAGGATCCTTAGAGACAAAAGATTCACAGCCACAATAGTGTTCCTATACTTAAGGGGAACACAAGAAAGAGTTCTAGGAAATGCTACTGAGTCCTTACACCTCATCAGAGAGGAGGACCCAAAAGGAAGTTTGACATGCACACTAAAGGATGCTCCAGGGATGAGGGGGGAGGAAGCACTGGGAGAAAGGGAGGTGGGGGGGAAGCAAGGAGATCCAGGGAGGGATGGAGGGAGGGAGGCTACTGGGGTACATATTAAATTTGTATGAGTGGAAAAAATAAATTAATTAATTAAAAAAACTAAAAAAAAGTTAGTTACTGATTTATGTAATTGCTTATTTTTGTCACTTTAAAATGCATGTCTTCTATAAAATTTGATCTGGTGCTTAGGCATAGTAAGTAAAATGCTTCCTGATCAAGGCTGATATCCTGAGTTCAGATCTCTGGCAGCCACAGAACAGTGTACCATTGGGAAACAAACTCCAGGTGTCTACAGGAGAATCCAGAAGCCTGTGGATCAGCGAGTCTGGCTTATTTAGTGGCAAACAAACCTTGTCTCAAGCATGGTGGTAGCCTGAGGACCAACAGCCAAGGTTGTTCTGTAATTCCACAGGTGTGTTGAGGTGAGGGATCATCAGTAACCACACTCACGCAGACACCCATGAACATGTTCATGCACACAATAGACATACAAGCAAGCAAGCAAGCAAGCAAATAAACAAATATATAAAATAGATAGATAGATAGATAGATAGATATAGATAGATAGATAGATAGATAGATAGATAGATAGATAGATAGATAGATAGATATTTTTTAAAACACGCAAAACTACTTAACTACCTTAGGCAGCTTCATTGGAGAATTTCCAGTTTCATTAATGACCACAGGAAGTGACAACCGGATACGTATTGTGACTTTTCATGACCAACAGAGAAAAATGGCAAAAGGGAGAAGGTTCCAAAGTTGAGGTTGTGTACCTCCTTCAGCCTATGCACTGCATTTTAGTTTTGTCTTTAATGAAATACTTCAAAAGGCATGACAAAAGCCAGAGGAGAAGAATCCTTATCCAAAAAATGTGTAAGGAAAGGAAATGTTTTGCTCAGACTTATAAGAAGTTATGTTCAAAAATATTAAGTGAGCAAAGGTTATTTTGTTAAAGACTCTTTAATTATTATCATCAAGATGTATGTGATTTATAAGTTCGCAATCATATGAATGACGTGGTATCGTTTATGTGTGCTTGTCAATGACTCTATTGTGATTTCAGTATAGCTAACTACACTGATAACTTCCATATACAGTAATGTAAGTTTATATTATATAGATAGTAGTATTTTTAATATGTCCCTTTTGTTTTGATAAGATTTATCAAAACATTGCATCCTAATCACCTAGTGTTCAACGTGGTAACATATCATGTGGGTTTTAAATATGTAAGGAAGATACAGCATTATAATGTAGCTGCAAGTTTGGTTATCCAGTAGGAGTTTGTGTGAACACACTCTGGTGTTTGCACAAAGACATTTTCTAACAGTGGATCCTTTAGAATGCATTCATATTGTTAAATGACATAATTGTTGGTAATACCAGCATAAAAGCTCTAATTTAGTGCTTATTTCAGCGACATGAAACATAAAGGAGCTCAAAGAATTATTAAGCAGACAGAACATAGCTTCACAAAATATTGTTCAATGGGTAGAGACGCTTACAGTGAAAGATCTGACAATGATTCCTAGAACTCACCAAAAGATTAAAGAAGAGAATCAACTTCACAAAGTTTTCATCTGTATCTCCACATGTGTTCCATTTAGCATGTAAGTCCACACTTATGAAGACTTCGCGTGGTGTGCGCATGAAGCCTCCCGGCTGGGTCCTTCCTTCTGCCTTCTTCCTTCCCTTCCGTCCTGGTCTGCCGTCTTTCCGTGATCGTTGCCTCGCCCGTCAGGCCGTCCTGCCTTCCTTCCTCTTGACTTCCTCTTCCTCCTTCCTTCCTTTTCCTTCTTTCTTCCTTCCTTTCTTCTTCTTCCTTTTTCCTTCTTTCTTTCTGCTTCTTTCTTCTTCTTCTTGCATCTTCCTTCCTTCCCTTTCCTTCCTCTTCCTTCCTTCTTTCTTTCTTTCTTTCTTTCTTTCTTGCTTCTTTCTTTCTTTCTTTCTTTCTTTCCCTCTCTCTCTCTCTCACACACACACACACTAAAGAGATAAATAAATTTTTGAAATATTGAGAAGTCATAAAACACAGAAAGAAAATTCAAGAAGAAAAGAGTAGTTGCAGATTGGCAGACATTGAAGTTAATTAAAGACATTATAGTTATAATAATTTTGAATGGAACAATTTGAAAACACATAAAATGGCAGATTCATAGTTCTGCAATATGAGTGACTTGTGGCTTTAAATTTGATGAAGTAGGAGTGACCAAAGTCACTGAAAGATGGAAATACAATTTTACCTCAATTTCTTTTTCTCAATGAAATAAAACTTGGTTAGCAATATCAATTAAGGAAATAATTTTGAAAATATAAGTCGTATGGAATTAAAAAATAGTTGATTGATAGGACTCTAAGACAGAAGGAGACATCAATGAGAAATAGATTACATCACATATGGTAAAGTAAGAGCGAAATCATGACAACTGTAGATTGGAGAAGCTAGGACATGTTCCATGTCAGAGCACAGATTTCAGGAAATAAAATAAGAAGAAGGAAAAAGAATGAATAGATGAATTACATATAGTGAGCACTTGTTTTATTGATAGAACTGGTTGCAAAACTTCTGAGAACTGTTTATACATAATTGTGCTGGTCTTTATCTCTCAGGGATATGGTATGGATTATATATCCATTTTAATATTAGTAGCTAAAAAGTATCTCTTGATCATTTGTCAGAAAACAAGTAACTATGCACCTCACTGAATTTTCACTGTTATTTCATGATCCTTTACAGTTGTACAGCCTGAGACAGAGAAACTTTTATTGACTTGGGAAGTAAGTCAAGATTCAAACATATGCAGCACAAAGCTCCTAGTTTGCAATAATAACTGTCTCCAAGTATTGAAGGAATATTAGCTTCATAAATCAACATTTAATGTTTGAATTGCATGACTGTAAATGAGAATCCTATGTGAGTTTACTAAATATTCAGGTTAATGTTTGCACTGCCATCAGAGAGACCAAGCCATATTTAAGTGAAATTAAAGGTAAATTAGATGAAGGTTATGGTTCAAATCATGACCATGTAGAGGAATACCTACTTGGATAGCATGTAAAGCATGTTTTCTAACTATAGACACATAGGAATCAGCAATGCTCAAGGCATGAGTATATAAGAATCAAGGAGGTATGAAATAAATGCAGCAAATGGGAAGAAACTCTTGTCTTTTGATTTTAAGGTCTTCTAATAAATTAATCTTTGTTTATAAAGAGATTCTTCTTATTGTTTCAATTATACACGGTGGCATTAAAATTTGGCTATAGCTTGATTTATATGATGACTTCAAGATTGGAAAATCAGCAGTATTGACAAACGAGAAAAGTACACAGATATTATTTTTACTTCCTGGTTTGTAATTAGTGATTTTACTTAAACGGGTCTTGATAAAAACAGTCCCCTTCTAGCATAACAAAATATCAAATGTTTTCAATATTCACCTAGTCATCAAAGAATAATTTAGATCTGCCAAATCAGCTTGACATTTCAATGGCTATTATACAGTAAATGTGAACAGCAATGATTTCCTGGGTTACTTAGTCACCGCGAAAACATTCCCCAAGAGGACTATTTGTTGGAGTATTTACTGACACCATGTATAATTACAAGTATTGCCCTTGAAATAATCTTCTCTTCCTGAAATATAATTCAAAGGGAAAAGCTTGATGCATTTTTCCTCTGTTCACAGCAGAGGTAATGAATGGCTCCCTAATAAAGCAAGGTTAGCAAACGCAGAGCATCTTGCAGTTTCAGGGTTGGGTATTGTTCACACTTTGAAACTGAAACTCTGTCTTATCAATTCAAGTCCTCTGCATTACACAGCTTAAGATCTTAGCCAAGAATATTACAGCAAAGGGGTTGCAGCACAGGTACCTTTTTTCTTTTTGATGTAGCTAAATCAATGCCAATTAAGTGACTATCTATAAACTTCAGTTTCTCTCAACTTTTAACCAGAGATAATAATTGTGCTCTATTCAAAGCATGTTTGGTGCACAAATGATAGCAATAAAAATCATTTTGTAAATGAAATAATTACTAATGATTAATATCCTCATGGATCAGGCATTAAAAATATGAGGTGAAGCCTACATCACAAACAGTGCACTAGATTCAACATGATAACAAGAGATCAGAACGTTCAAGAGCATGCACTTTTTCAATACCAGAAAATTTATTGTAATTTATTTGATTAGAACATGGTGTTTCCTCTGACAAAAATCTATCATTAATTATAAAATGTATTTACAAGTTCTTAATTCTAAGTATATGCCTGGAGAAAGGTAAGACATTCTGAAGAAGTTGTAGCTAGATGTTGGTGGAGTTTGACCCTTAGTAAAACGTGCTGATTCCAGATAACATGATTTGCTTTATGACTGAAGACTTCAGATTAAACTATGTAATTAAAAGTGATTATGAAGCAAAGTTAATTTTTTCTTCATTTGTTGATGGTTTGAATGTGAAACACATTCTCCAGATTTATGCAGTTGGACACTTGTTTTTCAGTTCATTGCACTGCTTGGACAGCTTGTGGAATCTTGGAGAGGTGGAGCTTCGTCGAAGGAAGTGGATTACTGTGGGTAGACCAGACCTTTCTGACACTCTATGCTTCCTGTTTATTGATGCAATGCAATGTGACTACCTGACGTCACACTGCTGCTGCCTTGCCTTCTCAGATATAATGGCACACCTACCCTTGAATTGTAAGCCAGAGTAAACTACTTCTTTTCCAACTATATTTCATCATAGCAAGACAAAAATAATCAATACGATTTGTATAAGTGAAGAAGATCCACATCTCTAATCTACTGTCATGCTTGAATCATTTTACAGGCACACAACAACGTTTGGTAATAGGGAAAATGGGTGAGTCTTTTTGAGGAAGGATTGTTGTGTGTCCTTTAGAAATGTACGCTGTTCTGTTTGTACCCATCCTCTTCCCAATGATCATAGCTAGGGAGGGTCTTAAAAACATTCATTTATCCATGGACTGCTCCTTTCCACTGGGGGTCTTAAAACCATTCCAGACTTATTTCACTTGTTCTAAAATGTATGACTAGTTTAGATGCACTTCAAAACAAACACAGATTCTTCATGGCATGTCTGATTTATGGAATGAGGACTACTTAGGTTAGAAGAAAACATCTAGAAACTAGTAGAGTTGTTTCAAATGGAGAAAAGCCACAAGCCAAAAAGCATACTTGACACCAGGAAGGAATTAAGATTGTTGCCACTGATAAGGACTTGTCTATGCAGAGCTGGGGTTACATCTCTGAAGACCTCTTCTGTTGAACCAAATACAGCAGACCAATGAAGCTAAGAAAACAAAAGTGAATTTCTAGGTTTAACCAAGTGGTCATTCTCGTTATAGTTAGTGTACCAGATACTACAGGAAATTTCACTGATTGACTCATATATATACATATGTGTGTGTGTGTGTGTGTGTGTGGGTTTGTGTGTATGTGTGTGTATGTGTGTATGTGTGTGTGCATGTTGTGTGTGTGTGTGTGTATATATATATATATATATATATGTTAACACATATATATGTTAATTTGTTTTTTTTCTATGTTACTATTAAAAAATACCCAGAGGAAACAGTTTGTTTTCCAGTGGCAAGATCAATAATACAATTAAAATGTCCAAATTTGAGAGATAAATCATTGTCCAAGCTTATGTCATAATTTAGTTTGAAGAGAGCTTGAATGCTCTCATCTAGAAGAATTATCCCAATTCATTACATTAATCATCTTTTCCTGTCTGGACATGGTAATAAGAAGTAGAATCTGTCACATGTCCTTGTTAGTAATATATTTAAATGTCAGGTATGGTAAATCCCAGTGACGGAATCTCAAAGGCGTCTCTCTCAGTGAAAGTCAGTAGGGGGCAGTAAGAAGAAGCTCAAGGGGATCTTCCTTCTAAAGCACAGGGCAGGATTTGCATCTCTTCACCCTGCAGTCAAGAAAGCAAGGATCACACAGTTATGAAGGCATTACATCTTTCATCTGGACAGTATGCTAGCATGTGCTGAGATTCAAAGGAGTAGAAATGAGTGAGTCCAAAACAAGAAGTCTGTATAGCAGACCCTGGCTGTATTCCAGGTTGTTCCACTTTTTATCCTTGGTTCAGTCGACTGATTTATTTTTAGAGTCATCAGAAAATACCAGAGCTCTTTGCAAACTTTGAAAGGTTCCTACACATTAATCTCAGTACAAGACTTTAAGGTATTGAAGGAAAACATTTCTATCTTTAGCACATTCAGTTTCACTCTCAGTTTCAAAGAATCACTTCTTGACTCTCAAAGAATTCTTTAGTAAGATTCAAAGCTTCACTGTGGTTCACAATACAATCATGTGACTGTAGCTACCTATCATAAATTGGGAACCATCTAATTCACAAAACAGTTGGAATATATTTATGTGCTCCCATAATTATTTGGAATTCATTTAGTAGATAGGGATGAGGCAGATCTTGAAAGTATAATTAAGTTACATGGACAAGTAACTTTAATATTTCAAATGCAGGGCCTTCTTTCTCTCAAGCTATGAACACAGCCTTACAACAGGTAAGAGGGGAAGAGGAAATATAGGCCTATTTTACAGATGATAATGCACAACAGATAGAAAACATCTGAACACAGAGCTATATTATCATGACATCTCTCCAAGATTTCTCTGCAAATTATTAGCAATTGCAAATCTTTCCAGGGTCACAACTCCAAGCATTTTCTTATTTATTTTGCATACAAGAATGGCCAGTTATTGGGGCTGGAGAGGTGGCTCAGGGGTTAAGCCTCTGCCTTGCAGGCAGAAGGTCCTGAGTTCGGATCCTAGACCCCATGTATAGACGCCAGACGGAAGCGGGGGTGGCCTGCGTTTCCTGTCCTGGTAGGGCGGAGCCTGTGAATCCCAGGGCAGAGTAAACAAGGAGAGGTGGAGGCGTCCATGGTGGTTACTGAATTCGTCCGTGGTTCTACACACACACACTTACATACACACATGCGCACACACATACATGCACAATTGAATAAATAATAAATAATAAAAAATTAAAAAAAAGAATGGCCAGTTACGTAATGTAATTATGACCTTCTGCATGGCTATGGTCAACATTTGGGCTGAATGAGGATAGTCAGTCATGCAAAGACTATGACCAGAAGACAGATTATTTGAGAAATAAGTGATCTCTGTGAATGAGAAAAAGTAATTTCTGCTATATGTGAATGTTCAAGACAGGGTGATCTCATTAGAAAAGGATTTAATTTTTTCTCCCACATTTTTTTTCCTAATCATATGAGCTCAATAGGTACCCCTATTCTCTCCCTCCCTCCTCCTCTCCCTAGTCCCCCCTTCTACTCTCTCCTCTTTCCCCCTTCCTTTCACCTCCCTTCCTCCTTCCTTCCCTTCCTCCCATCCCCTGGAGTATCCTTAGGAAAGGATTTTATTTTCAAGAAAATAAGATAGCCCATTTTTGAGTACAATTCATTCTTTTTGGTAGATACCACTGACACATAAATCAACCAACACACAAATGAACAGACCATGTTGCAGAGGGGAATGCTATGTACGTATGGTTAGTGGTTTATCAGACAGATCCAGGGATGGATATTACTGAGTATATGATCCACCAGCAATACAAGATATCAATAAGTCCCCAGTATTGCAAGATTTGCCAGAGTGGTTAAACCTTGTTGACTGTAGCTAGTTAAATACCTAGAAATACTTGTATCAGAGAAGGTTTAGGATTTTGGTAGCTTTGATGTGGCTTAATACGCTGTATTTCTGTCTCCATCCTCATCTGATAATGTGTAGATTATATCTGTAGTCACAGCATTTCAGTGTTGTTTCTCAACAAGGAACTTCAAAACAAAAAAGCAGGGCAGATCTAAACATTTACCACTTTTAGCTCCTTTGTATCAGAGACACATTAATATGACCTCACATCAAACATGTACTGATTTAATAAATCATTAGGAAATTTATTTGCTAATAATTCTTTGGTTTCCATATAATTTTCCCATCTATTGAAACAGAAAGGAAATTTGAATACTAATGAGATGGACAAACATATTTATTTTCACATAAGGGATTTAGTTTCAGATGAATATTTGCTATTATAGGACACAGAGATCCTTTGGTATTTTTCAGGGTCAATCAATATTTTGATTTTTTTTTTAGTCGCGAATGCTAAGAATGCTGCTTCACATAAAAATGCCCTAAAAGCCATCATTCTTAAGATAGTTTAATGTTCTGACCTAATTGTGAGCCACATTGATGTCTGATTCCTCTTTGTGAAACACAGCTAACATCTCAAGTCAGGTAATTATGGTTAGTGGTTTATCAGACTGATCCATAGATGGATATTACTGAGTATATGATCCACCAGCAATACCATTGTCCATGTTTTTACCACCATCATGCACACGTTTATGATGCTCCACATGGAATCATGAACCCACAGTTAATGAAACTGGGAAACAAGACTATATTCTCAGTCCCAGAGAAGTCACATACCTCCACCATGTTTCCTATCATACTGGAGCAGTTGATTGGCATAGAGTATCCCATACACACACTCCACCTACCCCCATGCATATTCATGCACCAACATCTCTAATCAAAATACATACAAACAATAAAATTTATCCTATTCTAACACACACACAAACACACAAAAACACACCTACAACACATATTGCTATACACACATCAAATCTATACTCATACACAAACACACCATGAGTACATACAAAATATTTATATCCATAAACACCTGTACTCACACACACAATCATACATGTGCTTATATACCAAACTCTATACTTATATACACAGAAAAATACACACAAATGATTCTTACAATCACTTATGAATAAACACAAACACTGGTTATCATATACACATACAAATCCTGTACTCAGACACACACATACAGCACCAATATCTACCCTTATGCACAGTACCACAAACACCAATATTTATACTTTTATAATCACAAACACACAGACATATATACATACCAAAACCTATACTCATACATTCACAAGTACACACATACAAACACATATCCAGGCAAACACACAACACCTAAATTTATACACATATGTTAATCCTTTTGCTTATATTAATACATGTATGCACATAATTTCTATATCCATAAACACACACACACACACCAACACCTATATTCACATACAAATACATGCACATACATATAACACCTATACCCATGCCCATAGTATTTTGATTTACAGCACATCAGGAAAAAGACACATACCAACACTTATGTCAATGCTCATTAATGTACATACATATTAAAAAGTAATAAATAAATAAATGAAACATGAAATGGATATTGTAAGAAGGTAGTTACTGATACTCTGTACTATTGTATTTTCAGTGTCACATCAAAATAAGTGTCAGGAATATTTTCCTTGTATTATGCCTTTAATATACATCTGTGTTTGCTTAAATGGCAAATAGCACTTTTATTTTCCTATTTAATCTTCGGTTTTTACATCATAGTAGGTATTGACTTTTTATTATATTTAACTATCAGTAGCTTTACAGAACAGTATTTTGATTTACAGCACATCAGGAAAAATACACATGCTCTTCAGGGGAAATAGCAAGGGCTTTCTGTGTTATATACAACATTTGAATCGTTAGAGGAAAGTAGGAAATTATTATTAATTTTTAGATTTAAGTTAGGAATAGTACATGGGTTCTCAGGCAACCAAGGGTGTACCTGATATGAGAATGTTTTATGCTTTAATTGGACTGGTTCACAGGCTACTCAGATATACTGGAAAAAGGGGATCTCATTGGTGTGCCTGATACACTTATTATAGTCTCTGAGTCTATTCCTCTGGGACTCATATCATCGGGCTCACTCTTTAATTGGACTTGCCTGCCTTCATAATTGTGCAAAAATGTTTGTTTACTGTATGAATGATGGCTAAATATAGATACCATAGACTTAAGTAGATGCAATCCACTTGTAGATATGCAAAACAGTGCAGACATAAATGGGACACTCACAGTGTCCTGACTTCCTGGAGAACACTGATTAAGGATTAATATGACTGGACTATTACTTAACAGATTCTTCTTGGGTGGTGTTACTGTGTCACATAATTAGTGACATATAATTTAGAGTTTTTGCTGGGACCACTGTGGCAGGCATTCCTTTGCACCAAACTCAAGGAATTTTCACATCTTCCATTCCTTTACTCTCCTACCCAACTATTCCAATCCTTCTTGTGATATCAATGGGTGATGGAGGCTAATCTGAAAAGTCCATATTGAAACTAATAAAATAAAGTATTCTGTTTTTGGGAATGTTGGGATCCTTGCTGAAAACATTTGCATTTTCTCCCATAACAAAATCTACATACCTATTGGAACACAAAAAAGTCACAGAAAATTAAAGGAAGAAAAACAAATGTTTCTCTTCTACCCTTGTGCCAGACTGACGTCTTTTGTGCATTCTTGGACACAAATTTCATATGGCGTGAAGGGTAAAGGTCATCGAATTTAAAGTTTGACTTTCACAGGTTTCAGTGTAGATAGACACATTGACTTTATAAGTTCAACCTGTAGTATACTGATGTGTAACATGAGGGATAAAATAGAACCCACTCTATTTGTATCTTATAAAAAACATGTAAAATACACAGAATGATCATGAGACTACATAGCACAAAGCAAATTTTGTAATACCACTTTGTCATTATGATTTTATTAGCTGTGGTACCATTTCTTATATATCAATTGCCAATCTTCTTTCTGGTTATTTTAATGAAACATGTTTAATCCATGCAAATAAAAAGTAAACTCCTGTGGGATTTATTCTGTCACTTTCATTTTTATATGCGTAGAGCATTACAGATAACTTGTGAAAAAAAGCATGCAATCAAAATACATTTTGAATGTAAACAACAGTAATGATTATATCAAAGAAGATGGATTACTCTCAGCATAGGAGAAAGAAGATCCTTCTTTGCTTCTGGAGGATGTCCACAAATTCCACAAATTCCTAAGATGTATTGTTCCCGTCTGTGTGTGTGTGTGTGTGTGTGTGTGTGTGTGCACTTGTGTACACATATCAGAGGGCACTTGGAGGCTTAAGGATGACTTCAGAATTGCAGTTCTTTGCTTATGTATCTAGTATTTTTATGCAGGATTTGGGGATTTGAAGTCAGATCCTTTTGCTTCGGAACCGAAGACTTTGAACCTTTCAGTTTTTTTTCTCCAGCTCTCCTAATATCTACCGTTCTTGTGTTCTGGTTTCATTTTGACTAAGTGCACATTTTCTTGAACATTTCCCAGATGCTATAAGTAAATAGGACCAAGGAGCTCTTCTTGCCTAGTTCTCCCCTTGACCTTCTGTCAGGTGTAATCCATTTTGTCTCCTGGTCAAGGAATCTTCCAAACAGAAAGATCAGTTGTGTGATTCACAGAAAGTTCCACAGAGAAAAATCTACTTGGCTTCTGGAGGTGTGTGTCATTATTGGAAATGGATAGACAAAAACATTAGCTATTTAATTTTTGTGCCAATAAATGACATCAGAATTTTAAAAAACAACAGCAAAAAAAAAAAAACCATTAGCTATTGACTGAAAATAAAATTCAAAACAAATTTGAGATACAATTGATTCTAATTAGGATGAAGTTGAAATTTTAGTAGTGAGGGTTCAAAGATCTTCATTTATTTCCTGTCTGCTGAGCAGGGGTTCCTGCTATCACTGTAATAAACCCCTGGAGTCCTCAAGAATTTCCTCCAAATACGATTAGTGCGGCAACACGGCTGCTTTGGACTATAAAAGCATTCCTAGGAATTGGAGAATGAATTTAGGTAAATTCCCTAAATTCAGTACTGGGAAACCATCATTATGACAAAAGAAAGAATAAATTGCTCTGAAATTTCTAGGAAAATGCCCAGAGTATATATACACTTACTTCATTTTTTATATTTTCTTTTCTCAAATTTTAAAATATTAATAATCATGATGATATCACACAGATTGTGAGTATGTCCTAACATTTTCTATTTCTCATTTTTAAAGTGGCCAGTTCATAATCTGTCTTTAATTCATCTTCTTCAGATGTGACAGTAGTATTGAGAAAGACGTTTTTCCAAATATGTACTGTCTAAAAGAAATGAGTAACTAAAACCTAAAAAGTAATAGTCAGTGATTATATTGTTGAAAATTTGAATTTAGTGCTCCAAATAATTTCACAAGGAGAATAATTAAGTTACTAAGCAATCTACATGAATCTGCTTTATAATATTAGTTACAATATGAATATTTTGGA
Organism: Typhlomys cinereus; assembly: GCA_023101885.1. NCBI lineage: Eukaryota > Metazoa > Chordata > Mammalia > Rodentia > Platacanthomyidae > Typhlomys > Typhlomys cinereus. The sequence goes on from JALPQD010000248.1 coordinate 680,124, forward strand.
CTTGAATATTTGGCTCTTTATCACTACATAGATTTTTGTACTCAATAGTATTCATGAGACTACTATGCAATCATCAAGTTTATGACATTGATTTTTACATTAAACTTTTTAAGAATTATTGATTAATTCATCTTATTTATTCAATGAGAAATTTGCAATGTAGCCACTTTTCTATTTATTCATTTTCTGTCCATTCTTTGACATATGGAGATAATGAATGAATGTCATTTTAACACCTTATTACCCAATCAAACTCCCATCTCCTTTCCCATTGCAAACTTCCTTCTGTTCCTCTAAGACTTCCACTAATTTTCTTTTTTCATGTGTGGCCCACCAGATTTCATTTGAGATTCTTGTACTGGTAAGAGTCTGAATGCTTGCAGTTGCATGGATGCTATATCAGTGGGTAAATAGTTGAGGAAAGTAACTTCCCTTTTTTTCTATCTGGAATCAACCTTTTGTAGTCTCTAAGGGAGGTGCGACACAGTGCCTCTTGAGATTATCCTTTCATGGTGAAATGATTATATGCCAAATTTTCTGCAGATCTTGTGAGAGTGGATATTCCTTGTTGTGAGTTTTTGGGTGCAGCAACCCAATCATGAGCAGGGAATGCCTTCTGATAGCACCTCACCCCACTCTATAGTACTTCCATTCTCAGTGTCCCTTCTGGAAGATTCCCTGAGTCCTGAGATGCTATTCCAACAATTGTTATCCACATTGTAATGTTTTTGCCACATTATGATTTTATTTTACTTTGAACTGGATCTTCAGATACTAATAAACTCAAAAGTAGCATGCTTGCCATTTCAGATTTCTGCAATAGAAGTAATCATACTTGTGTAACCTCAGAGTCTTTGTTCAGACACTTGCTCAGCAGGTGACAGCAACTGATCTTTCAAGCTCCACACTGAAATTGTAGAAAACAGCCCATGAATCCAGCATGTAGACTTAGGCAAGCTTCAAACCCAGGAGCGGTAAACAGTCATGCAAACTCTGCGAGATTCAGAAGCTTACTGCAGAAAGCGCATTTACGAAGCCTGATATCCGAGCAAAATATGAATGTCCAGGTTCTTCAGATACTTTTAAATTTTGTCTTCTGCCTTTACAAGCATGTTGGGTATTCATCCCAGCTTCCTTGCCTCCACACTCTCCTCCATCCCCTCCCCCTTCCTTTCGCCATTCTTTCCCACTCCCTCCCACCCTTCTGCCTGTGTGCTTCTAAGGACCCAGAGTCAACTCTGACCTTTCTATTCCTGTGAGTGCTCAGGCCTCTGTGGTAATCAAGTTAGTTCTCTTGAGGCCACCCCACTGATATGCGTATTTCCCTTCACTCATCCAGCTTTAATAGCAAAGATTTCCACTGTAAGTGTCCATTGTACGGGTAGAGCAGTTTGATGCACTGTCTTCCTACTTATACATTTATTGTCTGTCTTCCCTATTGACATTTTTCCTTCCCATTTTTAATAGGTTCTTGTTCTAGTTTACAGTAACAGGGATGTGTACCCTTCTGATAAGCAAGTTCTTTAGACACACTTTCATCCATAAAGTTGCATTAATATTAAATAATTAGGATTTACTGAAAAATTCATTAATAATAGTGGTCCTCTTCTAACATAAGTATTTTCCAACAGCAATTAAAAATAAATCCTTAATATAAAAACTTTTCTCTAGGCTTCAGGCAGTAGGATCCTTAGAGGCAAGGGATTAAACAGTCATAATGGAGTTCCCATACTAGTGCGCAGCCCAAGAAGGGGCTCCGGACTATGCCACTGAGTCCTGAACCCTCACTAGGGTGAAAGACTCAGAGGGAGGTTTGTGCCCACATAAAGGGATGCTTCAGAGACAGAAGGGAGGAAGGGAGAGGCACAAAGAGATGGAGAGGGAGGGAGGGGGGAAGAAGGGAGAGTGGAATGGGGGACAATGAGGGAGGGGAGGGAGAGGGAGAGGACAGTGTACCTATTGAGTTTATATGAATAGGAAAAAAATAAAATGTGAGAGGAAAAATATAGTTGCTTTACATAGAAAAAAATAAATAAAAACTTTTCTCTGAGCAGTGTATCAAGTGGATCCAAAGATTTCTTTGATACATGTTAAAGATTATTATTTTCTATATTTACCTTTGAAACTAAAGTATTTATTCTATTTCTTCTTTGTCTTTTGTTGAAAATTGAGATCTGAGTCTTTAGGCACATTTATGATAAAAATTGTTGTGAGGGCAAGTCCTGAACAAGCCTCTGGAAGATTATCTAATTGATAATCGATTTGGGAAAATTCAGTTCATATGGGTGAGGTATGGGAAGATAGAGAGAATGAGATTAGATCATTGGCATGAAGTTATGTTGGCGAGGTAGCACATGTCCCTGCCTTCAGCAAAAGTGTGGATATGTTGTTTCCAGGTCCCCCCAACTCCAAATGTTTGGATGAGCTTCCTGCTTTGCTGCTAAACTGAAGCTGGTAACGGTAAACTGAAATAAGCAATTTACACACTTGAGTTTTGGGGCCCAGAACGCATTCAGAAATAGGAAGATGAAGCCCAAATACTGAGCGTTAATCTGTTATAGAATGTAACTTATTCCTATAATCTTAATCAGAAGGGTTTAAATGCATTTCTCCCTTTTGCTTTGAATAGGAGAAACCATAAAATTTCTGCGACAATAGTGATTATTACGTGCACTGAGAACTTTGCCATGACGAACAACTCTACTCAAGATGGATTTGAAATCAGTATCAATTTTTATATTTGATATCACCTCGTCTTTTTCTTGAGAAAAAAGAAGGACATAAGAGGAAAATGTTTGAAGAAAAAGAGATGGAATGTAACTCAAGAATTTCACAGCAAAAATGAATCAATCCATGTTTTGTCCGGGTTTTCCATCATCCACAAAGGATGATGTACACTCCAATTCTTGAGGCTGAAACTTAGTGCTCACTTCAGGAAATATTAGCACTTTACTGATATTTGTGTGATAGTGTAGTGAAATCCTGGCAAGATATTTAAGCCCTTCTACGGTTCTATTGTGAGAATGGACATGACAATATTTCTTTCCTGCTCCCAACAATGATTATAGAAATTATGTTTCTATTTTTAAAAGATCTTTCATAAATATTGGAATATGTAAGTACATCTCAAATATTGAAGGTCATAATTAGGATTAGAGCAATGATGCTAACTGTTAAAATGTATGAAATGCTTCACCTGAAAAAGGTTGCTTTGGTTCTCCATGTGTGCGTTTCATTCAGAAATTTTGTGGCTAGGGAATTTATTAGTGTGTTTGGAAAATGAAGATGCTACAAAGATGCTGCTTGATCTTTAGAATCTGGAATAAGGAGTTAAATGGCCATAACACTTTGCAGATGTTCTTAATGTTAATAATCTTCACATGAGAAGAATATTTTCCAGTGCTGAAGAGCCTTTGATTTCATCACACCAATACTGTGGAACATGTTTTAAATGAGATCTGCTTAACAGATATGTTATAGGGAAGGAAAAAGGCCCAGTGATACGTAGTATATATAATTGAATAATTTAAATATCATATGTAAATATAGAAGTATAAATATAAATATATATAGCATAGACATAATATAGTTATCTATAGCATGCATATATAAATATTGTTAATATAGTTAAATATTCTCAGTGCTTAAATACTAAGTAAATATACTGGGACCTGTTGGATATTAACTATAAATCAACATTTTGCAAACAATTAAAATAAGAAGTAGTTGTGATGACTATGTTCCTTTAAAAACTCTAAATTATTCTCATTATTAGTCTTATGTATGACTCTGAATGGAAAACTCTATATTCAAAGGGTGACATCAAATTTCAGAAGTTGAAGTGTGAAAGCTTACTTTGTGACTTCTCCTCGAGATTGCGAATGTGTATCACCCAAGAAAACATTCTAAGAATAGAATGAGTCAGTTTTTTCATACTGAGATTGTTGTCGGGGCAGAGGGGAGAGGGTACTTACAGGGATTGGATGGATCGGAGGCAGCAGCACTATTTATAAAATGCGACTTCCGCATGTGGAGGAGTAATGAAACCATCTCTGGAGCTCCCAACAAAATTTTCAGGCAATTCTGCTAACCCCAGGGTCTCCCTTGCCTAGACATTGTTCCTGTCCCTGTTTCCTTAGGGAGCAGTCTGGTGTAGCAGACATGGAATTTACTGACTCTTCTAAGTTTTGTGTATATCCTGTACATAATGATTGCAATAGAAAATGCTATTCATTTACTGATTAATTTCTATAGCTTCACCATATCCCCTGCTTCTCCACTCTCTTATTTATTTTTTGGTTAAAAAAGCTAAAGTGAGCATAAAACAAAGTTGGGGTCATCTAACTGACCTCCCCTCCCCTGTAAACATCACCTGTTCAGTTTCCTGGATTTGCAATTTTTTCTTGGTAAGTGAATCATGGACTTTGTAACAAAGAACAAATAAGAAACATCATGTTTTCTACCAGTTCTCCCTTCTTTATTTCTGCATGAGGGTTGATCATTTCCTTGACCAGTATGCACCGTACCCCTTACTTTCATCAGCCAACCCTTTGGCATCTGTGATTTCTAGTAGGACATCTTGAAGCTTCTCATCATGTAGTGCTCTGCCTTATACATACAGCTCCTTGGTATCATGTTCTTCTGTTCTGAAAAGTCCCTGCCGCCATCAAAATAGCTTTCAATTCTTCAGTATTATTCCATTGACACATTCTGCAAGTTGTTTCCACTGAAAAATCTACTTTAACACCTTAAAACAAATGGAGGTCTGTGTTAGATTTCTTTGATACATGTTAAAGATTATTATTTGCTATATTTACTTCTGAAAGTAAAGTATTTACTCTATTTCTTGTCTTTTGATGGTATATTAAGATAATAGTAGAATATTACAATTGCATAAAAGAGCCATTTTTAATTTGGACTGTAATTTTAACTATGTTAAACCTTTCTAACCTTTCTAAATAATAAAAAATGGTAAGAATGAAACTTAAAAAATATAAACAAGGACTGGGGACATGATTAATGGTTGAAACTCAAGCTATACAAGCATAGAGAGCAGAATTTGGAACCCCATACACAGTCAACCACGGGGGTGACCATACACACAGCAAAACATGCATGTTCACACACACACACACACACACACACACAGAGTATAGATACACATATGAAATAAATGAGAAAAATACAAACATGGAGTAGGGAGATATATGCTATATTATTTAAAAGTTAACTCCATGTGCTCGTTTTCCGTATATGTTTTAATTGACTTTATTTAATTTATTCATCAGTATTGGGTAATAAACTTTATCAAATTTACTCTAGCAGATTATCAAATGGAAGAATTTATGTCCTTTATAGAAGAGGCCAAAACCAACTTAAAACATGAATTTAAAGAGTCAGTGATAATTATGTTGCACACATTAACTCAGCACTAACTCCATAGTTCTAGAAATGATCTAGATATTAGGGTCAGAAAAATAAGATAATTCTATAGGACAAAGTTCGTATGGTCCACAAGTCTCTACTTAACTATCTCACAGACAATCAGCATAGCCCACAAATTGGTATATGTTTATCCATTCATAAATTGTTCCTGATCATTGCAATGGAAAAATAATTTTAAATTGGATCTTTATATCTTTATATCTTTACATCTGCAGGTTTTACATGATGACCCTGATTTGACTGTCTTGATACAGATCACAACTTAAAGGATATTTAGAAGATAAGAATACTTAAAACATAAGCAGCCAGGATATAGCTACACTGTGGCTGGACCTTGCCTGCCTGACTTGCACAATAGCTGACATGTCAACTCCTCCCTCCCCCAAAGTCTAGCACAGATCACAGGGGAGAAGGCTTCAGGCAATAGGATTCTTAGAGCCAAGGGATTAAAAACACATAATAAAGTTCTCATACTAGCAGGCAGCTCAAGAAGGGGCCCCAAGCTATGCCACTGAGTCCTGAACCCTCACTAGGGTAGATGACTCAGAGGGAAATTCAGCACCCACAAAAACAGATGCTCCGGAGGAGGATGGGAGAAAGCAGGAAGCACTAAGAGAGGAGGAGGGAAAGAAATTGGGTGCTGGGAGGAAAGTGGGTGGCGAGGGGGAAGAGTGGAGTGGTAGACAACAGGGGGGAAGGGAGGGAGGAGAGAGAAGGGGTACCTATTGAGCTTGTAAAATTAGGCAAACAATGTAATAAATAAATAAACATAAATAAATAACAAAGCATATATTTTGTTCCCCAATCTCTGTCGTTCCTGTTCTGAAGTCATTTTATAGCTTTCCTTTATCCATGATACATATGGTAAGAGGATATCTTCAATTAAAATTCACATTCTTCCTTCTTTCTTAATTATCTCTTCCTCCTTTCCTCCCTCCCTCCCTCCCTTGCTCCTTCCTTTGCTCTTTCCCTCCCTTCCTTCCTTTCTTCTTTCCTTCCTTCCTTCCTTCCTTCCTTCCTTCCTTCCTTCCTTCCTTCCTTCCTTCCTTCCTTCCTTCCTTCCTTCCTTCCTTCCTTTCTTCTTTCCTTCCTTCCTGTCTCTCTCCCTTCCTCCCTCCTTCCTATCCTTCCTAGCAGATTCTCTAGCCCAGACTGGATTTTTGATCATATAATTTGCCATATAATCCATCTGGTCTTCTCCCTCTTGAACCTTGGGATTATAGTCAAGTGTCACCAAGACAGATGGAAAGTTCTGATAAAAGTTATATCTATGGTTCTCTCTTAGGCAAGTATAGTGTCTCTTGAGACCTCATCCCTTTCATGATGAAATGTTGAAAGGCTAAATAATTTGCTACAGTGCATTCTTCAGAATAGTATCTTCTTTCCTCAATGATTCACACACTTGGCAGTAGAGGTGTTTAAGATGAAACTCAGTGGGCTACAGATTCCATATGATATGAAAGTAGAAAGAGATTCCAAGATCCTTGGAGGCAAGGGATTGATGGCCACAGAAGTGTTCCTATGCTTAAGGGGAACACAAGAAAGGGTTCAGGGAAATGCCACTGGGTCCTTGTATGTCATCAGAGAGGAGGACCCAGAGGAGAGTCAGGCATACACAATAAAGGACTCTCTGGGAATTGGGGGGGAGGCACTGGGAGATGGGGAGGGAGGGAGGGGGAGCAGGGGGTTTGGGGGGAGGAGGAGGGGGGAGGGAACTGGTCTACCTATTAAGTTTGTATGAGCAGAAATAATAATAAAAAATGTTAAAAAAAAAAGAAGTTCAAGGTCATCCTTGGCTGCATAACAAATTTGAATGACAGGCCTGCAGTCGGGGACAAATGAGACCTGGGGGGCAGGAGGGAGAATGGATATCCATATAAATAAATTGAAAAAATAAATAAAATTATCTATGTGGGTATATAAGACTAAAAACTTCTTTCACTTATGAATTCTGGAAAATAGCCACCTGAAGAAAGCAGGGGACTGATGAGAAACGCAGGACAAAAATGTGACCTTGGTTGCTCATCTAGAGGAAATTATAGGGATCATAATTCAAGAATACTGTTCTGTTCATGGTAATGTTTTTGGTATGTCTCTTCTTTTCCTTTTGTAGTTTGTTTTGTGAATGTTTTTTCCTTTACACTGGCAGATCTGATACACGTGTAACATCAATACACAGAACTGGATGGGTGAATCACGATTTTGTGATGAATTAGTTTTATAATTTATTTGAGCAATGTCAATTTTTGTCTCTTCAGAATTCAGATTTTGAATTCTATATCCAACATTTATTTACAAAATTTCTATACTAAGTGATTTTCTGTGAATAGAATCTGAAGTCTATAATAAATTCTGAAAAAAAAAAGAAAGAGATGGGTTAGAAAAAGAAAGCATTTAGTTGGATAGGAAGTAGGAATAGAATTGGGTAGCGAGGGGTGAAAATTAAATAAATCCATTGTATTCATGTGTGAAAATTTCAGAGAATAAAAAACTTAGTGATATCTAATGAGCACTCATTTGATATTTTACATAACCTATGTATGTGGTCAGGTTGGAGAGCTTAGTTAATGATAAACACATTTCATATTTAGCATAATATTATCTGATAATCTTATAATTTTATGTCACTGGACTTGATGCATATCAGATCTACATAAAATTTAGAGTAATAAACATTTTTGTTGAACATATTTGCCAAGTTATTTCTCTTTGTGTCACATGTACATGTGATAGCAAGAATTCTGGATATCCTGCAGAAACTTCAGTAACTTAAATGACAGCCCATCATAAGATAGTTTTAGGAGAAATTAATTAAACATTTTATTTTTTAACATTATCCTCATTTAATTGAATTTTTTATTTTTATAAATTTGTGTCTGCTAAAATCATGTAGTAAAAGTCACTTACTACCCCATTTGCTTTCTAGATAATGAAGTTATTTTAATATATTTGTTCACTCAGATGTTTTGCATTCATGCTTCACATGCACATTTGATTGAACCATGCTGTGCATGTAAATCTGCTGTATTATTCATTACCCTTATATAATTTTTGGCTTTCATTTTGTTTTCATATTATGAACTGACCTACAAATGCAAATTAAGGCAAATCTTGGTATCATTTAGTTTCATGAACTTTTTCTTCCCTCTTAATCTATGTAATTTAAAAGCTCTAATGCCACAAATGTCCGTAAAAATGGGGTGAGTCAGTTCAAGTGGTGACTGTGTGTTCAATTAGTAGGAAGAAGGCTTTTTAAAAAATATTCTAAATATACTTGAACTGAGAGTGTTTTATTAAAGGGGTTATTTTATTTTAATGGCTGGGATATTGTCGAGCATATTCAGTCCTTAAGAGATCCTTGGAGAGGATGAGTGACCTTTATCATTAAAGCAGTAAGTGGGTACACCATAGGCGTAGCTGCATTATCATAAAGCAAATTTAGAAGCCAGATTTCTTAAAGGGCATGCAATTGGCACAATGGTAAAGGCCAGGAACCAGTCCTTGTGGGATTTTCCCGTGCATCTAGTAGAATGCAGATTGATTGGACTGAGACCAAGTTCCTCCTATTGAAATATGCATCAAATGGAGCACAGGACAAAAAAAAATAGGGTATCTTGAAGAAGTCTCATGCCAGAAGCGCATGTAGGCGACAGTAAATTAAAATTTCTGACAACAATCAAAAGTCAAGCATGATTTTAAACATTTCTTTATTCTCAGTGAGCAGTCCATATGATAAAATGATGATGATTGCAGGAGAGAGTTCAGATCGCTCCAATGTGACTATGAAGTGCTAAGTTATAGAAAAGCAGGAGAGAAGAGATGCAGTAAGAAGAGGGGGGATAGAACAGGGGAATTAGGGTGTAGAAATGTATGACACACAAAAGAATGAAAGACTAAATTAAAAAGGCTGTTAAAATGAAGGTCAATGTGAACACAAGACTGTATGATTGCTTTTTATTTTGGATCTACCATTTCCCATCACATATACATCACATCAAGAAAACAACTTTGGGCTGGAGAGGTGGCCCAGGGGTTAAGACTCTGCTTGCAAGAAGGACTTGATTTTTGGATCCCAGACCCCACATTAAAACACCAGGTGGAAATGGAAGAGACCTGTACCTCTAGTTCAGGAATGTGGAGTCAGAGATCTCAAAGTGAAGCAAAAATGAGGTAGATGCAATCCAAGGATGATTCATCAAATCACCCTTGGTCCGCCTAGTCACGTACAGTCCCCTCTGATACACACACACACACACACACACACACACACACACACACACACACAAGAAAATGATTTTATACATGAAAACTATATATTAACATTATAGATTTTACAATGTATATCTAATACAAAATGTTTCTTTTCAGTAATGATATTCTTCATACTTTTAGATGAATAACTTCCACTCAAAGTAAAAATGCTATAGAATATGGGAAAATCTTTATCATTTGTTTAGTGAACGTCATATATATTGTAGCGTTACATTTATGTATTTTAAATATGTGTAGTAATTACATATGGAAATTATATATGGAAGAGAATTATATATGTACATTCATGCAGATTTACAAATAGACTCATCATAAATATATATTGTTTCTACCCCTCATTAATCACCATTTTATCTGAGATCAAATTAAAATAACACTCTTCTACCATTCCCCTGAATATAACAATTAATCATTGACAACGTGATGTACAGACTTTCCTAAATCAAGGTGGATGTGCAATACATGGCAGACTTGGTTCAATTTGCTGAGGTCACAATCTGTTGTATGGAATAGTGCCTGAGGTTACTACCCTGAAATCTCTTCGACCAAGCTGAGATATATATGAATCATGCATTGGTAGCATGATCTATGAGTCATTGTCATTAACTAGTTTCTCCATCCTAAGTGACAGGGAAGATGAATAAAGGAATTTTAGTAGTTCACTTATGCAATCTACCATTCTGATTGAAAAACAGAAAGAACCACATTCTCACTTTAATAATCCTTTCAATGCAGCTTGAAAAGGAGAACTTTAGATTCTGCAGATCCATTTTTTGCATGTTAAAGTAATGAACAGTAATGTTCATTCTCATGCTCTTTTACAATTGTCTTGTTTCAGTCTATTGCCCTGTACTTTGTTTTCTTCAAAATAAATATTTATTAGGTTGTTTGAACGTTCTCACAGATATGTTCTTTGAAAGTTTGAGTATTTTGTTTACAAGGATTTTTGGTGTCTAGTTATAAATGAATTCATCTTGAGCAACTTAAAGCCAACAGAACAAATCTTAAACTGTTTATTCTCGCAGAGTGAAAAAGAATAATTTCGTAGAGAAAAGAAAAACAGCTATTTTATTTAGAAAAGAGGAGAATCAGAACAGCTCTCTGATAGTATAGCATATAATTTCTTGTATAGATGCAGAGTAGGACAAAAGTGTAGATGTGTTTGGAAGCAATAGATCATTCAGTCCAAAAAGAGTCACAGCAGTGGAGTTATATAAAGTTATATGCGTGTATACTGTCTGCATCCAAATCTTAGAGCAGAAATATCTATGTTATATCAAACCAGTGAAATTTTATCCTTCTTTTTCATATAACGTTTGTGTTACAGATTGCACTCCAGTTAGATGAATGAAATTGCTATTTTTCCATTGGAGAAGAGTAAACTACTTTGCATTTAATCAAACAGTTCCTGAGGAAAATGAATCGTCATGCTCTTTCGTGACTTGGAAAGAGAGTTTATTACTTCCATCAGAAGCAAGGAAAGCTACTGGCCTAAGGGTTGGCGGTTGTGGAGACTGTTACTCTGAAGTAGCCGAGACAGGCTGATGAGGGGACTTGAAGGCCAGTCTGCGAAGCACAGTGAGAGCTTGTCTTGGAATATTAAAAATAATGTGTCTGCGTTGATAACAAATAAGAGGTTTGACTCCTATCTCATTATTGGACTGAAATAGACAAATGTGAGCTTCAGAAGAGACAAATGTAAGTATGAGTTGTGTTAAATTAAATATGCTTCCTTTTATTTTTGTTTTCTTTTGTGATCATCATCTTCATATAACCTTCAAAAATATATTGTATTGATTTATTATTCATTAAATATATATGTATATATATATATATATAGAGAGAGAGAGAGAGAGAGAGAGTCAAAGAAGCTACATGTGTGCTACGTGCTACATGGACAGAGGCTAAAAGCAAGTTTCAGAAGTAAGTTCACTTCAACCACAGGGGTTCTGGGTTCAAACACAGGTGATGGAGTACCTTACAAGCTGAACCATCTCTCTGTATCTCCATATTATTATTTGCCTAAAAATATCGGCATTCTGATCATTAGTGTAACCAGCATATGCACCGTGGAAAGGCCAAATCTAGAGTAACTAAAATACAACTTGTGCAGAAACGTTAAGAACTCTGTGGAGTTTATGCTGAATCAGAAATTAGGAAATTCTACAGCAATAGAACAACGTAGAGGATAAAGGGTGGATTCTGACTTCTATTTTAAGGTGCAGTCCATCATGACAGGATAGACAAGGCATGGGAGGTTGAAGCAACTAGTCACATAGCACCCCCAGTTATAAGGCAGACATAGATAATGTATGCTAGTTCTCAGCTTGGTTACTTCATTATTAACAACCTGAAGCAAGTCCTTTCCATTATTAAGATGTGGCTTCTCTTTTACTTTAAGGCAATCAGGACAAGCCCTTGTAGGCATTCTCAGAATGTTGCAACTTCTCCTTCTGTGACTAATAAACACAGGACCAAACAGCTTAAGACAAGGAGAAGTATGACTACTGTTTAAGTTTCTTGGTTTCAGAGCAAGGCAGTAGTGTTCATAATAATATCAGAAGATGAGGAAATTAGCTAAAACAAATCCACAGAAACGTGAAGAGGGAAACATACTGGATATCTTGCCTGGAACCCTGTATACCTGTATGACAAAGTATGTCAAAAGGCCGAATCAGGTCTCTATATATCCACTTACCCAGAGAATGTTTAGACCTATGACCTGGGTCTTCACACATCATTTAAATAATCTCCCGCAGGCTTGCTTAGAGGATTCCATACCTTAATCCCTCACAAATATATGTAATGACTCAGCCCCCAATCAATCAACAAGTTGACACCTGTATCTATCTGACACAAATAGTAGCTTAATTACAGCTAATTCAGGAAGCCTTCCTCTTAGACATTAAGTTGACAATTAATACAAACTGTCACAGTTATATAGATCACTATTTGCTTGATAATTTTCTATAATTTTGATGTTTGCTTGTCTCATATCCTCTAGTATTCATTTCTACTCCAGAAAGATAAATTGTAGTGGTATGTGTGTTGTGCTTATAAATATTTCTATGTAAAGTATTTGCATTTTCTCCTGATGACTTAATGATATTCAGTAATAAATGAATTAATGTGTATTATCATAGGCACTGCTATTTTTATAAAACTATAACAAAGAGAATACTTTCTCAAGTTATATCCATGGATAGTGCAGTTATGTTGGTGAGCTTTCTCTACTTATAACAACGGCAAATATTTAGAATCATAAGGTGAGAATAGTTATAGGAAATTCTCCATTTCTCTGATGTCACATGAAAACTCTGTACATATTATATTTTAACAAAAAAGAGGTAGAAGAAATTTAAATATTTATACATAAAGTGGACTAAATAATATCTAATATATACATAAATAAAAACAAAGTTTTCTATGTATATAAATTCATCTTTTACAAACTTTCAATACATCATCAATATGTAGACTTTCAGGACATAATGTATTCAAGCTAGTGAAAGGTCCTCCAAGGGAACTTCAGACATAAAACAATGTATGATAAATCACTTACTGGAACCTGCGCTTCTAATCTTGGACAAATGTAAATATAATGGCTGCAAACATCTCAGAGCTAAGCATGGAAATGACACATGCCAGGTGCACATCCTATTTCTAGATGAAACTAAATACAGGTAAAGTAATATTTAGTAATACAAAGTAATATGAAGAATATGTAGTCATACTCTTGGTGCTTATTCTACAAAAATATGTTTCTTGATATGGATAGAGAATTATACCTATATAGACCCAAACCCATACATGCACACACACACACACACACACACACACACACACACACACACACACACATTACTAATTTAAACTTCTACCAATAAGCTGCAAGTTAAATAATTTTGAAGCATATTTTCCCATGGATACTTAAAGTGAAAGTAGTAAAGAACCATCATATGTATTCATAGCTAAGATACTTAACACATCTTGTCAAAATTTAAAAAGTTGTGAAGTATAACTACAGTTAAATTTGCACTCATATATTAATGAACTATGTCTATATGTAATGACTACATACAAATTTATAAGTTATTAGAAAGATATTCTAGATATAGTAAATGTATTCCCTGCATTCTCATAAGGTAAAAGAATCTTACCAGTATATATTAATCATGGCAGAAAGTTAATTGGAAAATAAAAGTAACTATAAAACACTTCAAGGCAATGATGTTTCAGAGAAAATGAATTCTCTTTTCTTCCTTTTCATGAATTGAGTTTAGCATGAGTAATTGCTAGGCTTACATTGGTGTCCACACAAAATCACACATTGGAAGCTAACATGAATGTGATATTATTATCAGATGATTATATAGAGTAATTAAGTCCCAAGGGCATCCAGCTTCAGAATGGGGATCCTGAAAGAGACCCCAGCAGGCTGCCTTATCTGAGGAAGGACATGTGGGAAGGTTTCAGATATGAGAAGCAGGAAGTAGCATACAGAATCTGCTTTGGCTTTGATTTTGCCTTTCCATCATCCAGAACAGTGATTAAAACCTTTGTTTTATTTCTGACAAAGCACTCTTGAAGTTTTTGTTAGATGAAAGCGTGTCAATGTCTCCAACAATGAGATTATAAAAATCTCAAAGACCCTAAGGAAAAGATTGTCTTACAATCCTTCTCTTAAAATTCATGCCTACCTGGTATTACAGATACTCTTTCTACTACGGTAAGAAAACATTCAGACTCTAGCAACTTAAGGGGAAAAGGAGATTTATTTGCCTTTGAATTCTAGAAGGGAGGTATAGTCTAAGGTGGTAGGAAGGGCAGAGCTGGCAGGTGTAGAAGCTGGAGGCTCAGGTTATGCCTAGGAAAAGAGCAGCCCATTGTTGGAGACAGTGTGAAGCTATGTAACCTCAAGACCCACCCTGTCCCAGCGAGGGTTCACCTCCTAAAGGTGCCATAGCCAACTTCCCAACCACTAGCATCAACTAAGAATTGAGCAAACGTGAAAATAAATCATGTATTAAATTAAAAGAGTAAACATTGGGTACCAGCGACAGAGCATTACTACATTTCACATGTTCACACTGAACTGATCCTTCACACGATGCTTTGCTCACTCCCATGGCACATCTACTATGTGTTTCAGCATAACATAGTAGAATAGACATGAAAAAAACAAACAAACAGAGCTTTGTGTTCATAGATGGAAATAGGAAAGAGATTAAACCATGTTTTCTCATGGGGAACTTACCCGCAGAATGAATGCAAAAGAGAGCAAAGTTACAAAAACTTGCATTCATATTTTAATAATGTAAAACAATGATCATCAGTGCTCACAGGCAAGCATACTTAGGTGGAAGAGGTATTCCTAGGTTCAGAAAAACCATTGTTAAATCCAATTAAGACATAAAACAGAGCAAAAGGGCATGGATATGGGAGTGAGATCTGTGAGGCATAGGATATGGCAGGTGAGGGGAGAGAGACTGGAAGATGTGGAGGGTGAACCATGAGAATGCATGGTACGCATGCATGACTTGATCACAGGCAGAGCTCCCAACAAAAGGGAGTGAAATAAAATGAACCTCCAGTATTTTCAGATTTGCACTGCATTCATTGTTCTCCTCTGGACTGTGGTTTTGGCATCAATTTTTCCTTGTTCCTGGTTATAGGTTACTTGAAGACATTTCTGTTTTCACACAGAATGCAAGTGTGTGTGTGCTGCCTTTTATTGCACTGGTCTTACTATTCCTTTCAGAGCTATTGCATTCAGGAGCACAAAACATCATCAAGATATTTTGAACTGTGGCTTTCTTGTCTGCAGTATAATCAGGTACAGCTCATTCCCCTGTGAAGACTCCCGGGTGATGAATGGTCTAAATGTCTGTGTCCAGAGCACAGACACACAAAATAAATTGTTCTTTCCTTAGAGATTTTTTTTTCTGATTCAAAAGAACAGGTCTCAGATGATCGGTGTCAAAAAACACCATTTAATCAGAACTTTTGAGAAACAAAGCAAAACCAACTCAATGCTGGGGAGATGGCACAGTATTCAAAGCCCTTGCTTCTCAAGCAAAGGCACCTGAATTTGGCTTTCCAGATTTCATGCAAAAATGCCAGACAGGTACTGTAAAGTGTCTATAATTCTAGCCTTGGAAGACAGAGCCTGGATATACCCAAAACAGGCTAGATAGTTAGACTAGAACTAATGATTTGCTTTGGGTTTCATTAGATACTCAGGCTCACAACTAAATAGAAAAGTGATAAGAAAATATTCCAGATATCTCAGACATTCCCAACTGTGCTCTTGTTCACATCAGCTGAAAAAAAACACACAATACCCACCCATATAGCCACATGACAACAAGAACACACATACACTATCACTTACCCCATAAACAAATATAGAAAAGAAAGAAATAAAAAACCTTATAACTAGGAACATTTTCTATAAATACATAAGATCCTCCAGGATAAGGTGCACATGCTAATTATGGTTTCTAAATGAATTTTAATTTTAAGACCCCTTGACTACTTACAAAACACTTGAGTTCTTTATGTCCAAAATATCCAAGGACATCAGGTTAAGAACTATAATAGCTCATTCAATATGATAAACGTCTTAACTGAAATTTGGCCACAAAACCAAGCCTTGTTGTTTGCAAGATGTCAAATATTCAGCTGTTATCACAGTCTACCTGTGTTGCCTAAAAACAAAGAAACAGGAAATTAATAGCATTTTCATTGCAGTGGTTATACCATCTCACAGAGATTTCACCTGACTCCACCATGATTGCACAACAAGAATTATTCATTACACCTTTGAAATACTTACCTAACTAAACAGAAGTTATCAGTTGCAGTTTGTGGATTCCTCAGCAGTTAAAGCATTTGCTCAGCAGGTCACAGGAATAGAGCTTCAATCCCAAGATCCTGTGTCAAATGCTAGACTAGTCTGGTGGTATGCCAGACCAAGAGACAAAGTCTGGAAATCCCCAGAACAACTTTGCTAGCCAGACAAGCCCTTTCTATGAGCTCTTGGCTTCATCATAGCCTGAGTCCAATAAGGAGATAGATTGAAAAAGAGGCTGAAGATGATTCCTGATATTAAAGCAGAGCCTTAAATCTCATGGTATGTGTTTGAATGTATCTGCACATACACCTGCATCTGTATAGATGCAAAACACACACACACACACACACACACACACACACACACACACACACACACACACCTCAAACATATTAAAGTAGGAAAATATAACACTGTTTTATAAAAATACGCTTGTTAGAATATTTACATGACCCCATCACTTTTCTATTTTGTTGTATGTACATGACCACAGAGGTAACCAGAGGAAATGGAGTCACCTTCGAATTCCATAATCTCCCTAAATTATCTTTATTTTTCTTGAGCTGTTGTAAGAAAAATAAATATTTTCATTGCTCTACTGAGTTATTTCTGTTAAGCAAAATATAAAAAATGAAACTGCAGTGGAACTCTGTATATTTATGTCATTATCTCATAGAAGAAAGTTTCCTCAGTATTTAATTTCGAATTCCTACTTGGTAAAGAAATAAAGTGTCAGAAAAAATTTTCAGAAAAACACACTGAATTCTTAACTTTTATTTTGCTCAAATATTACATTATAGCATTAAATACTAACTTAAATTTTCACCAATGACAAAAGATGGATTTATTTAATTTTGTGAAAACATGCATATGTAATATTATTGCAATCTATTTTAAAGCTATTTTATTCATTTTATTTATGGAATATATTAAAATTTATTACACATTATTGGTTTTACCCCTTTACTTGAAGGAAAGAAATATTGTAAAAGAAACACAAATAAGGTAATTGCATTTTAAACATTTATGAGTCTGAAGAAAAATGCTACAATATCTACATACAGTACATAAATTAAAATATAGAACCAAAACTTTTTAAAATCCCAAAAAGCCAGAGAGGGAACTTGACTCTTCTGGAAGGAACAACAGCATACATCTGAACAGACTACCTCCTAGAGACAGTTGACAATTCATTGCCTTTGGAAGATATTGATTATCTTGCACGAGCTTGCACGTTATGTAAGACTTCCATTTCCTTGCTCTGAGCTTGCATGTTATGTAAGATTGGATGGGAGCAGAGGAGCTAGCTCTACGGGTGCATACATGAAAGCTTCGTGGCCTTAGTTCAACACTTGGGAGTTCACAAGGTGGGCTCAGTTGTCCCAGTTTTCACTGATCTCCGATGACCTTGTCCCAAGGCATGCATATGCATGCCTTCTCTCTCTCTGTGTGTCTCTCTCTCTCTCTTCTTCTCTTTCTTTCTTTTTTTTTTCTTTTCTCTTATTCTTTCTCTTTTTCTTCCTCTCATAAATAAATAAACAAATAAACAGACAGGTAGATAGATTTTGCCCATGACATTTAAATCATTCAATATATCTTTTTTGCATGTGAAATACTGTAAACTGATCTTCCATCTTTACTTCCAATTATAGTTTCTCAGAACGTGCAGCAACTTTGAAGGGGATGATGGACAGATGCCTGAAGAGATGGATTAAATTGAAGCTTTGTACCAACAATCTATTTGCTGAAGAGTCTTCCTACCACTTGAAGACAAACCAATTATACAGTTTTCTACTAGCTAGTTATTAAAGTTTATTATTGGCTATGAACTCTTCTCATTAACCAAGAATATTTCAGAAAGATTGTGTAATACTTTTTTGACTTCCTGTCGAAAGGTGCATTCTATTCCCTACATTCTATTTGGAATCAGCAGACAATGAAGAAGTCATGTATGTACGATGTTCATGAGTATAGTAGAGACCAAGTTCATTGTGTAGCGAGAGTAAATTCCATAAACTAAATGGGACAAGAGCTGTCCTTCATAGGGAAAGATATCATAAGGTCTTGATATTTGGAGGACCAACTAGGAGGACTTGATTTCCAGATGACTAGGGGATGTAAAGCTGTTACTGCTAATGGATCCGTATCAACCTCATAAGGATCTGAAGTTCAAAGCTCTTTTTAATATCGATTATACTTGCTGTTTCTGAGAAGTAGCAGCAGTGAAATTCTGTTTACTGTATAGGAAGAGCAGAATGCAACGAATCTAGATATACCTGAAGTAAGTTGACTGAAAAATAAAATAATAATGAATCAATGTTGTATATAAGTACTAAGACAAGAAGCTACATTTTATTCAGTATAGAGAAAAAAACATTTTTTCTGGCCATGTTTAATCTTAGTTAATAGAGTGGATTTAGTATTATACCTGAAGAGCTGACCATGAGTAATTTCTACATATCCATGGAAAACATTTCCAAAACAGTTTGGATTATGAGAAAGTGGAATGCAAAGAGAAGATCTGTGCTGAATGTGAGTGAACACTAATTTAATCACCTGGAAGACTGAGAAAAATAAAGTCAGAGAGAAGATCTGTGCTGAATGTGAGTGAACACTAATTTAATCGCCTGGAAGATTGAGAAAAATAAAGTAAAGAAAATAATTTCAACTCACCTCTCTGATTCTGAGGCTTTTAACTTGGACTGATCCTAGGTGTATCACTGAGTCTTGAGCTTGCAACTGGTTTGCTGTAGGAGTTTTAAGCTAAGGAACAATGTGGGATTGTTCTTCCAATCAGTCCTCTTTCATCTACTTATCATCCCCCTGTCATCTAAATATCTATCATCCATCTCTACGTCATCATTAATCTATATTTCTTATTCAATTAATGCACCTATTATCTATTTCTTTCTATCATCTATGTATATCATTACAATCATCTACCATTTATTATTTAATTATCTATTAAATATTGTCCATATTTCCACATATTTCTTATTGGATCTACTTCTTGGAAGACTTATATTCAATAGAAGTTTATGTTTCCTTTTAGCTTCTAGATGCAAGTAGCCCATATTTTTCAAATTTCCAAAAGTGCTTCTTTAGTAACATTCACTTTTAGAATAAATAGTAAGGGATATTCATATTTATTTGCAAAGATAGTATTATGAAATGATAGGTTTGCTAACAATATTTCAGTATGGATACCATCTAGTCAAACTCTAACTAGCTTTCATTAAAAAGTTTACAGACCTGACACAAGCTTGAAGATACTTATAACGCAATATTAGTCCTCATAAGAATAAGAATCGAATACAAAATTTAACGTAATTTACATACCAATCTTGAAATTGGTATAAGAATGTTTTTATCTTTTCTAATAAGACTTGCTTCTAGCACAATGTGTCTACTAAAAAAAAGTCTCAATAATTGATTACCTTTGCTCCCCTTAACTAAATCCACAGTTTTCAGTTTTGTGAAAGATCTGAAGATGCTTGTTAAATAGAAGTTGAGAAGCCAATGTAGGAGCTGCTAATTAGTAACAAATGAATTATTTATGGATGCATAAAATATTATTTAAATAAACCCTTAAGTTCACAATGTGGTAGAATTAAATTTTAATTGGATGGTGTTCCAATTAGAGTCAATGGAGATTTTTATAGTATACATATTAAATATTGGAATACAAAAATAATACTGTGGACAAATTTTTTTCTTTTTTATTATTATTATTATTTATTCAACTGTGCGCATGTGCGTATGTATGTGCGCATGCATGTGTGTGTCTGTGTGTGTATGTGTGTCTGTGTATGTGTAGAACCACGGACGAATTCGGGAACCACCATGGACGCCTCCACCTCCTTCTGCCCCGGGATTCACAGGCTCCGCCCTACCAGGACCAGAAGGGCAGGCCGCCCCCGCTTCCACCTGGCGTCTATACGTGGGATCTGGGATCTGAACTCAGGACCTTCCGCCTGCAAGGCGGAGGCTTAACCCCTGAGCCACCTCTCCAGCCCAAATTTTTTTTCTTGAGAGTAACTTTTGTTATGATACTTACACTAAAGAGCTGTGTGTGTGTGTGTGTGTGTGTGTGTATAAAGAATTTGTGTGAACAAGCTTGAAAGTACTTGCTTGATTTCTCCTAAACATATATTTTCATGAAATATATGAAATATATGATAGGTGTCAAAAAAGTTAGGATCATTTTAAAGATACGTTATCAAGGCATGGAGAATATCCTTTCATTAATATACACCATGTTCTTTCTCATATTCCCAACTTGCTTGTGCTATTGTAAAAGGAGAACTTATCCTACAAGCAAGCAATGAACAGACTCTATTTGCTCCTTTGAAAAGACAGTGATTGTGAAATCCAGTTGACCAAGGAAACAGAACGAGAAGAGAAAAATTCTTGAAGCCACCCTGAAATGCATACAGGGGAATATCTTTGTTTCAGGTAAAGACCACTTCTCATGATAACTGTCCAAAAGTAAGATCCCAAATATGTGGATGGTAGAAAAACAAAAACTATATGTGCTCTACTGTTTTTTGTTTTTATTTATGTTTTAATCTACTGACCCATAAATAGAGCCTGAGGTTGAAATGTGTTAGGCTATGTAATTTTAGACACTTAAATTTTGCTTTATTTTATTTTTCTGCATTGAAGTTAATATTAGAAGATATAATTTTATAAAGAAGATAAACATTATTTAAATTAGCTATTTTCTATGTAATTATAATTTGTTTAGCCATATGCATACTAATATATATGCATGCATGCACACAAAATACTGTGTATCTATATGTAAAATCATTGTTCAGTTCTGCTCATCTGAATATCTCAGTATACATAGCTAGGCATCATATAATTTTCAATATGTAATATATGCAATGACCGTTATTTTATGTCTATGGGACTCTAGAGTTTGGTTTCTGTATTTTATTTTCCTTTGCACAATTTAAAGCTGTTTTACTAAACAACCCACATTTCTACAAAATTATTACTTTGTTTCAGAAGGTGTATGTACTCATGCGTAGTGTAGGGGTGGCTGCACCCCAAAGTCTCCAGCCTTCTGCAAGAGTGGGAGTCATTCTCTTCTTCAAGGCTGCTAAATTGAGGATTGGACACTGCACCTACTTCAAAAACGGGATGTGATTTTGACCTTTGTCCTAGCGTAGGTTTTAATTTCAATATTTTTCTCTTAGAAAGATTGGTATGCTCTGCGTCCATCTATTGGAGTACTGATCACTCAACCAGACGCTGCCTTCTGCAATGGAATGTTTATTTGCAGAAAATAACGCCCAGCCAAAGGGGAGAACTGTTGGGTCCTAAAGAGAACATCTAAGACACACCCATACCCACCCTTAGGACCACAGAACATAGCAGAATAGAGAGCTCTAATACTGTAGTTGATGAAATGAGGCAGCGATGCAGCCAGACTCTGTCTTTCAGAAACAACATGGTGTTTGGCCCCATGATTTCTATGCATAGTTCTACACGATCTATGTGGGATTTGTCCCATCAGCATTTCACTATGAAAGGGGAGCACTCTCAAGAGTCCCCAAGCTTCTTGAGAGACTGATGAGGGTTAATGCTGATTGGGAGGGAATAAAAGATGCTTTCCTTTAAGAGCACACCCACTGATATATGATATATGATATATGATATATGATATATGATATATGATTAATGCTCCAGAAGATGCAGGCACATGCCATCCCAGGCAGACAAGATGAATCTCAAGGGTCAACACATGTGAAAAGACCTGAAAACAGGAGGTAGTATGACAGGAGAGGAAAAGGGTTGCAGTGGGAAAAGGAGGGGAAATGGGTTTGGGAATTAAGAAGGGAAAGTGAGGGAGGGGGATCAGGGACAACCTATTTGTAATTAAGCAGACTAAATATTAATAAAAGTTTCTCAGTTAAAGAAAGAAAATATCATGAATTCAGTATATTCATGTGTGAAACACAGAAGAATAAAAATAAGATAAAATTATGATTTATTTAAGCTCCCTGGTATTAGCATGGGACCAATGAATCCTCTTGTTCACATTCTGGAAATAGTATATTTCATAATAATTTAATAGAATACACAAATGTAGGTGCCTTACTAAGTGTTTCAGATTATCTTTTCCAATTCTTGTTTGTTTTTGGTTTTTATAGAAAGTGAGATTAATCTATTGTTAGTACATGGGGGGGAGATTTAGTTCAGTAAATCTTTCTTCTTGAGTTCCATTGATAGTTCTGGGAATATTTCTATCCAACACATTTTACTATTCTGAGAATAAATTGAAAGATATACTTTTTTATCAATTTCTTAAAGTCTAGAACACAAAGCATATTTAAAGGGAAGCAAAGATTAATTATTAATTCTCATCTTGTAAGTAGATGGAATACTAACACTGTCTATTACGCTTGTGGGATAACAGTCGTTTATTCATTTGTATTGTTTAATATTATACACTTACAGAATCACCAGATAATTTTATCTACTGATACAACTGATGGGGAGACACATTAATGTCTTATGAGGTATCAAAACCTACTGCTATTTGAATATTCTTTTAAAAGATATATGCACATATTTGCATGAATATCTGATATTCTTTCAATCCAATATTGCTAGATAGAATAAGCCATGTGATACATTGTTTACTTTTTGAAGAAACCTCCCATAAAATGCTATTCAACAATAACAATAACATTAATGAACACCCAAGATAAAGTATTATAAATATCTGTTTATTTTTATACAAAGCATAGAAATTGCATTCCTAATTATTTCCTAGAGACATATTTTTAAAAAAATAATATTTATTTTAATACTTGGGAGGGGGAGGTATGTAAATCGTTGTGCACAGATGGAGATCAAAGGACAATTTTCAGAAGTCACTTCTTTCCTTCCAACATGCGGGCTTCCAATGATCAAATTTTTTAAGCTGGAAAGTCTTCAATCAAGTATTTTACCTGCTGAGCCCTCGTACACTGTAGTTTCCCTATTACTCACTCAAGTGCATTTACACTTTTAATTAAGCCATGATGTTTAGCATTGTTTTGTATCAGAGGAATAAGTGGTCTTTGTCTCCTTTCTCACCTTCCTTCACCTTCTGCATAAAAATGAATGAAATTGCCTCATTTACATGTTCATAATCAACAGAATTGAGGTTCACAGAAGTCAAGAGCTTTAGCACCCTACAGATAAAGACTTGAGCTTTAGATCTACCACTTCATAGCAATTTCATGGCTATTTTTAATTAGCTCTTTTTATTGTCCTCTGATTAGCATAATATATATAATTACACCTATCATTCATGATGATTTTGCAGAATAAGTGAAATAATTAGGTCAGTACTGATCATATTACCACAAAGCCTATTGAGGTCTTAATTGGAGAAGAAAGGAACATATTGCATTGTAATAGGAGTAAATGTCATGCATGTGTTTGGGGGAAACAGAAGCAACATGGAAGCACATTGACCCTCAGAAGAAATGGATGTTTTCTTCTATGTCTTTTATTTTCTTTTTTTGTAAATTTTCTTCATTAATTCAGAAAGGAAAGACTGACTAGGAAAAAATAGTGTTTGGTTTCATGTAACATAATGACATTCCATTGTCTGGGTCAATGAAACAATTGGAAAAAATAGAGTCGGGAACGTTCACTACAAGTCTTAATTTGTTTTGGGGTATGTTCCCTTGATAATTTGAATTGTTATGCTCTGTGTATACTTGTTGCTATATAAATGTATAAAAGGGAGCAGTTTTTTACAATACAAATCTCATGTAGGAAATGAAAATCTCATAGGAAATTTGAAGCATGTAGAAAACACAAATAAATGTTGAGTTAATAAGGCTTGACAAATTGTACATGCTAGTCATTGTTTTAGTGGTTCGTGTTTCTGATATAAATCCCCATAGACTGTTTTGCTTGGAATAACCATAGTGCAGTTCTGACAGTTCCATAGTTTTGTACTCTGAACTCAGAATGTCAATATAGGTCAGTTCTGGTTAAGGATTTTTTTGTGGGATTCCAAATGCTGTCTTCTTCAAAACAGCATACCTCAATAGAAAAATTAGGTCAAGATCATGTAGGGCAGAGAAGACCTAGACAAACAATCAGGATGCAGCTAAGTGCAGTGCACGAACCTGAAAAACTGAAGACAACCAACCTTAATTCAGAACACCAATGACTCTACAAGGATCACCTGGAATCAGACCAGCTAACTCTCTCCCCATCCTAAAGCTCAGGGAACCTGATGAAAGAGGAGGCAGAAAGATTACAGAGCCTAAATATGGGGAGGACCATGGATAAACAAAATACTGCACTCATAGTCTGGGCTGTGGATGCCCCGATATTACACCAGTGTGATTGGCCCTTATCTGACACACAATGTTCTGACATGTCAACAAGTCCCCATAGACTAGCTTGGATCTCAGGAAGGTAGCTCCAGGGAATTTCAGGGCCCATATAAGCTGAAGTTGTGGAAGGTGGAACAGCAAGAGAAGGAAGGAAGGGAGGAAAGGAGGGATAAAAAGAGGGAGGTGTAGGAGAGAGAGCTGAATGAGGAGAAAGAAGGGGAGAAAGGAGGGAGGAGTAAAAAGGAGAATGAAGGGGACAGGGGGTCCTATCTATTGAGCTTGTGTAACTAGATAAAAACAAAAAAGATATTGTCTTCTTGCAAAATTCTCTCGTGAATGAAAGCAGAGAGAGGAAGTAAGCTCTCTCTAACATTTGCCAAGCGTGCTAATCTTATCCCTGTAGGCATTCCACTATGATCTCATAAACTTTCTGCTAGCTGTAAAAGCCCTCCTGACCTAGCAGGAAGAGACAGACAGGTGTAGCTCTGTTACATGGATGGGGGGGACAAAAGCCATTCACTCTATTAAAATCTCCTTCTACAATACGCATATTGCTTAAAGATACAAAAGCCCATAAATGAAATATTCTTACTACAAATCTTTGAACAAGCAAATGAATTAAGACAACAAAAATGGAGTTGTTTTTAAAGAGTTATGTTTTAATAAATCCTCAAACTTACATATATAGCATAATCTTTGAGATAGTTAGATATTAATATTTGCTATTTTAATCACTAATATAAATACATTAAGCCTGATTTCATTCATGTTATCATGCCTGACTTGCAAAGCTTTTTGCTTTTGACATAGTATTTCAGTTAGTGGGACTGTAAAACTTAGGCATGTTGTCTGCTTGGTTTTCCTCCATATCACCTGTTGCAGTCACCTGTATGGTTGCTGATAAATCACCACCAAATGGCTTAAGGGAACAAGGGGTTTATTTTCTTATGATAGTCTGGTTACAGTTCATAGTTCAGCTCACACCAACACCAGGGCCAAAGGAACTGTCCACACCATCACCACATAATAATGAGAGAGGGACCATCCTTATATGCTAGACCAGCATGTCTAGCTAAGTATACACAAAGATGCCGAATCTCTCAACCATCTCTCCATATTTTATTCCAGGGCCTAATCCGACCCACCTGGGCCTTCCCCATTAGCTAGACAATCTCCTGCAGGTTTGCTCTGAGCTTAACTCAATCACTATTTTTCTATAAATGTGCTCAGAGCTCAAACCCTCAACTAGCAAGTTGATACCTATGCCTAACTATGGCAACCGCCTGACAGTTTCATAGGCAGTTATTAAATAAAAAAAATCTTAGTTGTCTGACTTTAAAATGCACGCCACCACCAATAAACACAAGAATAGCAAGGCAGAGGTTTAGTTATCCTGAAGCTAAGAAAACTACACAATAATTACTGAGAACGTCCACATATTCCTACAGAAGAATCAAATGTGTCTGAGGTGAATAGAAAAATTTCAGATGATAAATAAGGCTTGAACAAGGAGAGAAATGATCAGTTTTTCCTATCAGAAAGCTATCCATTAAAATCTTTTCCTTTCATAAAAAAGACTGGAAGAAGAAAGAAATATCAATAAGGATAATTATTTTAAAAGGTAATAAAGAATGTCACAAAATTTTCAGTAATAATTAACTTCTCCATATCAAGATATTTCTCTAGTTTTGCTTCCTAGCTAAATGTCAAAAGTCACTTTTAATTCTTCAATTTATCTTATTCTGTTTCATCTATTTGAGACATATTAGCACAGAAAAAAATTTGAAACAATTCCAAACTCTTTTAAAATTTAGAGGCAGACTATTTTAAGCAATTTATATAAAATTACAATGGATAAAGAACTAGAAGGATAAAATATCTGAGAGTATTGGTCTGAGAAAGTTTTCTGATTGCTAGAATCATATTCAATAAGGTATCATTCACAGGTTAAAATATGAACCTTATGC
Organism: Typhlomys cinereus; assembly: GCA_023101885.1. Lineage (NCBI taxonomy): Eukaryota > Metazoa > Chordata > Mammalia > Rodentia > Platacanthomyidae > Typhlomys > Typhlomys cinereus. The sequence continues at coordinate 707,018 of JALPQD010000248.1, forward strand.
TACGTATCATTCAACATGTAAATATTCAAATGTTGCAAACCTTGGGGTTTAGAGACAAGACAAGAAAATGCAGAATAAATACAGCCCCGTCACCATCTTTATTGTTTTGTCTCATAACAGAAAGATGATCAAGGTATAGGGATGATTCCCTGATGGGAGCTAGTTGTACAGATGAATGATAAGTACAGAAAACATGCTGCCACATTGATTGCCTAGCTGTGTTTTATTTCACGTCCAACTTCCACTACCCATATTTGTGGTAGGAATAATCACATTTCTTTGATGGCCTTTGAGGATTAGAAGTAGTGTTGTGATCTCTGAGCTGTGATTCCTTCTATCTGCTTTTACAAATTATAAATTACAGGTATGTAAGAACTGGATAATTGCATTTGTGATCTCTGATTACCAGATGTCAGCCTAGAGACGCTCCTTCACCAAGGCCATATCTATAATGAAATCACTAATGAAAACTTCCACATGCACTTCTCTTCTTCAAGTATGAAACAAATATTGGGGGTGTCTGACAAAACTCATGCAGACTAAAAATATCACCTGTGCAGTGATAGCTACTAACATTTTAAACAATTAAGAAAAATTGTTCTTGTATTGCATAATGAAAGATTTTCCTTCTTTATTTTTTTCACAGACATCCATTTATTTCATGGTCATTAGTATGATTTCTCTAAAAAAAAACGCTCACCAAGATTTCTGAGAGGATCTCCTCTCGGCAGTTGTAGTACTCATGTTTCTCTGGAGGAGCAGAACTGATAGAATGAATATATAAAAGGGGAATTTATTAGATTGGCTTACAAGATATAGTCTAGGTCTCTTTCATTCTCCAAATGTCACCTTTCCTGATGCATGTCTTGCTTTTACATTCCCTCAGTTTCCCCCAGCACCATTTCTGCTAAGCCACAAGAATCTATCTGGTGCAGAGTCCTTTGGTTTCCCCTATTTTCTATGCTGGTGCCCAATTATCTCAATTTTATTTTCTTTCTCTGTGTATACTGGTTATTCTTGAAAACAAAAACACTATCAGCCTTTGAGTTTTCCATCATGTAATAAATTTTAATAATTTTGATACTTATTTCAGTATTTATCCTCAAGATAAAAAAGCAAATCAATATTGTATATATTAATATACATATATATTCATTGGAGAAGTATTGGACACATATTCACAAAATTTAAAATTCAAAGAATTTCTATGTTTAATTTGTACTCATATATAAAAGAGCAATATATAATTAGCATGAATATATATTTTTCCTTAAAAATTTAGTCCAGATGGCATGACTCATCTCAAGTAAAGATGAAAAAGGGTTTTCAGCTAAACACTATCAAAACATGAAATGGTGACTGAGAACTACCATCTTTGAAACACCTTCCATTTTCTTTTGATCTATGGAATTTCTGTAATGATATGAGAACTTGCTGAGTGAAGCAAAGTAATCAGATAATAATAAACTTATTCCCTTAAGAGTAGGTAGTGAGATGCAGACTACAGGCAAGTATTCCCGATGTGGTTAATATTGTTGCATATTTTCCTTGTCTCTCTGCAACCGTCCAACTGGATGAAACCCCATCTCTTCAAAGGGGTACACTGCTACATGTAATAATATGTGGTTTATTTGATTTTTTCCTGCATCCTCTTAATCTTGACATTGCTTTTTTAAAACTATCTCTTAGATGCTCCATCCTTACCCTATACTCAACTTATGATAAGCTTTTGCAAATATGTGTATGTGTGTGTGTGTGTGTGTGTGTGTTTGTGTGTATGTGTGTGTGTGTGTGTGTGTGTGTGTTATAATAGTTGAACTTTGCAAATTGACAGGACCTGGGATTAGCTAACTTCTTAACCATCAGACCACTTGAGGAAGTTGTGTAGACTGACATATTTGAAATGAAATGGTCAATCCTAGATGTGGTTGGTACCTTCCAGCAAATATTATAAAAGGAAGAGTGAAAAACATTTCTCTCTCTCGCTCTCTCTCTCTTCTCTCTCTCTCTCTCTCTCTCATAATAACTCAGCTTCATTATCTCTCCAAGCATCCTTTGACCTTCAGTACTGCAATGGGAAAGACAGACTGGAATGGATATGAGTAGAACACATTCTATACACAAATGAAGATGTCGCAAGGAAGCAATTTATTTTATTTGATGAATGCGTACAAATAATTTTGTTTCTTTGATTGTGGCTATAAGAAGCAAGTTCTTTTCATCACCTTAATACCATTAAATTTGAAAGGTGCTGTGACTCACATTCTAAGTACTCAGGCACCTGCCATCAAAGGCAGGCCAGATGAAGTTCAGTGAGACATCCAGAAAAGAAAAAAAAAAAAGAGAGATGACAATATGAGGGAGACTATGATGGAAGAAGGGAAGAAGAAGGTTTGTAATGGAAAAGAGAGGGGAGAATAAGATTAGTGGAATAAGAGGTAAAAATAATGTCAATTTATTGTATTTATGTATGAAATTCTAAAAAATAAAACCAGGAAAAATAAAATGGGTTGGTAGACGCTTACTTGTGGTGCTGAGATCCTTCGCCGAGTAAAGGATGATTCTGTGTTGGTGGATATGAAGACACCACCTTAGAGATGCACAGGCTTCTCATTATTCCCCTAGAACTACAGAGAAACATCTTACTAGAACATTGTTGCCTATTCACCACATATGGAAAATTGACATCCTTAATCACAGATGCAAATGAAAGATACGCCTGCCCCAAAGCAAATTCAAGCATCCTACGTTATATTGCCTTTCCTCTTCTTTTTTTTTCTGAACTATTCCCTTGCTTCTAAACTCCGGCAAAAGTGCTTCTATCTCTTGGCTCGCTTTTCTTTGTCCTGGGTTCATCTTCTCAAGTAACATTGAGTAACCTTTTCCTTTCTTAAGTTTGCCCCTCAGAAACAACACTTCAGAGAATAGTTGCTTGACTTTTATCATTAAATGGCACCTATATAAAGGTTCTCTTAGGCCTTCTACCATAAATTATTTTTCTTTGCAAAAACACAATACAATAAAGTAAACAAGAATTGCTTTACTTTATGTCGTAGGACATTTTTCTTCAGCTACTTTGCTGCAATGGTCTTATACACTTTTTTTGCTTTGGTCTTAGTGTCTTTTAAAATGTGTGCCACGTAAAAATGATCAATAAATATTTGCCTAGTAATTAATCATATCCTCTATACACATGCGAGCCAAAGCTGTGTTTGATCTTCCTATAGGTTGGGTTTTTGCTTTTATGTGAAGACTTATGTAAGCATCTGTTATATGTGCCTGTTTGCTTTCGAATATACTAGCCAAAATTCTATTTAAAAAAGTAATAAATCTAGAATGTCTTAAAATTGAACAGTATTTAATGAAAACTTTCATTATATTCCAGCTTTAAATAGCTTTTCTAGTTATGTACAATTTCTTCTTTCCAAAATTCCTGGCCCTGGGGTAAAATATTTGGTTAATATTTTAAGACCAAACTTTTTTAATTATTGATAAAGAATCCCTATTTTAAATTGTATTTAGAATTCAATTTTCTTTTCTGTTTCTGCCTTTTCTTTTAATGTGAATGTTCCTATAACTTCATTTTGCTGCATATTATCATAGCCTATATATTCTATTTTGTTTACAGTACCATCATGTTTCTCCTAAAAAAAAAGTTTCCTCCTTCACAAGTTCACTTTCTAAAGATGTTTCATAATTTTGCTTCCACCTCACATTTTATATAAAGTTAATAAAATTAGATATCTTAACATAGATCTGGCAACTTTAAACACATACATGTGAATATACAATGTATTATTTTCAAAAGTTGTGTTTAATATTTCATCCTCCCATGGTTCTGAATATTGTAATAGTGTTTCTATAGTGCAGCATTTTATCAATCCTTGTCATCACCTTCCTGTGTTTTCCTTATAAAATTCACTTTTGATAAAAATCAGTGTCTTCTTATATTGTCAGCTAGATCCGGTAGGCTACAAGAAGACACTATGTTTCTGCCGATTTTACTTGAATGCTCCATGTAGAGACATGAGCACAATTTCTCACATCACTTTCTTGGTTTTGGAATGGAAGTAGGACATCATGCTCAAAGGAAGCTTATCTAGTAACAAGGGAACAAAGTAACACTGACTCTATGCATAGATTCTGTAGTGATTCTTTACCCTGGACAAAGGGAAAGCTTGTGTTTGAGAAAGTAGCCAATGACTAAGATTTGAAATCTATTGCAATTCAAGGGGTAAAATTCTAGGGATAGTTTACTGTAACTAGTTTAGTATTACTTTTCAGCTTTTACACTAGGGGTAAAATAGGGAATTTGGTTGAGTCGAAAGCCCTCCATTGTGAACCATTCACTCTCATCTGGCTCAGCAGTGTCTGAGTAAGAGAACAACAGAAAATTCCAAAAGCATCATCTAAGCAAGCAGACAGAGGAAGGAGAGATTTCATTAAGTGGATATTTTGCAACCATTGTATGTAGCATAGTACATAAGTATGTCTATATGCTAATTAATTCATGCCATTCTCATCCTAAAAATCCATAAAAAAATCTATGACTTCAGCACCATACTTGGAAAAAAGAAGCAGATTACATAAGGAGATATGCTAGTAGGAGCCTTCATACATCTTCAAAATTATTCAGGTGACTCAATCCTGACTTGTAAGGACAATAAGTCACTTTGGCCTTTCAGTTGTAATCCATGTCTCCATATCTATATTTTTTTTCTTTCCTCAAATCCTCTAAGTTGATAATAAACTCTGACAGTAAAGAAATGCAATATGTTCTATTATTTTATTCAAGACGATGGATGGAATACCTGAAACTCATAATATTACAGAGACATGGAAAAATAGAATCTATATTTTAGGCTATATATTCTGAGAAAAAATGTAATATAAATAGAAATGAATTCCATGGTTTTAAAATGAAACACAAGATGGATAAAAATGAACAAAACTCCACATGAAGAGTTATTTTTAAGAAAAAAATCTAGGTCATGTTCAGATACTTTATCTGATGTCAAATTAGGAATTATGTAGTACATTGTGTACAAAGAAATAGTACATTTGAAAATGTGGTTTATTAGCAATCAAACCCTGTAGAGATTCCTTTTGTAACTCAGATGCAAAATCCAGATAAGGCTATGGAAAAGCACCACTGAACTTAAAAATCAAAAATTCCATGAACTTCCAAATAAAATTTGAGACAGATTAAACAATGGGAATGTGAATATGAGATTGAACAAAACTATATGTGAAGTGATGATGCAGCTGAACTTTCCCCAAGCAGAATCTATGACGAAGTGGTACCCCACTTTCACTTTAACGATAAAAAAAACTCATCTAATTTTCTAATAAGTTCCTTACGACCACAAATGGGCTAAAATGACATTGTAGATGTCCATAAGGTACTTATGAAACAAGATATCACAATACTCACATTATATAATCCTTCCTCCAGGAATCTTGTGGACAGAAGGCCCAGGGAAGGTATGCAAATGCTTGGTTTAAGAAAGGAAGGGAGGAAATTAACTGTTTCAACAAAAGCAAAGGAGTTTAACAAAACACATAGAAATTTGATGGCCCAAGGGTTTAAAAGCATTGCCCACCTCAATATACTTAAGTATAGTGTTTTCATAGATCTAAGACTGACTGGGAATTCAGAGAACTTTGGGCATGTCAGAGGCCAGCAGGTCTGGCTGAACAAACAGAAAATTGGACAAGTTCTGAGGTCATTCTTCTTGAAAGAGGCTGCCAAATTTAAACAAAGACAAAGAAATTAGCACAGTGTTGTAACAGGAGTAAGAAAAATCCAAGAAAGATTCACACTTGATTAAACCAACTTGAGTCTCATGTAAACTACCTGAAAACAAAAATATAGTACACATTTTCCGTGCTACATTAATATTTATCTCAATTTCAAGCAACACATACAGACAGATACACAGACAGACAGACACACACACACACACACAAACAAATAAACACATACACACAGATACATCTAACTCAAAACAAGGGACAAGTTAATCCCAATTATATCCCAGCTGTGTTTCAGATCTAGTCCTATCAGGCAACAATATTTTAATAACATTTAACATGATTAAAATTCCGTGGAAAGTTTACCCAGCAAACATAAATTGGTAAAATTACTTCACATGAGTGAAGAATGTGTGAAGAAACAGTTAAATGAATTCATAGAGGAAAAAAATTCTGAAAGCCAAGATCAGGAATTCCTTTGGCAAGCAAATGCATCAAAAGGTTGGAAGTCATTTCTTCATTTTTGTGATTATAATAGTATATTGTCTGGCCAATGAATGATCATTTCCATGGCAGTTTGTCCTAGGTAACTGCTGTGCTATTCCAAGCTATTCCAAGCTATTATACCATTATATATTCTACATATATATGTATGAGAGCGAGTTCCCCTGTCAGCTTTAGAAGTATTATTTAATTATAGTATTTCTATTTTCCCCTAAACTTCATGCCATATCATTGTTTTATGTATGTCCAAATCAAATTCAAATAGTTCCATTATCCTTCTGATTTTTGTTCCAAACTGAGCATGTGGTGCTTTTTCCTGAGTTAAAACCAAATGGGTGCTCAATGAACAAAGCACCACAGATAAACTTGCTAGGGAACAAGGATATGGTTATATTAGTTGTACAATGAATCTTTAACTATGACCTTATCATGGAAATTAAACTATTTCCATGAAATGGGAAACATAACACTAGAAATCAAATAGTTTATTGCTAATATTATTTTATGGCATTTAATTTCATATATATTCAAAGTTCATCTAATGGAGTCATCTCATGCTATCTCACATTCTCCTGAGGAGAATCTTTCACTAAAATCATTCTCACATTCACTAAAATCATTCTGGTATCAGCATTGGTTTTCAGTCTACACCAGAGAATATGCAAATTGTGAATGTGTGTTTCAAATTTATGTACAAACCTTCCTCTATCTGTATGTTCATCTCTGTCCCAAGATTTTAAAAATACTGTGATGTTATTTTACTTGAAATATACATTCCTTTATGTGGCAAGTCTTCTGTGCTTATGATTCATCAATTTGCTATGTTCACAGTGCCCTAAAGATCTTCAGTGTTGTGTATATAATTATATATTTGTTATAATCTGAATGTTGTAATTTATCATCCTTCTTTTCAGATACAGAATTATGTATTCCTTTTGGTCCAACTCATGAAGATGATGGTTATGTCTCGTATGCCACTTATGAAAGTTTCTTTTGCAAAATTACATTTGTTTATAGATTTCTTATTTTTAAATTAATTTATTTATTTCTGTTCATACAAACTTAATAGGTACACCGGTCCCCTCCCTCCCTCCACCCCTCCCTGGATCCCCTAGTTCCCTCCCCCCTTTTCCCCTTCCTTACCCCCCTCTCCCTCTCTATCTCCCAGTGCCTCCTCCCCCTGATCCCTGGAGCATCCTTTAATGTGTATGTCAAATTTTCCCCTGGGCTCTCCTCTCTGATGAGGTGTAAGGACTCAGTGGCATTTCCTAGAACTCTTTCTTGTGTTCCCCTTAAGTATAGGAAGACTATTGTGGCTGTTAATCCTTTGCTTCTAAGGATCCCAGTGCCTTTAGTCCATGCTAGACTTTGAGGAGTCAATAATGTGTTGGTCATTGCACAGGTCATGCAAAGTCCTATTATGATTGCTTCGGCCCTAACTTATGTGGATGATCTTGCATATCATTACTTCTACCCATCCTTGTGGTATTACAATCTTACTGCCCGCAAAATTTCCTGAGCTTCAGGATGGGGAGATATTAGATTGGCCTAATTCCAGGTGGTTGATATAGTCTCTGATTTTCTGAATTATGGTTTGTTGATTTCTTTTCCAGTTTTGCTGCTCCTACACCACCCTTGGCTCCATCCTGATGAGTACTGGATGTCACCACCTGGCCAGAGATAAAAACCTGTTAAAATAGAGTCCTATTATAAGAGTATATTCAAAGGTAGATGGAATAAAAGTAGGAGACCACGTGAGGGGGGTCAGCCTCCCATTTGCACAATGGTTAGTTTCTATCTGGCAGCCTATATGCCCTCCCCTTCTGGTGATATCATACCCCATCAGTTGCAAATGATCAGGAAGGAAAGATTGTGAACTTAACCAGATGTCTCATTGCTTACTTGCAGTCTTGATGGTGGCCTATTTTCTCTGCTGTAACATGGTCCCCTCTCTCCTTGTTACTGGTGTGACCCTCCTTCCCCTTCCTTCCTGTTTATAATCTTTACAATTACTGTGAGTATTACAGAGATTTATCTTTAAGCATGTCTGGAAGTGAGTTTGGTACTAGGATCCACCTATTTGGGAGTAAATACAGTGCTTAATTTTCTGTGTCTGGGATACTTCACTCAATATAATTGTTTCTAATTCCATTATTTCCCCAAAAAATTCATTAATTTATCATTTTTGAGGGCTGAATAGTATTCCATTGTATAAATTTACCACATTTTCCTTATCCACTTGTCAACTGTTGGACATTTGGGTTGATTCCATGACTTTACTTTGTAAAAAGTGCTGCTATGAACATGGTCCTGCTTGTGCTATCGAGGTGAATTTTTGCTGTTTGGGGGGTTATTCCCAAAAGTGGAATAGCTGGGTTATATGGCATTTCAATCTTTAATTTCTTTAAGAATCTCCAGATGGCTCGCCAGAGTGGCTGTATGAGCCTGCATTCCCACCAGCAATGCAGGAGAGTTCCCCTTTCTCCACATCCTCTCTAGCATTTGGTGTTGTTTGTATTGTGGATATTTGCCATCCTGATGGGTGTGAAATGATATCATAGGGAGATTTTGATCTGCATTTTCCTGATGGCTAAGGATGTGGAACATTTTTTAAGATATTTGTTAGACATTTTAATTTTGTCCCAGGTAAAGTTTCTTTTAAGTTCCAAGGCCCATTTTTTAATTGGGCCATTGGTTTCCTTGGTGTTTAGTTTTCTAAGTTCTTTGTGCACTCTGGATAATAGAGCTTTATCAGATATGTGGTTAGTGAGGTTGGAGAGGTGGCTCAGGAGTTAAGCCTCTGCCTTGCAGGCGGAAGGTCCTATGTTCGGATCCTAGACCCCACGTATAGACACTGGACTGAAGCGGGGGCGGCCTGCGATTCTGGTCCTGGTGGGGCGGAGCCTGTGAATCGAGGGGGCAGAGTAAACAAGGAGGAGGTGGAGGTGTCCATGGTGGTTCCGGAATTCGTCGTCCGTAGTTCTACACACATGCACATACATATACACACGCACACATGCACAATTGAATAATAATAAAAAAAGATATGTAGTTAGTGAAGATTTTCTCCCATTCTGTGGGTTGCCTTTTTATTCAAGTTATAATCTCTTCATCTGAGCAGAAGCTCTTTAATTTCACAAGATCCCATTTGTTGAGAGTTGATTGTAGTGACTGTGCTACTGGATATCCGTTTAGGAACTGTTGGCCTAGCTCAATCAGCTCGAGGGAGTTCCCTACCCTTTCAACTATACTTTTTATGGTCTCTGGCCTAATATTGAGGTCCTTGATCCATTTGGAATTAAGTCTTGTACATGGTGACAAGTACAGGTTCAGTTTTAATCTTCTGCATGTGGAGATCCAGTTTTGCCAGCACCATTTGTTGAAGATGCTATTCTTTTTCCACTGGAGTTTTTGGGCCCCTTTGTCAAAGATCAAATGGCTGTAGTTAGTTGTGTGGGCTTATATCTGGGCCTTCAACCCTTATCCATTGATCTGTGTGTCTATTTTGGAGCCAATACCAGGCTGTTTTTATAACTATGGATTTGTAATATAGACTAAGGTTCGGTATGGTAATACCTCTGGCAGTGTTTTTGTTATTCAGGATTGTCTTTGCTATCCTGGGTCTTTTGTGCCTCCATATGAATTTTGAGATTGTTTGGTCAACCTCTTTAAAGAATTGTTTTGGGATTTTAATTGGTATAGCACTGAATCTGTATATTGCCTTTGGTAGGATGGTCATTTTTATGATGTTGAGTCTGCCAATCCAGGAACATGGGATGTTTTTCCACCTTCTGGTGTCTTCTGCAATTACTTTCTTTAGGGATTTAAAGTTTTCATTGAAGTAAAGGTCTCTTACTTCCTTGGTTAGGTGTATGCCAAGGTATTTCATTTTTTTAGGGGCTACATTAAACGGGATTGTTTCTCTCAGGGCTTTTTCACTTCTTTCATTCTGGGCATATAGGAAGGCCTCTGATTTTTGTACATTTATTTTGATCCTGCCAACCTACTGAACTTCTGTATTAATTCCAGGAGTTTCCTGGTGGAGTTTTTGGGATCACTCAGGTACAAGATCATGTCATCCGTAAATAGAGATAACTTGACTTCTTCCTTGCCAATTTGAATCCCTTTTATGTCCCTTTCTTGTCTTATGGCCTCAGCTAAGACTTCCAGTACAATACTGAATAGAAGTGGTGAGAGTGGACAGCCTTGTCTAGTTCCTGATAGAGGTGGGAATGCTTCAAGTCTTTCTCCATTGAGTATAATCCTTGCTGTAGGCTTGTTGTATACCACTTTTATTACATTGATAAAGGTTCCTTCCATACCAACCTTTTCTAGGGTTTTGATCATAAGGGGCTGTTGGATCTTATCAAAAGCTTTTTCTGCATCTATTGAGAGTATCGTGTGTTCTTGCATTTTGGACTGGTTTATATGGTGAATTACATTTATAGATTTGCGTATGTTGAACCAAACTTGTGTGCCTGGGATAAACCCTACTGCAACCACGTGAGTGATCTTTTTGATATGTTTTTGAATCCAATTTGCTAAGACTTTACTAAGAATCTTTTCATCTGTGTTCATCAAAGAGATTGGCCTATAGTTTTCTTTTTTAAGTGTATCTTTATTAGGTTTGGGGATTAAGACAATATTAGCTTCCTAGAAAGAATTTGGTAGTGTTTCTTCCTTTGCTATTTGATGGAACAGTGTAAGGATTATTAGTGTTATTAGCTTCTTAAATGTCTGGTAGAACATTGTGCTGAATCCATCTGGTCCAGGACATTTCTTGGTGGGAAAATTCAAGATTATTTCATTAATTTCCTCATATGTTATAGGACTATTTAAATAATTCAAAACTACCTGATTCAATTTAGGTAAGTTGTGCTTACTTAGGAATTCATCCATCTCTTTTGTGTTGTCAAATTTCACAGAATATAAGTTTTTGAAATAAGACGTTATAATACTCTGAATTTCTTGGGTGTCTGTAGTGATAACTCCATTTTCATTTCTAATTTTGTTAATTTGGGTTTTTTCTCTCTCTTGCTTTTGGTTAATTTAGCTAGGGGTGTATCAATCTTATTGATTTTTTTCAAAAAAACATCTTTTTGACTGGTTGATTCTCTGTATCATTTTCCTTATCTCAATTTTGGATATTTCTCCCCTTATTTTGCTAATCTCCTCTCTTCTACTGCTTTTGGGATCTGATTGCTCTAGTGTCTCTAAAGCTTTAAGTTGCATTGTTAAGGTGTTTAATTGTGATGTTTCCATTTTTTTGATGTAGGAATTAATAGCTATGAACTTACCTCTTAGGACAGCTTTCAATTGTGTCCCAAAATTTTGGTAAGTTGTATTTTCATTATCATTCGCTTTCAGGAAATCTTGAATTTCCTTTTTAATTTCTTCCTGAATCCAATTCTCATTCAGCATCATAATGTTAATTTTCCAGGAGTTAGTGTATTTTCTGTTCTTTTTTGTGTCGTTTGGGGGTTGATTTTTTGCTTTAGATGCTGTAGGGTTTTCTTAATGAATGTGGAGGGGCCCGTATTGGGTGCATATATATTCAGTATTGTGAAGTCTTCCTGGTGAATTGTACCTGTAACTAAAATGTAGTATCCATCTGAGTCTCTTATGATTTTTTTTGGTTTGAAGTCCACTTTGTCCAATAGCATAATGGTTACTACTGCCTGTTTCTTGGTTCCATTAGCTTGCAGAATTTTGGGCCAGCCTTTTATTTTTAGGATGTGCCTATCTTTTGTGGTGAGATGAGTTTCCTGAATGCAGCAGATTGATGGGATGTGATTTTTGATCCAAGTTTGTAATCTGTGTCTCTTGATTGATGAGTTAATTCCATTGACATTTAATATTATAATGGAGAAATTATTTTTAATTCTCGACATTTTTTATGTTTAATGGCTTTTGTAAATGTATTGTTTTGCTTTTAGGTTTTGGTGGTATCATACTTCTGTCCTCCTGGAAATGCTTGTTTATTTCTTCAAGCTTGAGTATTATTTCTAGCATTTTTTGAAGGCCTGGTTTGGTAGACATGTATGCTTTCAAGTTTTCTTTGTGCTGGAAAATTTTTCTTTCTCCCTCGATCATGATGGATAGTTTTTCCAGGTATATAAGCCTGGGTTGACATTTTTGCTCATTTAATAATTGAAGTACATCTCTCCAAGCTCTTCTTGCTTTTACCATTTCCATTGTGAAGTCATTTGTTATTTTAATAAGTTTACCTTTAAAAGTGACTTGTTTTTTTTTTTCCCTTTGGAAGCTCTCAGCACCTTTTCTTTGTCTTGAATATTCAGTGTTTTGACTATTATTTGCTGTGGCGAGTTTTTATTTTGGGATGCCTCTTGTATTTGGATGGACCTCTCATTCTTTAGATGAGGAAAGTTTTGCTTGATGGTAATTTGAAAACTTTCCTCAGGTGTGTTATTTTGTGATTCTTGCTCTGGTATTCCATGATTGCGCATGTTATTCTTATTCAGGGTGTCCCATAACTCTTGAGTATTCCTCTCAAGTATCTTTTTGCTTTTAACAACCTCTTCCATTGAGTTGGTTAATTCTCCCACTTTGTCCTCAAGATCTGAAATTCTATTTTCTGCTTCGTTAGTTCTGCTGATAAGACTCTCTTTGGAGCTCTGGGTTGAAGATAACTTGTCTTTTAGTTCAATTCTAAACTCTGCTTTGAGACTGCTCTATGCCTATTTTTGTTTCTTAAACTGTTTTTCTAAACTCCTCCAACTGTCTGTTGTGTTCCTGTTCAAAGTGGTTGATGCAGGTTATTTAACTCTTCCTGTATATCCTCTTTCATAGTATCGAACATGGTAATGATCATGCTTTGAAAGTCGGTATCCTGAGCCTGGCTTTCTTGGCTATTTTCTGTGAATTTGTCTTGGTTTGAATCTATCATTATGGGTTAATTCTTTCAGTGGAAGATTTGTCTTCTTGGGTTTTGTTTCTCATGGATCTTCGTTTTGTCTTGGGCATTGTTGTTTTGTCTCTTAAGACCTTTTAGATTCTGTGTGTTTTTGAATGAACTGATCTAGTTGATATTAATATTATCTGGCAGCTATTGCTAGTGGTTGCCTTGGAGGTGGGTATGTTTGTCTATTGTTACTATTTCTTGGCCACTCCATCTCTATGTAATGGCTCAAAGAGGGATGATCCTTACTTGCCAGACCAGCATGTCTGGCCAAGTGCACAAAAGGATGCCAACTTCCTCAACCAGCTCTCAGTCCTACCCACCATGGACTGGGCCTTCCCTATTAGCTAAACAATCTCTTTCAGATTTGCTCTGGACTGAACTTAACTATTAATTCTCTACAAATGTGCCCAGACCTCAAACCCCCAACTGTCAAGTTGACACTTGTGCCTAACTATGAAAATAAGACAAAGAAAGGAAAGTAATAAGACAGTAAGGTTGTCATTAATTAAATTTGTAATAGATTCAAAATGTTACCAATGTCTGGAATAAAATTAATTCATCCATAAATACAGTAAGAAAACAAAGGTAATTTTTTTTAAAAAAATTGAATCATTTATAAACTAAAATATGACTTTTTATTCATATGCTTTTGGTAGAAGTATTTCTTGTTCCTTCCACTTAAATCTCAGGAGAAGTGGTCTCAGTGGACTCTGAATAGAGATTCTTTCCACTTCCAATGCTTGCTAAACTTGCAGCAGTTCAGTTCGTCTATGCATGAGACTGCCCCTAAGGGACAACTTGTGAGAAAGCAAGGGAAAGCAATTTGTCACTTCCTGCACTAGGTCACTGTGGACTATTGATGCCTCATTATCTCTCCATGCAAGTCACACACGTGCCCAAATGGACACATTTGTCAGAGTGCCCTATGGGGAAGTTTGCAGTTTGGCTATTGGATTCAGAAATTCCTAGATCCTTAATTACACTTAAAACACTCTACAGCTATTAATCTTACTCCCATTTTCCAGAAAGTATAACCTGTTGTGAGCCCATACATTCTCAGGGAACAAATCACTTAGCTGAGAAATTTCTTTTTGCAAAAATGCACTTAAACATATTCTAATTCATACAAGTGGATCACAGCCTATCTTCAAGGGAAGAAAAACCAAAGTCCTTATCAACTCATTTCCCTTTGTTATACTCATCAATCTTTCCTGTCTTTGAAATAATGTCTTGACATTCATTTTAATCATAAAATACATTCATGTCTACAATATTTTAATTATTTTATAATGACAAAACAAAATATCAGCACCAAATAACTGTCTTATGAATAGCGCTTAGTGACTTCTGATTTATAAAATGTTAATACATAGAAGAAATCTATGACACCATTGAAAAGAGGAGTGATTCACCGCTTTCTCTAGCCCTGGAAAGACTCTCTTCTGCCTTCTTTAAGCCTAATTTCTAAATGGTGACAGTGAACCTTGTAAGAGAAAATGGACTTAAATTACACTTAAAACACTCTACAGCTATTAATCTTACTCCCATTTTCCAGAAAGTATAACCTGTTGTGAGCCCATACATTCTCAGGGAACAAATCACTTAGCTGAGAAATTTCTTTTTGCAAAAATGCACTTAAACATATTCTAATTCATACAAGTGGATATAGAAGATTCAGGGTGAAAAATAATCATTCATGTCTGTTGTATGTTTTCAGGTCTGTCGTATGTTTTCAGCTCACAGCTAATGTAGAAGAGCTGTTCCCAAAGATGGGCATGCCTCAGTTGCCGAGGATCATGGGGTTGGGAAGAAAGCTCTGATCCCAATGTATACCCCTGAGAGCAGTCTGTGGAAACAAACACAGACAACCTTCCTTTTTCCCAACACATGATTTCCTTGCTGAAGTTGTCCACCCTCCTGTCTTATTCATATATCAGCAATGTAAACCAATTCAAGTTCATATAAATCTATATTTTTTCACTTATCAAAAGAAACCTTTTGTTGTACTAAAGACTGTGTGCCAACAGAGCTAAGAGTCCATGTCTTTGGTGAATCTTGGTAAAACCCACATGATTTTCTGTTACAAAAGTTTTCACTGATGTGTGTACTGAAATTCACATAACATGTATTTGTCTGTCAGGGGTGAATTGGAAGGGAAAAGAATAAGGAACAGCAAAACCTTCGTTTCTCTTCCACGCTCTCTCTCCTTTCCCAATATAGTTTCATTGAGGAAAATGTTCAGCATACACATTCCTCATACCCTGCTTTAGTTATTACAATGGACATACCAGACAGATGGGAATCTTTCTACATCAGTAAGAAGTTATATGAATACGCGCAGCTGATGAGGAACCATGAGGATAACAGACCTATGGATTCATCTGGTAGAAGAATGTATTCTCATAACCCTCCTGTTAGTGCTGCAGAGAACAGTGCTGATCCTTTATAGTCAGTAGTTGAAGAAGTATTTGGCAATATCATGCTCTACTTTTCCTAGCTTTCAAAAAATAATAGGTCAATCGCAGTGCTACATTTTCATAGATGAAGGCGTCAGTGCAAAAAAGCAATATTAATGATGGCATAGACTGAAAGAAGAGTGCTCTCCAAATGCACATATTAAATTCTTCATCTCCAAAGTGATGATGTTGGAAGACAGGATGTTTGGGAGTAAATGATTCACAGATGACTTTTCTAAGGGAAACTCTCAGGATGGCACAAATGCCAAGACAAAAAAGAAAAGAGGAAACATATTGTCATCTCCCTCCTTCTCTCTGTGTCTGTCTTCTTCTCGAAGAGTAGAGTCTGGAAAAACCTCACATGAACACAGAGTAAGAAGGAGGCCTGGGAGTTAGCCATAGCTGGTCCAGCGTCTGTCTCTGTTTTGATATGGGACTTTCAAGTTTCACAGGTTGTGAGAAACAGGCTTGCAGTTGCACCTAGTCAGTCCATGGTATTTTGCTATAGTAACCTCAAAATGCAAAGTGCAATTTGCAAGAAGTATTTTATTCCTATCCCTATCTCCACTCCATCATAGCATTTAAATAGGCATTCATCCTCAAAGCTCACTAAAGAATCATATACAGAAAACTTTATGGTAATGAACTGGGTGTGACAATGTTGAGATAATTTTAAAGCAGGGATAGAATGCTAGTTAAGGAAAAAAGTTACTAGATGAAAACACACTGAAATATTTGTCTCTGAACAATTCCAAATAGGATATGAAATTTTAATCATCATTATCCACAAATTGATTGCCCCATTGTAATACAAAGAGAAAATTAAATATAAGACGCCATATTGTGAATGGTGGCTACCATTTTACTTAAATTGTTTCTTTATAGATATTTAATGTTTTAATATAGACCATTGAAATAAAAATTCTTATAACTTCTAAGATAACAAGATTTGAAGCACAATTTAGTCTCTCTTTTTTAACCTTCTCTGATTTCTAAAACCTAAAATACATGGCTATAAAAATAGTTCACAAGTTAAAGAGGTAACAACCCTTGCTGTGTAAGCCTAAGTACCATGCTGATTCTCCAAGGTGTACAAGTAATAGCTGTGTTGGTTTCCACATGTAAACTCACTACTGTGACTAGACAGGAGGAGAAGACAGGCGATTCACCTAGAAGCTGCTAGCAAACTCCCCTGGTATACATAGAAGGCCAAAAGCAAGAGAGACTCTTCTTTCACAAGGAGAAAGGAGAAAACTGACTTCTGAAAGATTTTTCATGGTGTGGGTTGGGTAACTCAGGAAGTAAGGCGCCTATATGCAAACCTAGTTGTCAAGACTATTTGACAGGAACTTGCTTCTTTCTTCTCTTTTTTCTTCTCCCCAGTGTTTAGTTTTATATCTTTCCTGATACAATTAATGCTATCTGTCTTCAGGTGACAACATGACCCTAATCTGTGACTTCACCTTTCCTATCATGCAGAAGAAAAGGTTCCATTGAAAGTAATCGTTGGAACTGAAGAGATGGCTCAGGGGATAAAGTTCTACTTCACAAGCAGAAGAACCTGACTTCAAATCCCACATCCTGTGTAAAACCAGAAGAAGGAAATGGCAGTGGTCTGTACTTCTATTCCTGAAAGACAGAGCCTGGGAAACCGCAGACCAAAGCAAAAGGTACAGAGAATAATCAAGAATGAATCCTGAATGTTACCTTTGGTCTTCCACAGGGGCACATAGTACCTTCTGAAACACACACACACACACACACACACACACACACACACACAAATACACACAGACACACACACACACACACAATCATTTTTCCTTACAAAATATCCTCATTTATGGTTATTTATATAGAGAGACATAAAATCCCAACATTACTTTGATAAGCTCTCAGCAAATAATTTATAATATGCTTTAGGAAAAATCTCCTTTTTAGAGGAAAAAAAAAAACATCAAAAACTCAATCTACTTGGTTTCTGTTGGAAAGAAAAACATAAGTAAATTTGTAAAACTTATGGAAATGCAAATAGACATGTATTTGAGCAGAAATTATCATATTTAGATCAAAACCATAATTGACCATGGATAACTAAATAGATGATAGTACAGTGGTACTATGTGTAATTATGAAAAAGTATGTAGAATTATGCAGTAATTGACAATTACATCTATTAATAATTCAAGCATTCACTGAATGTTCACATCTCATCATTAGGATGCTGAGATTTGTTGATTGCTAAAGGTTTATATTTAAAGAAATTTTCATGCAGATGTACATAGGAGAAACAAATGTGTAAGTCTCCTAGAATCTAGCAAAAATTAATATATTCTGTGAGAACACTGATTTTTTTATATACTGATGCTAAAACCTCTTTTCCAGTTTTCTTTGAGGATAGCAGATATTTTCATTACACGCTGGAACCAAATTTTTTATTTTGCCAAAATCACCATATGTTGTTCCAGAAAGTGAATATAAGAACATAGAAATGCATACATGCACATTCATACACCACCAGATAATTTTGGCAGATAATTTTGATTTCATGTGGTAACAAATACTTTAATGGATATGTAATGTGGTGGTCATCCAGGCTTAAGCCTGCTCTCTTGAGAATGACATGTTAGCATTTGGAATAGATAGCTATTAGGTCGATTCCTCCCTCTGGTAGTTGCCTCTTCTCTGTAGACAACGACAGGCAGATTCCTCCCTCTAGGAATTGAGTTTACCACCTGTCTGTTCTTATAGCTTTTGTTTTTCTCAGAACTGGGGAGGTTAAAACTTCTCCCTGCAGTTTCTTCCCTATGCATTTGAGACCATTACCTATGTTAATGTGTGGATCACAAGATTATGCTCATATCACAGTAAGGAGGTAACTCTGCTTTGAGACATTTCTTGTCCATTCTCTTTTAGCAACTAAGTGTCATGTCTGCTTTTAACTCTACCTGGAGACATCATGTCTGGTCCCTCACAACAATTAGATGTCACTTTTGCTGTTTCTTTGCTAGCCCAGAATGTACATGTTTAACATAATTCTGTAAAGAATTTGGCCCTGCTGTTCTTTGATTGTTTTCCTACAAATACTCATATATGCTACAATAAAGTTGGCTTTAGATGGAGGACATCCTAGGCTCCCTCTGACCCGATGCCTGATCAATTCCTACTGCTCCCACTTCTGTTTCCTGCATGTAAGTCTGGGTTTATGCTGGTTCATGGGCCCAGGCAATGTAATACAGAAAAGAACACACTCAATGTTATTTATAGGTATCTTAATTATTTTGTGGTAGATTTTCTATGTTGTACCAACCATTGTTTTCTGGTATTGTTAAAGCAAACAGCATTCCAGCCTATTTGGGTAAATAGTTTTTTCACCTCCATTCACAAGTACCAAGTCTGCCCTCTGTTTTTACTCCAGGAGTACCTATGAGTTCTTTCTGTGCCAGTGTGCCCAACTCAGAGATCCTTCATCTGAAGCTTGACAAGGTATATCTGAAGACTTTCTTTTATCTTTCTGAGAGGAAAAACTAAAGATTTGACTACAAGGAAAGGAAAATCTGTGACACATTTTATTTGACAAATTTTCAAACTCATTACCCCTTAAGGTATTTTTATTTAGATACTGACAAATTTGTGCATTAGCACTTTCTTTTCCAAATGGGCATTAATTGTCAACTTGTTAATGAATTTTCTTCTTATATACCTTATGAATTTTATGTTAGACTTTGCAATTTATAAACAATTTTAATATGTTTTCTTTTTGTGTGTAGATGTTCTCTAATAATGTCAGGCATTTTATAAATGATGTTTAATGAAACAGTAAGATTGGTTTGTTTAAGGATTGTCTAACATTAAATTATTTGTGGAACTAAAAAGTTAAGAATTGTGACAAAACTTCATCACAAGTCAACACCTGTTAATACAATTTATGAACAGGAGATATTTGTTTTTATCTTAATTCTGATATTTTAATTTCAAATCTTCATTTCAGTCATTATACTTCTCTTAAGTTACTTTTAAAGCATACATTTCTTTAGTTCTTGCCAGCTAAAAATACAGTTAGAGATTTTAAGCAAAAATATTTACTTGCTATTATAATAAAGGCTTTATTTTTGACATGTCTACAACAAAAACATATGGATATTAAATATCTCCCAATATTATCACAATACCTGGAAGTGAACAAAAGTTATGTATCTATTTAAGATCTTACATTCAATAATACATGAAGAGACATGATTTTATTAAAGCAAGGACAGACTATATCCAGATTTGCTCAACTTCAACTAATATTCCATTTCTGAATATCCCTCCAGTGCTGGTCTTACCCTGTCTTTGGTTCTCTGGGCTGCCACAGTTAGATTTCCTTAAGACTCAGGGCTACTACAAACAGTCCTTATAAAGGTGTTTTGCAATTCTACCTTTGTTAATTGTTAAAAGAGTTAAGCGCCATTGTTATCACAGGAACTCATTGCTTCCCACAATTTATCACTTTTAACATTTGCCTCGATTAACTGCCTAGGAAAGAGTGTCTAGGGAAGATCTCTTTCTTTAATTTACTCTTATCCATTTACATTGTGCTGATCAGGCAAAAAAAAAAAAAAAAAAAAAAAACAAAAACATGTTCTTCTAGTTCTAAGTTCTGAAAGAGTTTTTTCTCCCCTTCTTTTCCCACTTTTTAATGGATCATGTGCTTCCATTGGAAAGGATGCAAATGACTATTTTTCATTTTCTGTTATATTCAGGCAATAATCTAACGATGTGCTTCACCTCTTAAATTCTTATAACTGCGGCAAATAGAAGTTCCTGTAGTTGAATCATGCAATTTAAAATTTAACAAAAAATCCTGCCCTAGGGCATGTGTGGTATGTAGGTAAGCTTGACATTCCTGTTTTCAGAGCAGGTAAATTGTTCTATGGTTGTTTCATAAATTTCTGGACCCCTATGGAATGAGGCATTAGTTCAGGGAATCCTGGATTTTCCTCATAAAACAGTGAAGAAATAAGGCTCATGAGTCAGTAGATTTTCCATTGTCTCCTTGTATCTATCTCCTCTTCCTTATTTTGTTATTTTACCTTTTTCTTCATATTAACTTGGGTTTTGGATTTTTTGTATTTGAATAATATTTTTCGTAAGTTGCCTCTTGAACTCTTTGTCTTTAAATTTGACCTTTTTAACTTGAGATTTAAAGGATTTTCGTCTTTTCCAATTGATCATTACTTATAAAATACTGCATTTATCTTATTTCATTCATTGTACAGACTATTCATATGTAAAATTTCCTGATCCAGTAGTATTTTGTATTGTGTGTTTTTTAAGAGAATACCAAGTGAGTAATTTCATAGCTTCTTTGTTTTGTAGTGTATTTGGAATGTGATTTTTAGAAAATTTTATAGCAAAATTTTAATTTTCAGCACACCTACTCAAGTTGAAAAACAAATTAATCCTTTTGAACATAAATGCCAATAAGGGATTTTTAGATATGGAAATAGGCTGTGAAAGCTGATTGGGCATAGATGGTTGCTATGACTACTTCAGGTGACAGGTCCCTTAACACCACAAGCTACCGGAAATGGAAGGACAACAGAGGCAGGGGAAGCGATAGTGACCCCCGGAATGATGGCAATCCCTAACATTTATGCCTTCAGAAGGAAGTGAGGTGGAAGCACAGAGAAAAGGAATCTCCAAGCTTAGCTGATTAGTTAATGAACATTCTAGTAATGATACAAGTTGATAATTTAAGATGTATTTTGCCTACCATATTGGTGATCTTTGCCAAGAATCTGATATGAGTTAAACTCAGTATAACCAGGGAACCTCAAATCAAGTTAAGAAGGTCGAATAGAAATACAAAAAATTTCAACCAGAATTGCTGTTCTGAGGTGCCTTCATACCTGGGGCCCACCAAAGAACATAAACCCAGATTTACATGCAGGAAACAGAAGTGGGAGCAATAGGAGTTGATCAGGCATAGGGTCAGAGGAAGCCTAGGATGTCCTCCATCATCTAAGCCAATTTTATTATAGCATACATGAGTATTTATAGGAAAACAATCAAAGAAGAGCCGGGCCAAATTTTTTACAGGATTATTTTAATGTACAGCATTCTGGGCTAGCAAAGAAAAGGCAGGAGCGACACTTACATGCTGTGAGGGACCAGATATGATGTCTCCAGGTAGAGTTAGAAGCAGGCATGACACTTGGTAGCTAAAAAGGAATGGACAGTAAAAGTATCAAACCAGGATTATCTGGTTCTCTGGTATATGCGTAATTTTGTGACCCACGCGTTAACATATCTAATAGCCTCAAATTCACACAGTGAAGGTATTGCTTGGAGAAGTTTCAGCCTTGCCAGTTCTGAGAACAAAAGCAGTCTAAGAACAGATAGGAGGGAACTCAACTGCCAAAGGGAGGAATCCAGTCTGACATTGTTTATACACACAGGAGACAAACTCAACTCGCAGAAGGAGGAATCCAGCCTAACAACTGTCCATTCCAGATGCAAGTGGATCAGTTCTCTAGAGAGTGGCTTGGGCTTAATGACCCCCACACCTTCACAACACTCTGTGACTTTTTTATTAGGAAGTATAGATTTCATACACTAGGGGTACAGTTTCAAATACAAAACAGGACATACAAGGATTCCCTGTCAACACAGATGGAAGGCAGCTGGGTTTGTTTCAAGGCTAGGCAATACCAGATTCTTTAGAAACATAGACAGGGAGGAGAGTTATCATATCTTGGTATTCCAGGAGCAAGTATAGAGACATCTCCATTCTCTAGTCTTCAGTCAGTCAACATCTAAGGAAGTCTGTTAACTACTGGACAAGTTGCCATTATTTCTAAGGAACATGTGTATGTTGGAGGAGCCATGGTTACATTAAGAGGCTAATCTTGTTTTCCCACCATGCCTTGGGACTGCTGCAGATTGAGGGCCAGAGCATTTAGGAAAGTTCCATATGGGATGTGAAGTGTGGCTGATTATAGGTACAGTTTCTAACAGGATAAAGCTGCAAAATGGTCATTTTTTCCTTTATCATGTATTGCAGTAGAAACATCTGTGCATTTGAAACTTCCATTCATACAGTAGAAACTTAGAGAATTATATATTCTTACACATAGCTATAAAATATAATAAAGCAACATGCATGGCTTTACTTAGGATATATGCTTGCATTATGTTGCTATACTAGATTTATACTTGTGTATAATAATAGAGCTCATTTTATTTTATGATTTAACATACAGAATTATATAAAAATAGCTGAATTAGTCAGGGAGCAAAGATTACCACCCATGAATAAAACAATCAACCACCAAGCTACCTGTGCAATTTGTAAGTCATCTGTGAGGAGGAGACTCAAACATACCATGCCATGGACAAGGGATGAAAGGAGTTCACTGATCATTATTACATAGTGCCATCGGCTAGTTATTGAATGGGGAAAGAGCAGCGGCTGAGGGAGATGTGAAATTTTGATAGCCTTTGGCTTGTGTGCAGATTAAGGGCAGAGGGGAGTGAATGATATGCCCTTCTGCCAGCCCCCATTGTCATGAGGTATGTGACTAAGGATCTTGTAAGTTAGGGCTTTTGCAAGCACTAGCTGGCCATTGGGGGGCAATGACCAACAAGCAGAACTTCTACTCTGAATATGGGGAATGGAAGAAGGGGGGTCTATCGCCATTCTATCCCTTCAATATTTTCAGCCTTCAAAATAGCTGTACCTTTTAATTTTTTTATGTACTTTAGTGAATGTATATGTATGATTTGTTAGGTAGAGTTTCATCCATATAACTACTAACTAAAATAGAATAAACTGTAATCTAATGTTTTAAATGCCATGTCATGATAACAATTGGATAAAAAAAGAATAGAAAGAATTTGTTGACCACAAAAAATGAAAGCAAATGATTATTATTATGCCAAGTTTTAAATTTATTTATCCAAAGGAAACAGTACAACTAAATTTAATGTAATTACCTGGAAGGGGATTATAAAATATGATAGTGACAGGAAAATGCCTGAAGTCACCATTTTAGAAGATACAGTGGTGCATATCTGTAATATCAGCAGTGAGAAGGTTAAAACAGGATGATTCTATTCAAGGCCAACCTGGGTTATGAAGTGAGTTCCTAGACTCACTCCCCAAAGACCATTTATTCAGAGTATATTTGATATTATGACTAGTTAGTGAGTTCATATAGAGAGTGTGACCATAGATTGAAGCAATGAAAAGTGAGATCTTCTCAGGTATATAATAGGTATAGTACCTCTCTTCATTGGTACCCAAATATATTGATTCTTCTTTCATATGTCTATGCAGGACAGAAATTTAGAGATACCTGATGTAATCATGAACTGTGATGAAATAAACAGGAATAGAACTGATGCTGTTCTTTATGCAAATTATTGCCTGGTACTGTGTTCAGTTAACATATAGCTATATTAAGTAGGACTTATGGGTTCAAATAATCTTCAGTGTTAACTCAAAATTCAAGATGACAACTGTTTTTATTTTTTTCTTTCTTGTCAGAGTACTGTAAATTATCTGTCACTAAATGACAAAGAACAATATTTAGCAAAGCATTGCAATTACCATGACATTTCTGCTGCAGATTTTGTGCATCAAAAAATCTTATACATTGTCAGAAGAGATGAACTTTGAAATATCTGTAATTTTTATGATACTCGAGTCTACATTTCAGTATTAAAATAGGTGATCCTCAAACTGTTCAGCTCAGATCAGATTGGGAAACAAGTTTCTCAATTAGTGAATCTCTTGGAAATCAATGTCTATGTTTTTTAATCTTTTTTGATACAATGCACTTGCCTTAATGCTCTGCCTTAATATTACAAATATATGTCTTTCTCTTCCAAAATATCCCTTTTGTTCTACTCTCTTCCTTTTTCTTATGATAAAAAGAAGTTTGAGATGCATTTAAATTCTGTGTTACTGTAAAAACAAAGGAAATATGGGGAGCAGTTGATTTAACCAATTGTTTTAGCTTCTGTTTCATTAACCCAAGTGTTAATTCCTGACTAAAAGTGCAAAACAAAACAAACAAAAGAACTCCCTGTGTTTGGAAATAAATATGACATCATAGCCATAGATAGGAGTGTAAGAATGATTTTAGGAGCCATTTAGTATTAACATTAAACTGTAAGATAAGCAAAAATATTTTCTATCACAGGGAGAAGTTTCATGGGAAGAAGGCAGGATTAGATATCAAACAAAGTCCATGGATCTCCAGATTACCAAATAAAGCTGGAGCCTTGTTGAAGAAGGGTACTAACTAACCCAAGTTTGTAGATTACTTATGGCAGTGTCACCCATTTTGCCTCAAGTAGGCCCTGGAGTCCAGAAATAAGAAAAACTATTAGCAGTGTGATTAGGGAAAGAAGTATTACTGTGTAGGCATGGGGAAGGAAGTGTACCGTGAACACATTATGGGGGAGACGCCAACCAGCCATCTATCCACCCTGACAGGAGATCAAAGACAGACCAAGTAAATATAGTGCCAAAGTTCAACTTGAAGAACCAACTAGCTTATTGGGGTTACTTATAGGAGTACTGATGAGGGTTACATACAAGTGTGGAGATTATACAAGTCAGCTATATCCCCAGAAAGTCCCTCCCGCCCCCAGAGTGGGTAAGACTCATAGGAACTGCATCCCTGGAGTTCTCTGCTGCAGGACTTGGTAGGAGAGTTTCCTTCAGGCTTCTGGGCTGCCTTGGCAATCTCTCTTCTGCCGCTAGACTGAACACTGACCTCTCTTTCTGCAACTTTCTGGATGCTCAAGAGCATCATTCCAAATAATTTCCTGATCAGCCCGCTTAGCAGCCTCTTCCAGACTTGACTTCTCTGTGGACATCTTCAGACAGACTGCTCACTGACCTCTTCAGATCTCTTGGCTGTTGAGCAGTATCTTTAGGGGCTTTGACTACTTGCATCCTGGAGTGAGCCCACCTCTCTCCAACCCCGTTCCTGCAAGCTTGTCAGATTTAATAATCTCCTGAGACTCAAGTGTTATTTAGTTGTTGAGACTGGGGCAAACTTCAAGATGACTGTGCTGGGGAAAAAGTGTCATGTGTGTGTGTGCAGGAGGACACTTGAGCATACTTGCCTGTAGAGACCCAAGAATGACCCTGGAAATCCCTTGTGAAGCAAAGGCACTAACCTCTGAGTCGTCTCTCTAACCGCAGAGTCACTACTTCTGAGGCACACAAATAATCTACAGGGACCTAGAATAAAGAGTTAAAGACAGAAAAAAAAATTAGTGATTTATGGTGTCCCATGTTTTCTGTCAACATTACCCAGGTTGGTCCAGTCCTGTTTGTAGCCCCCAATAGTCATAAGAAAGCCTGCTCAAAGACGAGACTGAGTAGTTAGTTCAGTGAAAGGAGGTGAAAATGGTCGCCTGCTTCCATCAGGCTTTGTCCTCATATCTGCAAACATCATCATAGGATGAATAACTCAAGACAATGGTATGATTTCCCATTGAACTGGAAGTAAATAATGAATAAAATTATCACAAAAGGGAAAAAAAGCACAAGTGAACCACTTACTTTCTCGTTGAACCAGGAGGAAGCGTATGAAATTGGCAATTGAAAAGATAAAATTATAAGTGGAAAAATAACCCAAACTATTACTGCTTAAAGCATACATTCCTTTCTCCAGGACATTAGCTAATATGACAATGATTCTGAAATTTCTGTAGCATCTGTTTTTATTGCAGCTATAATGCCTGAGTGTTCTGATGCATAAATACCTCGTGGATGGCTATGACATGCCTCACTGCTAGAGCTCACGCTGTCAAATGTTACGATGCAATGTAGTATTATTCTCAGAAAGGGAAAAACCAAATAAAATGCGGCACTAATAATGTTATGTTTAATTCATAGTAATTTGATGTTCTTATTTTTTATGATTAGAGGAAAGGAGCTGCTGTAGGATCCTGCATTTGATTCATTTTACATCAAGTCTTTATTATGTGGCCTATAAAAGCATCAAATAATTACAGCACACAATTTAGTGGAAACTTATTACCACAAATAACTTCCAAATTGAAATGTTAGCTTGAATAATTCCGGAAAACAGCAACAACAAAGAATGTCAAATTACTGCAGAACACCCCATGGGGTGAGCCACACACGGCAAATCTTTCCTTAGAAAAGATTCTATCTGGTTGTTCAGCTCACTATGGAAGACGTTGGTCCATTTCATGATCAAACATATCCTTTTATCTTTTCTCAGTTGCTTATGTCATTGCCCCATTGATGACTTCAATGGCATGATTAATTATAATATCCTTGAATAAGACATTGGTGTATCTTTAGCTGCTCTAGAAGTAAAACCTATACCTAGCTTCCCATATATAACATTTTTTGCTTAAAAGTCAATAGAGGAAAGAGATTTCAGGTAAGATTAACAATATTGAGGGTAAGTAGGATAGCTTATTAGGTAAAGGAAAACTACATGCAAAGCTGGCAATCCAAATTCAATCCCTGGAAGCCAACATAGCAAAGGTAGAAAACTAACTCTTGAAAGTTTTCTTCTCATCTACACACATGTGTCTCAGCACTTCTCTCTCTGTCTTCTTCTCTTTCTGTCTCAAGAACATAATGATGTTGTATTAATGCATAGTTCCTAAGTGGACAAGAAGAAATAAAGAAACAGTGATTGAGTAGGTCTCCTTCTTAAAATTTAGACTCTAATGGGAAAATTAATTGTATTCAGACAAATGTGCTTTGAACAGAATACTAAATATTGTTAGATTCTGACAACTATTTATTGGAGAAACAAGAGGTTAAATCTGAGGTTTCTGGTACTGGCAAACATAGCTGAGTTTTCTGCTCCTCTGTTTAGTGGAAAAAATTCAGGGCAAGACTGAGCAGAAACTCAGCAGTATGATTTTGGTTTAAGCACAAGTTTATCTCATACAAAGCACAGTGAAGAAAGGATAATACAGATTATGAAGTGAATGTGTTCATGGACTGAAAAGTATAATTTGGTGTAGAGCAAAGTGGGATTATAGAAGTAATAACAGGAGCAGAACATTCACACGATTTAGTGTGTGATGGCTCATTTAAGAATTTAGATGCCATTAGAATTTGTGCATCATGGAGCACATCTGTAGTGCCAACATTTGGGGATGCTGAGAGATGAGGATTACAATGAGTACAATGAAGCTTGGGCTTTGTTAAAAAATAAAAACGGATATCGTAATTGAAAAGTCAAGAACTAAGAGCTGTGGTATCTGCAAAAAGAGACAGTCAAGGTGAAACAGAAGAAGTGCTGTTGTAAAGTATGAGCACATGAGGGGAAGGTCCAAATCAGAGAATATTTGCTGTTGAACACATACACATAAAAGAAAAAATGACTAATTGCATCCTCGTAAGCTTGGAGAGAAGGATGATGATGCATGAGACAAAGTTTCATAATAAAGGGACTTGACTCAAGAATTAGGTGACAATTATGAATTCAAGGTCTTGTGATTTTAAATGGCAAGTAGATTTTTGCATGGGAACAAAGTGTATCAGATTTGGGACGATCAAGGATGTGAATGAACAGAAGCAGAAGTTGTCATTTGAAATTTTATTATTTTCTAATTTTAATTTTATTAATTGTGCATGTGTGTCTGTGTATGTCTGTGTGCATGTGTTTGTGTGTATCAGAAGACACCGTGCGTGCCCTTGGAGGCTCATGTGTGACTTCAGGAATCACCCTAGATTGCTCTAACTCTGGCGTTTCCCAGGCTCTGTCTTCTAGGATTGGAAGTACAGGCCAACACCATTTCTGCCTGGTGGGAAAATATGAGCAGGACCTTTTGCTTACAAGGCAGAGGCTTAACCCCTGAGACAACACTGTGGCCCATCCTTTGGAATTTTAACAGCCAATGAAACCTATTGAATGGAGTGTGATATCACTAACATCCCAATCTATGCACATTCCCCATATCCTTTCCACAAATCAGACTCTGCTGTCTTAATATATTTTGTTCAAAATAATTCTATGCAAAAGAGAAATGACTCAAAAGTTAAAGTCATAACTAAGAAACCTGAGTTTGACCACTAGAGTCTACATAATGGAAGGAGAGAATCAACTTCCAAATGTCCTCTGATATCCACATGCATGTCATGGTAACATGGTGCATGCTTCTGTCTCTCTCTCTCTCTCTCTCTCTCTCTCTCTCATTCTCTCTTTCTCAACTTTCTATCACACTCTGAAATAAGTAAATAAAATATTTAAAAATATTTTGGTGGTAATACATTTTCTTCTGCAGTAATAATACTTCAGCACAAAACCAGGAAGAAGAATTCTATTCATGAGTAATTACTACTTTCTAGAAAATGAAAAGTAAAATAGGGGCATTATTGAAAAAATACATCAAGTTATCCAAATAGCATTAGTGAAAAAGTACTATCAAGTTATCCAAAAGAGTAAGCACCGACTTAAGTTTTTTTATAGATACTAGCTCAGTTAGTTGCTGTGCCTCAAATATAATAGAAAATAACCTTTTCTGATTTTGAAGTGTATTGTTTTTCAATTTTCTATGTCTGAGAATTCCTGAGAGCATATAGTTTTTCATGTAATACCCGCCAAAATGTAAAACTTCAGGGTGATACAGTAGTGAAATAGTTGATTCATGCTTACAGTCCATTTTAAACTTTGGCTCTGTGATTGGAACAATGAAAGTAGGATGAGATGGTCAAGTAGATGGATGGTAGTTATTGGGAATCCTTGTTGCTCCACTCTTCCTTTACTATCAGAAGTGGTGATAATCGCTCATGTTTTCCCACCAGGGAAGAATAAATTAAAATTAGATTGTGTTAAGTAGGGAAAACTTGCTACCTCATTTAATTTCACAATCCATTTGTAATGAGTGGTCTAATAGCAAAATGTAAAGTATGAATTGGAATACAAATGAAACTGTGCAATGTGCTCGCCTGCCCATATTTTAATTTTACATCAATTAACAATGGGGTCATTGGACACTCTCATAAAGTTCACATTACTAAAGTGTAACATACTGATGGCGGCCCATCGGCCACATTTCTCTCCTATTCAAAAAAGCTGCAATTTTAGTGAAGAAAACCTTATTACCTTATTTTACTTTATGTAAAAAAGAAGCAGTGCATATTCATAGCATATATTAATGTATACCTCATTCATCTATGGAAAGAAGTATCTTAAATGCGTTAAATTGTTGTGTACAATTATAACAATTGGTCTAAAAAGTAGATATAATTTGCACTTTACATAGCAAATTAATTATCTTTTTGAATAATTTTCACCTATGTCGCACAAGAAGGCAAATTTCAACTCAAAATGATTTAAATTTTTAAAGCATAACATTAATATATATATGCACATATATACTCATTATCTAGTTATTCATCTATTACCATATTAACTTATATGTATATATATATACTATAAACATAAGATGCTCAGCATAAGTTATTTCTCAGTTGTTGCACTGTAGGCCTGGAGATAAATATGTATTAGGTTGACCTCAAATTTAAGATGATCTTCACATAGCCACACACCCAAGTGTTTGCATTAACAATGGGTCTCACCTGTCATGTTGAGTAATGCTTTTAAAGGTGAGGATATCTGTTGCTTACCAACACAGAGTTCGTCAGATGGAGACTAAAACACAGGTGCAAGAAGTTGTGCTAAGAAACTGACAATACATACACAGAAATAATGGTTTACATGTGAATAAATGGTAGAAGATATATTAATATTAATCAGAATAAACAGAAAAAGACATTTATTACAAATATAGCAAGTATTAAGCTGATAATTTTATTTTTTTCTTTCTTGAAATATGTGAACTACATTTGTTTATTTATTTTGCATGTGTGCATGTGTGTGTGTAAGTGTGTATGTGTGTGTATTAGAGGATATTGTGTGTCCCTGTGGAGGACCAAGGGTAACTTTGGGAATCTGTCTGGGTCGTCTCTACCTCCTTTTTGCTTTGTTATTTTTTTTTCAGGCTCTGCCAACCAGAGCCTGAAATTCAGGCTACTGCTATTTCCACCTGGTGTTTTTATGTGGGACATGGAATCTGAACTCAGAACCTTCTGCTTGAAAGGCAGAGTCTCAACCCCTAAGTCATCGCTCAAGTCCTATTTTTTTTCTTTTTGGTCATAAATGTGTACAAAGTATGCTAAGAATTTTTAATAAATGAATGTGCAGCAATTAAAGTTTTGTGTTTAATTGTAGTTGCTATATATTTATATATATCATGATGCCAATTGACATATCACAAAGGATATATAAAGATTATTGCATTTTCAAGTAATTTTTAATGCATAAATTTTTATGTTATTGAAAAAAATGGAAACCAAGAAATTTATACAAACAACGCAAGCTAAGTAAATTAAGGTATAGTTGTGCAAAGTGGAACACTTTGAGGTACAAGTAAAATAGATCACATTGAGGGAGAAAATAGAATCTATGGGTAATAAGAAGACTTAAGAACAGTTTATTCAGTGATAAGAATATAAAAAATTTAATTCACTAGAGTTCATTTGCTTGTGTCATTGGACAATGGGATTCTTTATGCATCTATTATGGGATGGATAGGAAAACTGCGAATATACTACTCAGTGGACATTGACTTCATGCGAGATGGTTCTGAAGATCAGCACTATGACCACATGAATTTTAAGGAAATTAAGCTTCATTTTGTTTGACAAATTGCAGGTAAGTTTTCTGAAAGAAAATGTGCCAGAGAGAAAAAAAATAAATCAGTAACTTGCATACACAGGAAAAGTCTAAAGGCAAAGAAATATAAAAATGTCCCAAGTCTTGATGTAAGGCAATCTAAGGTATTTTATTATAAAAAAAAAACAGTGTGGGTAGTATGAAGTTATCTATGCCACTTACAATGACTATTCTGTAAACACTGAAGGAATTGATATGTACAGAAGTCTACAAGGAGGAGGAGGAGACAGCTGAGTGATAGTGGATTAGAGATGCCATGGTTTGAAATTTGTCCCTCACAGACTTGCGTGTTTGGGAGATGGAGCAATGCTGGAAGAAGGCAGTCAGATGGGGTGGACTGGTCGTGGATTGTCCCCTCAACTTCCTAGAGAGGTCTGCTCTAGCAGTTGTCACTTCAACAGCTCTCAGCCTCCAGGATGGGTGTGACTTAGTCTGTCTCCAGCTTCTGCCGCTAGCCGTGTTCCTTCCCCAAGAAAGACTGTATCTCCCCTCTGGCACCATAAGCTGAATAAATCTCCTGTTCTCCATTAATGTGCGTGGCTTTGGGTAGTGTCTCACAGCCATACAAAGAATAACACGTGGAGGATAAGTCCACATGTGTAACGATTCAGAGAGAAAATTTAATCAAAAAATGCAAGTAAGAAAAATCCTGAAGTGCGAAGTAAGCAAAAGTTACAAAAAGTGCATGTTTATGCGTTTATTCACAGTCTTTTCCATAGGCTTTAACTAAAGAATAGATATCATAAAGTATGTGATTCATGCTAAAGGTGTCACCCATGAAATAAAAATGCTAAACTTGTTTGTAAAAAGAGAGTGTACTGTGAACATGTATGAATGTAGGGAAAATTTAGGCTGCCACATGATTATATGACATAACTGAAATGCTGAAAAATACCATTACTGTTGATACGTTACATGTGAAAGAAACATAATTGCTTTGATCATTTCAAAAAGTGTTGTGCCTCATTGACAATTGCAGGATTCTGCTGTGAGAAAGATTCTTTTAGCTCTTGGTAACAATTTCATCAGTCTATGAAAAATAAGGCAAATGCTCCAGATAATATCATATAGACTCTAACCCTCTAGCAATGCAGGTATAAAGTATTTGATGGCCAAAGATTTCTGCTACACTCAGGAGGTGTGGCAGCTGGGTTTAACTAATGGTTTCCTTTTCATTTGGATTATTCATCACGGATTCCCTATGCTTTGTGTTGTTTAACATTGAGAAGGGGTCTTATAAAAGGGTTCTGGTTGTCCAAAGTTGTGATCCTCATTTCTTAGTATAATGTGTAATGGAATTAGAGTCCTATACCAACACATTCACCTGCCATTCTTTAAATAAGCACAATGAATTGTATAGATGATGCCTAAGGTTTGGCATGGCATTTTTTGATTATTAAAGTAAAATTTAGTGAAATATTTCAATATTCTTAACCTAGTTATTTAACACAATATAGCTCAGTTCTTGTTTGTTCTCAATATTAATAACATACAGGAAGAATAATGAAAATGAACAAAAATATAATTGTACTAAACTCCCCAATGAAAAAAGATCTCATCATATATTGCAATAAAGAACCTGTTTTGCTGCTTTAAATACTTTCTTAATCAAAAGAAAGTTGACTTGCATAAGAACAGTTTCAGCCTCTAGTATAAAAATAATTTGTACCCCAATCCATATATGCCAGTTTTCAATACTTAGACAAAATTTTGTTTAAACAAGCCTTCATGCAAATGTGTACAATATATTTGTATGTGTGTGCACATGTGTGTGTGTATATGTTTGTGTATGTGTGTATGAGTTTATGTATGTGTTTTTGTATGTATCATAATGCATCTATGGAGTCCCAAAGGTGGTTTCCATATTTCCTTCTAGATTACTCTATATTTTTATTGATTTACCCCAGGATTTAACGAACTCCTCCTTCCAGGGCTAGAAGTGCATACCATTCACATTCCAATTAAGCATTTTTTTACTTGGGACCTGGAATCTGAACACAATTTCTACTGCCCAAATATGTATACTTTATGAAGGTATAAAATTGTCCAGATTTTTTGAACAGTATAAATATTAAAGAAATTATATATTATTATTATATGCCTAAACATGGATTGCATGGATTTTATGTATATGTCTAAACATGGATTGCAATCTATTTGATAAATAAATATATATGCATAAAATGTATGTGTGTATATATTGCCCAGATTCATGAGAGTCTTAAATATGAAAAGAAAAAGAATTATAACCTTATATATCCTATGTTGTTCTTGAAAACATAAATATTTAGACCGTTTTAATCCCTTAACCTTATAATTTGAAGTGTCAATAACAGTCTATATTTTTACTATTTTGGCACATGGAGAGGGGTAATCAGGGGATTCATTGTGTTATTTGATTTTACTTAGAATTCCAAGTCCCAAAATGTTTTTTTTAAAAACATCCAAGGACAATATTATTTTGCATATCGTTTTTAGTCCCCTCCTAATACATACAGATGGTGCATTCTTGATTCAGCAGAAATAAGATTATAAGCACCTTCAAAATTAACACATTAGAGAATCGTGGCCAGAAATCCCATAACCAATTCATAAAATTTTAAATTGGCAATTGTGAGGGTTCCACCAGGAATCAGAATTAGGCATATTTGTGGGTGACCTTGGTTTTGGTGAAATCATAAGAACTGCAGTTATAGTGAGACAAACTTTGTATAAAAGGCACAAGAAAGATCATCCTTAACAATAATGTTAATATTTGAAGGTAGATTTTCAACAGTATTTGAGGTCTAGGTGGTTACTTCCCTGAAGATTAATGGGATTCTTTGTTCTTCATTTATGTGGCCCATGGTCTACCTTCAGAGCATAACTCTTTCACTCTTTCTTTTTGATTGTATTGCTTTACTTTGAATAAAGTTTCCTTGGTATCGTGTACTCTGTTTGGGCATTCATTTCATCCCTGGTGAAATAAAAGGCCAAAAAAAAAAAAAATCCTGGAAGCATTGTCCAGTGAGACTCTGAAATTACACTATCCTGACTGTGCTCATAGAAATGTGTTAAGTGCATTTTCTCCTCTCAGGCTTACCAAGTCATGATGTGGCCAGGGAGCTACACTAGGATCAAATCCTTTATTTGTTTTTCTCTCCACCCTCTCACTTTTACTCTCAAATTTGAGAACAAACTTTTACTTTCAGGGAAAACGTTACTTCTGTTGTGTATTACAGAGATGGTTTTTACACTGTGCATCCAATTAGATGACATGTTTTGAAGGCTTAGAAAATCTTAGAGAGTTCCCTGCTGTGACAAAATTCAAAGACCCAGAATGATTCCAATTTATTTTTAAGGGAAAATAAAAGTCATGGAAAAAGAAAACGAAGTAAACAACAATTACATAAAAATCCCACACGTGTGTATCAAAGCGAATTGGTTCATCTCTAGTGAAAATTAAAAATATTATGGAGGCTGGAGAGATGGTTCAAGGGTTAAGAGTATGTCTCGCAAGCAGTAGGTCCTGAGTTCGGATCCCAGATCTCACATTAAATGCCAGGAGGAAAGCATGGTGGGCGGAGTCTAGGAAATCCCAGAGTGAAACAAGAAGGAAGTAGAAGCAATCCAGGATGATTCCCAAAGTCACCCTTTCACCCTTGTTCCTCCACAGGGAGACGCAGTGTCTGATACACACACACATACACACAAAATAAATTATTTTTACAAAGTATTACGCTTAGTAAGCACCTTAGAAAAAGAACTTGGCAAGCCCTGTTGCCTCAGATATGTTTTTCATGTTACAGTACGTGGCTTGGTTAGCATCCAGGTTTTCCATGGAAACGAAATGATAACACAGGCTAAGTAAAACTGAATGCTTCCAAAGTAAACTGTACTTTTGCTGAAGGAGGCATCAATATGTTGTCATGTACGCTTCATTTGACAAGATGGTGCTATGCTGTTTCCATAACAAGCTCATGCAATTTTATAGAAAATCCAATGTGAAAAAATTAAGGAGAAAGGAAAAGCAAGGTTTATCGTGAAAGGGTTTTATTTAACAAATTTAAGCTGAACTGATCTCCAAGAGTGAAGGCTAATTTTAGGTCGTTGCTTAGCTACAAATGTGCATCTACAGTGTGATTTCTTCTTAAGTACTGTCCTTTAGCCCAAAACTCCACTTCAGACTGGAGGTGTCAGTGATTAGAGAGCACGTAAATTCTTCGTCTGTCATTTTCACAGTGCATAAGATGGTTGGTTTTTAGGGAAAATAAAGTGAAGAAAAATTATGAGATGTTGAAACTCTGACAATTCCTCTTTCTTACCATCATGCGGTCACAAGACCATAAGCATCTTGCCATCACCCACAGTGGCATTCAAGTAAGTTAGAGATTTTCACAAAAGGTGCATGGAGCTAATCAGACTTAAAACACGTGAAACTGAAACTGAATTATTAATTATCTTGAGTTTACAAACAAATATTAGACATCATCTATAAAGTAGAATAAAGTTAATTGGATTCCAGTGAGCATAGATTTTTCATTCTTTACCTGTGACAACCTAAGCTAATGATGTTCACACAATTGGGTAATTACATAAATGGATGCTCCAGGCGATGGGAAGGAGGAAGGAGAAAGTACTGGGAGAGGAAAAGAGGGGGGTGAAAGGATGGGGAAGGGGGGAGAGTGAAAAGGGAGAAGATGGGGGTACCTACTGAGCTTTTATGATCAGGGAAAAAAATAAAATGTGGGAGAAAAAGAAAAAAACATAAGGTGAAGATCCTTTAATGTGTAAAGTGAAAGGAAGAGAGAACATGTTAAAATGAGTAGTGCCATAGACCCATTCAATATGTATATAATAAAAGGATCAGATATATAAAAATTGAGTGATTGCTAATCAGTCTACGGAATATAAAGTTTTATGGACATATAGATTGCTAAGAAATGACTTGGCCAAAATAAAAAACAAAAATCAGAAACCACAACCAAAAAATCCCTTCAAAATCAAATGAAATGTGATAAATCTGCGAACTGTGTAATTATTGACTTACCATCACTAAAATGATCAATGAAAGTCCAATTAACTAACTACACCTATTACTATGTGTCCTCTGTATGGAATTGAATCAATGCTTAATTCTTTTTACATTCTACTGATAAAGAGAATGCAAAGTTGGCCTTACATATTAGAAGCGGCAACCATAGTAGTTATTTAACATAACTATTATATATAATATATATTTATATGTATTCATATATATAAAGAACATATTCATGAAGTTTATGGGACTTTATATTTTATGGCACATTTTATATATTTTGTAAAGTAGCATTTCATATCCTCCATCCACTCTGTTTTTATAAATTTGTTTATAACTTGGGAATTTTCCAACTTCTTTGTTTTGTGATGACATCCATTTCCTGTACTATTCTACAATGGATAACTTACCTTTTTTCCCCCCTCTCTCTCCATTTGCATCTGTGATATGCAGAAACATTTATTTAGAACATAGACAAGCTTATGCTTTGTGATCAGTGCTTTGACTTATTGTGTGAACAACTGCAAAATCTTCATAGATGAAGGAGCTGCAATGATAGCTTCTGTCAATTGTATTGGAGCCTAGATATTAACCTTGAGCCCCAGGGGGAAATTCCTCCTATGAAGGCATTCCAGACAGGATTAAGTAATGGGAAGACCCCTTCCAGTTATGCAAGATGCCATGGAATGAGCTGGGGAGAATATCAGTACCTCAATTATAAGAAGCAAATCAGAGTCATAAAACCACTATGGTACTGGCATGAATGCAAGCATAATAGGAATGGAATAAAAAGAAGACAGGGAGTTAAACCCATACAGTGACAGTCACCCGATTTTGACAAAGGTGTAGAAAAGAATTGTATCAGAGAAAACACATCATCTTTTTACTAGACAGGGCTTAGAAAATTAATTTTCATATGCAGAAGAAAGAAAGTGTATCTTTATCTCTTGATCTGTACAGAAAAATCAACTAAAACTTTAGCAAAGTCCTTAATATAAGACTCAAAGGTCATTATCATGATTAATTTCTGGAACAACATCATCTCATTCTAATTGATTTTTCCATGATTTTGCCAGAAGTATAACCAATTTGGAATACGTTTTTTGTCTTTTTTTTCTTTAGACTTAATTCTACCCAATGCTCTGGCTCAGCCCAGCATATGATGGAATCACAGTGTCAGCAAAGTATTCTGCTAACCCCACTGTATTGTATATTCAGTAGAACTGAAGCTTTAATTTCTGTAGTGTTAGTGGAGCTTGTATTTGCTTTTCCAATATATTCATTTCCCAAGACACCAACCCATGCAACTTATTGGACAAACTTGTTCTTAACTGCATCACGTTCTTCAGCATCTAACTTTTTTGTAAATTAGATGCCAAGTGTCTCTTTGTTCTTTCTTCTTGTTACTGTTTCTGATAACTTGTAGGTAAATGTTTATGATAACATTCAGATAACATACTTAACAAGTATCTGTTCTTCACATGAGACAAAGACTGACTTCAAAATAAATTTATGGCTCAAGACTATGAATTTGGTTTTCTATATTGATTTTTCCTCAGTATGCAGTTATTCATATGCCATAGCAGACAGAATGTCCTTTGGAGTTTCTTGAGATCCTGAGTGGTTTGATCTTACATTTAAACAGAGACAGAATACAGACACCAGCTAAATACAATGTCTGGACCTGTCTGACCTTTAATTTATAGTTATAGAACAATAGTTATAGCTGTATTACATGAAGAATGGCGTAGCCTTACAAGAAGAATTCACAGCAAAGGGCAATAGCAGAAGGGGTTATTTAGTTGCCTTTTTGCAGTTTATTTCTTAGTTTAATCTGTTTTATATTTAAAATGGTAGACAAATGGAAAAATTATGAAAAAGTCTGTGTTTTAAGCAAAACTCTGCTTTCAAAAAGAAAGGGCCAGAACTCTGCAAACGACCATAATATACCTAAGTAATTATATTTAATATAGATATTGTGAGTTAATATTTTCTATGCATAAGTGAGTTTGAAAATTAGATTTTGAAATTTTCTTCACTTTTCCAACTAAGGATGGGACATTAATCTGAAGTCAGCAAATACGATCCAATGCCACTGATTTATCAGAGAATAAGTATCTTATTACACAAGAATAAATTGAAAAACAGATATATAAACAAATAATATGACCTTAGCAATGTAATTCCAGTATGTTAAAGTTTTTAAAAATAATTATTAAACTTAATTGCATGTCATGCTACTGAGTCCTTACACATCATCAGAGAGGAGGACCCAGAGGGAAGTTTGACAGACACACTAAAGGATGCTCCAGATATGGGGGGAAGGGGCACTGGGAGAAGGGGAGGGAAGAGGGAAAGGAAGTGGAAAGGGGGGAAGGGAGCAGGGGAGAGTTCGGGGAAGGGAAGAGGGAGGAAGGGGAATGGGCTACTTATCAACTTTGTATGATTGGAAAAATTTTAAAAATTAAAAATAAATTAAAAATTAGGACATAAAAGCAGGCTAGGGTAATGTCCAGGGGAAGCAGCATGGAGAAAGGGTAGAAAAGGTGTAGCTATGATCAAAATGCATTCTCTGCATGTATGAGAATGTAAAAGAATAAAAATAAAAACAAAATTAATCAAAAAAACTTAATTGTATGTCAAATTAGTGTTGTACATTGGTTTATATATTTATTTCAATTTAAATGTAAGTTTGGATGTATTTTAAGACAAACTCAAGGCTTAGAGCTTGAAGTTTTTGGCAGAAGTTGTTGCTTGCTCACAACAGAATTTTCAGGGAAATATAATTCAGTTATCTCTCCTTGAGTATAAGCCATAAAATTAAGCTTTCCACAGAGGTAAATTAATATTTCAAATAAGCCACAAAATTCATTGTGGAATACCACATGAGCAAATAGGTAGAACATAACAAATATAAAGACATTTTTGCACATCTAAACCTAAAATATAATTTTATGGACAGGATTGCTATTTATTTTAATGTTACTTTAATAAATATATTTATAATTTATATTTATAACTATTTCTGCTTCCAGTCATTTCCTTTTGACTTTATAGTCTTGTGGAAAATCTTACATAATTTTATGGGCTACATTTGATGAATAAGGAGGAAATACTTAAGTCATGTTATGTGTAAGTTGTTTGAAGCATGAAGACTGAATTTTCATTCATTCATAGAAGCACAGGAAGCATTAATCTGCCCAAATACTTCAAATATATCATCTAGACTTGAGCAGTCAATTGTCTCTGAGAATATGGAGCAAGCATTGTCATCTTCCATTACAAAAGGAATAATTGGGATTTTATGAAATATAGAATAATTAGAATTAAAAGTAACTTAACAAAGTCTACGTAGAGTATTAATAATAAAATTTTTTTATTATTTATTATGTATTCAATTGTGTGTGTGTGTGTGTATGCATGTGTGTGTGTGTAGAACCGTGGGCAAATTTAGGAACCACCATGGACGCCTTCATCTCCTGTTTACTCTGCCTGGGGATTCACATGGCTCCTCCCTACCAGGTCCGGAAACTCAGCCCGCCCCCCGCTTCCGCCTGGCTTCTATATGTGGGGTCTAGGATACGAACTCAGGACCTTCTGCCTGCAAAGCAGAGGCTTAGCCCCTGAGCCACCTCTCCAGCCGCTAGTATTTCTTTTACTTCTTACTTATGTTGTGGTCAGTCAGTTAACACAGGACATCCGGAAAATGCAGATTTATTATACTCATATGTCTGAGAATTCACTACAGATACTATGAGAACAGAAAGATGGTCAAGAAGTAACAGGTAGAACCAAAATGAAAAGTGTTGACATTTCCATGTAAAAATCCAAAGCCCAGCAATGACTAAAATTAATGATTGGCTACTATGAATAATTTAGAAGAACCATAATCAATAACAATGAATCCAAGTTGCATCATACTTTGCTCTGGAATGAAAAAAATCAGAGATATAATGTGTGTACACAAGATTTTGAACATGTTCCTCTGGATTAGCTAGTTTTCCAGCAATACATAGCATACAGATATGAACACACACATACACAGAAACATACAACTCCAAATTCATATTTTGAATGGTATTTCTGTCTATGTATATATTGCTATTGAAACAATTGAGGTAAAATTTTTCTCAATTTTTCCCATTACCTTCCATGCCTCCTCTGCTTGAAAATTTACAAAAGCTCAGTAGCATCATGAGCTGGTTTAGAGCTACAGAACTGCATGGACTAAGAGTGCTTTGCTGGATCAAGCAATTGAATTATGAATATAAGGAGATCAGTTTTGGTATATTGTTCTGCTCAAAGACGATCTTGTAGAAGTTATGTTCACTCTAAAATATATCTGGGCATACTGAATTTGAGTGACTAAATC
The DNA here is from genome assembly GCA_023101885.1 of Typhlomys cinereus. Classification (NCBI taxonomy): domain Eukaryota; kingdom Metazoa; phylum Chordata; class Mammalia; order Rodentia; family Platacanthomyidae; genus Typhlomys; species Typhlomys cinereus. Next base: position 747,780 of record JALPQD010000248.1, read on the forward strand.
CAAGGATAGGAATATACGATATTTAATTCTTCTTTTTCTTAGTTTGGTTATTACTCTTATGGGTTTGTTATTATTGTTTTCCTTTATTTTTCTTTACTTTAATATAAATTGTATTCTTAGAACTTCAAACGTAAGTATAATGAAATGCTATCATTTGCATGTCTTATTACATGATCTATCTCCTCACATTTTTTGGCTACAACACCCTTCCCCACCAGTCTCCTTCCTAATGTCATATCTTTCTCTGTTTGTGTGGCTCACGTCTTTCACTAGGATGGTTTCAATGAAATGTGTCGGGGGACTTGTGGAGGCACGGATGCTGTAACAGTATCTATGCCACTAAAGAGAGCAGTTCCACTTCTCCTCTCTTCTCTCCTCCACCTTTTTCTCCCATCCAGCATGAACTCTCAACTCTCACCCAGGAAGGCTGGGACTGCTAGACGCCTTTTCTCTTTCCTACTGAAATGTCAATATGCCAAATCTTGGACAGGTCTTGTGGAAGCAAACATAGCTTCAGGGGCTGTGAAGATGCGCTGTGTGTTGAAGGAAGAAGATCTTAGTATATAGCGCAAGCTGGTCTGAAGTCATGCCAAAATGATATTTTGTTGTAAGAAAACAATGTCAATGATTGTAGTATCAGTTTCATTATCTCTATGATCTAATCCTTTTCCGATAATAATAAGTAAAGAGAAATCAAAATGCAGTTTAAAAAGTATAACACACTGTAGAAAGAAGGTAAAGTGAATCCTTGAACAAATGTGTCTACAGCATTAATTCTCTGAGCTCAAAGGAGACAGGCTTGCAAGAAAGCAACAGAAAATTTTCATTTGCTCTGCACAGCAAAGATCTTATGAAAAAGCATGGTTCTATACTTACTATTCTAAATAGGCCCAAACTGAAGAATATATTTACCAGTAAACTAGTTGTTGAGAGGTAAGCATAATATATTGCTAAATATAAAACTAGTTAACTCTTAACAACGGGACATTATCATTCTGAAACAATGTGTCCATGCCTTCCAAACTCCAATTTCTTGGGACTGGAGAGATGGCTCAGAGGTTAAGACTCTGTCTCGCAAGGAGATGGTCTAGAGTTCAGATCCCAGGTCCCATCTAAAAATGCTAGACAGAAATGATGGCAACCTTCACTTCTGACGTTAGTGGGTGGAGCCTGGGCAATCCAAGAACAAAGGAGGTAGAAGAAATCCAGGATGATTCTAACATCCTTAGTCCACCACAGGGAAACATGTGCCCTCTGATACACCCCCACCCCCCTCCCGCACACACAATGAATGAATAAATAAATTTTTTAAAAACTCCAATATTTTGGACTAAAAATAAGATTTTACTGTCTTTTGAGCTGTTACAAAGCGTCCTTGCAAGAGCAAGAATATAAGGGCAGTTGAAACATAAGGCTCTGGGTTGTAAAAAAAAAAAAAAAAACAAAAAACAGAGGATATAAGGACATATTTCACCGTTGCAGGCATCCCCAAAACTGCTGTTCTGCCAAGCAGCCATTTCAAGTTGTGTGTGCCCATGAGAACAAACCGTATAGACTACCACGCATGTGCTCACTCCAGTCTAGTATGCAGATCACTAGTATGCAGCATCCTGATGATCGGAATTGTCAGAAGTCACAGAGAAGCTCTGAAGGTAAGATTAGCATCAGAATCCAAGAAGGATACCAATGCATTCCAAAGTCTTCCTCTTATTCATAATCCATTCTTCTGGCTGATAATCTCAGGCAAGTTTGCAATCTCTAGGGATACATTCTCTCTAGATGCCAGAGAGGTCCAAACCAACCGTTAACACAGAAAATGTTTATTTTAAGGCTCTACCATTAATGCAGTTCTATTAAATCACATGATAAAATAAGCTACCCCATATGTTCAATATTTATTGAATCATATCCACCTTCCCTCAAAACAGAGCATTTTTGTCCATTTATCATTTTAAAGTACCAAAAGTAGCCAGGGAATGGAATAGTAGATGGTAGGTATGTCTAGAATTTTATCTCCCTATGTCACTAAACAAGTAAATCTTCATTTCCTCTAAGTTTTTCTAGAATTGCTGTCAGTGTAAACAACACCAGACCCAGCTATCCTAAACAATCTGTTTAATATGAGAAACATAAGCTTTCATGCATGGAAATGTTTGTTTTTTTTCAATGATTTAGACAATTACTTATTTAAAAAAGTGGAAATATCTGGTAGGATATTTTGTCTTCTTAAATAAGAATACTTTAGCAACATAGAAAAGCAAATGTAGAAGAATAAATGACTCAGATTTTCTTGTGCAAATCAGGAATGGAAAAGTGAGAAGTTCTTCCATGTTTAAAAAAAGATTAATCACATTCTGAATCTGTGAAATTATCTATTTATCCTGTGTAATAATCTATTCTCTGAAGGCCACGTTAATCTTGATAGTTTTCTGACTTTATGAAATGTTTTTACTCTCTGCTTACATCATGCTCATGTTAATAGATCACAGGAGTCTATTGGCTAGTTGGAAGTAGTTACAGAATTCAAAGTAAGATAACAATAGAATAATGGGATTCAGTCTTTCTCAACTTAAAACAACTTACTTAGGATGGACATATATAAGAGAGGATATTAATTCTGAAACATTTTTAGCTCACTGTATATAATAAGCATCATTAAAAAAAGAAGTTCAAACTCTTTCAGTGGTCCCTATATTGGCATTACCTCGTTCCAAAACAGAAAGCAACACATAAGATTTCCTTTCAAGATGCCAGGTGATAAATAAATCCTAATCGATTCTAATAATTTGTTATATTTAACTTTTTTCAGTAGTTAATATTGATTTATGCCTTTCATAAAGCTAATTGAAAGTGTATATTCAATTTTCTGCTATTATTTCACAATGGTAAAATATGCATCACATAATCTTAAATCATATCTAGAATACAACATATATTTCAGGTGCCTTACCAAGATCCTTGGAGGCAAGGAACTGACAGCCATAGTAGTGTTCCTATGCTTAAGGGGAACACAGGAAAGGGTTCAGGGAAATGACACTGGGTCCTTGTACGTCATCGGAGAGGAGGGCCCAGAGCAGAGTCTGGCATGCACATTGAAGGATTCTCCGGGGATTGGGGGGGAGGCACTGGGGGATGGGCGGAAGGGGTTAGGGGAGGGGGAGCAGGGGGTTCGGGGGGAGGAGGAGGGAGGGAGGGAACCGGTGTACCTATTAAGTTTGTATGAGCAGAAATAATAATAAAAAATGTTAAAGGAAAAAAATATTTCAGGTGCCTTAAGTGTATTGAAAAGATATAGACATTACCACCCACATTTCTGAAAAGTTCATTTCATTCAATAAAATAAAATTATCTATAATCTAATGAGTTTCCATTCTCTCTGTTTCCCTTTATCCAGTGTTTACCATATTTCTTTATGTCTGTATGATTTTCATCATACAAATTGCAACATATATATATGATTATATAATGTAAGTCTTCACAAGCAGCTTAGTTTATTTCATAAGAATGTGAATATATGTGGTAACCTGATCAGGAATTCTTTCCTTCACTAGGAAGTAATTACCTACATCATATTTTCTTTATGATTTCCATGTGCCCTTTATCATTTTTGTTTCTACTTTCCTATATTACTATCTTAGTTTGTTCTGTGGTGTATTCTTTTTTTATATTTTACTTTTTTGGTAGGAGGATGATCATATTAGCTTCCCTTGGCTACTGTGGATATTTTGCATCTCATTGTGTTTGCAACTGATAGAGAGTCATATAAGAAATCCTACAGTTATGCAAACATAGATCTGCATTCTCTTAATTTCAAAATCATGCACAAATATATCATTGTTCAGGTCTTTGTCCATATACCACTTAATGATGTAACAAAATTATTTTGTATATTCTATTCCCAAAACACAAATTCATAATTTTCTCAATATGCATACTGCTATTAAATGCCTTATTTCATGGTGTCTGACTCCTAGAAGTGAGTCACAAAGAAACAATGAGGGACATGTGATGTTTTCAAGCCTCTGTGGGTCTGTCCATTAGAATGAGCAGAAGAGGAGACAGAGGGGTCAAAATTATGGCTGCCCTTATTTTCATGTAATACTGAGATCAGAAGTCACAACCAGTGATCTGAATACACAATTTCTGAATTGGGGGATCCTTCTGATCTTCTCCCTTTCTCATATGATGCATACAAGCTGACCCATAATTATACATGCATGTAGTTGCCTATCACTCTGTTGAAGATAGAAGGTGGATGAAAAGTGATAATTTGCTCCAGTTGATTTTACTATAATGTTTAAGTAATGGGATAAACGACTTTATAATTTTCACATTGTCAAAACAGTTTCTTTAAGGCAAAGAAATTAAAAAGTTGCCCACGTTACATATTTGAGTCTAAGATATATTAAAAACTGTAATAAACAATGCAGTGTGTCTATACTAAGGGTACACTGATTTAGAGTTATTTCCTAGATGTTAGTCCCTGATGACCTCCAGTGCCATTATATTAAGTATCTTCTGCAATTCACTTAGTGAGATTTAGAAAATTGAAAAAATATTGAAAAAAACTCTTGAAGTTTTACATTTATATTGTGAAGATATATTTCTCAATAAGTTTCTAATTTTCCATGTTAGGCATTCATATCCATGTTTCTGATTATCGAATTGCCTGACATGTTCATCTCCATATCTATAACTATAACTGCATTTCAATTGAATATACTTTCTTTCCACAAGTAGGATATAATCTGCATTTGCAGTGTTTCATGAACTTTTTGTTTCTCAACTTATTGCTTAATTATTCAAATATTAAACTATCATCTGTTTCCAGATAACAATATCCTGTGGCTTATATCTATCTCAAAGAAAACAAAATACTAAAAAGAGTAAATGTGCTTAATCACATTGGATGATTAAAACTCCTATTTTAGCCAGCCCCTTTTACACAGTCCCTCCAAGTGAATGCTGCCATCACGTCATCAGAGTTACACTCTCTTTTGGTGATGTGCTTTTATTTTTGCTGCCTATGATTTGGTATTTCCATTTTACTGTTTCTAAAGTTCCCTCCCAAAAAATGCTGAAAAGAAGCTTTACAGCATTTATACTCTAAGAAAATGTCCCTTTCCAAATTTAAGAAATTTGTGCAAATTTTGGCAGCTTTACAAAATACAGTCAGGAGTTTATTTTTTATTTAAATTTTAGAAAATAAAATAGCCTTCCATCCTCTAGTCACTATGCTGTAAAGAATATATATATATATGTTCTTTATATATGTAATATATGTATATATGTAATATGCATATATATTCTAGTTTTACAGGCATACTGAGTATCCCTCCATCTCCCTATCCTTTCCCTCCCCTACATTCATCAGTCCAGCCTACTCCCTCCCACCTGCCTGTCTGTCTGTTTCTATAGTTCCCAAGATTCCCTCTGATTCATCTGCTCCAGTGAGGTTTCATGTCCCCACTGTGTTTCTCCTGAACTCCTCCCTGGTCTATGGGGGCATGTTGGTGTTTTAGTTATTGTACAGGTCTCGTAAAACAGGTCTCATTGCAGTGAGTTCCTGATGCAACAGTCCTGTCTCGAGTGGAATGTCTTGGTGGATCATCCCATCATTAGGCTCTTGCACTCTTAAGCCCCCTCTTCTACAAGTTTCCCCAACTTGGGATAGGGAGAGACTTCAATTCTAGGTGAGCAATGCATAGCCACTGTACTCTGCATCCTGGTTATTACCGAAACTAAATGAGTGATAGAGTAAATCTCTGTCATCTGGACTGTAAGGATATTACCTGGGATTTAGAAATTATGAACAGGAGGTTTGTAAGAGTGAATGTCTTATACTTTTTCTAATAAATGATTTTATTCTTTCTGGGATTCAGAGTACAATTTCATTCTGCCCAAAGAGCTCATTTAAATGACCGTATTTTGTTTTCTCCTGACTCATCTTTCATTGAGTCGAGAAGATGGAGAAGAAGCGTCATTTGAACTATGGTATACACAGGTGATTGTGCTGATGGAAGACAGATAAAGTAGACGACTGTAGTTTGCATGTTCATGCAAGTCATTCTTTGCATCAGAAACTTGCTTTTCCAACTGTAAACTTTCAAGTTTTACCAGAAATAAAGGAAACCTCTTAATCATGACAGCTGAATAAATAGCTCAGTCATAAATGAAATCAAACTAAGTTGCCATCTTTTCAATTTAGGGACTCTATTCCCTTAGGAAACTGTCCCTGACTGAGATTTTTAGCTGTATTTGGAGCATTGCTGATGCACCAATTTTGGCTACCAATTTTCAAAGGGGTAGGATCAATATTAGACTCCATATTTAGACTAAATCTTTTGGAATGGTTTGGAATTAACAGATTATATCTAGTATTATGAAAGGTGAAAGTAGTAAGAAAAAGCTTGACTAGACAAAGATATTATTTAAATTAGATAATCCACTGGAAATGAAGGCAAGTCTCCATATTGGAGAGTTTCTAATTGGGGATTCTATTGTAATAGATTTATTGGAACCATCCTGAAGTGATGATGGGGAAATTTGTGTCTGCTGTTTTCATTTGTGAGAAGATGAATATAGACTTGCTTCCTAGAGGTGGGTTACGTCCTTGAGCAAGGTCACAGTCCGGAATAAACAAAAATTATCCGGGGCTACAAAATGAAATTTCAAATCACATTTTTGTCAACAGAGTTGCCAGCTACCTTGGCTATTTTTGAAATGACAGTTTTATGTGACAAGTTGTATACTTCTCAGGCACAAAGCTTCTTATCCAAGGAATCAACATGTGGTCCAAGAGCTTTATCCTTATTCAGACTGAAATCCCCTCACTTTGACAGATGGAGAGGTATCCAACTTCATCCTATGCTTAAAGAATATCCAATCATATAGTTCCCGATAAAAATTCATGAGAACAAAACTTTTTGTTTAAATTCCAAAGTTGAAATTCCTTTGTTAGTTTTCAGTTTCTGCACCTTATTGCTATCCTGCACAACTCCTAAAGAACAAAATGCAGTTATTGATGAACACTTCCTACCGGATCAGTGCTTCATAGAGGTAATAGTTAATTTCTTTGTGAATGAAATTAACCTAATGTTATTTATCTATTTTTATTATATATGTATAACTCCATAGTCTTTTTCCATCAGTAAATTTAATTTTGAGAGACCAGACTTTAAGTGCTGCCAATGTACACATACCTTTCTATTAAAATTAAAGTAAATTAAAAGTAAAGAAAACACTTCAAATCTCCCTAGTGACTTTGCAAATATCTTTGGAAAGCATAATTCTCAATATGAAACAATAAAAGACTTAATATGAATAAATGTGAATATATCAAATATCTTGCATACTATCATAAAATAGGAGTAGTTTATAGAAATAAGAAAACTTCCTTTTTATGTCAATTCCTGTAGTTTCCCAAAACATGCGCTACTACTTCAATAGCAACTGTTGATTGATGAATTATTTACTTTGTGGTAACTATATGATTATATCATATAATCTTCCTATAAGTGCCTTGAATGATAAAATAGATGACACTTTGTGGATGTCTTTAGAACATGAAAGCAAAGATTGACATTACTGCAAGTTGCAGTTAGAGCAAGTAATCAGGAGATATTCCGAAAGGGTCTCAGTTAATAAAGTATAAGCTTAGAGATGGTATTGGTGGACAGAGAACATGGAAGGTATTCAAGGTATGTACACCCTCAGCCTGCAGAACAAAGAGCAGGTGAGTTTTAAGTGCTTTGCTGAAAACTAAGGAGATTCTCAAATCTATAAGCAAAGATTTAAAAGAGCTACGTGTCCTTGGTGACACTTCTCCACAGAATATCACTATCTCCACAGATTCACCATGAATCACCAGAAACTGGTAAATGCCCCACAAGCACTGTTGGCTGTATGACCTCTATTCATAGATGTTCTTTGGAACCTCACCAGATTCCCTCTCATGGATCCACAGCTTTCTCTCCTCTTTTTCTCTTTCAACCTGTGCCAATCTGAAAGATTTTAATTAACCTGGATCTCCACAAGGTAAGCAATCCAAACCTACATTTATAAATTTATATTTTGGAGAACTTATTTCTCCAAAAACCACATTGACAGATGTTCAGAAAAGTTCTACGTTGAAAGGAAGGCATTTTGTGCATGCATTTCTATATCACCACAATGCATCGTATCACCACAATGTTAAACTTATGAAAATAAATATTAAGTGGTATTCTAATATTTATGGTTTCTCACTGTTGATTATGTTATGGCATTCTAATTTCCAGAGCTAGAAAAAGTGAAAACAATACTTGTTAATCTAGTATGATTGCATTTGTGTTTCTGTTTTTATTTTTATTTTGTGATCTTTTTGAGATAGAGTTACATGTAGCCCAGGCTTCACCCTAATTTGAACTTGCTATGAACTGGAGAATTTTCTTCAACACCTGATTCTCTTTCCTCCACCATCCTAAGTGGTGACATTGTAAGGATGTCCAGTGGCACTGAGCTGCATGTTATCGCCTATTTCATTTCCCCATCTCGATTTATGGCTTACGTTTGTTTAATGTAAGAATCTTGAGGCAATATTCAATACAATGTGTCCATTCCATAGAATTCAGCTCTCCTTTCTGTTTATAATCCCTGTTCACACATGAGATAACAGTCTCATAGTATTTTAGCCCACATGCTGATTAGTTTTACCTCCATGAGAGGGGTCAGCCTCTCAAGCTGATGAGGACCCTCTCATTGTGAGCTCTACCAAAGACAGTGGCCAAGTGGTTACCTCAAGTGGATCATCCCCTTTGAACATGCCAGTTTTTCCAGTCAAATCCTTGACCCTGGATGAATAGAACAGACCAGCCTTGCCAGACAATCTGTCATGCCCAAGTGGTCTGACCATGTCAGTTGCTCTAGCCAAATCTTTAGTTCTAGTCCCATGACTGGACAGATCCTTAACTCTGGACTGGCATCATCCAATCATGTCCACCTAGTTCTTTAGCCCAAGCAAAGTATGAAGGGAAGCAATCAAATAAAGAGGCTTATCTCATGCGACTTCGAGTTTACATTTTTGCTTATGAACATATGTCACATACTGTGGTTTGAATGTCAATGTCTGCTCATAGTTTACATATTGATGGCTAATCAACAAATTAAAAGCCATAGGAAGCAGAGCCTTTGCGAATTGATAAACTCAGGAGGAATGGGATTCCTGAATGGGATTAGTGGCCTTACGTGAGAAAAAAAATAACAACAGAATCTAAAAAAAAAATATTTGACTCACACCTTTCCCACAAAACAATGATTGGATTGTTTTTCACTCCTATCTTTTGAGGTCCCAGCAAGAAAATTCCACATATGAAGAATCAGGACCTTTCAGAGCCATGAAAGTCCTAGCACCTTTATCTTGCCAATTTTGTGATTGTGGAATGTAATCTGTAACATGGAATGCAATTATTATTATACTCCATATTCAGAGTTAACTCTTCTGCAATGGTTTTGGAATTAGTTGACTATACCTTGGACTTTAAAAGTTTCCCATACTGGTGAAACTAGGAAGCAAGTATACCTCAACAAGAAGAAGGTTTAAATTAGGTAATATGTAGGAAACTGAACACAGGTCACCACATGGGGCATAAGGGGAGTTTCTGACTGGTTATTCTGTTGAAATATGCAAATCAGAAAAGATTTGAAATGTTGATAGAGAAGCATGTATGTGTGTTTTACCGTCCTAAGAATATGATTTTTAGACTTGGGTTTTAGTGGCAAGACTTATGAATGTCTGCTGTCTATCGACCATCCAGTTGGTAATCGAATAAGTTAGAGACAGCAGATGAGGAAGTTTATGACTAGCATTAGATTGCATCCTTTATTGTCTACTTGAAGTCACTTGTCTTTATTGAGACATGGCTACCATCACTAGTCTTTATTTATTTTTGTATGTGCCTGTTCATGTCTGTGTGTATTAGAGGACACTGTGGATGCATGTCGAAACCCAAGGGTGTGTTTGGGAATCACCTTGGATTGTTTCTACCTCCTATTTGCTTTGCTTTGGAGTTTCTTAGGCTCTGCCTTCCAGAATAAGAAGTATGAACTGCCCTCATTTCTGCCGTTTTTACTAGAGATCTGAGATCGGAACTCAGAAGCTTCTGTTCACAAGGCAGAGGCTTAACCCCTGAACCATCTCTCCAGCGCAACAGTCTGATCTTACAAAAGGTCATTTCCAATCCTTACATTGGTGTTTTCTAAATCCAATCATTGTTTTGTGGGAAAGGTGTGAGTCAAATAATTTTTTTTTTAGATTCTGTTGTTATTTTCTACTATCATCTAAAAGGAAATCTTGAATGTCTAAAGAACACAGCAAAGGGTTATAAAGAAACAAATAGCCAAATAAAGCTATTAAACTAAAAAGATGCAATCATGAGTAAGTTTTAAGTGTCTTTATCTTAAGGGCAAATATTCCAAAACTCCAAGAAGTAAGGAAAATAATTAGATTTGTGTATATTTGCATTTGTATTTCATGTTAACCCACACAGAAGAAATTCATTGTAGTTTGAATAATTTGAGTCACTTCTTGCTACGCATAAAGATGGGAAAAAACTGCAGGGGATGTTCTAATAAAGAAGACCTATTAAGATTTACAGTTCATGAATAGGTATCATTATCAAAATGTGCCCCTAAAATGTTAAAATTTGACTTAATGCATCAACACTGATTTTATTTCTTGGAGTCAAAACAGTATAAAGTACCTTTCTTTCTCTAAGCAACATTTTTAAAAGCATTAATTATAACTTTGATGACAATATGGTTCATTAATAGATGTTTCATGTTCAGTAACTATTTCAGTATTGTAACTTGATATATTTCTTATCACAAAACACCCACAGTGTTCTAATGATAGTTTGTGAAAAGGTAGTGTGAGGACAAAGTTGGGGAACTGAGTTTAAGCTCCACAATCTACATGTTGGAAGGAACAAACTAACTTCCAAAAGTTGTACTCTGGATTCCAAATGCATGTTGTGGCAAATCTCTCCCTCCACACTCTCTTTCAAATAAATAAATAAAATATTTAAAGGCAGAATTGAGTAGGAAAAAGTTACAAATTACTGACCTGATCTAAATTTTTAAAAATGTTGATGGATGATTTCAAAGAGCTTTGTTTTCATCTTTTCTACATTTTTTTGGTTTCTTTACAGCACATCAAGGTCATTGAAACGTTTCTCATTGGTTATGCTGGTATGTGTGTGCCAGTTTGAGCTCATTATAGATTCCCTCATGCTGAATTTCAAATCACACTGGTCTGTTGATGATTGACTAACCTCCCAATAGGCAAGCCAGACAAAAGGTATCAAATTTATTTCAATGTTGCGGTTCACTGATGACAAATTTTTCTTACCATCTGTTTGGGTGTTTGATTAAAACACTCCATGAGCCCATCTGTTTCTGGCTGATAGGGATTTTTTTTTTTTTTTTGCAAAGGGGAACTCTTGGTGTGTTTGCATACCTCATTTAACAGAATAGACACAATCGGGGTCTTGAGTTGTTGAATTTTCTAGGAGTAAATGCACTAACTGATTGACTTTATTACTCCATGTATCAGTAGTCAGTTGTGAAAGTCTAAGTCCACACCAAAGTAATATATACTCAGACTAAAGATTTGCAAATGAACAGCAAGTACATATTAGACAGTTGGTGCTTAACAAACTACCATGGTTTACTTCTTAGGATATTTTGGCTTGAAGTTCCTTTCAGGAATAGGGACCTGCCTACTGAGATTCACCAGCTGCCTTTGTATGGTTTGGGATTTGCTCATCATTGGAAGAGCCCCATGTGTTCTCTTCTATCACTTGCTAATGAGGGATGATGGAGATCGGCATATACAGTGTCGGTAGCCACAGCTGTTGTAAGTTCATGATTGTCATGACCCTGTCTTACTTAGAATATGCTGTTGTATAGTCTTTCTCCATAAATTTCTGGGCATTACTTTTTTTCTCGCCCCTTTTCTGCAGTGATCTCTGAGTCTTTAAAGATTGGGAACTCAACTGTTACCTCTTCTACATATCTTTCACAACCATGGATCTCTGCCTTCACCTCTAAGGAACAGCTGAGGGAGGCCTTTCGTTGTCTGTAGGCATAAAATACATATGAAGAAGATGGATGGATACTATGTCAGTTTAGCTAACACATAATAATTCCCTCTCTATGAACTGAGAACTGTTCAGTCATGTGTTGTTTTTTTTTTTACTGGTTTAACAGTGCTATGCACAAATTCCCTTTTGTTATATAAACTGCAAATAAGAGAGTACTTGCTTAACACCATTAACAACCATACCACTATTGCACCAGCAGAGATACCTTGTCCAGAAAGTTAATATTAATGCTTATAGAGACCACAGCTGGGTATGACTGCCTCTGCCTTCACTAATTCCCTCCATAATACCTTCTAATAAAATGAAATCTAGTTAGTGGAAAGAAAGGGTCCAGTTCAGCTCTAGCTTGAATTCTCTGTAATTTCCAATGAAGGTGTACCTTATTTTCAGTAACATATTCTTATAAGCAGTTCACATGGGCAATGAATAATTCCTGTCATAATGTACTATGTCCCATGTAGAACCACATGCCAAATAAATAACCCTCTCTCCAAGATGAGCTATTTTGGATGCCTTTTTTCTTCTACTGGATGTTTATGGCTGTAGAGAAAGTACTGGACTTTCTCATTACACTTGAACTTTCACTCAGGTTGGACTGCTTGGGTAGGTTGCAAGAGGTGCATTTAGTGACTAACTGCTTGCCCTGATCCTTCAGCCACATGTATGTAGCAGTATCTGGGATGCCCCCACCTGTTATAGAAGAGGACAAGAAATATAGAGCAGAAACACTGAAACAGGGCTACAGGCAAAAGCAGGAGGCCAATTTGGGTTACTGAAGCCATCTGGAGGCAGAAGGAACAAGATATGGTGGAGAAGCAGAGCCAGACTGTCAAACCTCAAGACCCAACATTCTCTGTCAAGGATCTATATCTTAAAGGTGCCAAATTCTTGGCAAATGCTGCCACTAATTAAAGATTCAAGCAGTTGAGCCTGTGGGGAAATACTCACCTTCAAACCATGAGAGATTCACAGGAAATATAGGGAAGCAGAGCCTCAGCATTACCAACTTCTTAGTCATTAGAAGTGTGTGACAGGGGCCAGAGAGATGGCTCAGGGGCTAAACCTCTGCCTTGCAGGTGGAAGGTCCTGAGTTCGGATCCTAGACCCTCCGAATAGATGCCGGGTGGAAGCAGGGCGGCCTGTGCTTCTGGTCCTGGTAGGGCGGAGCCTGTGAATCCTGGGGAAAAATAAACAAGGAGGAGGTTGAGGCATCCATGGTGGTTCCCGAATTCACCTGTGGTTCTACACACACACACACACACACACACACACACACACGTGCACACACACGTGCACACATGCACAATTGAATAAATAAAAAAACTTAAAAAAAAGAAGTGTGTGACAATATTTGCTGAATTACAGAAAGAATCATAGGTTGGGATTCATTTCAGAATAAAATGGCAATAACATTATTTACATTGTGAAATCCAGTAATCCTGCAAGACTGGAACATGAAGAGTTTGTCTCATTCTCTTCAATAAGTCAGAAATGTACAGGTGACGACCTAAATTTCATATTTAACTGTCAAGAAAAGATAAAGGATATTAATAAATATAGGCATCTTTCAATTTATCCACTGAAAATTTCCCTTCCCATAGATTATTTGAAGCAATTGAAGAAATTGGAATACGATAATTAGGCAGAGTTTTTCACTGATACTACTTATTGTTTGTAGGAAGAACGAACCAGGCAGGCCTGTATTGCCTGTATGGGCCATGCAGGTGCAAATACAACTTCCCCAAACTAGAACCTGCTGCCATGTCTGGTGCTGACATCAAACTGCCTGACTAACATGGACAGGACAACGCAGCAAAAGCTCATACTGGAACTTATAGGATGTTGGGTAGGGATATATAAGCAGCCCAATATTTGGAATAAATGAGCTGCAAGCCTGCGAGCCTGCTTTGCCACTCGCCTGACTTCTAGAGTCTGTGACATTGACTTTGTGCTTTCTTATCCACGCCCCTAAGGGTCTCCGTGGGTCCCTGAGATTATATCTGGTGCCCAACATGGGGCCTGGCTCCCCTGACATGCCACCAGTTAGTGGCATCCGGTGGAGCTCTGGCCTCCCCCAGCCATTCCACCAGTGGCGTGGGATGGAGCTCTGCCCCCCCCCCAACCATGGGTAGCTTCGGGTAGAGTCCTGGCTCCTCCGATGCCTCCGGGTGCAGCACTGACCTCACAATCAGTCACTGAGTTTATATGGTGCTTGGCAGAACTCTTCTGAGCCATGCATCCTTTCTCCAAGTCCAGGTCTATTAAACTGAAGCCAAAAGAGAGATTTCCCCATTCTGCGTCCAGGGACTAACTGGAAAATGTGAATGTTTAGTCCTACTAACCTGAAAGAAGTCAAATTAGAATATTTTGTTCTCAGACATGGCCTATGTGCAACTTAGGTGATAAAAGATGGCCCCAGAAGATCTTTATAATACTATCCTCCAACTAGACAAAGAAATGGCAAGAGACTACAGAGATCTGTACCAAAAGTATCAGCTAGTAGCTCAGGAAAAGCTTTGTCTCCCAATAGAAATGCCCTCAAGACTAAGGTGGAACAGGAATTTCATCTAGCTTCCATGTCAGCCAAACTCCCATCTGGAGGACAGGGTCCTCATCTGTCAGGGGGAAATGACCCCATCTGGAGCACAGGGTCCTCATCTGCAAAGGAGAGATTGGAGGGCTGTGATTAAGTAGTCCACCATCAGGAAACTTTTGTTTCTGTCTCAGAGGTGGAATCCTTTGTTTCTGTTTGTCCCTTCTTTTTGTTCTGTGTTGTCTTATGGCACCGCTGACAGATGAAATGGGACAGACACAGATGACCCCTTTAACTTATTTTTGGACCATTTTAAGAACTTTAAAAATAAGGCAAGTGACCTAAGACTTAATGTGAAGAAAGAGAAATGAGAAAGAACCAGGAAACAAAGAAATCAAAACTTGACATTTGCCTAAGAGGATATATAGAATACTAACAGGCACGCCCAAGCAGACCAACTCAGGACCCCTTCTGACAGGGAAAGATGGTAAAGATGCTTTGAATATGACCACACTGGGCATTTTAAGCCTGCTCTTAGGACAGGAAGCTTTCAAATGGCCTATGTTCCAACTATGGGAATCTCCACTGGAGGAAGGATTGCCCCCTGAACCTCAGGGGCCAAGGATTGAGCCTTCTGCTGGGCAGCAATGAAATGGCCTGAAGCTCTTAGCTTCCCTCTGAGGGGAAAAGAAGTTTGCTGCCGATATCCAGCAAAAGAAAGCCCAAAATGCCATGTTGAACATCTCATGAAAACCTTGGGTTTAACATGCAAATGGGAAGCGTCTTTGTTTCTGTTAATAGACAAGGGAGCACAAAATTTAAGTACTTAACTTCTTTCCTAGGCTTTTGTCAACCTTTGATTTTACTAGAATGTTTAGGTTCAGAGAGATGACAGGTTCATCAGTCACTCACAATGTTCCATCATGACAGATTGCATACTGTGGGGGGAAATTATTGTTATTATATCCACTTTTTATATACTCATGTGATGGTTCAGAAGAGAGAGAAGTGTTTTCTAGCACAGAAATGAAGGAAACATGCCTAGGGATGGAGACAAAATTTAGGTCTATCCTTTAGGTTTTACCCAAAACTGAAATGTAGTTACTTTCTCCTGTCTATTGTCCAATCTTGAAAATTACCTCCTCATACTTTCTCTGACAGTTCTGCCTTCTGCATGTACTTCAATTCAGAACTTATGAGACACTGAATCACACATTTATGACATATGTCTTCAGAAATGTGATTTTAAGCACCATTCCATACTTATGCCCTAACTCTAAATCACTGCATAAATTAAAGACCAGAGTAGATCAAATTCATTGAGAAGTAGACATTGTAGGAATCTGTATACCTGCATGAAGATCTTGATGTAGAAACAGAGTCAGCAGGAATCTTTATTAGATCAATTTTAGCTAAAATTTTTGAAGAGAACATTATTATAAATTCGCCCTTACAATATTGTAAAATATATCTTATAGTTTATATTTGAAACATATACAACATAATATTACTGGATATGTGTAGACACCTGTTTACTTAACCATGTTAAGATGCTCTTGGTTAGATATTTAGGATGTAACTGTAACAACATAAATGAACTCATTCAATATACTATCATTATCATAGGTGAATGTATAAAATGGTCACATATTCAGGAAAATGAAAAAAAATTGTCCCTAGATCAATTGAACAAGACTAAAATGAGATATATGTTGGGATATGATTCTAAAGAAGAAATTCAAATATAAAGGGAAGATTGAGAATAAATTATATGAAAATATATGCTTAGGTAAGTTCTAAATATGAGAAGAACTTAAAGTTTAGAGCAATGAGTGTGGGGACTGCAGTTGGAAGAGATGTTCGGATGTTTCAGAATGAAGGCATTCAAATGGGGATGAAACTGTGGGAATTACAGTGGAGAGTCAGAGAATACAGTGGAGAAAAGAAAGCTTAGAAACTTGAATATGTTGTACAGTAAGCATTGCAGCTATTGCTCATGTTGCCCCTGTGACCGCAGGATCCAAATATAATGTAGAGATACAATTTTGAGTATACAGGCTTCTATAATCATGGAGCTTATGGGATAGCTATGAAATTAAAGCATTGTCTTGATAATTTCTGTATGTTATAATGATCCTAAAAACAGAAAAATTTGTTAAGAGTCATACAAACATTCATGGAACATGAAGGAAAGGAAGTCAATTGGCAATTTTAAATTCTGAAATTTAAATGCTGGAAATAAATAAATGAAGTCTAAGGACTGCCAAAACAAGTTTGAAGTAATAATGCATTCCTTTAAATGACCATCCCTAAAGGTATCTACTGCAAGAATACATGTGCCCACTCTGCCTTGGGTTGTTGGAGGTGCCACATTGCCACTGGTTTTCAAAGAAAAGAATAAATACTTCCATATTTATATGAAATACTTACTCTTTCACTAAAAATACATAAAAATTTGAAATAAAAAGGTAAACATAAATTATAAATGATCACAAAAAAGATTGTACTGAAACCTAAAAAATTTTGTGTTCAGTATTTAAAATTCTACAATTATTATAATTCTTTTACAAAGGGTGGAACACTGAAATTTTAATCAGTACTATGACTTCTTGCCCACATGAAAAGAGTCAAATGAAAATTCAAGAGCCAAAATGATTATAATTGAAATTGAACTGTGCCCACATAGTTTTCATGATACATTAAACCAAGCTGATGTAAAATTGCCAAGAATTTGCAGTAAATAAAAATTTATTTTTAAAGCATAGATAGTTAAACAATGTAAGGTTAACAAAAAAATCAGGAAACTGAATTAGGATCTGGTGAAGAGTTCAAATATAAGTGTTATGGAGTCAAAGAAAGAGAAAAAATGCCATTGTAGCTAAATACTTAATCATTGACAAATTTATAGCATTCAAAGTTATGCATCAAGTTAAATAAATATGAAACAAGATTGGATGTATGTAAGGCATACATCCATACATCCATACAACATACATCCATAGGTAAGTAATATAAACAATAAATAGGTAATTAATATAAGGAGAAAATGACATACTTTTTCTTAAGCTTCAAGAAGAAAGAAGTTAGGCTGGAGAGATAGCTCAGGCGTTAAGACTTTCAAAAGGTCCTGAGTTGAGATGCCACGTCCCACAGAAAAATTCCAAGTGGCCTCCACTTCTAGCATAGGAGGTAGAGGCTGGGAAATTCCAAAGCAAAGCAAAAAGGAGTAAGAACAATTCAGGATGATTCCCAAAGTCACACTTAATCCTCCAAAGGGACACACAGTACACTTTGATACACACATACACACACACACACACACACACACACTAATAAATAAATAAAGTTTTTTAAAAAAGAAGAAAGAGGTTGATCCTGAAACAGAATGAGAGTCATAAGAAAGAAACATCATGACATTTAGAGTGATAGGATGGCTGCAAATACCCAGAGTTAGCATCTGAGAAGCTGAATTAAGCTGGATGCTGAATCATCAGATTTTGCCTCCCTAATTCTAAATTAAGGAAAAAGTATGCTTACCTGAGCATCAAAATTGAAAATCAATTTGTTCAGAAAAAGGAAAAATTTCCAATACCCAAAGCATATATAGGAGCAATCATGTAAGTATTTAGAGAATATAAGGAGCACATGAGTTTAAAACAATGCAAAATAAGATATAAACCAAGGCTGTGCATCATCTAAAGCACATTAAAGTCAGAATACCATACAGCATCACCAGAAGACATATAACAGAATATTAAATGCACCAAAGTGTTGCATAGTTTTATATGTTTCAAAGTTTTCATTTGCTTTACACTAAAGACTCAGGAATTATGGTTCAAAACCACAATTTTTTAGAGTTAATTCAGTAAAATAGCCAAAAAATTTCAGGTATGAAAATACAAGGAGAACATGAGAAAAATGCTATCAAATAAAATGGGAAAGTTGAAAATAAATAGTATGTGAGAGCTAGCAAACCTCAGAACCTGCAGTGAAGATGTAATCACTTTTTCGAAAAAAACTGTGAGACCTTAGAATTAAGATTTGGAATTTTGAAACTTCCTACTTATTGGTATGTGAAATTATCAGAACAGAAATAAAAATGTACAATGTATCAAGCCAAATGGAAAAATACAGATTACATGTCCTGAATATTCTGTTTTAAAGGTGTATGGCGTGCATATTCCAAGAATGCTCAAGGGCTATGTAAATTAGTTCATGTTAACCAGAAGAGAGAGTTGGAATCACAAAGTGTTTGCATATGATCTCATCCCACATAAAATGAAAATGTACATCTCAAAACTTATGATATTTTAAATGAACGAGTAACTATTTTAATCTAAAATTTTTATGACTTGATCAATATTCCATTATTAAAAATGTGAAACACAGAAAAATGATAATGCTGAAATAATAAATCTATGGCATGTTAAGCTGTTAGGGAAAAAGTTAAGCTATTCTTAAACAGAAGTTGTTAACAGCCTGAGAAAACTCTATTTCAGCAAATTGTGGCAAAAATATATGACAAATGGCTACTGATTAAACCAATAATGAAATATAGACAACATGCTAACAAAGGAAATACCATTAAATCTGTAAAACTATCTTTTCCAAAATTTGTCAAAAACATTCTTTTTAGTATGGACTTGACAAAGCATTTCAAAACACAAGAAAATTATGAAAATTCTTCATTATTTAAGAAAACATTTATTATGATGCAAACTATGGTTATTGATACACAATATGATTTTGTACACACCTAGATAAAAAATATCTATAGCAAATCTATTAAGTCTAAAACAATGTATATTATGAACTATTTTAAAAGACAACATAAAATCAATTTTATTTCTAGATTAGAAAATATATGAAAAATAATACTGAAAATATAATCTAAATTTTTGAACATCCAAGAATAAATTCTAAAAATCCATTTTACATCTTTCTTTTAGGTTTAATTATTTATTTATTTATTTATTTATTTATTTATTTATTTATTTATTTATTTATTTATTTATTGTGTATGTATGTGCGTAGGCATGTACCAGAACGCATTGTATGTGCTTGTCTAAGAATGATTTCAAGAGTCATCATGGATTGTTTCTACCTCCTATTTGCTTCACTGTGGAATTTTCCACCTCCATTTTCCAGGGCGGGAAGTATAGGCTGCCATCATTTTCACCTGGCATTTTGAAAAATCTGAATTCAGGGCCTTCTGCTTGTAACCCATGAGCCATCTCTCTATCCCCATATTTTGCACTTATACATATACATATACACATACATATCCATATACATATATGTTTTTGATTGTTTATGCATACACATCATTAAAAACACATAATATTCCAAAGAGAAAACTAATGCAAAGTAAAGATATATCATGTAAAGACTCAAATTAAGTTTTGTACACATTTCCATTTTCTATAAATTGATACATGAATACAAGTTAATCGCAATTAAAATCTCATCACAGTTATGCATGCATTCAGAATTTGACAAGCAGACTTCAAAACATTATAAAAGAAAGTTCTAAGAATATTTAAGACATCTTTCAAGAGAAAATGTTTATTTTGAAGATTATTTCAGAAGTAAGAAAGCTAGGATTGTACAACTGTACAAATACAAGTAGTGTGGTGTATCATACACAAAAGGCAAAGTACAATAGCAAAAATAAAAATTCAACCAAATATTTTTTTGAAAAACAGAAGTCCATAAAAATTCCAACTACAACCCCAGATGTGCAATATATATATATATATATGTGAATTATGTATACTTCCAGTAGACAGAATTAATAGCATTATATAGTATATAAAAAGATTGAAAAAACCAATATTTTCACCTTATCAATGCCTATTTCATGATAAATGAGGCATGATCTTTACATAAATAAAAATCCCTATAATTGAAAATAATTGCACATGATGATTGTACTTGTAAGAAATAGATGATGCACAATGATTACCTCTGTAAGAGATAGTTAAAACTACTTACTATTGAAGAAAGTAAAGCATGGCTTGGTGGTGTGGTAAAATGTTTTAAAATAGTTTTTTCATAATAAATTATAAGAGTTATTGTATAGACTTAAAAAAGAGGAACTCCAGGATATTGGAAAATAGATTAAAGGATGCTCGGGGGATGGGAGGGGGAGGCACTGGAGGATGGGGAGGGAGGAGGAGGGGAGGGTGGTACAGGGCAGTGGGAGGTTGGAGGGAGGGAGGGGACCGGTGTACCTGTTAAGTTTGTATGAGTGGAAATTAAAAAAAAAAAGCAAAACAGACAAGAAGGCCTTTTCAGTGCATGTAACTGAAAGCGGTCCCATTATGAATACAAACAAGCAAGTCTATCAGCTTTGTTGACTACCAAACAATATTTGCTGAAAAGCAACAGACAGACTTGTTGAAAGAAGGAATAAAGTCAGTTCTGGAAATAGAAAATGCATCATTAGTCTTTAAGATTATTAAACCATATACAGAAATGTAAACAATTGTATCTTCTAGGAGGACTGAAAAGCAACAAGTTCATAAGCTGATACATCATTGGAAACAGCTAAAGTCCTATTGGAACTCTGGCAATCTGTACCATGTGGAATGAATATATATATACACATATGTGCATATACACATATGTGCATATATATGTGTGCATATATATATTCATATGTACATAGAAAGAGAAAAGGACAGAGACAGAGAAAAAGAGAGGCAGACTAAGACAGAAAAAAAAGGCCCAGTATATATATATATATCTCTCTCTCTCACACACACACACACTTATTTGCAATCCATCCATTTAATTCAATGCTGGAAAGTATTTGAAAAGATATCTTACATAATATATATAATTTTTAACTTTTTATTGTCTAGCAATATGCATAAACAAAATTTCCAGAATATACACAGCATTATTTTTTTAAAAAACTGAGCACATCTCTACAACTACTGCCCAGATCACAAATGCAAAATGTACACATAATGCCTAGAGACGAACTTGCCTTCCAAGCCCTCCTTCTTTCAATCACACCATCATCCCTTCTGTATAGATTTATAGCATATGCTAATCTGCTGTCTACTCATAAAACTACACACTGCATATTGGTTACACTTTTTTTGATCACCATTCACTTTAGACACTGAAATCAACGTGTTCTTTTTCCTGACATCAATGATGACAAGATTAAGAAACACTGCTACGTAGGATGTCATGAACTACTTCATGCAATTTCTTATTTATTCTTCTCCTGATGTCCAGTATGCTGTTATCAAATGGCATTGCTCTGATTGTATGCATACATTTCTATAAGGTTGTCAAACTTCAGCACTTATTTTTTGCCCTTTTAATTTTATTCTTTATTGCTATTTTTAAGCTCTATACAATCTTAAATGGTTTCTTTTTTGCCTTTTTTATTTTTATTTTTATTTTTTATCTAGTTATACAAGCTCAATGAGTACATACTCTCATCCTCATCCTTGTCCCATCCCCTCCTCTCTCTCTTTCCCCCTTCTATCTACACAATCTATATTCTCCCCCACACCTCTCTCCCTCCCTGTTTTCCCCCTCCCTCCTCTTTTGATGCTTCCTGCCTGCTTTCTCCTACCCTCCAGAACTTCAGCTTATATAGGCCCTAAAGTTCCTTCTGGGTTCCACACTAGTGAGTGTTCAGGACTCTGCAGCATACCTTGGGACCCCTTCTTGGCTCCCCACTAATGTAGGAACACTGTTATATCTGTCTAACTTCTTACCTGTAAGAATCCTACTGCCTGAAATCATCTGCCCTGAGATCTGTGCTAGTCTATAGGGGCTTGTTGAGATGTTAGCCATTGTCAGCACTCAGGGGCAAGCACGAGTTGAAAATACAGCTGTGAAAAAAAGTAAATATAAAACCTGTAACTGCATAGTTTATAGTCTAATGGAGAAGCAAAACAATAAAGGAATGAATAATTTAATAATGCACAGGACAGTGATCATGCTGTGGACAAGTGATGAGTAGGACTATAATTTATATCATGTTTTTTTTTTATTAAAAATTTAATTATACATTTTAAAATTTTTTACCAGTTCCCTCCCTCCCCCCTCCCCTTCCCCCAGTGTCTCCCCCCCAATTCCCAGAGAGTCCTTTATTGTGTGCGCCTAACTCTCCACTGGGTCCTCCTCTCCGATGACATATAAGGACCCAGTGGCATTTCCATAAGCCCTTTCTCTTGTTCCCCTTAAGCATAAGATTACTACTATGGTTGTCAATCCCTTGCCTCCAGGGGTCTCGGTGCCCTTAACAGATGCTAGACTTTATGAGGGCAACAGTGCGCTGGACATTGCGCAGGGCATGCAAAGTTCCATTATGATTGCTTTGGCCCCAACTATTGTTGAGAATCTTGGAAATCGTTGCTCCTCCCATCCTTTTGCTCTTACAATCTTACCGCCCCCTCTTCCGCAAATGTCCCTGAGCTCCAGGATGGGGAGAGATTAGGCTGTCCTAGTTCTATGTGATTGATATAGAGTCTCTGAAGTTCTGGATTGTGGTTTGTTGATTTTCTTTTGCAGTTTTGCTGCTCCTGCAATTCCCTTCACTCCATTCTGCTGGGCACTGTATGTCACCCCCTGGCCAGAGACAAAAAGCTGTTAAACTGGAGTCTTGTTGTAATAGCACATTCAAGGGTAGATGTAATAAGAGTAGGAAACCTCACTGAGGGCGGGGTCCATTACCCATTTGCAAAATGATTACTTTTTATCTGCTAGACTATATGCCCTCCCCTTCTGGTGAGATCAGGAAAGAACGTCTGTGAACTTAACCAGGTTTCTCATTACTTACTTGCAGACCTTGATGGAGGCCTATTTTCTCTGCTGTAACATGGTCTCCTCTCTCCTTGTTTCTGGTGTGGCCCTCCTAACCCATCTCTCTTGTTCATAATCCTTGCAATTACTGTGTTACATAGGTTTACTTTTAAGTGTCCCAATGTGGGCTGGGCGAGTTTGGTACTAGGAGCCACCTATTAGGGAGTACATACGGCGCTTAATTTTCTGGGTTTGGGATACTTCACTTAATATAATTCTTTCTAATGACATCCATTTCCCAGCAAATTCCAGTAATTCATCATTTTTGATGGCTGAGTAGTACTCCATTGTATAGATGTACCACAGTTTCCTTATCCACTCGTCAACTGTTGGACATTTAGGTTGATTCCATGACTTTGCTATTGTAAACAGTGCTGCTATGAACATGGTCGAGCTTGTGCTATCGAGGCGAACCTCTGCTGCTTGGGGGGTTATTCCCAAAAGTGGGATAGCAGGGTCATATGGCATTTCAATCTTTAATTTCTTCAAGAATCTCCAGACGGCTCGCCAGAGTGGCTGTATGAGCCTGCATTCCCACCAACAATGTAGGAGAGTTCCCCTCTCCCCACATCCTCTCCAGCATTTGTCGTTGTGGATTTTTGCCATCCTGACCGGGGTGAGATGATATCTCAGGGAAGTTTTGATTTGCATTTCCCTGATGGCGAAGGAAGTGGAGCATTTTTTAAGATAATTGTTAGACATTTTAATTTCATCCCTGGTAAAGTTTCTTTGAAGTTCCAGGGCCCATTTTTTAATTGGGCCAGTGTTTTCCTTGGAGTTTAATTTTCTAAGTTCTTTGTGCACTCTGGACAGTAGAGCTCTGTCAGATATGTGGTTAGTGAAGATTTTCTCCCATTCTGTGGGTTGCCTTTGAGCTTGTGCGACAATCTCTTTATCTGAACAGAAGCTCTTTAATTTCACAAGATCCCAACTGTTGAGAGTTGGTAGCAGTGACTGTGCCATTGGATGTCTGTTTAGGAAGTGTTGGCCTAGCCCAATCAGCTCGAGGGAGTTCCCTATCCTTTCAACTATGGCTTTTAAAGTCTCTGGCCTGATATTAAGGTCCTTGATCCATTTGGAATTAAGTCTTGTACATGGTGACAAGTACGGGTCCAGCTTTAATCTTCTGCATGTGGAGATCCAGTTTTGCCAGCACCATTTGTTGAAGATGCTGTTCTTTTTCCATTGGATTCTTTGGGCCCCTTTGTCAAAGACCAAATGGCTGTAACTTTGTGGGCTTATATCTGGGTCTTCAATCCTTATCCATTGATCTGTGGGTCTATTTTGGAGCCAGTACCAGGCTGTCTTTATAACTATGGATTTGTAGTACAGACTTAGGTTTGGTATGGTAATACCTCCAGCTGTGTTTTTGTTACTCAGGATTGTTTTTGCTATCCTGGGTCTTTTGTGCCTCCATATGAACTTTGAGATTGTTTGGTCAACTTCTTTGAAGAATTGCTTTGGGATTTTGATTGGTATAGCATTGAATCTGTATATTGCCTTTGGTAGGATGGTCATTTTTACAATGTTGATTCTGCCAATCCAGGAACAAGGGAGGTCTTTCCACCTTCTGGTGTCTTCTGCAATTTCTTTCTTTAGGGTTTTAAAGTTTTCATTGTAAAGGTCTTTTACCTCCTTAGTTAGGTTTATACCAAGGTATTTCATTTTTTTAGGGGTTATAGTAAATGGCATGGTTTCTCTCAAGGCTTTTTCACTTCTTTCATTCTGGGCATATAGGAAGGCCTCTGATTTTTGCACATTTATTTTGTATCCTGCCACCCTGCTGAACTTCTCAATTAGTTCCAGGAGCTTCCTGGTGGAGTTTTTGGGATCACTCAGGTATAAGATCATGTCATCTGCAAATAGAGATAGCTTGACTTCTTCCTTGCCAATTTGAATCCCTCTTATGTCCCTTTCTTGTCTTATGGCTTCGGCTAAGACTTCAAGTACAATATTGAATAGAAGTGGTGAGAGTGGACAGCCTTGTCTAGTTCCTGATCGAAGTGGGAATGCTTCCAATTGTTCCCCATTGAGCATAATCCTTGCTGTGGGCTTGTTGTATACAGCTTTTATTATATTGATAAAGGTTCCTTCCATTCCTACTGTCTCTAGCGTTTTGATCATAAAAGGCTGTTGGATCTTGTCAAAAGCTTTTTCTGCATCTATCGAGAGTATCATGTGGTCTTGGACTTTGGACTGGTTTACATGATGAATTACATTTATTGATTTGCGTATGTTGAACCAACCTTGTGTGCCGGGGATGAAGCCTACTTGGTCCCCATGAATGATCTTTTTAATATGTTTTTGAATCCGATTTGCTAAGACTTTGTTGAGAATCTTTGCATCTGTGTTCATCAGGGAGATCGGCCTATAGTTTTCTTTTTTAAGTGAATCTTTATTAGGTTTTGGGATTAAAACGATATTAGCTTCATAGAAGGAATTTGGTAGTGTTCCTTCCTTTGCTATTTGATGGAAAAGTTTAAGGAGTATTGGTGTTATTAACTCCTTAAATGTCTTGTAGAACTCTGTGCTGAATCCATCTGGTCCAGGACATTTTTTGGTGGGAAGATTCGAGATTACTTCCTCAATTTCCTTATATGTTATAGGACTATTTAAGTAATTCACAACTTCCTGATTCAATTTAGGTAATTTGTGTTTACTTAGAAATTCATCCATCTCTTTTGTGTTGTCAAACTTCACAGAGTATAAGTTTTTGAAATATGATGTTATAATTCTCTGGATTTCTTGGGTATCCGTAGTGATAACTCCATGTTCATTTCTAATTTTGTTAATTTGGGTTTTCTCTCTCTTGCTTTTGGTTAGTTTAGCTGGGGGTGTATCAATCTTGTTGATTTTTTCAAAGAACCAGCTTTTTGATTGGTT
Organism: Typhlomys cinereus; assembly: GCA_023101885.1. Classification (NCBI taxonomy): domain Eukaryota; kingdom Metazoa; phylum Chordata; class Mammalia; order Rodentia; family Platacanthomyidae; genus Typhlomys; species Typhlomys cinereus. The sequence continues at coordinate 774,168 of JALPQD010000248.1, forward strand.
GATTTTTTCTATCGTTTTCTTAGTCTCGATTTCAGATATTTCTCCCCTTATTTTGCTAATCTCTTCTCTTCTACTGCTTTTGGGATCAGATTGCTCTAGTTTCTCTAAAGCTTTAAGCTGCATTGTTAAGTTGTTTATTTCTGATGTTTCCATTTTTTTGACGTGGGCATTAAGAGCTATGAACTTACCTCTTAGAACAGCTTTCATTGTGTCCCAGAGATTTTGGTAAGTTGTATTTTCATTATCATTCACTTTCAGGAAATCTTGAATTTCCTTTTTAATTTCTTCCTGAATCCAGTTCTCATTCAGCATCATAGTGTTAAGTTTCCAGGAGTTAGTGTATTTTCTCTTGTTTGATGTGTTGTGGATGTCCAGCTTTAGGCCGTGGTGGTCCGATAGGGCACAGGTTAGAATTTCAACTTTCTTGTACATGTGTAGATTCATTTTGTGGCCCAATATGTGATCTATTTTGGAGAAAGTTCCGTGTGCTGCTGAGAAAAATGTGTATTCTTTGGTGCGTGGGTGAAAAGTTCGATAGAGATCTGTGAGGTCCATTTCTTTCAGGGTTTGATTAAGTTCCAAAGTGTCTCTGTTAAGCTTTTGACCTGTTGATCTATCCCATGTAGAGAGGGCGGTGTTGAAGTCCCCAAGAATTATCGTTTGGGGGTTGATTTCTTGCTTTAGACGCTGTAGGGTTTTCTTAATGAATGTGGAGGGGCCCGTATTGGGTGCATATATGTTCAGTATTGTGAAGTCTTCCTGGTGAATTGTACCTCTGACTAAAATGTAGTATCCATCCGTGTCTCTTATAATTTTTTTTGGTTTGAAATCCACTTTGTCTGATAGCATAATGGCTACCCCTGCCTGTTTTCTGCTTCCATTTGCTTGTAGAATTGTTGACCAGCCTTTTATTTTTAGAGCGTGCCTATCTTTTGTGGTGAGATGGGTTTCCTGCAGGCAACAGATTGATGGATTGTGATTTTTATTTTTATTTTTATTTTTTTTTTAATTTTTTTATTATTATTATTATTTATTCAATTGTGCATGTGTGTGTATATGTGCGTGCATGTGTGTATGTGTGTGTGTAGAACCACGGATTGTGATTTTTAATCCAAGTTTGTAATCTGTGTCTCTTGATCGGTGAATTAAGTCCATTAACATTTAGTGTTATAATGGAGAAACTATTGTTAATTCCAGACATTTATTATGTTTAGTAGCTTTTATAAGTCTATTGCTTCGCTTTTAATGGTGTTATATTTGCCTTCTGTTCTCCTGGATATGCCTGTTTTTTCCTTCACGCTTGAGTATCATTTCTAGCAGTTTTTGAAGGCCTGGTTTGGTGGCCATGTATCCCTTAAAGTTGTCTTTGTGCTGGAAAATTTTTCTTTCTCCCTCGATCATGACTGATAGTTTTGCAGGGTAAATCAGCCTGTGTTGACATTTTTGCTCATTCAATACTTGAAGTATGTCTCTCCAAGCTCTTCTTGCTTTTACTGTTTCGACTGAGAAGTCATTTGTTATTTTAATAGGTTTGCCTTTAAAAGTGACTTGTTTTTTGTCCCTTGAAGCTCTCATCACCAGTTCTTTATCTTGAATGTGGACTGTTTTAACTATTATTTGCCGCGGTGTGCTTCTAGTTTGGTCGTATCTGTTTGGGGTGCGGAATGCCTCTTGTATATGAATGGGCCTCTCTTTCTTTAGATGAGGAAAGTTTTCCTTGATGATCGTTTGAAAAATTTCCTCAGGGGTGGTATTTTGAGATTCTTGCTCCGGTATTCCATGAATACGCATGTTAGGCTTCTTCAGGGTGTCCCATATCTCTTGGATATTTCTCTCAAGTATCTTTTTGGCTTTAACAACCTCTTCCATTGAGCTGGCTAGTACTCCCACTTTATCTTCAAGGTCTGAAATTCTGTTTTCTGCTTCATTAGTTCTGTTGATAAGACTCTCTGTGGCGTTCTGGGTTGAAGATAACTTGTCTTTTAGCTCAGTTTTAAACTCTGCTTGAGTTTGTTTTAACTGTTCTATGCCACTTTTTGTTTCTTGCACTGTTTTTCTCAACTCCTCCAGATGTCTGTTGTGTTCCTCTTCAAAGCAATTGATTCGATTATGTAATTCCTCCCGGATTTCCTCTTTCATAGTATTGAACATGGTAATGATCATATTTTGAAAGTCGTTATCCTGGGTCAGGCTTTCTTGGCCGTTTTCCGCGGGTTTGTTCTTTTTGGAGTCTAACATTATGGGATTAATTTCTTCAGTGGGAGATTTGTTTACTTGAGTGTTGCTTCTCATGGATTTGCACTTTGACTTTGGCATTGTCATTTTAACTCTTAAGATCTCTCAATTTCACTAAACTGAATTATTCGGCCTGGGGTACTGGTGGGCGGGGCCCGAACGGGGACTTACCTAGGGCGCGGGGTGAGGCCCGGGTGGACCGCGTGGGTGTCCCGACCGGCGGAGCGGGGTGGGGCGAAAAGGGAGGATGGGCGCGTCGGCGTGGAGCTATTTAACCCGAGGGCAGCTGGGGCGGGCCCGGGCACAGGGGGAGGTCCTCCTTGTTCCCTCGGCCCCCGCGCGGCTCCGGCTGGATGGCGGGAGTCGGAGCCGGGTCCCTGTGGGCTGACCTGGGGTCCTAGAGCGCGCGTTGAGGCCCGGCTGGATCTCGCCTACGCGTCCCGACCCGGCGGAGCGGGGGTGGGGCGAAAATATAATTTATATCATGTTTATAAAAAAAAGAAAAAAGAAAAAGACCTCAGAGAGACAGAAATTTCCCTGTAATGAAACTGAGCAGTCATGGGGACTACAAGGTGGGATTATTGTTAAATCTATTTCTCTAAAAGTCAATTTTCTAGGTATTTGGTAAGGAAGGTTTAGATGTCCAGCAAAGTCTCTCTTAAGCAGAGTTTGAAATCCAATTCTCAGTGGTGGATCAAGTGAAAGAAGCATGGTTGGGGGTATCAATGAATGAAGGCCCAAAGTATCAGACAACCCCGCACAATGTTAACTGAGGACATCAGATCACAAAAAGCAAATGAAACAGTCATCAGTTTCAGTTTCAGCGTCCAGTGTAGCTTGTGTGCCCATGATCTCCCAAAGAAGTTGCTTTCAGTTTAAAGGCATTTCTTTTCCCTCTTCGTAGAAAATTATGTTTAGATCAAAATTGAGATAATCCATCTGAGCACGAAGTCGATTGACTGAAAGATATGCTGGAGAGGTGGCTGAGGGATGAAGACTGCTTCATTAGCAGAAGGACCTGAGCTTGGGTCCCAGATCCCGTGTAAAAATGCCAGATGGAAATGGCAGCAGCCTGCACTTCAGGTTCTGAAAGGCAGGGCCTGGGAAATCCCAAAAAGAAGCAAAAAGGATTTAAAGCAATTTTTGATGATTCTTGAAGTCACCCTTGTGTTTCCACAGAGACACAGAGTGTGCTCTAATACACACACACACACACGCACACACACACACAGAGAGAGAGAGAGAGAGAGAGAGTCACTCACAAGCACAATGAAGAAAAGAAAACAGGAACTAAACGTCCAGGAAGATTTACTAGATGTCGTGTTAGAAAACAGTAGATTGAAAACTTGACCCCTATATCCCTGATGAGCCGACATGGGACACATGTGTGGATCCACAGATTCTCTTGCGTGTCCCTCACTTTCCTTTTCTTGTGAAGCTGTATGAGACTGAATTGCAGCTTCATGATGGCTCATAAGAACTCTACACCATCAGATGTACATGGAGCACTGTTCAGTGATCAAAGGGGTGTTACACCCCAGTGTGGAACTTTTATCAACAGGAAACATAAGGGCATGGGGTGAGGAATTATCCACTCATTCTTTTCTCCTTCAGCGGTGACAGGCTCAGTCTTTTCTACATAATGCTTCTGGAGACGATTGTGTCCAAAATGAACAGACCTCCTGAACAACTACCTCTCTCCCAAGGCTCCTGCCGGAAGGACACCAGCCTGCAATATATTGCTTCGTGCTCCAACCACAGATTTCACTACTGATAGGTCCTTTCCCTTTAGCTTCATGCACTGGGTCTTTTATTTCTCATCCTCAGAAAATGCTCAGTAAGTGATCTGTACCTTGTATTTGCTCTTTGGATAATTCAGGATCAGGCAATGTGCAAGCTCTTCTGATTAGGAATTCAACCCAACTCACCAAATGTCACTAAGTTATGAATATCCTATATAAAGAAGCATAAGGGAAACAGTATTTTATAATTGCCCCATTACTATGAATGTACTGAAATGTAATGTATTGTAGATATTGTAGAGTACACAGTTTAATGCCCATTTAGCTGTTATGTCAGAAGATCTATATATACCATATATATATGTATATATATGTGTGTGTGTGTGTGCATATATACATATACATACATATAATGCATATATATACATATATAATATATATATATATGTATATCTTAGTTTAACCAAGATCAAAGTTAGTAATGTATGGAAATAGAAATCAAAGTTGCTTATTGAAACTTCAGAAAACAGAATATGGCATTATCTGAATTGAATGCACAAATTTACATACTGCCAATTCTATAGTAAGTCTTACTTTTCAAGAGAAGCTGCATTAATATCTGAACCAATTATAAATCTTTTTTCTTTTTTCTTTTTTTTCTACTTTTACAATATATTGAGTATTCATCCCTGCCTCCCTGAATCAATTATAAATTATTTTAAATCTGCATCTCAATAAAAGAAGTAAAGCCAATCTTAAAAAAATAAATCTTGAATATTCTAATTTTTCTCAGAATTTACAAAAAATTTCCAAATTTAAGTTATTTAATTCATATATTTAGCATAAATCTGTATGTTTATTTTTAACTGATTCATTTAACCTAACTATTGAAGGACATTTTAAAATTATACATGTCTTTTTCTCCCAGTGTCTCAGTGATTTCAATAAGGTGATTTAGTTTTCTTCATTTTAGCATAATCATTTCATGTATTCATTCATATGCTGCAATTGGTGATATTAAAGGTTGTTTGCTGAATCAGTGATCCAGTTGTTCTGAAATTCTTATAACATTGCTTCCTGCAGTATATACTGACATTGATTCTAACAGGGTGCATTGAAGTATGTTAGAATAATTGAGTTATAGGAATCCTGTTTCTAGGCATGCACATAAAAACATTATCACCTCATGCAAAAGTGCATCTCCCTTTGTTTAATGAATTCCTAATTATGATTCTACTGGTTTATGTGTTCAGTGGAACAGGATTTGTTTTATTTATTTAGAATGTATGAAAGACCTTTTTAATTGCAGTTCCTGTAAAATTCTATGTTTACTTTGTCTTCTGGAAAACATTTGGATTTTTATTAAGTTCATAGGCAGAAACATTTGTTCATTGAAATACACCATTTCCTACCCACTGGTATGTCTGCCATACTCTAGCAGTATCAGTGATATTCTAGAGATAGGGTCCTTATAACTCAGTGGACCGTGTAGCAAAAGGACAGAAACCTAGGAGGTAAGTAGATTAGGAAGAAGATTTGCAGTGGGAAAAGGAGGAGGAAAGGATTTGGTAAAAAGGAGGCAAATGATGCAAACTTGCCTTATTAATGCATGAAATTCCAAAACAATAAAAGAAAAAAAGAAAAATATTTCTCAGTAGTATGGCTTCTGTTTGCAATTGCTTCTACTGAATGAAGAGTGGCTGTAGTAACTTCTGTTTATTTTCTTTTTATGAACTTTGCAACTCAATTTTAATTTCCCTAAAATTCTTACTCTTAAAACAATTTCACTGGGAGCAGATTCATCAAATAATGTTACATCCTCCTGCTCCTCTTCCTCGACACAGCTTTTTATTCTCTTTATTATTACTTTTCTGACTTTACAGCACACAGTCAGTCCAGGCCAAAAGACCTAGAAGTTGAAGCTATATCCACGATGCTAGGAAAATGTGTTGTATATTTCCACCACAGGAAACTCTCTACTTCCTGGAGCTTCAAACTACCAGGTTGAAGAGACTGTTGATTAAATTATCTTATGCAGCATACTCTTTAGCCCTTCAATCAGTGAACCACAACTGATCAAAGTAATACTAAAAGGCAGTTCAGCCCCAAACCATCCCCTATCCCATGACCCAGGGAGTCTTGTGGAAGAGGGTGTAATAATATATCTGAGATTAAGGAATGAGAGAATTTCTGCTAGACAATAAGCTCTGTCTGTATATCAGGGTTACCTAATCCAAGAGTTCAATCCAACAATGTTTACTTCTACTAGTCCTCTACAATAGCTGGGCTATCAGTATTCACCATGAAATAGGAAGGATCCCAGGAGATATGGTCCCATCTTGAGAAATACAGTTTGGGACTGGTGTCCGACAGGAGACGCAGGTGCTTCTTTACTTGATGTTTGACACATACTGTTGGGCCAGTCATGTCCTAGTGAAGGCTGAATGAGGCTTAGTGAATCACACATGCAGAGAAACAGAAGTGGAGGAAAAATGACTGGAAAGGAAAATCTGTGGGGTGTGATGGGTAGGGGATGGAGGTAATTAGTAAGGAATGAAAATGTTTAATTCATTTCATTGTATGTGAAATCTTAAAAAATAAAAATAATTCATCACATTCAGAAATCACTCATTGTCAAAAGTTAACTTCGTTTTTTAATTGCAATCTTGCCATTACTTGCTAGGTTCAACATTGCTCTATGAAAAATGATTTATGGATCATTATCAAAGATATTTCCTATAAAAAGAATTATTTTAAGGATCTATACTATTAAACTAAGAGGCAATATGATTACTTCCATAATAACAAAGACAGAATAGACGATGCTGAATAAAGATCCTCTATCTACACACATAAAAGTCTTTGGAATAATGGGCTGGGGAGTTGGCTCAGTAACTTAAAATTCTTACTACTTAAGCAAAAAAGAGCCAGAACCTCTCTCGCCAGATCCCACATAAATCTTGTGGCTCAGTCAATGTCATAGTTAGATATAGGTGTCAACTTAATGATTGAGAGTCCTGCTCTGTGCACCTTTGTAGATAGTTAGGTAAGCTAAGCCCAGAGTGAACCTGCAGGAGATTGTCTAGTGGATGGGAACCAACCCATGCTGGGTGGGACTAAGACTGGACAGGTGAAAAAAATTCAGAGAGCTGGTTGAGAAAGTTGGCATCCATGTGTATACCTGGACAGACATGCTGGTCTGACAAGTAGGGATTCTCTCTCTCTCTCTCTCTCTCTCTCTCTCTCATGTAACCAGTTCCCACGGTACCTGCCGTTAATGTTTTCTCTTCTACCAAGTTAGACAAGCAATTGTAACCAGGAATCATAAGAGAAAATAAACCTCGTTTCCTTAAGCTCTTTGATGGTAATTTTATCAGCAACCATACAGGTGAACTGTTACAGTCAGTATGCGAGCTTGCCTGTAATGCTTGCTCTAGAAAGTGGAGACTGGGAATGCCAAGAGCAAGCTGGCTAACCAGATAAGCCCTATGAGGTACTGGGTTTGATTAGAACTCTGTCTCAGAAGAATAAGGTTAAAAAGTGATCAATCAAATATAATTTCCAATATTAACCACAGCCTGCTACATGGTTGGACATCCATACCTGTATACATATGTCAAAACTCCCATGGAAACATATATACATGCATACATGCACCCTACACACATGCACAGGAAAATATAAAACAAAAGCTATTAGGAGAAAGCAGTCCTTTTCTATCTGCTAATCAGTTCTCCATATAAATCAGTAAAGACATCAGGAAATTCAAATTTCCTTCATTAAAAATATTCAAAATATTATACACATTCTTTTGATGCCATTTGTTTTCTTTCAATATTCAGAAAACCCTTTATGTACAGCCCAACTCATCTCTTCCCCAGGCTTTGTCAGATGAACATTACTCACATCTGATCAGCATGGACGTCTGATTGATGTATTAGATGCATCTTGCAAAATTTGCAGAATTAATTTCCAAAAAGTAGATGCCTAATTTACATAGATTGTTTTTGAGTCCCCTATAATTTGGTACTCAATTATATTCTCCCAATATAAATTTATAAATTGAGACAGTGTAGCTACTCTACAATGATAAATGCAATACCACTCGAAGGCACTCAGTGAATGCCAGATTTCCTATTCTACCTTCAGAGTTTATTATATTGATTCATCCCCAAAAGTCATGAATACACACTTCTCCATTTTTTCAGACTTTTTTCCAAGTACCAACACATAGGCTTCATATATCTTCAAAATCATGGTGTGCATGCCCTTGTAAAGTGTATGAGGGCATTTGATACACATTTGAATTGTCTGTATTTATTTTGGTAAGTCTTCTAGTACATCTTGTATGTTTAGAAATACTATGTGTGTGTGTGTATGTATATATATATATGGGGGAGACAAAGAGAGAGATAGAGAGAGAGAGAGAGGATTTTGATATGGCAAGATGCTTCAGTGGGTAAAGATGTTAATCCCTTGTGCCCACATGGTAGAAGGTTTTCTAAATTTTATCTCTTGATATCAACACTATGTACTGTAGAATGACTATACCAGCTATCAGTTCAATACAGGTGTCATTTTGACTGCTGAGGGTTTGAGCTCTAGGCACATTTGTAGGGAGTAAGTAATTAAGCCCAAAATGAACCTGCAGGAGATTGTTTAGTTGACAAGGAAGGTCCAAATCATGGTGGGCAGGACTAGCCCCTGGGCAGGTTAATAAGACAGAGGGAACTATATGAGAAGGCAACATCCTTTTGCATACTTGAACAAATATGCTGGTTTGGCAAGTAAGGATTTTCCCTCTCTTAGGTGTCATGTATATATGATGTGGCCAGTTCCTTGGTCTTTGGTGCTATTGTGTATTCTCTCGCCAAGTTGCATAAGGAACAGTAGTTGGACTATATATAAGAGACTGTATATATATATATACATATATATATATATACACACACACATATGAAAATGAAATCTCTTGTTCCCTTATAAGCCTTTGATTATGAATTCATCAACAGCAATACAAATTATCTGCTATACCAGTCACCACTTCTTACTCTTTTTCATAAATAAATGCATACTATTTTAAATACTAGATATAAGGTGGAAGGTATTGTCACAGATGATAATGATAAATATTATGAGTATGACTGAACCCTAGCTAGTGAGGATTGTAGCTGATATTTGTTGCACAACTTTCACTTTGGTCAGTATGATTGTTTCCCTTTGCATTCTACAATGTCCTTGATTAGGTACTACAAATTATCATCTTTTTTTTCTCTTTGTAAATTCTTTTCTTTATTTTTCTTTTTCTGTTCATACAAATACAATAGGAACCCTGTCCCCTCCCTCCCTCCACCCCTCCCTGGACCTCCCTGTTCCTTCCTGCTTTGTCCCTTCCTTTCCCTCCTCCCTCCCTTTCTCCCAGTGCCCCCTCCCCCAATCTCTGAAGCATCCTTTAATGAGTATATCAAACTTTCCTCTGGGACCTCCTCTCTGATGAGGTATAAGGACTCACTGGCAATTCCTAGAACTCTTTCTTGTGTTCCCCTTAAGTATAGGAACACTATTGTGACTGTTAATCCCCTGCTTCTAAGGATCCTAGTGCCTTTAGTCCATGCTAGACTTTGAGGGGTCAATGATATGTTGGTCATTGCGCAGATCATGCAGAGTCCTGTTACAACCCTAATTTGTGTGGCGTATCTCGCATATCATGACTCCTCCCATCCTTGTGCTCTTACAATCTTACCGTCCCCTCTTCGGCAAATTTCCCTGAGCTTTAGGATGGAGAGAGATTAGGCAGGCCTGATTCCAGGTGGTTGATATAGAGTCTCTGATGTTCTGAATTATGGTTTGTTGATTTATTTTTTCAATTTTGCTCTTCCTGCGATGCCCTTGGATCCATCCTGATGGGTATTGGATGTCACCCCCTGGACAGAGATAAAAACCTGTTAAATTAAAGTCTTGTTATAAGAGTATATTCAAAGGTAGATGGAATAGAAATGGTTACCTTCTATATGGCAGCCTATATGCCCTCCCTTTCTAGTAAGATTGTACCCCATCAGTTGGAAATGATCAGGAAGGAAAGTCTGTGAACTTAATCAGATGTCTCAAACCCCCCATTCACCTCGATAGCACAAGCACGATCATGTTCATAGCAGCACTGTTTACAATAGCAAAGTCATGGAATCAGCCCAAATGTCCAACAGTTGACAAGTGGATAAGGAAAATGTGGTACATCTATACAATGGAGTACTACCCAGCCATCAAAAATGATGAATTAATCCAATTTGTCAGGAAATGGATGGAATTAGAAACAATTATATTGAGTGAGGTATCCCAGACACGAAAAATTAAGCACTGAATGTACTCCCTAATAGGTGGATCCTAGTACCAAACCCACTCAGAGACACACTCAAAGACAAATCTCTGTAATACCTACAGTAATTGCAAAGATTATAAACAGGAGGGATGGGGTTGGAGGGCCCCACCAGAAACAGAGGGGACCATATAACAGCAGAGAAAATAGGCCACCATCAAGGACTACGAGTAAGTAAATTATCATCTTAAGAAAGACCACAATGTTATATTTTGGGGAAAGCTCCCTATCTATCCTGTACATATATACACACACATAAATATATATATATATGAGTTATAAGGAGATACCATCCAGTTCCACCAGACTTTTTTTTTATAATCAATGAGCTAGAAATCTGTATCAAAATTCAAGTGTGAGACTTCTGATTAGTAGGAAAGACAGACAGGATTAAGGAAAGCCTTCCTAGCATCCAGTGTGTTCCTGGACGGCCATCCTGGGAGTCAGGAAATCAAATCTTTCCATATATTCGCCATGGGCCAGAGAGAGACAGTTTAATATATGAGAAATCCTTGTTGTCTCAGGCAGTGGTCTTGAGTGATAGGGGGTCCTTAAATACCTCTCCAGACACAGTAACATGTTCCAGAATTCTCTTGCATCAAGACAATACATGGACCACGTTCTGTCTTTTCCTAATGAGAAATATTTCTCATCACAGAACTGACAGCAAATGCCCTTGTCAAAATATTTATACAAAACAAACTTGTTTTGCATTAACCTTAACAGCCACTTTTAGTACATATGTAATTCTAGAATACTCCACACATCCTTCGGGTTTCATCATGGACAAGTCTATTTTGAAGAATTACAAAAAAGTATGGAACATAGTGCATAGTATCTTCAGTTTAGAACTTTGTACTACATCACATTTCTCATTCCATCAGAATAGTATGTTTGGTTCCAAAGTTGCTTTCTGTATCATATTAAGACTCAGGTAAAATACAAAATCTGAAACATTGATTTAGATAGCTGTACTGCTTAACCCGGCCATTACTCTTACTAAAATTCCATTAAATATAACATGTCCAGCATGAAGATTCATGTGTGACCTGGGAGTGAAGAATATGAAAGACCAGGAAAAAAAACACACGGAGATGCAAATACAGAAAACGATTCACCAGACAAATGAGAAATCCAATGACCTCCTGGAGGGAAAGCTACAGAGAGACACCATCTAGTTCCTCCAGACTTTATTCATAATCAGTAAGCTGGGAATCTGTATGCAAATTCACATGTGAGATTTCTGATTGGTAGGAAGGAGAGAGAGGATTGTGGAAAGCCTTCCTAGCACCTAGTGTGTTCTTGGATTGCCATCCCGGGAGTGGGGAAGTCAAACATTCAGATATTCTGCATGAGCCAGAGAGAGACAGTTTATCCATGTGGTCTCAGGCAGTGGTCCTAAACTCCAGAAAGCATCAGTTGGTTAAACACCAGTGGTGTTCTGCACTTCTGTATTCTGTGGAAAGCTCATGGTTTTAACTGATCTCAATCTTCCAGGCTTCATCATGGCTTGAGGATTCCTTTTCATCGGGCAGCATCCAACAACACTGTAACGGCTACTGTTAACTGCTCCTGTGAGAGAGCACTCAACGTCAATCAACTTAAGGGAGAAAGGGAGATTTAATTTAACTCACAGTTCCAGAAGGAAGAAACAGTCTTTCGTGGAGGAAGCCACAGGGCTGGTGGTTGAAGCTGGAGGCAGGCTAAGCCACACCAAACATCTAGTAGGCTAGTGGGTGATGGCTGAAAGTTGGAAGATTCCTGGAGAGTTTCTCTTCTTCCAAGTCTCCTATCTATGGTTCCTTTTACCTGGTCTACTACTGGGAGGTTCCAATGAGATCTCAGGAGGTTCCAGTCAGATCTAGGGCTGGTCTTTGTATTGTAAATATATTGATCCAGATAATCTCTTCAGGTGGTCTCAGCTGATCTTAGCATTCTTTTAGGTGGCTCCCCTCTTATAATGAGTTAAATTTTACCAGCTACATGAAGGGATCTCATCACAGAAGACAAAGTGTCATCCCAAATCCATGTCAGAAGAATATTTATTAACAAAATGTTGCATTAATGGAGGAAGAAAATACTTGGTATCTCCATTCCGAGATCACATTTTCTGTTTGCTAGCGCTTCAGACATCTTCCTGAACACCCTGAATTTTGTTTATCTTCTTGCTTTTGGAGATTCAAATTTCTCATCTTTACAAACAGGAACAAACAAAAAGACCTGTCAACAGATAAGGTCATATATTTATAAAGACGGGTGAAGGCATTACAGATTTCCTAAAACTGAGGGCTAAAGTGACTACTCAGAGGTTAAGCCTCTATTTCATAAAAAGATGGACTTGAATTCAAATCTCAGGTCCTATGTAGCAATGCTGGGCAGAGATGTTGGTGCCCTGCACTTCTGGCCCAGGAATGTGGAGCGTGGGAAACCCCAGGGCAAAGCAAAACATGGGTAGAATAATCCAGGATGATCCCCCAAGTCATCATTGAGCATCCACAGGCACATGCAGTGTGTTTGATACATGCACAAACACACACACACACACACACACACACACACACACACACACACACACACACATACATACAAGAAGTAAAGATTTCCCAAAATTGAGCTGAGGAGATGACTAGGCATTCCTATGAGGTATTTCTCTAGAGACCTATGGGCAAGACTATAGGACATTGTTATGAATGCATGATTGATGTGGGAAGTCACGACTCATAGCAGCAGGACTATTGGTAGGTGGAGAGTAACGTAGAGGACCAGCTGGTCATTAGCAAGTTCCCCAGCATCAATTACGTCACATCGTTCCTTTGCCTTCTGCTCTTACTGAGGTTGTGATTTGATCATTTCCCTTGACTTCAATGCTGATATGACTTTCTGAAGTCATTATAGACTGAAACCTGTATTTGGGAATTGAAGGTGATCTTTTCTCACACAAAGTTGTTTAACTCAGATTTTTACTGAAGCCACATGCTATGTGAAAATTATAACAGCACTTGTTATGCCAGTCTTCCATCTCTAAAGCTTATGGCGAAAAAAGAGAAAAGATGAAACGAAATAAAACAAAAATAACCTGGGATAGTGGCTGCCAGTTGTCCAGCTCTGGGCTCTGTTTAGAGACCTGGCCTGAATGACTAAGGTAGAGTTGGATAGATGAACACAACCAAAATTAACTTCAGACCTTCACATGAAATGCTCACAAACATTCATATCCATCCTCAGGCATACACATACCTACACATGTAAGCAAATGTGCACGTGTACATTTGCAAAAACTCAAAATGAAATTTAACAAAATAATTTCCAAAATAAAGTGAGAATATAAAGAATAATGAAGAAAAGTATTCTTGTTTACATTGATGATATTTATTTTGATTTGAATAAGGAATGATAAGCTAGTATTATACTCCAACAAATCATATTCATATTTAATTAATAATACCTTGATATATCATTTACAGTCATTACGCTCATTTGTATACATTGCACTATGTGTCCTTCAGTTTAAGTCACTATGAAATTTGATTTTCATGATGTCCTTCTCTTGATATATAATACTAATAAAGATATTAGACACTAGCTGAAAAAAAGTTTTAAGAAAAATTAGAAGATGTCCCTAGGCTAAAGTTTCTTTGCTGATTCAAAGAATTTATGTACAGTTAAAACTTTCCTCATAAAACACCTTTTTATAGCTTTTGAATTTCTCTTGATATGTAATTTTGGATATAAAGTATGAAACTATGAAGTAAGTCAGTATTAGATGCAGGCATGTGAAAGAACTTATTATTACAAAGAGGAAAGTTATTTATTCTATCCTATCTTTGCAAAGCAGAGGTGATGCTTTGTATATTAAAAAGAGTTCCTGCCATTTGTAAAAATTATTCAAGATTATATTAAAGAAGCTTTATCATCTCAACAATTTTAGAAGCAACTGGAGGCGAAGCGATAGGCTTGTTTTCTGAGCCCTTCTTGACTCCTGCCGACTGTCCAAATATATAACAAAATAAACATATGAAAACACATTGTTTTAGTAAAAGTGGGTGTGTGAAAAAAAAAGCAGGACCCCATTACTTTAAAACATGAAATCCCATTACGCCTGTTTGTCTGTTCCTTTCATAAGAGCCAAGCTCTTTAATCTTACGATCTTCAGAAGAGTGAAAATAGATTATGCAGGACCTGCCAGAAAAGAATGTTTAGCATTTTCTCTCTGCAAACTGCATTTCGATGGTAATTCTTGTGCAGAGCAGTAAGCATACTCTTTTCTGGTTGTGAAGTTCTAAGAATCTTCCAAAATCATCCAGGAATGTCAAGTTCTATCTGCATTGGAGACTTGCAGCAAAGTTGTCATTACATAGAAAATCAATTACTGATAACCATGTGTCCCTTGGTTATTTCAGAAAGTATGATTAGATGATATTCACTTTCTCTAAGGGTACATGCAGTCAGCTTTAGAGGGTGTCATTGGAAAAGCCTTCCTATTAATCCTACTCTTTTCCAAATATCAAATATAATATCTATATATTCAGGTATGTTTTTTAGAGCAGTGGCCCAATTATGTCTATATATAAAAATCTTCTCTTACCTTTTTCGATTAAATTTACCCAAGATATTATGATTTATTGAAAGCATGTAAGGTACTAAAATTTGAATAAGATAAGATCAAAAAAACTTAAACTGTGAGTTTTTCTTCTAATTGTTTTCAAGTTTTCAGCTTCAAAGATACTAAACTAATACATGCATTTTAGAAATAATAGATGTAGAGGATTAGTCTCATATGCTATTAGTGTAACACATACCTGACACGAGCAACATAGAGGAACCAGAGATTTTCATTCCAGCTCCCAATGCCAGATCCATCATTGCAGAAAAAACTGGCCATGCATATCTAAAGTCAAGAACAGAGGGAAGGAAACAGGCACAACCAATGTGTTAAGAACTCAGCCAGTTCTCTCTATCTTTACATGCCTGTGCAGGGTGTTGACCCACCTACTACAGGTTGAGGCTGGATCTTCCTAAATTAATTATACAATTGAGAGGATTTCTACAGGTTTTTCTTCTAGATCTGTCTTATCTAAATAACTCCTTACAGTTGTATCCATACTGCAGGGTTCCTGTGTTTGGAGCCAAAGATTGACACCAGAACATGTGTAGAGGATTAAGGTAGAGTTTATTAGGGGAGAAAAAGAATGGAACTCATGTACTCCAGACCTGTTGTGCCGTGAGGGGCAGGTACCCTGAGAACTCATGGACTCCAGGCATGGAATCCTTGAGGGACAAGGAGCTAGAAAGGAACTCATGGACTCCAGATGTGGAATGCCATGAGGGGCAGGTGTCCTTGAGATCTCACAGACCCCAGTGTGGAGTGCCAGGAAGGGCAGGCACCAAAGATGTCTGCCAGGGTCTGGAGTATCTATATGCTTAGGCAAGCCTGGGAAAATGTCTTTTCATCATTGGTTAGCTCACATTGGGGTCCAACCCAGTTGATATGTGCCTACATAGAGATAGGGATGTTTCTGTAATCCCCATGTCCTTTCATAAGTAAAGGGTTTGGAGAAGTTGGTGAAGGATGTGTTCCTTCAAGGTAATCCCAGCAGTGGGGTATGACCTTTAAAGACTTTCAGAGATTGTCCCAACATGGCTGCTCTAAACCTGCCTTATCCACAGGCCCAATTGGACATCAGTGACTAAGTACAAGGCCACCAGGTAGTTCTATTATTTTTAGTACCATGTCATTTTGCTCATGTCATTTATTCAATAATTCACTTGAGTGAGCAAGAGGAAAATATAACCAACAATGAAGAGTTTCAGAGATGTTGGGAATGTCCTGATCTTTATAAAACTAAGCAAATGTTCCTTGGGTTTATTTTCTACTCTCTACTAGTATGCCAAAGATAATAGAATCACTGAATAAAACCAAGAAAGAATATTTATTCTCAGAAGGTACGAGTACCACTCTGAAGGCTTCTCATACCTCTTACAATACAGTGGTCCTTTCCAGACCGTTTGATACAAGAAACAGAAACACACTCACACTTATTGCAGTAAACAAGGTCTTAGGGTTATCTATATACGTATGTCAGGAAATTGTCCAGGCAAGATAACATGGGTCCGTAAGTGAGAAATATAAAAGGGAAAATCCTAAGAGGAGAAATAAAAAAGGGAAAAATCTTAAAAAGGAATTCTTAAACCTGAGAAATTGCTGGCAGGCAATAAAGATTCCCACTCCCCTATGGTTCTCAGGAATTCCTCTCTGAAATGCCACTTGGCAGGGTCTGCAAAAAGCCTGCATACTGATGAGACTGTAAAACACTTCCCACTAAACTGCTTTGGTGGGTCTACAACCTCTTTTGTCCCTTGTCTACAAAAACTGTGTGGATAAGTAATTTGGGGCTCTACATACATCACCTGCCAGTGTGTATACGCCCTGGTCCAGTTTATCTCTGTCTCTCTGTCTCTCTTTCTCTCTCTCTCTAATAAAGCCTCCCAATTATTAATTTTAGCTTTTGGTCTATGGTAAATGTTTGGATGACCTCCAAGACCATAATGTTCGAGTTTGTCCGGGATCCCAGAAAAGTTGAGGCCAGACTATTTTTTGAGGAGCCATAGAAAAGGTTCCTCCCTATAACCAGAACAGAAGGAAAGGTTGCCCTATAGTCTGGTCACTTGAGAAACCTAAGTTAAGGCTTCTCTCTATGGTCAGGCAAAGGACAGGCCCCCCTGTAACCAGGCATCTGTGAGCTTTGACAAAGGAGAGAAAAAATTTTTTAATTATTCATTCAATTATGCGTGTATGCGTGTGTGTGTATGTGTGTAGAACCACGAACGAATTTGGGAATCACCATGGACGCCTCCACCTCCTCCTTGTTTACTCTGTCCAGGGATTCACAGGCTCCTCCCTACCAGGACCGGAAATGCAGGCCGCCCCCGCTTCAGCCCTGCTGTCTATCTGTGGGGTCTATGATCCGAACTCAGGACCTTCCGCCTGCAAGGCAGAGGCTTAACCCCTGAGCGGCCTTGCCAGCCCTGAGAAAAACTCTTTTTGATCAAGCTCTTAGTCTATGCCTCACTAAGTGGAGTTTTAGACCCTGCAACAGGTCATGACAAGCACTCTTGTGTTTCAAGACCTATACATGGGCTTCCCTAGAATTACCTCTGTGGTTTTGCTAAGGATCACTTTTGCATAGTGTTATGATTTTAATATGAACAGTCCTTTACAGGATTGTGTATTTCAACTGAGGTTACAAACTGAGGGATGGAGAATCTGGACACATAAGATGAGTATTCATGGAGGAAGTATGTAGGTGCATGTCTTTGGAAGCACCTGGCCTCCTCCTTCCTCTAACTCCTTGCTAATTTTCTGCATAAAACTATATGAACCATAGTATAGTGCTAACTCTCTCAGTGATGTGTAATGGCATCTCTATGTTTAATGGAAATGGGGAATAGATCCCAAAAGAGAGATTAAGAGAGATAGTAAAATGAGTTACTATTTAAGCAAAGGACTTACTAGAAAGACAGGCAGAGGAGAAGGTTGAAAGACTTCAATTTGCTCAGAGAAGGCAAAGTTAGTTCTTTAAAGATCTCTTGTGAAATAATAGTGTAGTTGGGGGAAATGCCTCTATCAGCAGATCTCCTCAGATTAGATGTAAAGACACATTATTTCCTTCCTCTCTTTCTGCTCTAGGCATGTGTTTGGCTCTTATGAGAACTGGGATAGGAGGAAAAGGCCAAAGACCTGAGACTACGTCTATAAGACTCCTCGCAGAAGGTACAGGGTATGTGATCTAGCACTCTGAAGAGATGATCAAGCTAAGTAATTAGTCCTGTACACATTTTTGCTCAGGTATTTTGGTCACATCAATGAGAAAAGTCACAATAGCTTTCTGATGACTTGCAGTCATACAAATTGCTGTGAATTGCACAATTATGAAGTCTACAGACTTTTATCTCCATTCCATTTCAAGGAGTCACTCTGTTTCCTAAATCTATCCACATTACAGGTTTGGGTTGACCAAACCTACCATTATATACTGTGTTTCAGGCACTAAATATTGGACAACCTATGGATGACCTCTTTGAGTTTCTTATTCTAATCGATTAAACATTGGTACTTTAGCCACTGAAGAAGATTTTTTTTTTCATGTCTCAGAGGCCTATAGGCAGACAAAGATAAAGATGTATGAATAAAGAATTGAGAAAAACTACATATCTAAAATTTATATATTTTTCTACTTCATGTTAAAATTATTAGTGAAGAATTATAACTAATTATGGTGATTGATAAAAGAATTAAAATCTCACAAATTTGCAATTAAATGTTTATGCAATATTAATATAAAGAGGACTTTGGAATACTATATTTAAATGGACATACTGATAAGGTTGATTATCAAGGTGGGAGACTAGGAGGACACAGCTGTAGCCTCCTCTTCTATACATGAAACGATCAAAAACAGCATAAAGCAAATTTAATTGTGGAAAATAAAAATCTTTAAGTATATGAAGATTTCTGTGGCAGGACAGCAGGAAAATTAAAATATTCAGGTATGTGCAATCTAAACTACACATGTGTTTTAAAAATAGGGAGCAATTTCCAGTCTACAGATCTCATGGTAATAGAAAGAATCAAAAAACTTAACATTGACAATGATATGGTTATTTCACATTATCTAAGCTTTTATGATTCTCACAAGTTTGCAGCCCCTATAGATTGGAGCCCTGAAATAAGCATATGAATTCACTTTATGTCCTAATAAACACACAGGAAGCTGCAGTGAGTGGTCATTTTGCGGAGGGAGCTATTGATTGAATTTGATCCACCTATGGACTAAAACTTCATATTTCCTCCACTGAGTGCAGCATTGTCTCAGCAGGAGGCTATCTTGGGAAACAGATTTGAATGAGTGAGTTGAATCTGATGCCAACCACTGAGAATCTTTCACTATGAGGAATGGATGTAGTAACGGAGAGAATAACACAAGACAACAACTAGCAGATTGAGAAGCCCGTCCTATGATCCCAAAAGCCTCATCACTCTCATGTGGATATGCATACACAGGGACAGGAATGGAGTATGTTGATAAACATGGTACTTACACTCCCCCCCCACATTAACATTAACATTAACAGGCATGCAGGTGACAAGATAGAGAAAGAACTCTGAGGTTGCTCTGAAACAATCTTTCCAAACGCAAACATTGCATGAACCTGCCATTTGCTGAGATGGCCTAAGAATGTCTTAAGAGAAAATACTAGAGATTCAAAATGTACTTTCACTCCATGTTTTGAACTTTCATTTCATTAAGTATACCCTCCAGACATGAGCCACGGTATTACAATTGCTCCATGGCACACAATGCAACTGAAGAACTGGGGAAGGAAAACATACTAGTTATCATCCCATGAGCAGGTGTGCACAGTCAGGCCGGACGGAGGCAGCAAAGGGCAAGAGTATCTGTCCTCTGTCAGAGCTTTTCAGTCTTGTGGTTCCTTTTATCAGATCTGTTACTGGGAGTTTCCATCCAAATTCAGGGTTCGTCTTTGTGTTGCAAATATAGTGATCCCTACAATCTCTTTGGGTGGTCTACCAGCTGATCTATTCATTCATCCAAGGTATATTCAAGTTAACAACCCAGAATTACTATAACAATAAGGATACTTAATACCTGGTGAAAAATCAAAACCCTCTAGTAGCATGTCACACAGATGCAAAAGTGAATAGGATATCTGATAAGGAACTGAAAGAATAATGTTTAAGATATTCAGAAAGATTCAAGGGATGCAAAAAGTTAAGCCAAAGCAAGAAGCATTTGGAGGAGACATTTAGAAAGTTGAAGGCATTGTAGGATATGAATGAGACATTTAGCAAGCAGGTTTTTTTTTTAAAAAAATAATCAATCAAAAGACATGGAAGAGTTCAATAAGTAAGCTAAAACTTCAGTTGAAGGTCTCAGGAATGAAACAGAATATATGAGAAAAACAATTTTAGAGCTTGAAGATAAGACTTTTGAAATGTCACATTCAGAGAGAACACAGAGACAAAGAAATGAAGGAAAATGCAGTAAAGACTGAACACTGCAGATAGAAATCTTTGTGACATCATTACAAGACCAAAGATGTGAGTTGCAGGCATAGCTAAAGGGAAGGAATTAAATGTTAAGGTGATAGAAAAGCCTATTTAATAAGATGATCACATCAAACTCCCTTAATCTCAAATCAAACAAGGGCATTCAGGAGCAAGAAAGCTACAGAATTCCAAAAGTCATGGACCAAAAATATGCTTCTTATTCTGCAATAAAACTTGCAAAAGCACAGGATAAACAAAATCTGCAAGAAAAATAGCTCAAAAATCCTATGGATCAGAAATGTATGGGATGATATATTTTCACTTCACTAGAAGAAATCTATATCTCGTTCTGTAAGCCTAATTTTGGGTCAAAAATCTATTCACAGGGAGTCACAAACGCAAGGGCAAAACTTACTTTTGATTATTAGCCCAAATGACATAGCATTGAACTGCCTGTGAAATATCTGTTTATCCACATTGACCAAAGCTAGCCTCTGTCTCTGTGCAGTGAACAGTGGTAACTTCAGAGGCTCAGTGATGCTCAAGATGCTGAGAAAAGAAGACATTTGAAGGTTACACCTTGGCAAAGCATCCATATGGTCTTTTCCAAAGCTAAGGAAAGGGGTTGGAGAAATGTTTCAGACATTGTCTCTGCCTAGTAAGCAGAAGGCCCAGAGTTCAAATCCTGGATCCCACAAGAGCATTCCAGGCAGAAATAGCTGGAAGGCAGAGCCTAGAAAACTGCAAGAGCAAGTAGCATAATTCCTGGCCAGTTGTGATTCCTGAAGTCACAGTTGGGCATACACAGACATTTCCCCTGTAATAGACATACTCCCTCAGACAAATTAAAAAATCATAATAAAAAGTGAAATAAAAGCTCAGTCAAAAAATGGAAGAAGCAATGTGAAGCATGACTGGGCCACAGAATGTGTAAAACGGACACGGAAGGCCATCCTTTAGGGCCATCTTTCAGATGTGAGTCCAACGTAAACACATGTAATCGGTGGTTATCTGTCCTGAGTCTGCACAATATTAGTCAGTCAACAATAACTGCTGGAGGGGCAGCCCAGGAAACTTAGTCTTTACTGAGGACTATTGGCTATTGGTAGATTAAGAAACAGAGCAATCCAGATATTGAATCTATTTTGTACTCACCAATACCATCAAGTTCCAACAGAAAGTACCAAGGTCATGGTCACAAAGATGACCCTGGCTGAGCTCAGTGGATTGCAACCAAACAAAAAAACAAGACGTAGTTGGGAGATAGCAAATGGGGAGATGGTGGATAAAGAAGGGATTCAGGAGAGTGGAGAAAGTAGGAGGTAGGAATGGATGCGAATGTATCATGTATCTATGTGAGATTGTCAAAGAAGAAAATTTAAGCCATTAAGAAGAAAAGTCAACCAAGGCATAATATTCTCAAAGTTTCTACTTTTGAATTGGAGAAAGTGAATCTTTCAAGATAAACAAAAATTAAGACAACACAAACAGCCTTACACATCATGCTTCAAGGAGCCCTGTAACCAGAATTGAAAGAAACCATGAAAGTGGACAAATATATAAATTCAAAAAAATTAAATATACAAATAAGATGAAAAACTAAAAGAAAACATTATCCATGCAATGAACCATGAAACTGGAAAGAGAAAACATACTAAAATATGCAAAACACTTAGAAAAACAATAAAAATTGGAAGATACATATTCACACATTGTATAAATTACTATAAATATTAATACTCTTAATTCTCCATTTGAAAAATATAACCTAGCAAAAATAGATTTAAAAAGATGATCAAACAAAGAGTAAATTATGTTGTAAGAACTCTCAACAGATGGGATCTTATGAAATTAGAGAGCTTCTGTTCAGATAAAGAGATTGTAATTTGAGCACAAAGGCAACCCACAGAATGGGAGAAATTCTTCATTTACCATGTATCTGATAGAGCTCTATTATCCAGAGTGCACAAAGAATTTAGAAAACTAAACACCAAGGAAACTAATGGCCCAATTAAAAAATGGGCCTTGGAACTTCAAAGAAACTTTACCAAGGACGAAATTAAAATGTCTAACAAATATCTTAAAAAATGCTCCACTTCTTTAGCCATCAGGGAAATGCAAATCAAAACCTCCCTGGGATATCATCTCACTCCTGTCAGGATGGCAAAAATTCACAATACAAACACCACCAAATGCTGGAGAGGATGTGGAGAGAGTGGAACTCGCCTACATTGCTGATGGGAATGCAGGCTTATACAACCACTCTGGCGAGCCATCTGGAGATTCTTAAAGAAATTAAAGATTGAAATGTCATTTGACCCTGCTATTCCACTTTTAGGAATAACCCCCATACAGCAAAAATTCACCTCAATACCACAAGCACGATCATGTTCATAGCAGCACTGTTTACAATAGCAAAGTCATGGAATCAGCCCAAATGTCGAACAGTTGATGAGTAGATAAGGAAAATGTGGTACATTTATACAATGGAATACTACTCAGCCATCAAAAATGATGAATTAATGCAATTTGCCGGGAAATGGATGGGATTAGAAACAATTATGTACTCATATGCCCCATATGTACTCCCTAATGGGTGGATCCTAGTACCAAACCCACTTAGAGACACACTCATAGACAAATCTCTGTAATACCTACAGTAATTGCAAAGACTATAAACAGGAGAGAAGGGGAAGGAGGATCCCGCCAGAAACAAGGAGAGGGGATCATGCTACAGCAGAGATAATAGACCACCATCAAGGACTGCAAATAAGTAATGAGACATCTGATTAAGCTCACAGACTGTCCTTCCTGGTCACTTACAACTCATGGGGTATGATCTCACCAGAAAGGGAGGGCATGCAGTCTGGCAGATAGAAGGTAACCATTTTGCAAATGGCTGATTGACCCACCCCTCACCACAGTCTCCTACACTTATTCCATGTACCTTTGAACCTATCCTTACAATAAGACTCTATTTTAACAGCTTTTTATCTCTGGCCAGGGGGTGACATCCAATACCCATCAAGATGGAGCCAAGGGTATTGCAGGAACAGCAAAACTGAAAAAAAAAACATAATTCAGAACATCAGAGACTCTATATCAACCACCTGGAATCAGGCCTGTCTAATCTCTCCCCATCCTGAAGCTCAGGGAAATTTGCGGAAGAGGGGGCAGTAAGATTATAAGAACATAAGGATGGGAGGAGTCATGATATGAGAGATAAGCCACACAAGTTAGGGCCAAAGCAATTGTAACAGGACTCTGCATGATCTGCGCAATGACCAACATATCATTGACCCCTCAAAGTCTAGCATGCACTAAAGGCACTAGGATCCTTAGAAGCAAGGGATTAACAGTCACAATAGTGTTCCTATACTTAAGGGGAACACAAAAAAGACTTCAAGGAAATACCACTGAGTCCTTACACCTCATCAGAGAGGAGGACCCAGAGGAAAGTTTGATATACACATTAAAGGATGCTTCAGAGACGGGGGGGGGGGGGCACTGGGAGAAAGGGAGGGAGGACTAAAGGAAAGGGCAAAGGGGGAAGGGAGCAGGGAGGTCCAGGAAGGGGTGGAGGGAGGGAGGGGACAGCGGAACCTATTAAATTTGTATGAGTAGAAAAATAAATAAATACATAAAAAAAAGTTGTTGTAAGAAAAATAAACAGAAAAAAAGGAAGAGGACCAATGGTTACATGAGATAGAAGAGAATTTAAATTAAAATAGAAAAAGCAGAAACAATAGTATAATATAAATCTGTTACTCATCAAGAGGATATACCTAGCAAAATCTATATGTATTTAATACTAACTCACAAGTGCATGAAACTGTTACTTCTAAACAGACAGCCATCCAGTCAAAAGATCCAACTAAGAAGCACTATTTTTAAACTAATTGAAGATTAATTATAATTGATATTTACAGGAATTTCAATCCATCAACTGTAGAAGGTATGTTACTTCCATAATTCCAAAAGTCTTTCTCTACTTTTGGGATAAAGAAATGGCTTTATTTTAGAGAAATAAGGAAAAATATGGGAATTGTCAGGTCTTGGTGTTTCTTCCCAGTTCAGGCCTAAAGCCTGTTCCCTGGGAAGGTCACAGTAACCCCATGGGCAAGTGCTAGGAATTTCTTGGTATGCCGCAATAAAGCCCATGGACAGATGCTAAGCATTCTTACCTAGGTTTTGTTTGGGATAATTCAAGTTTTGCCTCTGGCAGGAAGAATCCTTCTGGAATTTAGGAGTGCCCTTTCTTAGGGTTTTTTGGAACTAGCTTCCTGCTCTCTGTTCTAGAGAAGAAGCCTGCTTTTTAAATTTCAGTCAAATACTAAATAGAAATTTCATGTCTAGTCATTTACAATAAGTAGACTTGTTAATCAGAATGTGTGCACTGATTTTAAGGAAATTAGAGAATAACTTCTAGAGTCTTAAAACATAGGTGGGTAAAATTCCCACCTATGTACTAACTCAGAAATTCCAGAAGGACAAGACTATGCTCTCAGTCCACCAGAACCTTAAAAGAAACTGTGATACCCTCTTACCCTGGCTGAAGGCCAAGGAAGAGACCATCATGCCAGAAAGTCTAGATGCCAAGACTGCCCCTGGAGATGGTATTTGCAATCCAAACTGGGAGAATCCATGTCAGAAGCAAAGGGGGCCGTGTCTTTCCTACCCCAAACAGCACTCTTATGAGAAATCACAGAGATGGACCATCTGAGTGCACTCCCACCAATGATCGCCTCCGCCCCGAAAGAGACACCCTCGAAAGAGACACCCTCGGCATATGGGGGCCTGACTGAACCCCAGGTTTGGAGTATGCATGGTTCACAGATGGGTCATCTAAATGATGGCAGTACACTTCTGGAATTCCTCTAAGGAAGACATAAGCAACCTTACTATTAAAGGAATAGAAGGATGCTATTATAGAAGTAATTCTTTTAATAATTATATTGCTTAAGTGTTTTTCTTCAGTGCATAACTCAGTGCTCCATCGACAAAACCAGCTATAGCTTATGGGCCTTGAGTATCCAAGTCAAGGCCTCCTTAGAGATGTAGTTTAAGCTTGGATAGTAGAGACTACATGAGCTACATACATCTTCCCAAGTTAGAACCTGCTGCCATGCCTGGTGCCTATGTCGACCTGCCTGACTGAGAGTATCAACCTGGAGAGGACAACAGCCAAAGCTCATGCTGGGACTTATGGGGTGTTGGGGACTCCTATAGTTAATTGTAAAATATGTTCCTTGCTAAAATCAAAAGGAGATCATTCTGCCTCTGTATTTTAAAAAAAGCAGTTAAAATGTGGGCTCAGCCCCATAGCTATCCGGTGAAGCATTATAGATTAGATAAGTTTGGAAATACTGAGAGAATGTTTCTGTTAAGTGCCTTTGCCCTGAAGCAATGGGTTAGGTTCTTGAAAAAATGTCCACCCTGAAGGTGATTCTTGCTGACTAAAAAATTATATGTCTGTTGTAGGTGTAACATTCTTTACCCCAAATTCTTTCTAAAGCAAGTTATTTCTCATTCGATTATTCGATTACTTTCCTATTTTTTTTTTCTGATCACAATGGATCAGAAATTCAACCAAACTTCAACAAAAAGAAACGTTTGGAAAATTAAACAGATACACAAACATAACAACACATATCTGAAATTTAAGTTTACTGAGGAAGTTATCAAACTTCCTTGCAAAAAAGGAGATGTAGACTGTCAAATTAGAGCCAAGGGAATATGAAGAAACAATAGTAAGGGGACTAGTAAGGGGACGCTCACAGTAATTGTCATTTATGTTGAAAGTTTGTAAGAAAATAGTAAAATCTCAAATAAACTTTCTAATGAGCCATCTCATTATCTTAGACAAGCAAGTGCTAATGGTCCTCAAATTACCTGCAAATATTAATACAGAAGAAATAGCAAGGATTAGCACAGAAATATGTGCAGCAGAATCAACTAAACTAAAAATTTGGTCTTCTGAGAAAATTCACTAATTAACAATGCTTTGCTACAACTAACAAGAGAGGGATTCCGATAAATAAAGTGTCAACAATGAGACACTGCAGCTGGTTCCACACATATTCAAAGGGTTAATGGAGAAATATTTCAAAATATTACATGTTAGCAGAACATAAACTACAGAAAAAATGAATAAATTGCTGAATTCATTCAACTGACCAGAGTTAGACAAAGAGGATATAAAAATAAAATAATAATTAATGAGACTAATGTAACATAAAAAAAATCTCCCAACAATGAAATGCTTCACCTCTTGGTTTTACCAAATTTTAGATAAGATTTAATATTAATGTATTCCAAACTCGAATATAGAACTAGAAAGGAAGAAACCCTGCCAAATTCATTTTGAAGGGAACAATCATTCAAGTTTAAAAGGAGAGTAGAGAGAGGAATCATGACAAAATTTTCTTACCTTAATAAGAAGCAGATAGCCAGGATACACCCAAAATTAAATGTGGAGCAAAATTTCAAAGTTACTCTACTAATTTACATGTCAATTAAAATATAAGTAAATACTCTAAGAAAGGAAATATTCAAATAAAATTGGATGATAGTCCATGTTCATAGACTGATTTCTTGGTTCTAAATGATCATATGACTCAAAGCGTTGCACAGGCTAACACAGTCCCTTCACAGGATGACTGAAAAAAATTCCAGTTCATGTGAACACAGAAGATTCACTAACTAGTTATCCAATATTGAGCAAAAGAGAAGCAAAGCTAGAAAGATAAGCATATCTGACATAAAGCAGAGCCTTAGTTACAAAAGCACATGTAAGCAGCATTAAAATTGTTTAAATCAGTTCAAATTAGATTAAAATGGGTAAAATACAAACAACAGAATAAGAGAGACAAATTGAGAATAAAATTGCTAGACAATAATCAAAAGATCTTTCCAGCATGCCTTTGTCATAGGCACATGAACAAACTGAATAATGAATCTAGAACCGAACACAGTGTACATCAGTGAGGCTGAACTAAACTGCTAAAATAAATAAATAAATAAATAAATAAATAAATAAATAAATAAATGAATAATAAATTGGAAAACACAGTCACTTCAAACAAAAAGTTTTGAAAAATTAAAAGATGCCTCTCATCTTGGGTAAAGATCAATGTCAATATAAAATAAAACATGTATACCAAAGAATGAAAATAGTAAGGAGAAATGAAGATTTCTTATTTCTAATGTAAAGTTAGAAAGAAAACCTTGCTGTTCCTTGTGTCTGCATCCTGTATTGCATGAATAGGGTATTTTATTTTAATTGCAGAGGACAGAAAATCAAGATTTTTAGAGTAGGCAACTTTGAATACTGAAAATGCTGTTAAAATCGGATTGAAATGGGTCAAATATGAAAGAGAGAGAGAGAGAAACAATGAGAATAAAATTGCTTGACAATAATCAACAGAGCATTCCAGAATTCCATTGCCATGGGGAAAGAGAGAAACTTGCTCTATTCACAGCATACAGTGGAGGTTATAAACTTTGTAGAACATTATCTTCAGTGGAAGTTTCATGTGGTGATATGCTGTGAAGTTTTCCAAAGTACTATTTAGAGGAGCACAACATATTGTTAGAAAGTGACTTATTTCTCTCTCTTTCTCTCTCTTTCTTTCTGTGTGTGTGTGTGTGTGTGTGTGTGTGTGTGTGTGTATGTATGTGTTATGTGTGTACAAAAAGGCACTTGAGTGTGTATGCTAAGAAGTCTGAAGGGTGACATTGGGAATCATCCTGGATTGTACTTACCTTCTTATTTTACTTTGGGATTTTCTAGTATCCACTTTCCACAGTCACTTTCATTTGTGATCAGAATTTTTAGAAAGGATCTGAAGATTCAAACTCAAGTCATTTTGTGTGGAAGGCAAAGACTTTTTAACCCCTGTGCTATCTCCCCAGCCAAACTCACTGATTTTTTTAAGGTAGCTCTGAATCTAATCACTTATATTTCACTGTCAGCGTGACTGCAACTTGAGTTGATATGGTAATGTGTACTGGGAATGGATTCCTATTCTACACCATAAACTGCCTTCATCTTATATCATCTTAGAGCAGATGAGGTACCATATATTTTATAAAGGATTTCCAAGTTTCTTTTCACTTTGAATGCGTAAAAGGTGAGTCTCATTGCATTTGAAATCATGTTATCATTTTCTGTAGATCACAGATTCCATGAAATCTACTGTAACTTAGCAAGGTCATATTAGAATCCACCAAACAAAAACCAATGCAGGACAAGGGATTTAATAACCTACGTCTCACATGGATAAATCATACTTGTTTTGCGTTCATTGAAAACTTATAGAACGACTAGCCTTGCCTCTTGTCTACATGTTATATCTGACTCATTTTCTGCTAGGTCTGAGCATGTTCTTAGTCAGGGCTCTTCCAATAATTTCTCACCACCCGCTGACAGCTTCATAAATGGACTGCTGAAACTGTGTCTGTTCAATGCCAACTTTATCATTTAGGCCGAAGAAGCTGAAAGAGGGTCCTTAAATGTGTTTTCAATTTTAAAAGATAAGGAAGCCAGAAAGGAGCTACTGCATATTTCAAATATAAAAAAAAAAATACAGCTCTAGGTCTGTGATTAATAACAGCCCTTTGGGCTGTTTCCTGTGTGTTACAGCTTCTCTCTTCATGTGGTTGATAAATACACAACCAACCAACTTAAGGGAACAAGAGGTTTATTCCTGCTTATGATCCTATGGAGCCAAGGGAACTAATCATATCATATTTACTTCAATTGCTGAGAGAGAGAGGAAATCTTTCTCTCTTGTCAGAATGTCTGCATGCCAATATGCTAAAATATGTCCAAAACTATGTCAAACTACTCATTCAGTTCTCTCCATTTTATCACTGACCCAAGGGATGATCTCACCCACCAAGGGTGGGAATTAGATAATCCCCCATAGTCTTGTTCATTACCTACCTTAATTATCAATTCTTTATAGATATTATATACAGTGTTAGTCTTCTCTTATATAGTTGGCCCTACTGCAGTGAAAAGCATTCTGCAAAGAGAATGGAAAGCAATTCTGGATGTATTTGGCCTTTTCTAATTAGAACCATGCAATTGAGCATGTGAAGCTCGAAGTCATAATGAGCGAGCAACCAATCCTCTTCAATAGGCGATTGTTTCTAGATGCCTCTGAAATGCCAGTCTTGCCTCTTACATTAACCAGAAAAAGCAGCAAATTACATGTTATCCTACCTTGGTGGAGCGACAGAGCGTCTTTAGCTTAAAGATAAAGAGAAAAATATGCAGGAGAGAGAGATGGAAATTTCTAAGCAAAATAAACACAGCTTGGAAGAGGAGCATGTTGCATTCATGTGTTTCATTGATTTCCAATTGAAAAAAAAATGCTTCCCCATGGGACATACAGGCAGGAGGCTGCTGCATGTGTAGAAATTACAAGGTTTTATTCCTTAGAAGCTTCTGAACTAAAGAGAACGATAAGGTGATAAGTGATACAAGAATATCACAGTGATAAAGAAGGTGCTGGGAGGACTTCAACCAGGGAAATTTAATTGCAACTCTGGCTTCTTAGGAAAGATGAACCAAGAAGATGTGTAGTGGAAGAACCAGGGAAATGCTGGATAATTCAAATTAGTTCAAAATGATAACTAAAGATTCATCAAAGACTGCTATATCCATCACAGTTTGTTGCTCCAGCAGGAATTAATCCCAGCAACATTTTGAGGAGGGTGTTTTAAGTCAGGGCTTAATAAGTGGGGAAGCAGAGGGCTGGCAGGTGACTCTGTGAGTACAGGGCTTGGCATGCAAGCCTGAAGACCACAGTTCAGATCACCTGAAGCCAAGTAAAATTCAGATGTAGTGACACAAGTGTCTGTCCTACCTGTGTGAAAATGGGAAATGCAAGACAGAAACAGAAGAATCTCTAGACGATTGGGGCCAACTAGCCTAGCTTATGCATTTTATTGCTAATGAAATATAAAGGCAAAGATTATAAGCCCAAGGTTGTCCTCAAGTTTCCATGCTCATGTTGAAATCTTATACTAAGACAGCGTGTGCGTGCACGCGCACACACACACACACACACACACACACACACACACACACATGCAGGCATCCCACAAAGGGAAACATGGATTTATCTAACATTACAGCCAAAATGGAATGATTTAAATGCGTGCTACTTTATGAGAACTATGTTAAACCCTTTACAAATCCCTTCTTTAGCATAGAAGTAACTGACTTAGAAATAATTCTTTCCTTTCTTGAGGTTATATCAGGATAATTGGCCTATCTTTTTCTTAGGTAACGAACTTTGTGTTAAATGAATCCTGCTACTTTATACCAAAGTACAATCCTTTCTTTTTAAATATTTGGTGACCACAAAATGTAAAGTTTCTAGCCAAGCCAATATTTGTGATTTAATAATCAAGCTCATACCATTCATCAATGAATTGCTTAGTAACAAAATTTGAGAAAGTATCTATATGGAGGATAAAATTGCCATTTAATGCTAAAAAAATAAGCTCACTTGGAAGAAATTGTGCATGTGCATTTAGTTTTTCCCATGCACCAATTATCTCTTATCTCACTCAGAAACATTTATGGTACCATTAATTTTCCTTGTGGTCAGAGAGATAAGCATTTGGGATAAATAGTTTTGATCAACTACGCTTTTTATATATGATATCTTTCTTCTATGTTAAGCTGATTCACAAATGGAGATGTGATTCTAGTTCAAAAATTCCTGTTTTTGAATGATGTCCTTTGTTATCCTATATAGTTAGGGACCAGGATTTAAGATGAATGTGATTCTCTTCCATCTACATCCTCATCTGTGAAATAGAGAAAAACACTGCTCATTGCCAATTCAACAGCCTAAGTTGGGAAACATCAATGAGCCACTCATAATCTCCTTATTAAAGGCAAACATTTGGTCTTCTGCATATACCATCATTCTCCAACGACTTGCGTGCCATTTGTATTTATACTTCTCCCGCCTTAATTCCTTAATTTCACCAATTACAAAACCCAGAATTAGTCCCTTTCTTTTAAATCCTAAAGTAATTTTCCTCGAATGAAGATTTCCCTTGAGACAGACTTTGTAAGGCAAATCATTATGAACAAGATACAATGCTGCCCTACTGCAACACGTTGCAGACATCCTGAGAAAACACCTTTCAATCTTGTGTGGGTCCAGAACACACATATGTCTTTTCTAGATGGGTTCATAGTGCTCTAAAACAAAATAACTTCCCAGTGACAATCTCTTCATCTACTTACTGCAATGCTTCACAGGGAAGAAGAAACAGAATATATCAGCCAGTAGATGCTGTAGGTTTTAGTATGTGTCCATCTCATGCTTTGTTGGAATCCACCGCTTTACTTATTTGGAGCATTTTTTTGTTGCTATCATAAATATTTAAGCATGTGTTCATGAAAGGATATTGCAAATTTCCTCACTGCACGAACATTTCCAGAAGCCTACAACTACCAGCTGTGACAATTTCCCAGCATGTCCCACTCTAATTGCACCTGAGAAATATAAGCAAAACCTTGCCTTCATGTCCACAAACATATTTTCCAATGCTTGACAACAGACTTAGTTTCTTCAGTACATCATTGCAGTATAAACGATAAAGAAAGATAAGGGCATTTTTTCTTTACAGAGCATAGTTAGAACATCCTGTTCTTTCATCTCCATTGAGTCTTGCAGAAGAGACTTTGCCTGTCAGTATAGAAGGTAAAGCAGAGATGAGGATGGACTTAGAAGAAAATAGCATCTCAAGATACTTTTTCCTTTTCAGGAATTGTAGAAATAGGTGGATGATGATGTTTTAGACAGTATTTAGTATATCTTAATAGAAATGATGAGCAATAGGCATTGCACAATGTATGGAGAGTAATCATACATTGTATCTTTCTACAGTGAATACAAAGAAAACATTTCCTGAGATGACAATAAAAATCTTGCTGTAAGGATCCATCCACCCAAAGAAGGAGACCCACAGAGCCAAAGTAACTGGAATTCTAGAATAAAGACACTAGAGGCATTATTGTAACTAATACAGACAAAGGTTACTATTACATAAATAACAAAGACATAATGGATCAGCATACTGGGAAAATATTAAACAAGAGAAAGAAAATAGATTTTTTAATTGTACTTTCTTACATAGGAAGGACATTTTGGAATAAATGTATGAGATTTTTTCATCTGAGAAAGGGGAATAAAATAATTCTCCTGTGTGAAAATCAAAGTGAACTGAAATGTACAATTTCATGCACATGTCTTTGAACAATAGCACATGATACAATTTTGCTGGAATCTCATAGCCCATGATCTTATTTATGAAGACACTAGAGTTTTCAGGAGCAAGAAATAAAATGTTTCCCAGTGATTTAGAGTTGAGAGAAATGAACTGCTTATGATTTGCATTAACTGGTATCTTGACATTCAGAAGTAGGCCTCTAAGACAATATGAGAGATTCTGTAAACTAACAGTGACCTCTGGGCAGACATATGAATGATTGTCTCAATTGTTTTAATTAAGGTGGGAAGACCATTCCATCCTAGATGGGAAAGTTCCTGGAAGAGGATCCCTGACTGAATAAAGATGGAGAAAGCCATGCATATGTTGGTTTGTTGATTTCTGCTATGCATGTTTTGTGGCCAATTACATCATCAAGCTCCTGCCTTTGTAAATTCCCCACAATCATGAACATCAAACAAGGGCTGGTGAGATAGCTCAAGGATAAGGTACCCACCTACTCATCAATCTTGAGACCTAAGTTTGATTTCTGGAATCCCACATTGCTTCTCAGAAAGGAAAGATTCCACTTCTAAGAATCATTCTTTGACCTCTACTCATTCACACTTTCTCTCTATCTCTCTATCTCTCTCTCTCTGTCTCTGTCTCTCTGTCTCTCTTTCTCTCTCATACACACACACACACACACACACACACACACATCTACACACACACATACACACACACACTCTTTCTTCTGGATACATAAAGATAACTAAAACAAAGCAACAAAAACTGTTCTGAATGGACATTAACCAAAAAAAATTAAAGTATTACCCACTGTCTGAAAAACCAACAAATGGTCAACTGTCAAATGTCAGTGAAAGAGAAAGATAATAACAATTAATAATTTGAACGTTCAACACAAAAAACTCAGTTGACCTTGAGAGATAAGACACTGAGATCTTGCTGTGTGAGTTCAAAAAATTTTAGAGTGAATATATATATATATATATATTCACTGGATGTAAATACCTGCCAAGTTTTAGATATGAGAAAAAAGACTTTGGCCTGGAGTGCTTGCCCTAGAAGTAAAAAGGAAGTGAAATTAAGGAAACGCCTTAAAGGGGAAGTTGGGTCTTTCATCACTGTCCAGATATGACAAGCTAAAGAAAAAAAGAATGCAGAATGATGGATGGATTGGGCCTGAATGCCTGAGAAAAATGCATGGCTGTTAATAAAAATGCATGGCTGTCTTGAGACATCATTAACTAAATTCAGAGTGTAAGTCAAAATCCTACCTGTAGGTAAAAGCACAATCATAAGGACCAGCAAGAGTAGACTTCAAACGAAGTTTAAAATCTTTAGTTCTGGGCCATCAAGATGGTGCAGTGAGTGGTTAAATGAGCCTTGGATGCAGTCTTGGTGGTCTGAGAAACATCACATGAAGGAGAGAGCTTCTTCGAAATTGTGTCCTCGGACCTGTGCATATACTCTATGTTGTAACTCTTGCATCTTTCTATCTCTTTAAAGTAAATAGATATGCATAATATACATTTAAAATTCTATGATCACATTTTCTTAAAATCAATTTTACCTGAATTGGCAATATTTTAAAGTAGTGGCGTTTTCTATGTAAAGCTCATCAGAATTAGATGGCAGAAGACCTTCAGGATACTATGGAGTCACTACTAAATTGCTCCTCAGTTAAAACCATAGAAATTGTGCCCTTCCCTGATGAAGAAAAAAAATCTCTTAAGAACAAAATCAGACAGAGGGAAATTCTATATGTCTGATGAAATGCTGAGCCCTGACCACAAAGATGAGATAGCTCATGTTGAGGAGACAGCTACAGGACAATGAATGTTTGTAGATCAATAAAACCAGATTTTGAAGGAAAAAAAGAACATATGTATTGCAAAGTGTTCAAATTAGGGTATATAAATGGGGCACTGTTTGTCCTTAATGAAGTAATTTATTCATGCTGTTGAAAGTGTATAGTAAGGTAACGATCACTTATACTGAAATGATGTGCACACTTCTGGAAGTGTGGCTTATTTGTAAGATATAATCTCCTGCTAGATGTGTGTGTGTGTGTGTGTGTGTGTGTGTGTGTGTGTGTGTGTGTGTGTGATGTGTAGTCCAATGGGAGGCATAGGGAATCATCCTGGATTGCTTTCCCATTGCTTCGCTTTACTTTTTCCCAGGCTCTGCCTTTCAGGACCGGAAGGGCAGAATTCTGCCATTTCTACCCAGTGCTTTTATGTGGGATCTGAGATGCAAACTCATGCCCTTGTGCTTGTGAGGAAAAGGCTTTATCCCCTGAACCATCTCTCCAGTCCATAATATGCTATAAGAACTACATGAAAAACACATAGAACAAATAATATGCTGCGCTCTAAGATAATTATCAATATGTTCGAAAGTAGAATAATGCAAAGCATGCTTTGTGATCATAAGAAAATTCAATTTGAAAGTCAAAAAGTCAGATGTTGTTAAGTCCGTGCTTAGCACAAGTTCTATTAAACACTTTGGTTACTGATAAAAAAATTAAGTGCAAATAACATTGTCATCCTTTGTAATCTATTCCCTTCTAAATTTCATTCAATTTCTAAGACATGTGTACCATAGAGGAAGCACAGAAGAGAAGCCATTGACCATGGGCTGGCTAGAGTGGTCACACAGCAGGGTTCTGATCGTGGGCACATCTATGCTTTGCCACTAATTGTCTACTGCTTTTACTATTTGATTTTCTCATCTTTCAAGTCACAATGGAAGAGTTAAGTGAAATAACATGGGAAAATGCCATTCAGATGCCCATGTGATGAGCCTTGTTTGCTCTCACTGCCTTTTATTATAATGTAGCCAAATGCAGACAATTCTTGTGAAGTGGTTCTCAAAAAGAACTAGCTAATTGGCTCATCTATCTTTTCTATGATCACTATAGTTATATTTTTTAATTGTTTTTCTGCACATTCCTACTCTTCTATGACTGAACTGACAACCAAATGTTATTCTGTGGTCATACCCAGTCAGTGCACAGCAGCTTTCTGATGGAGACTTAAGACAAAATTCTGGAAATCACATGCAAAACCATGGGCCTCTGAATGCTCCCAAGAATCCCGTTTATAAATATTTATATATTAGAATTATAACTTCTACTATAATTATAGATCCAGATACAGTGGCCAAGGGGAAAATGGAGATAAATTTGTTTTCATATGCATGTTTTTATTTTTATTAAGATCCTCAAATTTTGTTCAGTTCCATAAAATTTCAAGCACTAACTTACAAAAAAAAAAGCAGCGTGTATCATTTAGATTAGGGAATTCTAAAAATTAAGTTATACAAATCTATTTTTAATGTTCAGGGATGTGTACACAAACATAGCTTATTAAATAGCAGTTCCACAATTCTTGTACACAGATTATATATAAAAGGGTGATTATCATTTCTCAGCTCAGACATCAGTAATTTCTATTACCACTTTCACAGAACCTCAGGAAATAGTGTTTGAAAAACTACATTTTAATATAATTTCATTCCAAGTCTCAGGAAAATCTAAGATTTATTGAATTATTGCAAAACTCCCAAACAGTCATGAATGAATACTAATAGAATTTTCTATTCTGCATATTGGAAATTAAGAATTTACTTATTTTGCCATGCATGGTGGTACATGTCTGTAATGCCAATTGTTGAGGAGGTGCGACAGTATAATCAAGATTTCACTATCATCCTTGACTACACAAGAAACTTGAAGTGAGTCCAGATTACATGAGACCTTGCTCTTCCCATCCCTGAAAAAAAGACGATTTATTTCTACCTAAAATTATCTTTCTTTGGGAAAGTAAACATACAAGAATCATCACAAGGTTGAAGAGTAAATTAGAATACAGTTCTTCCTTAGGAAACATCTGAAACTTGGGAAAGCATCGTCTCCCAAGAACCACATAAAGCATTTTAAAGTAAATTTCTTTTTTTTTAAGTCATTCTTTTTTTATTATTTATTCAATTGTGCGTGTGTGTGTGCGTATGTGCATGTATGTGTGTGTGTAGAGCCACATTGTGTGTAGAGCCACATACTCTGCCCCCGGATTAACAGGCTCCGCCCTACCGGGACCAGAAACGCAGGCTCTTCCCGCTTCCGCCTGGCGTCTATACGTGGGGTCTAGGATCCGAACTCAGGATCTTCCGCCTGCAAGGCAGAGGCTTAACCCCTGAGCCACCTCTCCAACCCTAAAGTACATTTCTCTAGGGTTTATAGTGCATTGAAGATACATTTTGGAACTTGGATTCTATGAAAATGCTCACGTGGCATTCTTCCCCAAACCTCCATAGACAACACTCATGTCCCTTCACATTTAATTTTTGTCCTGTAGAAGTTACTTGTATGTATTATCTCATCCGAATATTTAAAGCACTTGCAAAAATCATGTGACTCATGTCAGGAACCTCTCACTATTAGATTAAAATTGATATTAAAGTGACACTTAGTGACAGTTTTGCAGAAGCAAAGCTCAAGCACTGTGCCCTGTGGTTTCCTGTGTTTGTTTTAAACATGGGGTGTTTTCCTTGTATAAAGCCGAGAAATGTTTTTAATTCTTTTGTTTGCGGCTTCTAGATAGAGCATATCAATTCCTTCATGTTATCTTTACCAAGACAGCCCTAATTCCTTTACCCTTTTCCCAATGTTATATGATTTGAAGCAATTTACAGTGCCACTACCATTCCCTGGCAAGCTTGTTCATAAAAATCTTCTTTGAAATGCAGCAACAGGACACTGGGAAGATGTCTCAGGGATAAAACCATTGTTTTGTAAGCAAAATGATCTGAGCTTTGATCCCCAATCCCGAGAAAATATCTCAGAGGTTTGCAGTTCCAGCAGTAGATAAAAAAAAATACCCTGTGTTCCAGTTGCATATAATTCGTCAACTTGACAATTGAAAGCTAAACTCTAGACACATCTGTAAAAAAGCATTCTATAGGCAAGCATGCAGGAGATGTCTGATTTTTGAGGGAAAGTCCAGTCCTTCCTGAACTGACACATTCCCCGGACAAGTGGATAAAATGGAGAGAATGGATTCAATATGTTGGCATTTTTCAGCATGCTTTGGCCATCTTGCTGTCTGGCAAGTGAGGGTTGCCCCCCTCTCAGACATTTTGTAAATATGGGGGGTAGCCAGTTTCCTTGGTTCTTGGTGTTTTGACGGACTCTTCTGCCAAACTTGATTAAGAACTGTTACCAGAATCGTAAGAACGAATAAAACCCCCTTGATCCTCTAAGTTGTTTGTGAATTTGTTGACCACGTGCAAACTGTGATACCCAGGCAATCTTCATCTTGAAATAAGGATCACACTTTTGAAGTCATCAGAACATGATGCTGAATGCTCCATTGTTTCATAGCTGAAGCCTTACTCAAGACAGAAGACCACAGGAAAAACAATCAGTGAACTTGTGTCTCTCCCTCCCTCTTCCAGGCATTCCAGATGTGCCTCCATAAAGATGGGGTGGCGGTACGGTTGATG
Organism: Typhlomys cinereus; assembly: GCA_023101885.1. Lineage (NCBI taxonomy): Eukaryota > Metazoa > Chordata > Mammalia > Rodentia > Platacanthomyidae > Typhlomys > Typhlomys cinereus. The sequence goes on from JALPQD010000248.1 coordinate 812,359, forward strand.
TATCCCTAATAACCTAAAATCCGTCTATAGATAAAATAAGGCTTTACTTAGCCATGCCTACAAAAATAACACATGACCAAGGGAAACATGAAAGATGTATTTACTTTACCGATTTTTCTTTATTTTATAGGTGAGCAAACTTAAAAGCAAATGTACACTTTAAAGTTTATCAAACTAATATTATTCATCTGACATGATTTCTTTCATAGTAAGCCATACATGCCTCTCTCTCTCTCTCTCTCTCTCTCTCTCTCTCTGAGTGGAGTCCATACTACAGAATATTGCTTGTCAAAGAACTAATCGTTGGGGTTCCTGATATCAGTGATTAGAAGAGTTGCTCATATTTGCCATGGCCAGATGTACATCTAATGGATTTATCCAATATCTCCTGTTATCTGCAGTGTGCAGACACTCTCAGGCTCAGTGAGAGTTCTTAGGCTGCAGCATTCGTGGCTCTTTCTCATCTCCAGCCTACTCACTTCACAATCTATAGTAGCAGCAAAACAGCAGGATGAGATACACTGAATCAGGTCACAGTTTCAGCTGGTGAAACTAGGCGAGTGAGTCTTAAAGAGCAATATGTTGCAAGCTCATGTAAATGGACATAAAAACATACAGAGAAACATACAATGGCATGTTGCAGAGAGACAAATGTTATTCATTGTCCAATACAAAAAGTATCTGCTAGTTACTTTTCACATAACTCTTTCCTTACTTTAGTTTAGAGTAGAGCAATGATTGTTTTCATCTGTTTTGTTTTTTAGCTTTAATTGCTATAGATCAAGCCCAAGAGCCACATATATGCTAAGCATACATAGTAACACTGAGAGACATTCTCTGCAAATTCATTTATGTTAATTTGTTTCTGTTTGTGTGGAAATCCTGTCTCACTATGTAGCACAAGCGGCCCTGACGTGGGATCTTATTTCAGTCGTCTCCAGTGATCCTAATATAGACATGGAGTACCAACTCAGCTTGGAGTCCTTTACCTTAGATGGAGAATTTGTTTCTCTCTCTCTCGATCTATTTTTAACCTAGTTATACAAGCTCAATGGGTAGGTACACTCCTTCCTCTTTCTCCCTTCCCCTCCTTCTTCCCCTCCCCTCTTCTACCCCTTGATCCTTCTCTCCCTCACACACCTTTCTCTCTCCCTCCCCTCTTTTCTCCCTCCCTCCCTTCTTGGTGTTTCCTGTTTTAAGAAATGTTCTACTGAGTCCTTAAATCTCACTGTTCAATCAGAGACTTTATATCGACCACCTGGAATCAGACCAGCCTAATCTTTCCCCATCCTGAAGCTCAGGGAAATTTGCGGAAGAGGGGGCGGTAAGACTGTAAGAGCACATGATATGCAAGATACGCCACACAAGTTAGGGCAGAAGCAATTGTAATAGGACTCTGCATGATCTGCGCAATGACTAACATATCGTTGACCCTCAAAGTCTAGCATGGACTAAAGGCACTAGGATCCTTAGAAACAAGGGATTGACAGTCACAATAGTGTTCCTACACTTAAGGGGAACAGAAGAAAAAGTTGCCACTGAGGAATTGCCACTGAGTCCTTACATCTCATCAGAGAGGAGGACCCAGAGGAAAGTTTGATATCCACATTAAAGGATGCTTCAGAGATGGGGGTAGGAGGCACTGGGAGAAAGGAGGGAGGAGGGAAAGGAAGGGGAAAAGGGGGAGGGAGCAGGGAGGTACAGGGAGGGGTGGAGGGAGGGAAGGGACAATGGAACTTATTATGTTTGTATGAGGAGAAAAATAAATAAATTAAAAAAATAAATCTCACTGTTCAAATTCATTACTACTTACAGACAGTGAATAAAGGAAAAAGGTATAGGGAAAATGCACGAATGACATTTTTGAGAGACAATAATCCAATGCATGAACAAGAAATAGAAAAGTGTGAAGAATAATTTTCTTTATGACAGTTCTGTGCAGTGCTATCTTTGGAGATTCTGAGTGCAGAACAAATTGCTCACAAACCATTACATGTTTTCACACCCATTTTATAGTTTGTGTATGAAACTGCTTGGCTTTGAGACAGAAAAATATTTTTATTTGAACAGCTGATACAAAGATGGTAACATTTCCACATGTGAGAGACATAGCAACAGTAGGCTGGAATGTGAGAAAAGGCCACACAAAGAAAAGCGGCCGGCATTCAATCATTTGCATCTGGCTTCTAGCTAAATCAAATTGATAACTGAGCAAACTCAGGAAAATCCAGCTGAGCCCGAAGCCATTGGAACAATTTAGAGTTATGTACCCTATGCAATAAGGTGCCTGATTGAGCTGGTCCTCAGAAGCCAGGTAAAGGAGTCCAGAGAGAATGTGAGAGAGGCAAGGCAGTAAGGAAGAGACCTTCTGAAGGCAGAGTTTTGCCACTGTGCTCTGTGTGACATATAAAAGACAACCTGAATCTCTCTCATATATATATATATATATATATATATATATGTTTGTATATGTGAGCCTGTATGTGTATGTTTGTGTGCACAGTATATATGCACGTGTTCAAATGTATTTAAGTATGTGAATGCGGATGGCCATGTTGAAGTCAGAAGAAAATTTCAGTTTTGCCGGTCCTCACCTTCTATCTTTGTTTGCAATGAAGTTTCTGCGCTGTTTTACTGTGCTCTTGCCAAGCTGACTGACTCGTGCCCTCCTGGTATTGTATTGTCTCCACTGCCCACCTTCCCTTGGAAGCATGAGGTTACTGAGGCTTGGTCCTCTGCGCTCGGCATGTGTGGAGTTTCTGGAGATTGAAACTCAAGCCCTCACACTTATGCTGCAAGCAATTGTGCACTTGAGTCATTTCCCAGACCTTATAGCTTTTGTTTATTGAGATTTCATTGACATAAAACTCACTCAATGTCCCCCGGATTGTAAGTGGATTTTTCAAGATGATATCAAAGATGATCATGCTGCCATTTCCTAAGGGGAGGAAAAAAATACCAATTTCAACACCCACCACCAACAGTACAGCACCTAATCATAAATCCCATGTTGTACCATAAGTGCAGGACAAGTATGTATTTTGTATGTATTTTGTCTTTCCGCACACTTTGCGTAACATTTTGTATATTTATGTTGTGGCATCGCTGATACAATAGCATGTTATCCTGCCCTTCTTTAATGTGTCATAATGCATTTCTGCATTTTTAATAGTTTTTTATTTATTTATTCAACTGTGCTCATGTGCGTATGTATGTGCGCGCGCGCGTGTATGTGTCTGTGTGAGTAGAACCACGGACGAATTCGGGAACCACCATGGACGCCTCCACCTCCTTCTGCCCCGGGATTCACAGGCTCCGCCCTACCAGGGCCAGAAGCGCAGGCCGCCCCCGCTTCTGCCTGGCGTCTATACGTGGGGTCTGGGATCTGAACTCAGGACCTTCTGCCTGCAAGGCGGAGGCTTAACCCCTGAGCCACCTCTCCAGCCCCCATTTCTGCATTTTTAAAATGTGAACTAACCTAGAAATTTCTGTATAAGCTCAAGGTCATAATTAACAAGCTTTGCCTTTCATATAGTAACAAAGTTTTATTGCTTATCATGAAATTTGGTGTTTAGCTCCACTACCAACTTCAATAACGGGTTGTTCATTTATCTTATTTCCTCAGCATTTATTTTGCTATCCAATTTTGTAAATTTATATGTATTAAGTAGTTTGCCGCTATTTTTTTAATTTTTTATTATTATTTATTATTTATTCAATTGTGCATATATGCGTGTGTGTGTGTGTGTGTGTGTGTGTGTGTGTGTGTGTGTGTGTGTGTAGAACTATGGGCAAATTCGGGAACCTCCATGGACGCCTCCACCTCCTCCTTGTTTACTCTGCCCCGGGATTCACAGGCTCGGCCCTACCAGGGCCAGAAACGCAGGCCGCCCCCACTTCCGCCCGTTTGCCACTATTTTATATTTATTTTCATTCTTTGACATTTTCCTACATGAATATAATGAATTTATGCCATTTTTACCTCTTAATACAAAATTCTTTTTATTTTATTTTATTTTATTCACTTCTTTTTTTTATTTCCACTCATACAAACTTAACAGGTACACCGGTCCCCTCTCTCCCTCCAACCACCCACCGCCCTGTGCCCCCCTCCCCACCCCACTCCCTCTCCATTCCCCAGTGCCTCACCCTCCCCTCCCCGTAGGATCCTTTAATGTGCATGCCAGACTGTCCTCTGGATCTTCCTCTCCGATGAGGTACAAGGACCCAGTGGCATTTCCCTGAACCCTTTCCTGTGTTCCCCTTAAGCATAGGAACACTACTGTGGTTGTCAATCCCTTGCCTCCAAGGATCTTAGTGCCTTTAGCAAATGCTAGACTTTGTGGGGTCAACAGTGTGTTGGACATTGCACAGGGCACCCAAACTCCAATTATGATTGCTTCGGCCTTAACTTGTGTGAAGTATCTTGCATATCATTGCTCCTCCCATCCTTGTGCTCTTACAATCTTACCTCCCCCTTCTGCAAATGTCCCTGAGCTTCAGGATGGGGAGAGTTTAGTCTGGCCTAGTTCTAGGTGGTTGATATAGAGTCTCTGATGTTCTGGATTATGGTTTGTTGATTTTTTTTCCAGTTTTGCTGCTCCTGCAATGCTCTTCACTCCATCCTGATGGATATTGGATGTCACCCTCTGGCCAGAGATAAAAAGCTGTGAAACTAGAGTCTTGTTATAAGAGTATATTCAAAGGTAGATGTAATAAAAGTAGGAAACCGCAGTGAGGGAGGGGTCAATCACCCATTTGAAAAAAGGGAAATGGATGTTATTAGAAACAACTATATTAAGTGAAGTATCCCAGACCCAGAAAATTAAGCGCCCTATGTACTCCCTAATAGGTGGCTCCTAGTACCAAACCCATCTAACCCACCTAGAGACACTCAAGGATAAATCTCTGTAATACCTACAGTAATTGCAAGGATTATGAACAGGAGGGATGGAGTAGGAGGGCCACCCCAGAAACAAGGAGAGAGGGGACCATGTTACAGCAGAGAAAATAGGCCTCCATGAAGGACTGCAAGTAAGTAATGAGATATCTGGTTAATTTCACAGACTTTTGTTCCTGATCATTTACGACTGAGGGGGTGTGATCTCACCAGAAGGGGAGGGCATATAGTCTGGCAGATAATACAAAATTCTATCCCTTCTCTTTTTCCCACTGTGATCCTTCTTCTTAACCAATCATGATTTTGTGTATGTGACCCATTGAATTTGAACTTGAGATTCTACTAGCATACACTGGTAAATCACTTGATTCTGACATTGTTATTACTTTATTCATAATATACTAGCAGAGGCTAAATTATGTGTTCTTCTCTAAATGCAACATATATTTTCCTGTCTCTGAATTGGCTCAGTTTCTTTTTAATGGAACTTCTTTATTTTCCTTAAATGTACAAAACCAACAGACATAACCCCAAAAGTTTGTTTGCTAATTGGTTGCAGTTTTGAGGCACTTTTCCTATGGATTCCAGACTGTTCTCAGACTTATAATACTCTGGCCTCTGCCTTCCTACTGCTGGGGTTACAATTGTATGGTTACATGTCCATGTGTGTCTTTATCTTCAATCTTATTAAGTTTAGAGTATATCATCCAAATCAATCTTTACTAGTCCTGTGATCTCTCTGTCCTGGAAACAACCACTGTGATAATATGTATAAATTTTTATAAAGTCTTAAAACTCAGGGTAGTATTTTACAGAGATCAGTACCACGTGTTATAAATATGTATATGTCTAACATTTTCCATGACCCATGATTCAACTTTTCATTTTTCTATCTCAATATCTTCTTTTGAAATGGATATCATAATGCTGATATTGTAATTTATATATGTTTAAAACATATTTTGAGAGGCTCAAGGTATAGTTCATGATAGAGTACGCTTTCAGTGTGTGAAAGACCCTGAGTTCAAGACTAAGGTTTGAAAAATAGACAAAAATTGTTTGAGTCAAATGGAAAAAACCTGAAGTAAATTTTGTCTTAAGTGAAAGTCTACTTAATGATCTGGATGCTCCAGCATTGACACTTTTGGAGATACAAGCAATAAATTAAAGATTTCATCCATTCAGACTACTGTTGTTGAGTAGTTCAATGAGCAGCCTGATTCAGTGTCACAGAACTTGTTTTCCTGTCATTGTCTGAAAAACGCTTTTTTTCTGTCAGATGAAGTCAGTTTTGTTTAAAGTGAGCAGCACAGAAAAAGCCAATTGCTCTTATGCTATTCCCAGCTGATGTAGAAATCCCAATGTCTGAAATGTAGTGGTATATAGTCTTTAAGAAGAATAAATATGTATTCAATTGTGACATTCATAAAAACAGAACTAACTGGAAGTTTATTGAAGTCACATGAAAACCAACAATCAGGAAAGCAACATGCTTCATAAAGCAAGAATTCTTCCATGACTCCATATAAATCCAAACTACGATTCCAACAGAAATGTATCACTGCATTTGTAAAAATAGCATGGTACTGAATTTTTTGGGGGGTGATTAAGCCACTATATAACTATCTTCTAACATCTTTGCAAGAACAAGAAAATTAAGCTCATAATCAGTGCTATTTTGTTTCAACAGTAAACATGAATATGAATTTTATTGCCACACATCTTACAGGCAATGACTAGAAGAGCATGCTTGGAAAATTCCAGAGTAATGACTAACTGACCAAGGTGCAGACCTGAACCACATCCACAAGAGAGCTATTGTTTTATCATATTCCCATCTACTCAGTAAAAACATTATGAATAATGCTGAGCTCATCAAAGAGCTAACAAAAATAAAATGTTGAACAAAATGCTCATTATTTATGAATTGATTAATATAGAACTATTAATTAATGATAATTAAGTCCAGATATATTATTCAAATATATTACAAGGACATGTAAAATAATAAGAGCAACATAATACATGAGAAACATGACTCAGAATTTTAACATGGGGTTGTGTAGGTTGTAGATGTCATTGTGATTAATATTTGTGCTTTTTATAATACATCAATTCTCTAAATTTTTTACAATACACATTCATTATTAATGAAGATACTTTCAACAATGATAAAATATGCATTTAGCACAAAGTAAGTTCTGCTGACTATCTTAAAAAGGAGCACAATGGGTACATTTAGCTTTTTCCTCTGAAATTGAATGTTCTCGATTGGAGAGAGAAGGTAGGATTACTAGACAAGAAGTTCAGGAAACTCAAGATTGTCAAGTCACTCCTTGAGGTTATAACAGCAGTTTGTAATCTCCAGCATAGAGGAGACTCTTTGGAGGATCTACCCACAAGTTATTCAGTGGGTTTCAGTATGTACAGTCGCGTGAAAGTTACACATGCTGCTGTAAGGAAGGTTTCTTCTGTAATCCTGCACATAATCCCAATAAACTCATTTTATTGGAATTATCAAAGGAAGTCAGGTTTTGACAGAATTTGTTCTCTGTTATCTGACGCTCATAGACATTTGTCAAAGCTCACAAATATTACACAACAAATGGCAATCAAAATAATAAATCCTTAGGAATAAATTGCGCTCTTGAGGTTAAAGTCTTGACTGAAAATTTACATTTTAGGCTGGAGAGATGGTTCAGGCATTAACACTTCATTTTGTAATTAAAGGACCTGAGTTCAGATCCCAGATGCTACTTAAAAATGCCAGGCAGAAATAATAGCAGCTCTTACTTCCAGTCCTGGAAGGAGGATTCTGGAAAACCCCAGAGCAAAGCAAAAAGGAAGTAGATCCAGTCAGGGTGATTCCTGAAGTCACCCTTGGGTCTCCACAGGCACATGCGCTGTGCCTTGTTGTATATGTCCACACCTACACACACAGAAGTAAGAAATACTAATAAAAAAAAAGGAGGCAAATAGAAAGCTATTTTTACTTCTTGGACCAAGATCTTTGTACAGTCCACAAATTGAAATAGCATTTGTGAGATCATATACAGCAAGATATTACACCTTTGAAACTGCAAAAATTGAAAATAACTAGTCAATATCTATACAGTAATTCCTCATGCTTACATATTATAAAGATACACACTTCTTCACTCTTAATATCTTACCAGCTTCTGGCCCTGTTTAACTTTCACATAGGTTCTTAACCTTGAAAGGTGCTCTTGCTTCATTTAGTTGCTCTGTTGTCATCTTGAAAGTCTTACTATATTCCAAATTCATGTATTTATTTACTTGTTTATCCATTCATTCATTTTATGTGCATCTTTTTATGAATGAAGATACACACATGTCATGCACACTTCCCGATATCAGTGACCAATTTTATAATAGATTGGATGGAAATGGTTCTGTTCTCTCTTTTCAACTTGTGGGTTCTGAGGATTGAACCCAGGTCATCAGATTTGTATAGTCAACAGTTTTCCACAGCAAGCCATCTCACCACTCCATTCCAAAAGTCTTAATGATTTTGAACAAAGGAATCCCACTTTATTTTCAACCCCATTGTTCCCACACGTTATGTATCAGTCCTAGTTGGAATTTACAATTTCAGCATACTCTGCTTTGTGGCTGAGAAAATTATCTCTCCATTTTAGAAACATTCTCTGCTATTTCTGCATGTGCTGCTCATTAAAATTCATGTCCAATGAGCTCCTATCAGGTTTTTGTTTTTTCTTGTGCCACGTTCCAAAGACGAGGTACCATTCTTATTTCTATTAGAATACATGTATGCTCAAGCACATTTTTACTACAACCCCGGTTGTTACTACAACATTAGTTGTACAATCTTTGAGGTTTATTTTCTGACAGTGGCATTTTGCAAAGTGCTTCACACACACAAGTCCTTGAATGTTTCTGATGTACTAAAGAGCTTGTGAAAAAAGATCATCACATGAAAAGTCCTTTTGGCCAGATTTTATATAGGAACGAGACACTTAGTACACGACGTGTTTTAATGACCCACAGTCTTGTACCATTCACTTGTCTTTGCATACCTGAAGGCTGCATTGCTGCCCATGGGAATGATTTTTCAGTAACAGTATAATTTGGAGAAATTAACCTGATGAAAGCTGACATCTGTCAACCAAAAACATTACTCAAATGTGAACAATTTAAAAGTCAATAAATGGTAGTTTAAAATGATTATATCCTCAGTCAGTAGATAAGATTCTTGCTCTAACTCTAAACTATGCATTTGTCTGATAATTCCCTTTCAAATTTTTCTAAGTTTGTATATAAAAATAAATAACTGGCCTTTGGAATTTTGACAAGTGCATTTCTAAAAACAACATGGGAAGTTTTGGTTTTTCAGATTCATTTAAATATGGGAATCCTTTCTCCTCAAAAAAATTTTAAGTCCCATCTTGTACTTGAAGTCAGTAACCTTAGAGATTACTAAACCTCTAAACCTCTAAAATCAGGTTCCTGCTATTATTGAATGCCTTCATACTATAGACTCTTTATTTAAAAACTCTTTCATCACACAAATTTCATCTTACAACATCAAGTGAAGGAGATGAAGTATACATTTCTGTGACAAAGACCATTTCCAGATTAATTTTCAGGACATTTAGATTCCTAATCCCACAGCCTTTTCCAATCTTTATGACTCTGTATATTTCCCAGAAGAAAATCACTTAGTGTTCTGATTATGAATGCCACCATGAATAGTTATATAGCTAACACACAGAAAGAAAATGTATGTTGAACACTGAAAAGCATTAGGTTGTAAAGGAGGGAGAGAGGGGTAACCTATGGGGATAGAAAATTGTCATTATCACCAGTCTGAAAAGTACTCGGGGTGTTTCAAGATAGGATAGGTCATAGTGGAATGCTGTGAAATCTAACAATGTAACAATATTGATCTCATATCAAGTGCTCTTTTTTACAGAGCCAATTAGTGTAGGAGCAATTAAAAAAAAGAAATGAGTCTCTTAGGAAGAGCATCCAAATTAAACAAAATTTTTTTATTCAAACTACCCACATTAAGCAGCAGATAAGCTGATTTTTTCATTTTGGGAAATGCACTGTGCATATTAAATTATTAGCAAATCAGTGGTAGACTCTATATGCAGGTTTACAAAGTGCATAAAATGCTATCAAGTTCTGCAATTTTATAGACAGACTCACCTTCAGGGAATACCTTTACTCACAGTCATATATATATTGCCTGATGCAGTCAAAGAAAATTGGAAGGCTCTTAAAAATGCTTCACCTGGGGGTGAAATGACAGCTCAACAGGTAACCTGCATGCTCCCAAGCCTCTCCATTTGAATTCAGCCCCCATAAGCCTATACATTGAAAGGAGAGATCAGACTTCCAGGTCCCTGAACCATACAATATTATCACCGTCATGTCTTTAAGTGTAGACATGTACATTCCGAAAGGAAAAGAAAGACATCATTTCACAAGATAATCTTCACTGGGTACTGTGTGAATTTGAATAAGAGAGAAACTCAAGGAGATTGCCTTCTTTGCTCACAAATAGGTTCAGCCAATCACATTGACAGCCTTGAATGGCATGCATGAATACTACCCAAGTTTAGAGAAGATTCAAGGATTTTCACAAAACTTGTGTAGAGTAAAACAGATGGTGAGAGATTTTTCAGATAAATACTAGATGATTTTGAAGACTCCATGCTGATATTTTGACAGCCAACTACATAGATGTTTAGTTGGAAGTCATAAATGATTTCTTATTTTGCCAGGAAGTGCAGCCTGTACCCAAGTCATGATTTGCCTATGGAAGATGATAAAACTCAAAACACTGAGACAAGGCCCTGTGGAGACTGGAATGCACTTTCCCTTCTGCTAGCTATAGGTAGACAAAGCCCATCAAAGTCCCTTTCTGAAGGTATGGGAAGGGAAGGGCGATGACTACCTGCTAATTATTCATGAATCCTTCCTCAACTGCTAACATGAAGGCATGAAGCTAAGGCACGTAAATCAATGTTTATCCAAAGCTTTAGTATTTGTATATGCACATATGTGTGTGTATGTGTGTGTATATATATGTGTGTGTGTGTTCATATGTATTTAGCATGTATTTGTATATATTCCAAAGACATATATATGTGTATATATATATATATATTTCAAAACAGACATATACTCATATGTACATAACAAATACACATAAAATCAGACTGTTAGAGATTCCAACCTGGAATTGAGCCTCAGCTCTTTATGTACATCCTCATCAAATGCTTATCAGAAAACAATGCATTCCATTGAGTAAGGCAATGGAAGATATTTATCATAAAACTTGTAATAATGCAAGCATTTCAGAAATTTCCATCTTTGTCCTCCTCTAACAAGGTCAAATCCTGAACAGCCTAAATATATTTAGGTACTTTTTTCTAAACTGTTCCAGAGAAAGGGTCTGTAAACAAAAGCTGAAAAATTAATATGTGTTATATAAAATATATATCATACATACAAAATGAAATGTCTTCATCTTTTCCACCTATTTTTTTGGCTTGTTTTATTTTTCTTATCTCAGTGCATTGACTTAAATTCTAAAACATGAACAAAGCATTGCTTTCTATGAAATAAACAGGGAAAATGATTCTAAGCAGATGAGTTAATAAAATGTTAACACTGCATTAAGATAATTGTGAGCAAGAAAAAGTAAAACTCATTATTATGTACTTTTTATTTCTACTAAGTTATAGGTATTATTGATTTGTATATACGCTATCTATTTTTAATTACTTCTTTTTTTTTGATATAACCAAGGGAATTGTATATGTTAGGAAAGTGCCTTACCATGGAGACATATTTCTATGCCAAGAAGCAATCTCTGATTAAAATTAAATCTAGTCTAAGTTAACAGGAAAGAAATACATTAGTATATGAAAAGCTTCTAAATCATCTGCTTTTGATGTTCACATTAGTAAGAATTCTACAATTATTTCCCTTTAACAAAGTAAGGACTATAAGCTTGTGTGGTTTGGATACCAGGTAAGCTTTTCCTGTTTGGTATACTAGAGGTGAAATAGCATGTTAATGTATTTAGCAGAATCATGAGCTATGCTATTTTAGCTTTAGGTAGAAAATAATTCCTCTTAGTAGGAGGGTTCATTGTGATTCTGCAAGGAGAGATGGAAGGAAGGAGTTTTAATTAATGTGTTTGAAATATTTCTTAATGAGTGTGTTTGAAATCTTGAGAAACAGTAAGAGTAAACGCAGTGACAATTTAGAGAATGAAATTTGTGAAGTGTGTTCAAAGAATACAAGGGATGAAATGTGGTTGCAGAGCCATTCTTAATTTTTTTACATACTAAGGGTCCAACTATGTGTTAGATACAAAGCAGAACAAACAAAAGCAATATTAACAAAATGTAAGGGGTATGAAATAAAGCAAATTTTGAAAGCAAGTGATTATAATTTCTTTTTTAGTCACAAAATTAATGACGGTAGGAATAGTCACAATATTTGAACAAAATATTTCACATACACATACATTTATTTGTCATTTATCATTTATGTGTTCTTCAGTCTTTTATCTTGTCATCTGTCCTTTAATATCTATCTGACGTCTATCTCTTCATCTTTTATCTATTAATCTTTCTGATTGCCTATTTTTCATCTATCAAGCTAGCTTCTATCTTTTCATCTATAAATCACCTATTTCATCTATAATCTGTCTATATGTTCATCGATCCTTTATGGGCTTGCCTGTCATGCTTTACACAGTCTTGTTAGTGATTTATCTATGGAGTGATTCTGAGTGTGGCACTTTCTAAAATATTTCTACATCTATGAAATGGATTTCTCAAATTCATTTTGGAGAGTAAGAAATAAAAGCAAAACACCTTATGAAATAATTATTGTTTCAAGATAAGCCCTCTTGGCTGTATTGACATGATTGATATTCAGAAATGAATTTCTGGTGAAACTCATATTTCATCAGGTTTGGTGATGGTATTGTCATCACGGTCTTTAAAGAACCTCAGCTCCCACTTTATACCACCACTCCTTATGTTAATTTGGCAAAGATTTGGAATTCTAACTTCTGGACTTGTTATAAGCTACAGAAGTCAGCAACCTTGGAAATTTGTACATTTGAGACAGTTAATATCTAGCATGTACTGTGTCAAATTCTTAAATAATTCCAGGATATATTACTTTAGTTACTGCTTGTTAGAAAACTTATTGTTCAGTGGAGAGTACAAAAAGTAAAATAATATCTAAAACACAATAATTTCATAAAACTATCATGAAATATAATCATATCATCTATATTCGCAATTGGAAGGAATAGAAAAGCCTTTCTGTAGAAATAAAATTTAATGTGAATATCAAAGCTGTTATAGGTCTGATGGTAAACAAATGTTAACAAGTAGGCTGATTAGTTTGATGAGAGATAATAACAAGATCATTCTTAGCTGTATCTTATTTAAATTGGAAATATAAATGAAATATTCTTTAAAACATCCAAAAAGGAATCATGTCCAAAAATAAAAAAAGAGTTGGAAGCAGCATTTTAGTGACTTGAAGAAATAATGAGGAAAACAAACCTGTGTGTTCTTATGAAAGGTCTTGAGGAAGTCTTCCTATGTGTTTCTGAAGGCTCAGTAGGAAGAGTATTTACCTGAGTTTGGCAACACAGATTGGCTTTTCTTCTGAGGAAATTAATTTTCTGACCATTTCTCAGCCACTGCTGTCATCTTGGCAGCAAGTAACTTGGGTCTTAAGTGGTCCAATTTGCCTCTTGTTGCAGATCAATCTCAGTCTGAGCTGAAGCAACATCAGCCAAGTTTTCTCTGAAACTATTTCCTTTTAGATGTTCAAATTATCCTAACTCGGAGATTGAGGGAATTATGGAATTAGCTGAGAAGATAAATGTGTGACATTTTGGATTTTATAGATTGAAGGAATTAGTCCAACAAACAGATCTGTGTAATTATTGTAGGTGAACACAGATTTACATACATGAAGAGTTAAGGACAACAGCTAAGTTGTTACTGTTCAGTAAGTGACAGAAATCTGTTCAATTACTGACTATATGAGTTTCTGCACTTTACCTTGATAGTTACTTTGCTAATCCAGCCAAAAGACTGATAAAATAAAACTAGCATCTCACTCATTCACATTGCTAGTACAAAAGCTTGGAGAAATCTTCATTCTTTAATGAAACAAAGGTTCGACATCATGAGCACAAACTTTCCTCATTATCTGATTCTTATTCTATGAGATCACTATTATACTTTTGTGACTTAAGATGTGAAAATGAATTCTGTCTGGCAGAAAAAAAGTGACTTGGTCTCCTATAATCACTTATAATAACTGTACAACATTTGATATGTATTTCACATGAATTTTAGTACTCCTTTTCAACCAAATATTTTTGGTTGTTCTTTGTGGATTTATGATCTTCTTATATAACTTACTGAACTTTTTGTAGAATAAATTGGTAGTAGCTTCAGTCTGTCTTCTATTGTTGAATGAATACATGACCAAACAAGTTAGAGGAAGAAGGGGCTTGTGTTAACTTAAAAGTTTCTGGAGTAAATTCATCAGAATGGCAGAAATGTTCAAACCAAAATTAGGAGCCAAAGGAATTGGTCATAGCTTATACACTGTAAGCTGAGAGATACACTTTCTATCTTGTCAGTCTATCAAATTATGAATTGGGTTCTCTTCATCTTGTCTTTCCAGAAATATGTTCCCACCCACCATGGGCTGGGTCTTCTCAAATCAATTAGAAAATCTCCCACAACCTGACAGAGAATTTGCCTTAGGTACTAAATTTTCAGAGAAGTATCCAAAGTCTCAACCTCTGTATCAAGTTGACATCCCTAACTGCTGCAAGATTCCTTACGTTTAAAATGATAGCTGTAAACCCATTCTCTCTTTAAAAAATAAATCCAGCAGCAAAAACCCTGTTATGTGCTATTGGCACGTCTAACCTTGTGATTTCTAAGCTTTGCATTGATTTGAAAGAAAAATGTTGACATTAAGGAAGTTACAAATGGATCAATGTACTGATCAGTGCCTACTTCATTCACTCCATTTTGATTCATATTTGTAACTATTCAGTTTTAGTGAAACCAAAAGCTGGTAGATAACAGTGGGCAAGAGAAGTACCTTGACTTGGAATGAACTTTCACCTATTCCCATGCAGTCATTGCTAAACCATTGGAAATAACCAAACAGATGTTTGCCTTTCAAATTGGGAGAAAGCTCTGGAACTCACATAAGTCAGAACGCATGAAGCTATTTTTTTGTTTTGGTTTTTCAACGGGAGTTTATGAGGTAGACCTTATATTGCCTTTAAAGAAGAAGAAGAATGGGAGGAGTCAGAGAACCTATATTGGACATGTGACAGGGCCATCCTAGCTGTATGATAGGAATTGCTTGGGACCTAGAGGAGTTTTGAATGAGTGGAAACATAAAGAACACGAGCTTACAGGCCAGAGGTTGTAACTTTGTCCTTGCTAACGAGCATCCTTGAACTTCTGGGAAGAAATCCTGCCCGGAAATGCTTTGGTCCACTATTTGAATTAACATTCATTCTAATCAATATTCCAAAGTGAGAGCCTTAGGGCTCAAAATCAGTTTTGTTGGCTCACAGTTTAGCTTCAAGGTACGGACACATAGACAGTTGATGGACTTGGTGTGAAAAGAGGGCTTTGAGCCACAAACAGGCAGATTCCAGGCTAGGAAAACAAGCCATAAGTCCTTCAACAAGCCACCAAGAAAGGCAAAGCATATTTTTACATCATAGGTCCAATATAGCTGGTGATAACTAATGGCTGAGCTACATGCTTCTCCTGCTGAGAACTGTGGAGAAAAGGTGAAATGGGTTCCTCAAGCCAATCATATAGGCTGCCTTTCTGTTTAACCTCTCTCCAGCTCCCCCCTACCAACATGCCCCCCCAAGAGATTTTCATAAGTCTTCCTTACTCTACTGTATATCTTCACCACTCCTTTGCCTGCCTTTGAGCATCTTTCAAATTAAAGAACTGATTGACCAAACTCCCTGTTATAACTAGTTCAATGTAAATAGCCATATTCACATATTTATGGGTCATTCCTTTACTCTGTCCAACTGTAATAAATTTGGCCTAAACTGGCTTCTGTACTGGAGTGATAAACTTTGACCAAAGGCAGTCATGAATGAACTACTATTGCTTGCAGTGTCAGATAAACTGTAAACTAACACAAGAGTATCATTGTAATTAGGCAACTGAGCTTCGGTCAGTCATAATGGTTGACTCCCAGCTTGACTTAGTAGATGTCTCAAAATTAATCTCATATAAAACAAAGACTGAACTGAATCCACCAATGTCCCTAGAACTAGCTGAATACCATTGTAAGACAGACATTCTGTCCCATCTTAATGTTGACTTCTAGTCTTCTACACCTTGCCTCTCTTGAGAAGACTTTATTAAGTTTAACCGTCACAAGTGTCCATTTATTTCAGTAATTTATTACACTGTTGTTTTTATGATCTCTGTTACTCAGGAAGATAGTTTCTACATGTTCATTTGTGTGTTTCCAGGCAGGGTCACATTATATAGCTAAGTGTGGTTTTGAAAAATCAACCTCCCACATGAAGAGTTACAATGTTTACCCTGACATTAGGCTCCCATCTAAAAATATGGCTTATGAGAGACAAATGCTCTTACCCAGTAAAGTTTAATCTATATGGAACTTCTTTAAAACATAACAATGGATTCGTCTTCATCATTATCTTCTTCCACATCTATCATCTATCTATCATTTAAATATCTGTCTATCATCTACTTATATATCATCATCTATAAATCAATTTATCTTCCAACATCTATTTACCATCTATCTAGCTATCTATTATATTTATGTGTTTATCAAGTCATTGGTATAGTTAGATACAGGTATCAACTTCACAGATGAAGGTTCAACTACTCAGCAGATTTGCAGAGAAAGAGATGCTAAGTCATCCCCTGAGTGAGCTTGAAGGAGATTGTCTAAGTGATGAAGAAGGCCAAGCCCATCGTGGATTGAGTAAATACCAGAGCAGAATATAATGAAACAAAATAAAGCCCTTTGTTCTGTTAAGACCTTTGGTCATGCATTTATGGGCCACATGCAAAGTAACTGTTACATTTATCTACCTATGCATTCCTAACATCCATCTATCTATCTATCTATCTATCTATCTATCTATCTATCTATCTATCTATCTATCTATCTATCTGTCTGTCTGTCTGTCTGTCTGTCTGTCTGTCTGTCTGTCTGTCTATCTATCTAGCTAGCTAGCTAGCTAGCTAGCTGTCTATCTATGTCTATCTATATTATTCAGCTACATTTATTTCCCAATCTCCAATTTAGTAATTTTCAGAAAAGTTTCCTAGATTATTTTAACATCTAATGTGAAGCTGTGGTTCACGCATTTCAAAAGAAGACAAACACAGTACGATATGTTTTTATTTCCTCAGCTCTTTGCATCAGCTCTATATTCCTGTGGTTAAAAATCCTTGAAGGTTCTTCATGTTTACCTCCTTAAAACTTTAATCAGTGTGGCCAGTTGGCATTTGAAAGGTCAAAACATTTCACATACAGATGCTAAAAACATTTCAGCAAGCTATTTTTCCATCAGAACTATTGCCTTGCTATTTAGATAGAGAATAACAGAAATAATACTTCACTAATAAAAAAGAATGTAGTTTGAAAAAGTTTCTGCATTGGCTAGAAATAGCCAACAAAACCCTCTGCCCTTCAGTGAAAGGGATTTCATGAGTTAGATCTGCTAGATGTTATCATTCACAATGTTTATGCCTTCAGGCTGTTGATTTTGCTGAATAATTTTCTTTTTTCCTAGAGTAGTAAAAAATACACATTTAAAGATGTGGTATATATATATATATATATATATATATATATATATACACACACACACATATATATGAAACTTTTTATAGATGCTGAATGCTAAATGTCTTATCAGTAGCAGTATTTTCTTCATATATGGCATATTAGCTTATCTTTTTTATTTTATTACATTTTTTGCCTAATCATACAAGCCCAATAAGTACCCCTTTCTTATCCCTCCCCTCCCTTTCCCTGTTGTCCCCCATTGAATTCCTCCCCTTCCCACTCTCAACCTGTGCATCACTCATTTTCCTTCCCTCTTCCTCTCTTAGTGCTTCCTGCTTTCTCCCTCCCATTCTCCAGAGCATCTGTTTATTTGGATGTTGAATTTCTCTCCGAGTCATCTATACCAGAGAAGGTTCAGGACTCGGTGCCATGGCTAGGGGACCCTTCTTGGGCTGCCCATTACTATGGGAACTCTATTATGATTGTTTAACTCCTTGCCTCTAAGGATCCTACTGCCTGAATCCTTCTCACCTGTGATCTGTGCTAGACTTTGGGGGGTTGTTGACATGTCAGCCATTGTGCAGGTCAGGCAAGGTCCAATCACCTTGTGGCTATATTCTGACTGCTGCCACCCAGACTTGTGTGGAGTATCTTGCATATTGTTGGTCCTCCCCATCCTCAGGCTCTTATAATCTTGCTGCCTGCTCTTCAGCAAGGTTCCCAGAGCTTTAGGATGGGGAGAGATTTGGCTGGTCTGGTTCTGAGCGAACATGGTAGGGTCTTTGGTGTTCTGAATTATGGTTTGTTGCTTTCAGTTTTGCTGTCTGTGCACTGCCCTTTGCTGCATCCTGGTTGGTATCAAAGGTCATCTCCTAATCAAAGATAAAAGACTGTTTAAATGGAGATCTTAATAGAGGTAAAGACTCAAAGGTAGATGGAAGAATAGGAGTAAGACACAATAGTGAGAGGGGTTAGTCTTCCGTTTGCAGGTTGGTTACCATTAACTTCTAGTCTCTATACCCTCCCTGACTGGGGAGATAGAACCTGCTCAGTCCCAAGTGAACAGGAAGATAAGTGAGGCTAAGCTCCATCAGATGTCTTGCTACTTACATGCAGCAATGGCCATGGTCTAATTTCTCTATTGAAGTATTTTATTTTATCTCCTTTTTTGAGGAATATCAGCTTATCTTAAATTGATATTAATATATTTGTTTTGTTCAAGATTTTTTTTCTTAGAATGGCTTAGAATGCCTTGTTTCCATGACTAAAATGCAATATCTAAGAATGAATGTAAATTAAAAATAAATGCTTAGAAATTGGTACTAAAAACACACTAATGAATTTCTATTTTTTTCCTTAGGAAATTTATAGAAACTTAAATCCATAAGTACTTTTAAATCTGTTCTACATGTGTGCCAGGGCCCACAAACTAGCAAAACCCCCAACTTACATGCAGGAAACAGAAGCGGGAGCAGTAGGAATTGATCAGTCATCGGGTCAGAGAGAGCCTACGATGTCTTCCATTATCTGAGCCAATTTTATTGCAGCCTGCATGGTATCTAAAGAAAAAAGATCAAAGCACAGCAGGGCCAAATTTTTTGCAGGATTATGTTAAATGTACACATTCTGGACTGGCAAGAGAAAGCAGAAGCAATATGTGCTAGAAGGATTGATGACGTACCTCCAGCTAAAGAAAAAGGCAGGCATGACACTTGGTTGCTCAAAGGGAATGGACAATGAATATCTCAAAGCAGAGTAACCTTGTTACTGCGAATATTTATAACCTTGCGATCCATGGATTAACTTATTTAACAATCTCAAAATGTGCAAGAAGAAGCCTTGCAGGATGGGAGGAGCAAGAGGCGTGGGTGGGGGGAGTCTCAGCTTTGCCAGTTCTCAGAAGAACAAAAGCATCTAAGAACAGATAGGAGGCAAACTCTACTCCTAAAGGTAGGAATCCAACTGCCACTGTCTATACACACAGGAGACTAACTGAACTCTCGAAAGGAGGTACTCCCCTTACAACTGTCTATGTTAGATGCTAATGTGTCATTCTCAAGAGAGCAGGCTTAAGCCTTGAGGACCCCCACTCATGTACATAACATTTTGAGGACTGAACCAACCTTCTGAGCGCAATGATACAGGAATATGTTTGTTGAGGTCCTGGGATCCTAATTCCTGGAATATAAATGGACAAAGGAGCAGCACTCATTTCTCCCAAAATTTGGGCGAGCACAACATTGTTTGAGGGTATTCTTTGCTCCAATTTGCAACCTATCTCATGTCAGAAACATAAGAGTTTACATACTGATAAGTCATCTACGCCCCAGCAAGCACTCGGACACTAGCCAGTACAGACATTCCAAGTGAAATATAGTGTGCCATATAAGCAAACGTGTTTCAAGAAAAGTCTTTCCTTTGTTGTTTAAACAGCCCTTCACGGTTACCAAATGTTACAGGGTCCCTGTTCAGGAGCCAAATGTTGCAGGATGACTGTCCCAATGACACAGGGTTTTTGGGTTGGGAGTCAAAGATTGAAACCAGAACAGGCACAGAGGATCAAGGTAGAGTTTACTAGAGGAGAGAGAGAATGGAACTCACGGACTTCAGACGTGGAGTGTCATGAGGGAAGATGCCCTTGAGAACTCATGGACTCCAGGCATGAAATCCATGAGAAGCAAAGAACCAGGAACAGACTCATGGCATTCCAAGTGCCATAAGGGCTTGGCTAAAGATGGCTCCCAGGGTCAGGTATGTTTGTGTGCTTAGGCAAACCAGGGAAACTGGCTTTTTCTCATTGGGTCCCAACCCAGTTGATCTTAGGCCCATTTGGGCTATAGATCAAGTTGTTCATTGAATATGGAGAGCGTATCTCCACAATCCTTTCCTAGAGAACTGGGCCATCTTATCTCTGAGAGGACTGGAGTCAGTTCCTCAGCAGGGGTGTTCCTTCAGGGTGATCCCAGCAGTGGGGGATGACCTACAGGAATTTCAAAGACCTTCAAAGATCTTTAGAGACTATCCCAGCATAGCTGCTATAAACCTGCCTTAAAAAGATGTGAAAGCAGGAAAGGAGAAAGCATGAAGCAGCTCAGGGAAGTGGGAAAGGGATGATGGAGATAAAAACACATAAATTTACTGTATTCATGTATGAAAGTCTCAAAGAATAAAAAAGTCTAAAAAGAGTTTGTTATAGTTGCATTACTTGTGGGAAAATGACAGTATCTAATGTACTTTCAGGTAAATTTGGGATACATTTTGCGAAAATAGTTTAGCCATGTCCCCTTAAAATAGTCAGCTTAGTAGTTAGTGGCTTATTATATTTTGAAGATATGCAGGCAATTTGTTTTAACTTCCTAGTCAACGTGTAAGATTTTTCCTTGTGAAATATTTAGCAGAGTTCTATTTCATATCACATTCTTGTTCAATGCTTTTTTTTTCATTTTATAATTATGTGTGTGTTTGTGTGTGTGTGTGTGTGTGTGTGTGTGTGTGGTGTAGTGTAACAGAGGATATTGTGTGTGCCAATGGGGACCCAAGGATGACTTGGGGAATTATCCTGGTTTGATCTACCTTCTATTTATTCTGCTGTGGGATTTCCTAGGCTCTGCCTTCCTGGACTGGAAATGCAGGCTGCCACCACTTCTGCTTTGCAATTTTAAGTGGTATCCAGCATCCAAATTCACTTTCTTGTGCTTCCAAGTCATAGACTTGGCCTCTGAGCCATCTCTCCAGTCTGTGCTGAATAACCCTGAAGTGAGGGTTCTCTTTCTCCATCACTTTAGTGGGAAGGATTTTTGATTATGAGAATATTGGTCTTAATTGTATCTCTAAATAAAATCAGCACCATTTATTAGTAATTGAATAAATAATGCTAGCAATTAAGAATAAGATCTTTTTGTATTATGGAACTGGTTTTTCAAATGCTAATTTTTACCAACATGTGACAATGTCATTGACCTGCAGACATTTGATAAGGAAAACTAAAACTGAATAGCTTAATTTCTTTTGATTCAATAGTGTTTTATCTATGTGTATATATATATATGTGTGTGTGTATATGTATATATGTGTATATATGTATATATGTGTATATACATTAATTGCATAAAGGCTTTTATGTAAATATTCATATATAAATATATATTTGTATAAATATTTATGCTTATATGCTTGATATGCATATAACAATGTGGGAAATATACCTTTCATAATACCAGTTTTACTTATGCCTGCTTAATGTGGTTCTTAGTGTGTCTCAAAGCAATTGCAAAATTAAGCTACTAGATCTAAGGACTCATACAGTCTCAAGCAGAGTTCAGGTAAACACCAAGTGTTTACACCTGGATCCTGGATCTCTTGACTCACTAACACTACAGTCTATAATTCTCTGTCCAGTAACTTTTATCTTTTCAAACTAATGTTTTTGAAGTATGACTCTGTTCCTGTTTTCGGCAACTGAATTACCACACCTGGGTTTGCAGTAGGTACTGCTCAGTGTCTTGACTCAGAACACTGCGGAGAGTTGCTGTTGTGAGTTCCTCACTCAAGATGCAGGAAAACATGGGATGTTCCTTGGGTTGCGATTCCATGTAGCAGTTCCTGTTGCCAGGAGTTACCAAGGCACTGGCCCACGCCCTATCTACAGGGTAAAGACCAGTGCTGCAGACTTATTGCTGACTACACTGCAACCTTGCCAAAAAAGCTAACCAACTGTCGCATATTACTGACCTGTCACAGAATAGACTTACAAATATAGACTGGATCTTCCCACATCCATCAGTCAATTAAAACAACCTCCCATAGACTTACTTACCATATCAGAGTGCCTGACTTCTCAAGGCTACTTGTGCCTAACAACACATTTATTTTTTTATCGCCAAACGAATTTTCTTTTGCAAATTCACAAATTAATTTACATGTCTACTGAAATCATTTTGGCTCATTCTTTTTAACAATTATGATTAAAAGTGCCATAAATTTTCACAAACATCTAAACATGGATGCATTTGTCCAGTGACTTAGATATGTCCCTGCAATGGATCATATTGAAGTGACATAATTTGTGACATATTATATGCATGAGAAATATATTTTTCACAGAGATTCATTTGTCCCTTCCAGTTCTGCAATTTTCATTAACTTTACAAAAATCTCAGTAGTTTTAATCATACAATTATCACTGTGCAGTCCTTGAGTTCTTACTAAAAGATGTATCCTGCCTTCCACAATTTTTCCTATAATACCATTATCCTCACCTCACTTGTCTATATATTCATCTAATTTAAAGTTGTCTCTTATGGCATTTCTTTGTAACTAAGATACTTAGACATTTCTCTGTAACTAATGTACTTAGACATTATCACTGTGGAGATGGAAGGGAAGACTGGTATTCAGGAAGCATGAGAATTAAGATACTTTCCAAAGAGAAGAAAGTTGACAATTGCTTTAATTTTTGTTTATCTAGCTATTAGAGTTTTATTATGCAGAACCACATTTTCCTTTTTTGTGTGCTTGTGCTAATCAATATTTTTAAAATGATTTTTATTTTTCTAGTTTTACAAACATATTGAATTCTCATCCATTTCCCTACATCCCCTCTCCCTCTGTCCTATCCCTTTCCCTTCCTTTCATCAATCCATCCCACTTCCTGAACCATTTTTTTCTATGACAATGAGGTGAAATATTTTTGAGAGAAAGGTTAGCAAAAATGTCATTTTATAACTGAAGAAAAGCTTTATTAAATTATTAAAATTTGATAAATTTTACAGATATATAGAATAACTAATCTTTGATAAGTGAAAAGATGATCAATTTTAAAGAAAGTTTGATATTAAAATTATATTTATTCAGTAAAAATAATGAAATAAAGGTTTAGCTCCTAAAGGATTAATGATATTTTATGTTAATCTTTTTTACCAGATTTTAAAAATGATAGTTTTAATTAGCAAAATTTAATTAACAAAAATTAAAATAACCATTGACTTCTTGCAAATCATTTTGCAGGCCATTCCAAATGAATATGTTTATAATTCTCTATAGTTCCCCTAAATTTTTGCAATAAATTATTGACAGAAAACATTAGCAATGCTAAAGAAAGTTTTTTCTTGTGGAAGTCTTTAACAGTATTTCAATGATAAGGATGGTCATTGTTACCACAATGCCTTTTGCTTCTAAATGTAAAATTTTAGAGAATATGGAAGAAGGAAGGTTTCTTTGATGTTTTAGTATTATTATTTAGTTCTGTGCTGTGTCAGGAATGTAGTGTCCCAGAGAATGAATCAAAGTTGATGTTATTAAAAATACTTCAACGCTGTTAAGTAGAAAACCATTAAAAGCTCAGAAACACTACTAAGAATTTTATGACAATATTTTTTATCATTCTGGGAAATTGCTTGTAAACATATCTTATTCTTTTGTAACTGATACAAAATAATATCAGCTTGGCTATTATGTTATTGCAGGTCCAATATTATAAAGGCTTAAATTCAGAAGAGAAAGAGCTTGCAATGATTCAAAGGAAGAACTTCTTACAATACATTTGCCTAGGACATTTCAAGGTAGATGGATAAAATTCTAAATTTATGGATTTCAAATTATCTTGGAATCATCATCATGTGTAATATGTCATGTGTTAGCAAATTAAATGAAATCTTTGACATGCATTTATCACACATCTTTTTGACAATCGATTTTATTGTTTGGAAGACTACATTTTTATCAAACTTGTCTTCACAAACCAAGGAGCTATTTCTATGATTGATAGCTTTTATTCAAACATCTGATTAAAAGATGTTGCTTCAATGCATGCTTGTAAAAATGTGTCCAGGAACTATAAAGAAAATGGTTCTCTATCACCATCAATTTCTTTATACCTATCTATTAGGAGTATTGTACTGTAAATCTTTTTACAATAAAAGAAGTATTTACAATTTGCAAATTTTATAGCATACAATTATAAAAGTAACAATTTTTCCTCCATTAGCACATATACACATATATACACATACAAACCATATTTGCAGAAATGTATGCATATACCTGTGTGGTACATATTTAACTTTGTTTTAAGAGAAGCTTTGTCATTTCCCTGAAATACATCAGTATGTCCCTAGCTCCATGAAATTGCCAGGGGATCAGAGTATCTTTGGTTACTTTGTGCCCAGCCCATGCCTGGAAGTCTAATGTGGTGATGGGTTTGGGTCCTATGACATCATCTTAACCTCAAAGGGTACACCTTACTTACAAGGAGGTCTGCAAACTAGAGGCACTTTAGTCAAGAATAATTTCTACATAAGTAAGCAATCAGAATATGTAGACAAAATTCAAATGAGCTTTTTAATAATCCACATGTTTTAGAAGCAATATTCTCAGGAACATTATCACTATTTATAATTCTCCCAGGAAATGAATACCTCAGGACTTAGATATTTCTTTAGATTCTGCCACAAGTTTGTTTTCCCATATGCATTTTAATCTGCAAACTTTCACTATAGTGAGCCCCATGTCTGTGTTTGAGTGTTCCTGATGGCTTTTACTGGAGCATCTAGTGAAGTACTGAATTTGAGTGTGACTCTGGGGACAGTTGAATAGATTTAAGAAGTGAGGATGCATACAATGCAATCTTTTCTCTTAGGAAATTGAAGCACAGAGAATTTTATGGATTTAAATTCACTCTGGACTGCTGAGTGTGGCCTAATAGAAGAATCCAAAAAAGAAAGACAAAGGAAGAAGGAGAAAAATAAACAAAGGAATGAAGGTAGAAGACGGAAAGGAAAGAAAGAAGGAAGGAAGGAAGGAAGGAAGGAAGGAACGAACGAAGGAACGAAGGAACGAAGGAACGAAGGAACAAAGGAACGAAGAACGAAGGAATGAAGGAACGAAGGAATGAAGGAAGGAAGCAAAAGAGATAAAAGAAAAGGATAAAGAAAGGAAAAGAAATGGAAGTAAAGGAAGAATGAAAAGTAAGTACTATTGGAAGATAGCATCTCTTCTACTAGAGACTTAGAAAACTTTTATTCTTAGGAATATCAAATGAAAGGTATTTATTAAATACCTTAGCAACCAGCATAAAAAGAATTTCCTCTTTAATTTTTATTTTTAAATGACTTTTATTCTTTGATATTCATGAATGCGATGATCTGATGACATTTTTTTCCCTTACTATTCCATCCTGTCCCCTTTCTTTTTCCCATTGCAATCCTTTCTCTTTCCTATCTTTCTTATCAGTCTCTTCCTCTTTCAAGTCTTTTTTTCATGTGTGGATCCCTGAATTTCATCTGGGTTGCCTTTGAAGATGTGTCTCAGCACTTGCTGGAACATTGATTGTGTATCAGTGAGTGCCATTCAGGAAAGCAGCACCCCTTCTCCCACCCAGAATGAAGCTCAGTAGTCTTTCAGGGAGCTATGGAGCCCTTTCATCTGTGAAATGATATAGGCCAAATTTTGTGGAAGTAAACTCAGCTACAGAGTACATGGGCTCACAAGCCCAGTCATGTGTGGAAAATTTGGATACTATTTGCTCCTATCCTACCCAGGCACTCAGTCTCTTACTGTCTTTTTCTTTCCTATGTCAGTTTTGTGCCTTATTATGCATGGATTTGCATAATGTAGTGGATTAAGACTCCCCAGCTCAATCAATTTAAGGCCTAGCTATGTATTCACAAGAGAAAGAGAAGTCTATTCTCATATGCATTTGAATAAAGAAGAGTCAGAGAATTAGTTACAATACAAAAGAGATTATGGTTCTGAGTGGATGTATGTGGGTGTTGACAGGTTTTCAAGTTCCTTTTTTTTCTCCCACATTTTATTTTTTTCCCAATCATATAAGCTCAATAGGTAGCCCCATCCTCTCCCTCCCTAATCCACTCCCCATTCCCCCTTTGCACTCTTCCCCCCTTTTCCCCTTCCTCTGACACCCCCTGCCTCCTTCTCCCTCTCCCAGTGCCTTCCCCTTTCTCCCTCCCACCCCTTGGAGCATCTTTTTGTGTGAACCCCAAACCTCCACCCTAGTCAGCATTCAGGACTCAGTGGCATAGGCCAGAGCCCTTTCTTGGGCTCCCCCATTAATATGGGAACTGTATTATGTCTGTTAATCCCTTGTCTCTAAGGATCCTACTGCCTGGAGTCTTTTCCCCTGTGATCCATGCTAGACTTTGGGAGGTCGTTGGCATGTAAGCCATTGTGCAGGTCAGGCAAAGTCCGATTATGGCTACTGCAGTCCTAACTTGGGTGGAGTGACTTGCATCTTGTTGGTCCTCCCCATCTTTAGGCTCTTACAATCTTGCTGCCCCCCCCTCTTCTGCAAGGTTCTCTGAGCTTTAGGATGGGGAGAGATTTGGCTGGTCTAGTTCCAGGTGATTTATGTAGGATCGTTGGTGTTCTGAATTATGGTTTGTTGTTGTTTTCAGTTTTGCTTTTCCTGTGCCACCTTGCACCTCCTAACCAAAGACAAAAAACTTTAAATAAAGATCTTAATATAAGAGTAGACTCAAAGATAGATGGAAGAATAGGAGTAGGACACAGCAGTGAGGGGGTAGTCAGTGTCCCATTTGCAGGATGGTCACCATCTATTTGCCAGTCCCTATACCCTGGTGAGTCAAGTTTCTTGTTAACTCTCTCTCTCTCTCAATCTCTTTCTCTTTCTTTCTCTTCTTTTCTTTCTCTCTCATCTTTCTCTCTCTCTGTCTTTATCACACAATATATTTTATGTTATTTTATGTTATAATATGTAGTCACATATATATAAGTCATATTGATAATAGAAAATATAGTATACTACTATTTATTTGTAAATCAACTTTTTCAGATTGGCCTAACAATGTTGTATGTGGATTTCTTGATTTCTATTAGGGAGAAATAATGCATGTTTCCATATCATTCCATGTCCTTAATAATTAATATTTCTTATTCTTAAAAAAACTATTCCTGCTCCCTTTCCCCACCCACCCAAAGTCCAGCCAGGACTCACAGCGACCTAGGTAAGCTCCCCCCGCCCATCCCCAAACGCCAGGCAGCCCACTTGACCCAGCTCCTCCCCCAGCCAGCCATAGCCTGCGCTGAGCCTGGCCGGGGAGGAACCCCTGGGCCAGGCCCCAGCCCCCCAAGTTAAATAGCGCCCTGTCACCACCACCTCCTCCCTTTCCCCACCGGCCCGGGACACTCACAGTTCAGACAGACTCACAGCCACCAAGGTAAGCTCCGCCCCTCCCCAACCACAGGCAGCCCACTGGACCCAGCTCCTCCCACCAGCCAGGTGGAGCAGGAGCTGCTCTAGGCCAAATAATTAAGTTCAGTGAAAAACACACAGAAATTGAAAGAAGGTCTTAAGAGTTTAAACGACAATGCCCTAGACAAAGTGCAAATCCATGAGAAACAACACTCAAGAAAACCAATCTCCCACTGAAGGAATTAATCCCATAATAATAGACTTCAACCAGAACAAACCAATGGAAAATAGCCAAGAAAGCCTGACCCAGGATGACGACTTTCAAAACATGATCATTACCATTTTTGGTACTATGAAAGAGGAAATCCAGGAGGAATTAAATAACCGCATCAAGCACTTTAAAGAGGAACACTACAGACAATTGGAGTAGTTGAGAAAAACAGTGCAAGAAACAAAAACAGGCATAGAGCAGTTAAAACAGACTCAAGCAGAGTTTAAAACTGAACTAAAAGACAAGTTATCTTCAACCCAGAACTCAACAGAGTCTTATCAGCAGAACTAATGAAGCAGAAAATAGAATTTCAGACCTGAAGACAAAGTGGAAGTATTAACCAGCTCAATGGAAGAGGTTGTTAAAGGCAAAAAGATACTTGAGAGAAATATTTAAAAGTTATGGGACACTCTGAAGAAGCCTAACATGCATATTCATGGAATACCAGAACAAGAATCTAAAAATACCACACCTGAGGAAATTTTTCAAACTATCATCAAGGAAAACTTTCCTCATCTAAAAAAAGAGAGGCCCATCCATTTACAAGAGGCATTTTGCACTCAAACAGATATGACCAAAATAGAAACTCACCACAGCAAATAATAGTTAAAACACTCCACATTCAAGATAAGAAATGGTGCTGAGAGCTTCAAAGGAAAAAAAGCAAGTCATTTTTAAAGGTTAACCTATTAAAATAACAAATACTTCTCAATGGAAACAGTAAAAGCAAGAAGAGCTTGGAGAGACATACTTCAGTGTTGAATGAGCAAAAACGTCAACCCAGGCTGATATATACCCTGCAAAACTATCTGTAATGATCGAGGGAGAAAGAAGAATTTTCCAGCACAAAGATAACTTCAAGGGATACATGTCCAGCAAACCAGGCCTTCAAAAAATGCTAGAAACGATACTCAAGTTCGAAGAAAAAAACAGGCATATCCAGGAGAACAGAAGGGAAGTTTAATACCACCAAAACCTAAACGTGAAACAATACACTTACAAAAGCCACTAAATATAATAAATTTCTGGAATTAAAAATAGTTTCTCCATTATAACACTTATGGAATTAACTCATCAATCAAGAGACACAGATTACAAACTTGGATTAAAAATCACAATCCATCAATCAGCTGCCTGCAGGAAACCCATCTCACCACAAAAGATGGACACATCCCCAAAATAAAAAGCTGGTCCAAAATTCTGCAAGCTAATGGAACCAGAAAACAGGCAGGGGTAGCCATTATGGTATCGGACAAAGTGGACTTCAAATTTTTTTATTATTATTATTATTTATTCAACTGTGTGTATGTGCGTGCACACGTGTGTCTGTGTGTGTGTGTATGTGTGTGTCTGTGTATGTGTAGAACCACGGACGAATTCGCGAACCACTATGGACGCCTCCACCTCCTTCTGCCCTGGGATTCACAGGCTCCGCCCTACCAGGACCAGAAGCGCAAGCCGCCCCTGCTTCCATCTGGGGTCTATACATGGGATCTGGGATCCGAACCCGGGACCTTCCGCCTGCAAGGCAGAGGCTTAACCCCTGAGCCACCTCTCCAGCCCAAAGTGGACTTCAAACCAAAAAAAATTATAAGAGGCACAGATGGATACTGCATTTTAGTCACAGCTACAATTCGCCAGGAAGACTTCACAATACTAAACATACATGCACCCAATACGCCCCCCCCCCCACATTCATTAAGTAAACCCTACAAAGTCTAAAGCAAGAAATCAATCCCAAAATGATAATTCTTGGGGATTTCAATACCACCCTCTGAACATGGGATAGATCAACAGGTAAAAAACTTAACAGAGACACCTTGGAGCTTAATCAAACCCTTACTGAAATGGACCTTACAGATCTCTATCAAGATTTACATCCACTGCACCAAAGAATACACATTTTTATCAGCAGCACACGGAACTTTCTCCAAAATAGATCACATATTGGGCCACAAAACGAATCTCCACATATACAGGCAAGTTGAGATTCTAGCCTGTACCTTATCAGACCACCACGGCCTAAAGCTTGACATCCACAACACAACAAGCAACAGAAAATACACTAACTCCTGGAAACTTAACACTATGATGCTGAATGATAATTGGATTTAGGTAGAAATTACAAAGGAAATTCAAGATTTCCCGAAAGTGAACGATGATGAAAATACAATTTACCAAAATCACTGGGACACTATGAAAGCTGTACTAAGAGGTATGTTCATAGCTCTTAATGCCTACATCAAAAAAATGGAAACATCAGAAATAAATAACTTAACAGTGCAACTTAAAGCTTTAGAGACACTAGAGCAATCTGATCCCAAATGCAGTAGAAGGGAGGAAATTAGCAAATTAAGGGGAGAAATATCTGAAATCGAGATTGGGAAAATGATACAGAAAATCAACCAGTCAAAAAGCTGATCTTTTGGAAAAAAATCAATCAGATTGATACACCCCTAGCTAAATTAACCAAAAGCAAGAGAAAGCCCAAATTAACAAAATTAGAAATGAAAATGGAGTTATGAGTAGTGATACCCAAGAAATACAGAGAATTATAATGACATATTTCAAAAACTTATACTCTGTGAAAATTGACAACACACAAGAGATGGATGAATTCCTAAGTAAACGCAACTTACATAAATTGAATCAGGAAGTTGTGAATTATTTAAATGGTCCTATAACAAATGAGGAAATGGAGGAAGTAATCTCAAATCTTCCCACCAAAAAATCTCCTGGACCAGATGGCTTCAGCAGAGTTCTACCAGACATTTAAGGAGCTAATAACACCAATACTCCTTAAACTGTTCCATCAAATAGCAAAGGAAAGAATACTGCCAAATTCCTTCTGTGAAGCTAATATTGTCTTAATCCCAAAACCCAATAAAGATACACTTAAAAAAGAAAATGATAGGCCAATCTCTCTGATGAACACAGACACAAAGATTCTCAACAAAGTCTTAACAAATCAGATTCAAAAACATGTCAAAAAGATCATACATATGGATTAAGTAGGCTTTATCTCAGGCACAAAAGGTTGGTTCAACATATGCAAATCAATAAATGTAATTCACCATATAAACCAGTCCAAAGTTCAAGACCACATGATATTCGTGATAGATGCAGAAAAACCTTTTGACAAGATGCAACAGCCCTTTATGATCAAAACCCTAGAAAAGGTTGGAATGGAAGAATCTTTCTCAATATAATAAAAGCTGTATATAACAAGCCAACAGCAAAGATTATACTCAATGGGGGAAAACTTGAAGCATTCCCATTTCGATCAGGAACTAGACAAGGCTGTCCACTTTCACCACTTCTATACAATATTGTACTGGAAGTCTTAGCTAAAGTCATTAGACAAGAAAGGGACATAAAACGGATTCAAATCGGCAAGGAAGAAGTCAAGCTATCCCTATTTGCAGATGACATGATCTTATACCTAAGGATCCCAAAAACTCCACTAGAAAGCTCCTGGAACTAATATAGAAGCTCAGCAGGGTGGCAGGATACAAAATTAATGTACAAAAATCAGTGGCCTTCGTATATGCCCAGAATAAAAGAATTGAAAAACCCCTGAGAGAAACAATCTCATTTACTATAGCCCCTAGAAAAAAGAAATACTGTGGTATAAACTTAACCAAGGAAATAAGAGACCTTTATAATGAAAACTTTGAAACCCTAAAGAAAGAAATTGTAGAAGACACCAGAAGGTAGAAAAACCACCCATGTTCCTGGATTTACAGAATCAACATCATAAAAATGACCATCCTACCAAAGGCAATATACAGACTCAATGTTATACCAATTAAAATCCCAAAGCAATTCTTTAAAGAAGTTGACCAAACAATTTCAAAATTCATATGAAGGCACAAAAGACCCAGGATAGCAAAGACAATCCTGAGTAACAAAAACACAGCTGGAGGTATCACCATACTAAGCTTTCGTCTATACTACAAATCCATAGTTGTAAAAAACAGCCTGGTATTGGCTCCAAAATAGACACATAGATCAAGGGATAAGGATTGAAGACCCAGATATAAGCCCACACAACTACAGCCATTTGATCTTTGACAAAGGGGACCAAAAAATCCAATGGAAAAAGAACAGCATCTTCAACAAATGGTGCTGGCAAAACTGGATATCCACATGCAGATTAAAACTGGACCCATACTTGTCACCATGAATAATAATTAATTCCAAATGGATCAACGACCTTGATATAAGACCAGAAAGTATAAAAACCTTTGTTAAAAGGGTGGAGAACTCCCTCGAGGTGATTGGGCTAGGCCAACAGTTCCTAAACAGACATCTAATAGCACAGTCACTACAACCAACATTCAATAGATGGGATCTTGTAAAATTAAAGAGCTTCTGTTCAGATAAAGAGATTGTATCTTGAGCACAAAAGGCAACCCAGAAACGTGAGAGAAAATCTTCACTAACCTACATTGCTGGTGGGAATGCAGGCTCATACAACCACTCTGGTGAGCTGTCTGATGATTCTTAAAGAAGTTAAAGATTGAAATGCCATAAGACCCTGCTATACCATAAGACCCTGCTATACCACTTTTTGGAATAACACCCTATACATCAAATATTCTCCTCGTTAGCACAAGCATGACCATGTTCATAGCAGCACTGTTTACAATATCAAAGTCATGGAATCAATCCAAATATCCAACAGTTGACGAGTAGATAAAGATAATGTGGTACATTTATAAAGTGGAATACTACTCAGCCATCAAAAATGATGAATTAATGCAATGTGCTGGGAAATGGATGGAATTAGAAACAGTTATATTGAGTGAAATATCCCAAACATAGAAAATT
The DNA here is from genome assembly GCA_023101885.1 of Typhlomys cinereus. NCBI lineage: Eukaryota > Metazoa > Chordata > Mammalia > Rodentia > Platacanthomyidae > Typhlomys > Typhlomys cinereus. The sequence continues at coordinate 845,401 of JALPQD010000248.1, forward strand.
AAGCACCAAATGTACTCCCTAATAGGTTGCTCCTAGTACCAAACCCACTTAGAGACACTCAAAGACAAATCTCTGTAATACCTACAGTAATTATATTATAAAGAGGAGGGATGGGGAAAGAGGGCCCCACCAGCAACAAGGAGAGAGGGGACCATGTTACAGCAGAGATAATAGAACACCATCAAGGACTGCAAGTAAGCAATGAGACATCTGGTTAAGTTCACAGACTTTCCTTCCTGGTCATTTGCAACTGATAGGGTATGATCTCACCAGAAGGGGAGGGCATATAGGCTGCCAAATAGAAAGTAAACATTTTGCAAATGAGTGATTGACCCCTCTCTCACCACAGTCTCCTACTTCTATTCCATCTACCTTGAATATACTCTTATAACAAGACTCTATTTAACAGGTTTTTTAATCTCTCGCCAAGGGGTGACATCCAATACCCATCACGATGGAGCCAAGGGCATTACAAGAGCAGTATAACTGAAAAAAAAATCAACAAACTATAATTCAGAACATCAGAGACTCTATATCAACCACCTGTAACTAGGTCAGCCTAATCTCTCCCCATTCTGAAGCTCAGGGAAATTTGCGGAAAAGGGGGCAGTAAGGGTGTAAGAGCACAAGGATGGGAGGAGTAATGATATGCAAGATACTCCACACAAGTTAGGGCCGAAACAATCATAATAGGACTTTGCATGACCTGCGCTATGTCCAACACATTGTTGACCCCACAAAGTCTAGAATGGACTAAAGGCACTAGGATCCTTGGAGCCTAGGGCCTGACAGTCACAGTAGTGTTCCTAAGCTTAAGGAGAATACAGGAAAGGCTTCTGGGAAATGCCCCTGGGTCCTTACACCTCATCGGAAAGGAGGACCCAGAGGAGAGTTTGGCATGCACATTAAAGGATGCTCCGGGGATTGGGGGGGGAGGCAATGAGGGATGGGAAGGGAGGGGGGAGGGAAGGGAGGGAGGGGACCCGTGTACCTGTTAAGTTTGTATGAGTGGAAATAATAACAATTAAAAAATTATTCCTGTAAATTACTTTTAGAATGAATCATCATAACTTTCTGAGTCATATTCTGATTCATTGAATAGGATGGTACTGAGTGCAGGGCTACTTTGTAGCACATTTTGATAATTCGAGTCAGGATATCCCAGATCAAAACATGTGTGTGTGTGTGTGTGTGTGTGTGTGTGTGTGTGTGTGTGTGTTATTAAACTTTAAAAATATAGTTTGATTGATGTTCTTAATTCTTTCACTTTATATTTTACTGGGGGTCTATTATTGATAATGAAGTTTCTTTTCATGCAGCTGATAAATAAATGACCAAGATTTTTGGGAATAAAAGATATTCTTTTTTATGATTCTGGTTACATTGATAGTCTACCTGAGTAAGAAGAGTTTATAGCAACCTCAGGGACCAAGGGAGCTGATCATAACCATATACGCAGGAATTGCTGAGAGAAGGGAACACTTCCTTTCTTGCCTGCATAGCTGCCAATCATGCCAATGTAATGTACTGAACCAGTTCCCTCCATCTTATACTAAGCCAGGGAAAGGTCCCACCCTTGTTTAATTACTATAGCTTAAGGGTGGAATCAAGCACCTGTGAGAATCTATGGAACCAACCTGGAAATCCCACAATTTACAGGAATTATCTGGATTAACAAATTGTGAAACAGTGAAAGGGACAACCTAGATATGGGATTACCTTTTAGACACTGAACAGATAAGAGAAACTGCAAGAAAGAAAAAAAATATCTATCTATCTATCTATCTATCTATCTATCTATCTATCTATCTATCATCTATCTATCTATCTATTTATCTATCTATCTATCTATCATCTATCTATCTACTTATCTATCTATCTATCTATCTATCATCTATCTATCTATTTATCTATCTATCTATCTCCCTCTCTGTATCACTCTCCCTCCCTCTTTCTCTATCTTTCTCTCTCTCCCTCCTTCTCTCTCTACCTTCTCTCTCTCCCTCACTTCCTCTCTCTGTCTCCCTCTCTATCTTTCCTATCTCTCTCCCTCTCTTCTCTCTCCCTCTGTTTCTCCCTCTCTCTACCTTCTCTCCCTCCCTTTTTCTATCTCTCTCTCTCTACCTTCTCTCTCCTCCCTCTCTCTCTCCTTTCTCTTTCTCTCCCTCCCTCCCTCTCTATTCTCTCTCTCCCCCCTCTTTTCCTCTTTCACTCTTTGCTTACAAGTTTATCTTTCTTGCTGCCTCCCCTGATCTCTGACCTTGGATCCCAGCTGCTTTGATCTGCTAATGTAACTGGGATCCAGGCTCTGCAGAAATCTTCCTGCCTTTGGCACCTGGTCCACCTGAGCTGTTCAACTCCTGAGCTGAGAAGCTGCAGGATGTCATCGTTGGACTACCTAAATCTTATCTTGAAAGTCAACCAATAAAATCCTTTGAATATATTAATTTCACTGACTCGGTTCCTATAGAAATCCCTGGCTAATAAACCTGGTGTATGTTTTCTTCAGTGTTTGATAGGATGTCTTACTAACTTCAACATATATCAAACATATATCAAAACCTTTTAATATCTTGGGTTCAGCAAGTCATCAATTCAGTTTCTGCATCCACTTTTCAGTAATTGTGTAAAATATGAAAGCATTGAAATTAGAACGATATTGCAGATTTCTGATTTCCTGCTTTCTTTCCCATGCTGTGCCCCTTCTCTAATTTTCATCATTTTTATGTCTTTACCTCAGTTACTTTTGTACCCTTCTGAAGAGCTTATCATGGCAAAGCCAGCATAAATTTTAATATTCTATTCTCTACCGCTTTCCTTAATACCTCCTGGCAACAATGTGTTCCTGATGGTAATCATGGGGTTATGTTATTGCTTCTTAAACTTACTTGTTAATTTATTTTGTCTTTATTGCATTATTATAAGTTTTGATGAAATGCCTCTTCCTCTATATTTTAGTGAGATTTTGTTTTCCTATTGTGTAGGACTCTTATGGTAGCATATTTAAAAATAGGAACCCAAATGATATATTTCCTCATAAACTTAAAAAAGAGTTATATATACACATTTAAAAGAGAGTTACATATAAAAGTCACCAACATACACAGAACATGAGTTCTCTTGTACCAACAGCTCCATGATGTGATTTATATTACATAGCTCTACTGAACCCAGCTCTTAAAGTTTCAGAATTAATGGAGAATATTGAAAATGCTTTGAATTTAAATTTCTTATCTCAATGAACTTTTACCTTGGCTTTTATCATGTTTCAATGTTGAGCTCTGAGAAGAATAGAGATGATTGTAAAAGACCTCTATCCCTGGCTACCATGTTCTAATATACATCTGACAATCCAATGAAGGCAAACATTGTAATTTATTGGCAATAAATTACTTCAAGACTCTAATAGTCTTATAATCACGAATAAAATGCATGTGAAAGAACATGTTATTGGCTTTTATCCACACATCGTTCTTAAAGAATACTTTGTAAATTAAAATAGCAAAGTGCTTAATTCAATTTCTGAGAATATTTTTATCTATCTGGCCATGTGTTTTGACATTTCTGGGCATCATTGATCCTGGACTGATTATTGAATTCTGTTTTTATTCTCACTAAATTTTCTACGAAAACATGTTCTTTAAAAAAGGTTTCTGGGCTTGGAGATGCCACTTGGGTTAAATCCTTTGCCTTACAAACAAAAGAATCTGAATTCAGATCCCCAGATATCATCCACAATATGACAGATGGATAGAGTGGCAATATGCAGGTCTAGGACTGATCAGTTGAGCCTGGGAAACCCCCGAGTACAGCTACTCATGATCTCCTCTCCACAAGAAGTCTGCAAAAGCATGCTGATCATAGTGCTGAGTGACTTTCATGCTGTGGCCTCAACTATCATCTAGGCTTCTATGTCCATGTGACCAGCACCCTTCTCTGAAGCTTCGCAGGTCCTAGTGGATGTGTCTTTTGTTTCTTTCTTCTTTTTTATTATTTATTCAATTATACGTGTCTGTGCATGTGTGTGTGTGTGTGTGTGTGTGTGTGTGTGTGTATGTGTGTGTGTGTGTGTGTGTAGAACCACGGGTGAATTCGGGAACCACCATGGACGCCTCCACCTCCTCCTTGTTTACTCTGCCCCGGGATTCACAGGCTCCGCCCTACCGGGACCAGAAACGCAGGCCGCCCCTGCTTCCGCCCTGAGTCTATAAGTGGGGTCTAGGATCCGAACTCAGGACCTTCCGCCTGCAAGGCAAAGGCTTAACCCCTGAGCCACCTCTCCAGCCCCGTGTCTTTTGTTTTCATTCTGGCCCCCGTGGCTTTGTATCCATCTTTTAAATTTTATGCCAAATCTTCCTTACCATAGAACATTATTTGTCCAAATGTGTTTTCTTCCCTCACCATGATACACCAAAATTCTAAAATTTCCACAGCATAAACAAGATAATTATACCATATTCTAGATATTCCTCAAATTTGACTATATTACTGAGTAAACCAAATCTCTTTTAAATGCATTGCTAATATCTGTGTTCCTCTAAGTTCTTCATGAAAAATTAAAAACCTCAAGAGACATGCTTTATTGTGAATAAATTAGCATGCATTCATGCTGTGACGAGGATGTCACTTTTTTATAGAATTTAAAAGATCTCAGAGGGACTAGTAAATTATATGGCAAGGACTAGTCCAAGCTTTGGGAAACTCAAGAAATGGGTCATGGAAGAATAGAAGTTCCCTTGCAAGTAGGTCACTGACCTGATAGCTTAGGATATCAGGAAAGTGGATGGCCTACAGTTGAAGAGTTGTCAAGGACCATTCCATTGCCATGTTTGGTAGGCAAGAATTCTTGCTTGGAGAACTTCCTCAAACACTGAAAAAAGAGACTGACACACATGGTCTCTGATTCTCGATTTGGTATTTTTCGATGTCACCATATTTTACATTAATGCTCAGAGAAGACAAATGTCTCTCCTCTGTGACAGATCCAACAGAAAAAGATAGATTCACTCGCCCCAACTTCAGACATTAGTTGAAAGTGACGCTATCAGGTCACACTTAGTCTACATTCAACAGGGAATTTGACTTGACAGGAATTAATTCATGGACTGTATTTTCAGGCCATTGGTTGCCTGAAATATCATCAGAATCTCATTCATAAATATTGTCATGGGAAATTAGTGCTGTGTAAAATAACAGGGTTATTTCTGATTTAACATCTGTTGTCCACTAGCATTTGATTGCTTTGTCCTTTAAATGTATTAAGCTCTGAGCTATGGAGATGGCATAGTCACCAAAGTGTTTGTCACATAAACTTGACAATCTGAGTTCAAATCCCCAAATACCTCATAAGAACCAGATAGTTACAGGGGTCTGAAAACATTTGCATCTACAAGAAGATGTGAAGTAGGTTGCTGAGAACTGAACCTTATGAAATATCAAGCCCGGGTTATGAAGCAGACATGAAGCAGCTTGTTCTTAACCAAGATGGAAAGAATGACTGGCAGTGATCCTCTGACCTTCGCTTGTGTACTATAGTACAAGTGTACCCCTGATCACATACATACACATGCAAACGTACACACTCACACATAGTTGTACACTTTACCGAAAATAGAAAAGTACTAAGTTCCCTAAACAGAAAGACAAGAAACATCTTATTCAGCTTTACACTGATTCCACAATAAAAACTGTATGGTCTTCTCTGAAAATATCCAGACTCCCTCCCAAAAAAGACAGGTGGGCTTGTGGTAAGACTGCCAAACAAGCTGTGATTCAAGGCATTCAGATGCCAAATGAGGATATCAGGTATGTTGGAAATCTTTAACGTGTGTGCGTGATAGAATTAGAGAGACAGACAAAAGAGAAGAGAGGAAACTGGTGAGAAGAAACTACATACACAGAGCAGTAAGAGTTTACACTGGGGATCCTGACGCGTGATCCGGAACACTAGTATAAAAGAATGAATGATAAAAGAAAAATATCGCTTATCACAGTGTTGCTCATTGACAGTCAACTCAAAAATATCCATGGTGCTCCTCCCCTCCCAGAATCTTTCCCTTCAAGTGCGTACCACAAATTTATAAATAATCTTTTTATGAGGCTTTCCTCCTTTATTAAACTCGAACATGACATGATATAATAGTTATTTCTCTGGTTGTGGCAAGAAGAGTAACAGTGAACCATCCTGGCAAAAACAACTTCAATGGGGAGCTTAGTTTGTCTTATGATTCACTGCGTGCCTTCAGGACCTGAAAACTTTGAACACATTTTATAGGATCAAGGAAGCAGAGACATGAATGCTGGGCTCACTTTTGTGTGTGTGTGTGTGTGTGTGTGTGTGTGTGTGTGTGTGTGTGTAAGTGTGTGTATGTGTAAAAGAGAGCATATAAGTATGAACCTGTGGAGGACCAAGAGTGACAGCAGGAAACATCCTGGATTGTTCTCTCTCCTTATGACACTGCTCTGAGTTCTGCCTTTGAATGTCCAGAATTACAGACTGTTGTCATTTACACCAGACATTTTTTTTAAACAGGCTTTTTTTTCTGTGGGATCTGGGTTCTGAACTCAGATCCTTTTGCTTGCAAAGCAAAGGATTTAACCACTGAGCAATCTCTCCAGCCCCAACATTGTCTTCATTTTCTTCAGTTCAAGACCACAACCCTTTGGAATGGTGCCATCCACAATTAAACTAAGGTGTTCACTTCAGTCAACATAGAAAATTGCTCATAGGAATGTCAACAGTATTTTTCTATAGTAATTATAAATTCCACCAGGTTAAAAATCAAGATTAAAGATAGCACATGGTATTTTTGTTTGTCTTCACATTGCTGATGATGCTCAAATATCTTTTCTTTAGGTCACTGATGCCATGAGATCCCACAAAATCAGAACAAACATAAAAAGCATAAAGTGAAAATTCCTATTAATTTGTTGGAAAATGTCATTGCTCCTTAAGTATGATACTCTTATGAAGCCTTAAGATTAAATGTAGCTGGAGAGATGGCCCAGGGGAAGACTCTGTCTCTCAAGGAGAACATCCTGAGTTCAGATCCCAGGTCCCACGTAAAAACACCCGGCGGAGACTGCAGCAGCAGCCTGCACTTCCCGCCTTAGTAGGCAGAGCCTGGGAAATTCCAGAGTGAAGTGAGGAAGTAGATGCCATCCAGAATGATTCACAAAGTCACCCTTAGTCCTCCACAGGGACACATAGTGCCTCTAATACACACAAACACACACACTAAATAAATAAAATTAAAAAATTGCATGTATAAAGTCAGTTCCTAAGAACTATTAGAAGACTATAAGTAAGAGGACTATCAATTCACTAAGTAATGGACATTAAAAAAAATGATCTGTGGCTGAGGACATGTCTTCAGGAACCCAAGGTCAAATTTCCCCAGATACTTTTTTTGAGAAAGTCTCTGTGCCCATTCATTACTCTTTCACTTTCCATGAATGCCGTTTCAATGCAGGTGTCAGTTTGACCATTAGAGGTTGAGGAGATTGTACGTACATCAATGAAAAACCAGTAGTTAAGTTGAACCTGGAGTAGGTCGCTGGAAAATGATCTAGTTGGTGTAAGTACCCCAGCCCATAATGGTGAGACTACCCCATTGGTAGAAAAATAACATGGAAATAGCTGGTTCAATTCGCTATCGTACTTTGGCATTGTTTGGAACATTCATTTGCTGACAAGTGAGAAAATGTGCTGTACGCTCTGCAGTTCCTGTGTACACGATGTGGTCAGCTACCTCAACGCCTGCCAAGCTGGGCTAAGATGGGTTATAAGAATCACAAAAAGAGGGGCTGGAGAGATGGCTCAGGGGTTAAGCCTCTGCCTTGCAGGTGGAAGGTCCTGAGTTTGGATCCTAGACCCCGCGTATAGACGCCGGCGGAAACGGGAGCGGCCTGCGTTTCTGGATCTGATAGGGCAGAGCCTGTGAATCCTGGGGCAGAATAAAATGAGGAGGAGGTGGAGGTGGGCCATGGTGGTTCCCGAATTCGCCCGTGGTTCTACGTTCTACACACACACACACACACACACACACACACACACACACACAAACACACACACATGCACAATTGAATAAATAATAAAAAAGATGTTAAAAAAAGAATCATAGAAAGAATAAAGCCCCTTGTTTTCTTACGTTATTTGGTCGTGTCTATATCAGAAAAATGAAAAGAAACTAGAATACCATGTGATATCAAGAACAGTTTGGAAGGGAAGAAAGAATCAAATTTAATGAAACAATTGAACACGAAGGATCTGTCCCTCCATTCAGATCCTTTTTAAGTTCAAACACAAAGTTTCGGTGTTTCTAGATGTATTATTGAGTACATACAATCCCATACACTTTATTCTTTGAAATAGTGCTTTATCGAACTGTTGCACTTCACCTGCATTGTTGCTGATAAATTGCCATGAAACAGCTTAAGGAAACAAGGGGTTTATGCTCTTACAACAGTCTGGATATAGTTCTTAGTACAGTTCTTGGCAGTTCAACACCAGGGCCAAGGGAACTGGCCACAACATCTCCACAACCACCCTTACTTGCCAGACCAGCATGTCTGACCAAGTGTACACAAGGATGTCACTTTTCTCAAAAAGTTCTCTCCATTTTATTCACCTGCCCCGAGAATAGTTCCCACCCACCATGGGTTATACCTTCCCCATCCACTAGACAATCTCCTGCAGGTTCGCTCTGGGCTCAACTCAACTACTAATTCTCTACAAATGTGCCCAGAGTTCAAACGCTCCACTGTCAAGTTGACACCCGTGCCTAACTATAACATGCACTGAAAGTGGACAACAGTATTTGTGAAGAGATAGAGCGGCAGAGAAGAGACAAAGAGAGAGGAAGGTAATGCTTTCTAGAAATGACATGTGCAGGATTAGATGTTATTGTTGAGCGCAGGAACCCGGAAGGAGAACCTCAGTGGGTACGAATGAGCATCTAAAGAAAAATCTCATTAGGATGGAGCATGTTACAAACTCATTTGTGGTCACAGGAATTCTAGCAGCTGCCTCACCAGCTTGAACTAGAAATACAGTTTAGAGCCACAAATAAAAATAAAGCAACAAGAAAAATTACCTGAGATCCTCTAAGCAATTCCTGAGAAAATCCCACTTTTGTGTGCCATCATTCTTATTGCAATTCCTTATGATTAATTTACGTTAAATCAAATCCCAAATGAAATCCCTTGACCTTGCTCTCTGCCTCCAAAATATTATTTTCCTTGTTATGCCATTAATTGAGAAGAAAACTCAGCCAAGGCAAGAAGAACTAATTATTGCTATTAATTCCTTAAATGAACCTGGCTTCCCCACGTGAATAGGGCACTAAGAATTAGCCTGAGAGTGCAGCAGATGGTGAGTTTACCCGCAGTTTATCTCCACTTCCTGAAAACTTTTCTCTGCACATAATTTTCTTTCCTTTTTCCTTTCTCACTGACTCACAACAAATAGGCTTTTTTTTTTTTTTTTTACTAACTTCTCTGGAATTCTTTCTGAAGTCAGACTTCTTCTGTGGCTATTCCGTGAGTGTTTTCAGGTTCCTTCAGCAAACTGTTTTTACTTAGATAGCATCGCTTTTCTTTTCTGCATCAGCTAGCAGAACCTAAGGAGAACACACAACTTCAAATCAAGGCACAGATGAGAAAGAAAGTGGGTAGAATTGTCATGGACTCAGAGCAGAGGACATGCAATGGGAAAAGGCTCCTAAAGCATGGGTGTGAGTTTGCATTCCCGAAGCTCAAGCTTTAGATGATGCTACAAACATATTAAAAAGTGGTTATTCCAGTCTGAAAAAGAAAATAAAACTTCATCTTTGTAATGAAGACAAAAATAATAACGTTAACAATAATGGTGATAAAAACAATGATAATTTCTTTTTTTTTTTACTGCTCATACAAATATAATAGGAACCCCGGTACCCTCCCTCCCTCCACTCCTCCCTGGACTTCCCTATTCCCTCCCTGCTTTGTCCCTTCCTTTCCCCCCTCCCTCCCTTTCCCCCAGTGCCCCTCCCCCCATCTCTGAAGCATCCTTTAATGCGTATATCAAACTTTCCTCTGGGTCCTCCTCTCTGATGAGGTGTAAGGACTCAGTGTCAATTCCTAGAACTCTTTCTTGTGTTCCCCTTAAGTATAGGAACACTATTGCGACTGTTAATCCCTTGCTTCTAAGGATCCTAGTGCTTTAGTCCATGCTAGAATTTGAGGGGTCAATGATATGTTGGTCATTGCGCAGAACATGCAGGGTCCTGTTACAATTGCTTCGGCCCTAACTTGTGTGGAGTATCTCGCATGTCATGACTCCTCCCATCCTTGTGCTCTTACAATCTTACCGTCCCCTCTTCCGCAAATTTCCCTGAGCTTTAGGATGGGGAGAGATTAGGCAGGCCTCATTCCAGGTGGTTGATATAGAATCTCTGATGTTCTGAATTATGGTTTGTTGATTATTTTTTTTTCAGTTTTGCTGCTCCTGCAATAACCTTGGTTCCATCCTGATGGGTATTGGATGTAACCCCCTGGCTAGAGATAAAAACCTGTTAAATTAGAGTCTTGTTATAAGAGTATATTCAAAGGTAGATGGAATAGAAGTAGGAGACTGTGGTGAGAGAGGGGTCAATCACCCATTGGCAAAACGGTTACCTTCTATCTGGCAGCCTATATGCCCTCCCCTTCTAGTAAGATCGTATGCCATATCAGGAAGGAAAGTCTGTGAACTTCATCAGATGTCTCATTACTTACTTGCAGTCCTTGATGGTGACCTATTTTCTCTGCTGTTATATGGTCCCCTCTGTTTCTGGTGTGGCCCTCCTTCCCCATTCCTCTGTTTATAATCTTTACAATTACTGTAGGTATTACAGAGATTTGTCATTGAGTGACTCTGAGTGGGTTTGGTACTAGGAACCACCTATTAGGGAGTACATACAACGCTTAATTTTCCGTGTCTGGGATACTTCACTCTATATAATTGTTTCTAATTCCATCCATTTCCTGGCAAATTGCTTTGATTCATCATTTTTGATGGCTGAGTAGTACTCCATTGTATAAATGTACCACATTTTCCTTATCCACTCGTCAACTGTTGGACATTTGGGTTGATTCCATGACTTTGCTATTGTAAATAGTGCTGCTATGAACATGCTTGTGCTTGTGCTATCGAGGTGAATTTTTACTGTATGGGGGGTTATTCCCAGAAGTGGATTAGCAGGTTCATATGGCATTTCAATCTTAAACTTCTTTAAGAATCGCCAGATGGCTCACCAGAGTGGTTGTGTGAGCCTGCATTCCCACCAGCAATGTAGGAGAGTTCCCCTCTCTCCACAACCTCTCCAGCATTTGGTGTTTGTATTGTGGATTTTTTGTCATCCTGACTGTGTGAGATGATATCTCAGGGAGGTTTTGATTTGCATTTCCCTGATGGCTAAGGATGTGAAGCATTTTTAAAGATATTTTAATTTTGTCTTTGGTAAAGTTTCTTTTAAGTTCCAAGGCCCATTTTTTTAATTGGGCCATTAGTTTCCTTGGTGTTTAGTTTTCTAAGTTCTTTGGGCACTCTGGATAATAGAGCTCTAACAGATGTGTGGTTAGTGAAGATTTTCTCCCATTCTGTAGGGTTGCCTGTGTGCTCAAGTTAAAAATCTCTTTATCTGAACAGAAGCTCTTTAATTTCACAAGATCCCATCTGTTGAGTGTTGGCTGTAGTGACTGTGCTATTGGATGTCCGTTTAGGAACTGTTGTCCTAGTCCAATCAGCTCGATGGAGTTCCCTACCCTTTCAACTATGGTTTTTATACTTTCTGGCCTTATATTGAGGTCCTTGATCCATTTGGAATTAAGTCTTGTACATGGTGACAAGTACGGGTCCAGTTTTAATAATCTAAATGTGGATATCCAGTTTTGCCAGCACCATTTGTTGAAAATGCTGTTCTTTTTCCATTGGATTTTTTGGACCCTTTTGTCAAAGACCAAATGGCTGTTGTTGTGCAGGCTAATATCTGGGTCTTCATCCCTTATCCCTTGATCTGTGTGTATATTTTTGAGCCAATACCTGGCTGTTTTTACAATTATGGATTTGTATTGTAGTATAGACTAAGGTTTGGTATGGTGATAATTCCAGCAGTGTTTTTGTTAATCAGGATTGTTTTTGCTATCCTGGGTCTTTTGTGCCTCCATATGAATTTTGAGATTGTTTGGCCAACTTCTTTAAAGAATCGCTTTTTGTTTTAATTGGTATAGCATTGAATCTGTATATTGCCTTTGGTAAGGTAGTCATTTTTACAATGTTGATTCTGCCAATCCAGGAACATGGGAGGTCTTTCCATCTTCTGGTGTCTTCTGCAATTTCTTTCTTTAGAGTTTTAAAGTTTTCATTATAGAGTCTCTTACTTCCTTAGTTAGGTTTATACCAAGGTATTTCATTTTTTTAGGGGCTACAGTAAATGGGATTGTTTCTCTCAGGGCTTTTTCACTTCTTTCATTCTGCGCATATAGGAAGGCTTCTGGTTTTTGTACATTTATTTTGTATCCTGCCACCCTGCTAAACTTCTGTATGCTAAACTTCTGTATTAGTTCCAGGAGCTTTCTGTTGGAGTTTTTGGGATCACTCAGGTATAGGATCATGCCATCTGCAAATAGAGATATCTTGATTTCTTCTTTGCCGATTTGAATCCCTTTTATGTCCCTTTCTTGTCTTATAGCTTCAGCTGAGACTTCAAGTACAATATTGAATAGAAGTGGTGAGAGTGGACAGCCTTGTCTAGTTCCTGATTGAAGTGGGAATGCTTCCAGTTTTTCCCCATTGAGTACAATCCTTGCTGTTGGCTTGTTGTATACAGCTTTTATTATATTGATAAAGGTTCCTTCCATTCCAACCTTTTCTAAGGTTTTGATCATAAAGGGTTGTTGGGTCTTGTCAAAAGCTTTTCCTGCATCTATCAAGAGTATCATGTGGTCTTGAACTTTGGACTGGTTTATATGGTGAATTACATTTATTGATTTGCATATGTTGAACCAACCTTGTGTGCCTGAGATAAAGCCTACGTGATCCCCATAAATGATCTTTTTGACATGTTTTTTAATCCGATTTGTTAAGACTTTGTTGAGAATCTTTGCATCTGTGTTCATCAGAGAGATTGGCCTATAGTTTTCTTTTTTATGTGAAATTTTATTGGTTTTTGGGATTAAGATGATATTAGCTTTGTAGAAGGAATTTGGTAGTGTTCCTTCCTTTGCTATTTGATGGAACACTTTAAGGAGTATTGGTGTTATTAACTCCTTAAATGTCTGATAGAACTCTGTGCTGAATCCATCTGGTCCAGGACATTTTTTGGTGGGAAGATTTGAGATTACTTCTTCAATTTCCTCATATGTTATAGGACTATTTAAATAATTCACAACCTCCTGATTCAATTTAGGTAAGTTGTGTTTACTTAGGAATTCATTCATCTCTTTTGTGTTGTCAAACTTCACAGAGTATAAGTTTTTGAAGTATGCCATTATAATTCTCTGGATTTCATGGGTATCAGTAGTGATAACTTCATTTTCATTTCTAATTTTGTTAATTTGGGTTTTCTCTCTCTTGCTTTTGGTTAATTTAGCTAGGGGTGTATCAATCTAATTGATTTTTTTCAAAGAACCAGCTTTTTGACTGATTGATTTTCTGTATCGTTTTCCTAATCTCGATTTCAGATATTTCTCCCCTTATTTTGCTAATCTCCTCCCTTCTACTGCTTTTTGGATCAGATTGCTCTAGTTTCTCTAAAGCTTTAAGCTGCATTGGTAAGTTATTTATTTCCTGATATTTCCATTTTTTTGATGGAGGCATTAAGAGCTAGGAACTTACCTCTTAGGACAGCTCTCATTGGGTCCCAGAGATTTTGGTAAGTTGTATTTTCATCATCGTTCACTTTCAGGAAAGTTCTTGAATTTCCTTTTCAATTTCTTCCTGAATCCAATTCTCATTCACCATCATAGTGTTAAGTTTCCCGGAGTTCGTGTATTTTCTGTCTTCTGTTGTGTTGTGAATGTCCAGCTTTAGGCTCTGGTGGTCTGATAGAGCACAGGCTAGAATTTCAACTTTCCTGTATATGTGGAGATTCGTTTTGTAGCCCAATATGTGATATATTTTGGAGAAAGTTCCGTGTGCTGCTGAGAAAAATGTGTATTCTTTGCTACGTGGATGAAAAGTTCAGTAGAGATCTGTAAGGTCCATTTCAGTAAGGGTTTGATTAAGTTCCAAAGTGTCCCTGTTAAGCTTTTGACCTTTTGATTTATCCCATGTTGAAAGGGCGGTGTTGAAATCCCCAAGAATTATCGTTTGGGTGTTGATTTCTCTCTTTAGACGCTGTAGAGTTTTCTTAATGAATGTGGAGGGGCCCATATTGGGTGCATATATGTTCAGTATTGTGAAGTCTTCCTGGTGAATTGTTCCTGTGACTAAAATGTAGTATCCATCTATGTGTCTTATGATTTTTTTGGGTTTGAAGTGCACTTTGTCCGACAGCATAATGGTTATCCCTGCCTATTTCCTGGTTCCATTAGATTGCAGAATTTTGGACCAGCCTTTCATTTTAGGATGTGTTGTGAGATGAGTTTCCTGAAGGCAGCAGATTGATGGGTTGTGATTTTTAATCCAAGTTTGTAATCTGTGTCTCTTGATTGGTGAGTTAATACCATTGACATTTAATGTTATAATGGAGAAATTATTTTTAATTTTGGACATTTTTTATGTTTAGTGGATTTTGTAAGCTTATTGTTTTACATTTATATTTTGTGGTATTATACTTCCCTCTGTCCTCCTGGATACGCTTGTTCTTTTCTTCAAGTTTGTGTATCATTTCTAGCATTTTTTGAAGGCCTGGTTTGGTAGACATGTATCCCTTCAAGTTGTCTTTGTGCTGGAAAATTTTTCTTTCTCCCTCGATAATGACAGATAGTTTTGCTGGGTATATCAGTCTGGGTTGTCATTTTTGCTCATTCAATACTTGTAGTATGTCTCTCCAAGCTCTTCTTGCTTTTACTGTTATTATTGAGTAGTCATTTATTATTCTAATAGGTTTACCTTTAAAAGTGACTTGCTTTTTTTCTCTTGAAGCTCTCAGCACCTTTTTCTTTGTCTTGAATGTGGAGTGCTTTGACTCTTATTTGCCATGGCCTTTTTGTATTTTGGTCTTATCTGTTTGGAGTGTGAAATGCCTCTTGTATTTGGATGGGCCTCTCATTCTTCATGAACTGAATTATTTGGGCCTGGGGTTTTGGGGTTGCACGGTGTCGGAGCTTACCTAGGTTCAGGTGAGTCCACAGCTGGACTGCGCCAGACCAGGAAGGTGAGTGTGGAAAGGGAGGATGTGGTGGTGGCTGGGTGCTATTAAACCTGGGGAGCTGGGGTGTGACCCATGGGGGGGAGGGAAGGGGGTCCTCCCCGGCCCAGCGCAGCTCTGGCTCTGGCTGGCTGGTGGGAGGAGCTGGGTCCCTTGGGTTACCTGGGGTTCTGGGGGTGGGCGGGGCGGAGCTTACCTAGGTTGTGTTGAGTCCTGGCTGGACTGCGTGCCTCCCAATGATAATTTCTAACAATGAAATGAAATACCTTGTCACCCAATTGGACCATGCCAGATCTACCATGAATTCAGTTGTTTTTTTTTTTCTTTTTATAATTTATTGTTGAAATTTTCCATCTACAAAACAAGCTTGGTTCTACCTGTTATTTTTACCCAATGAAGATAATCTATGCTTTACATCATTTAAAGAAAAAAGTACATCATTTAAAGAAAGAATAAATTCATATTCACTTTTATGTGTTTTTTGCACAAAGCTAGAATGTAACATAATTTATTATGTTTTGGGTTATCGGGACATCTTTACTTATTTATTCATATTGGATGGGATAATTATCAATAGCATTTTGCCAATGGCTTAATTACATATTATCCTGTAAAAAATTCTTAAGAAATAGTACTTTGATCCCAACATAACAGCAATAAAATATTATAATGCATAATTCATCTAGGAAAAATGTATGCTACTTAAGATGGAATGTGAAATTTACCTTTTAGTTGGTTATGTCCCCCACAGGAAATGATCCTTACAGGGTCACATGTTTCTGTACTTGGTTCCCAGCTGGTGTGACAGTTTGCAAATGTTATGGAATCTTCATGAGGATAGGGGCTTGCTGGAGAAAGTAGTGACTAAGTACAGGCCCTGAGGTTTGATAACCTAACAAACTTCCTGTTCTCCCTCTCTTTATTTCCTGAATATGGATGCAATATAATAGCTGGACTCCTGTTTCTGACACCATACCTTCTCTGCCTGTCATTCTGTCTTCCTTACCATGATTGACTATATCCACTCTGGGATCGTAAATGAAATAAATTGTTTCTCTATTAACTTGTCTGGGTGAGAGTATTTTATCACACAACAAATAGAGCATCCATGTAACCTCTGCCATGCATGAGGATAGACACTCACCTCAAACGAACTCAATCTCAGTGTCTTCCTCTAACCCATAGACAATGGAATTGAAAAGTCTTTTATTTGAAAGTAAGGGGTTAACAAAAGCCAGACACAGTAGAGAACTCCTAAATGGGATAAACTGCCCACTCATGTCCCAGGAGACTACATGGGTCCCACACATATCTATACATGAGAAGATACTCCTTTTTAGATGGTTCAGATTTCACATTTTTAGGAGTGGTATCTTTACATTTTTCCTATACCTAACTGTAAAGCAAAGAAGGAACTTACTTAGGTAAAATCATTTTCTTTGAAAATGATTGCCCAAGGTACTCAAAATTCAAATCATTGCATATTTAACTATGTCTTTCATTTCAAAAAATGAATTATTGAGTAATTGTTGGATTTTAAAGCCTAGTGTCAGGCATCATCAAAAGTCAAAGTAGTTCACTTTTATTATTTCATGCTGTTCTTTAAATCATTTTGTCAGCCAAAAAATGAGAACTAAAGGGACATTATGGATTTTTCCTATCATGACTTATGGCTTATAATACTTCAAGACTTTTATTCTGTAACATAACCTGATGTAGATTCAGACAGCAACTGCCTCTCTACATGCACTGCTGCAAGATTTGGGAAAGAAGAATAGTATACTCATGATGCTCCTTCTATTTGCTTCTTCTTCATCTGCCCACATCTGGGAAAATGTGAAAAGCTAACTTGTCACTTTATTATTATGGCAAAGTTCCAAGTCCTTTAGAATTCTCAACTCTTTGGAATAATTGTGTCACCAAAATTTTGTTCTACAAACAAAATAGAGATGATAATGAAGTTCATATGACTATCAAATGTTACATTGTTCAAATCAGATCATAGGCAACCATTCAAACAGATATTCCTTTCAACTCTACTACACCCTTAGTATTTTAGAAACACTATGGATAAATGGAAAGATGAGTGTTTATGTGAAATGCAACAAAATATTCTAAGTCTACTGCATAAAACATAGCCATGTCTTTATGGAGAAACCTTAGCAGGCTAATACCTAATGTTATCAAATACTATGGCCATCTGGAAGGGAGATTAAGAATTTAAAATTCATTCAATTGGATGGAAACATTCTTCCAAGCACAAATTTGAAAAGATTACCTAGAGAATCAATGTGAAAAATCCAAAGGTAGAGTCGGAGTGATCTACTCAAGAAAAAAAAAAAATGAGAATTGGGAACACTGAGAACTGTAATGTGTTGATGGGGAAGAGAATCATACTAAACAGCAGAAACAAGGAACCATGCAGCAGCTCAAATCTCAGAATGTGAGGAACAAAAGGTCATTTATGTCCTTGCAGCCACACTGAAGACTATGTCATGCTTAGGCTAAATTGCTTGTTTGAGACCTAGGAACATCTTTTTAGAGTATATACTGGTTTGTCATAGTTGCCTTCTAAAAGCAGGAAGGCTTGCAGTAGAGTCCTTTGTCACAGAATTAAGAGAGGAAAACTAAAACTTTAAAAAAAACTGTAAGTAAAAAGAGTTTTAGGAAAAAATAAATCTAAGGTGTCATATAAATGCACCTTTACAACAAATACTCTATAGAGTATTGCTAATAAATTTGAGCTTATACCATACACTCTATTCATGATATTAGTCTTTCATTAGTGTTTTTCTGAGATGACATATCACACAATGAAATCAATCATTAGGCTTCATTGACCATCTTAGTAATGCTTCTATATCATTTTCAAATTTCTTCTGAACCTCATCATAGACTCCTAAAATATGATATAGCCTCAAAGAAAAGTTACAGGTTATCAGAGAAAGAAGTTGGTTTTACCTCCAAGCAGTATAGAATTTTGGCTATGAGTTACTGTTTCTGCTTGCAGGATGTTCCAACTAGTGAGGTCAAGAAAGGATGCTTGGCTTCAGCCCCAGCATGCAGAGAAATGCCAGTCTCAAATCTCAGAATGTGAGGAACAAAAGGTCATTTCTGTCCTTGCAGCCACACTGAAGACTATGTCATGCTTAGGCTAAACTGCTTGTTTGAGACCTAGGAACATCTTTTTAGAGTATATACTGGTTTGTCATAGTTGCCTTCTAAAAGCAGGAAGTTTTTCTGGCTTTTCCCCCTAGAAATTCTGAAGAATAAATGTTGGTTCTCAAAAAAATTGTATGAGTGGTTAAACAAATGTTTTCTTTTCTTAAGAATCAAAACATTGATACAGTGGAAGAGTAAAGAGAAACCACAAAATAATGAAGATATTTTCTGAGACTCATAAAGAAAAGTAAAAGATAAATGAACATGTAGATTAAGTAATGTTCTGTACTTACTTGCAAATCACCCATGCATTATGATTTTCAGAGCTGAATAAACTTACTTTTAACTGACAGGTAAAAATGTAAAGGTGTACATATTGATAGGTTACTGGAAACTTAGCTGAATTACGTAAATACAAAGAAGTAAATGAAAACCTTGAGAATATTTTAGCTAGATAAATAAAATTTGTAGGTAATTAAAATAGAAGGAGAGTCATGCATTACAGTGATCTCAATAACAGATTGTCGGATTACCCTTACATGAACAGCACCAATTAGGGTGTTTCATATTCTTTGCATCCCCACAATTTCTGTGGTAACTGCCAATGAAGGAATCAAACAGTTCTCTTACTACCAATTTCAGCATCCCAGCACCGCAGATAACAATCCTGAATAATTGAAGCATGGTGTATGAACTCCTCTGAAATGCAATAGTATTCCTTATTTTTCCAACACAAGTATGTATTAGAAAAATTTGCTGAAAGGTTATGTTTACTCCACTGTAGAGTTATTGAGGAATTAGCATTATTATATTTTAGTTTATCGCTATTGATATAAAAGACATTACGTACTTCTTAAATACATTGTCATAGAGCAATAGGCCTAAGTACATATTTCTCAGAGGAAAAAATACAAATGGCTAACTTATCTTTTAAATGTGATAATTGCACTACTCATAGATAGGTACAGATTTATATATGTACATAGTTGTATATGTATATATCACATGTTTAATTTTTATAACTCCATTTAAATATATTTATATATGTGTAGATACATTCAGTAATGTACATATACCTATTGCCTGTAGACAATACATAAAGACAGGCACAAACATGAAGGCAATAAAATATACTTGACTTTACTTTTTTCCATGGATTGCATATAGTGGCTCTATCTCACCCTTGCTCTTGATCTCAGAAAGCCTTACATTATTATTTACACTTTATAGAATTTTTCACTTGTCATCATGACTGCTGTTGCTCTTTGAATGTCAGACACAACTCTAAATAATAAAGTATAGAGTTTTCAGTGTTCTGTACCTTTCCCAAGTGATTAATCCATCTCAGAACACCAGTGATATTTGCTCAACGTGGTCATGATCTGAGTCAAGACTAGGATTCATGCAGTATCTTCTCTCTGGTACTCTGTTTCAAAACAGTCCACAACACTCACTGCTATGCTAATGGTTAACCATGTTTCTCAAGGAGCTCTGACTCCACAGCTAAAGTTTGTTTCTAGAAAATAGTTTCACAAAGAAATCACATTCCATGACTAGCACATCACTTATTTAGTATCATAGACCTTTCCAAATCATGATCAGAATCTGAAGTGATATCTCTATTAGAAAAAGGATTCGCCAACTTAATGAGAAATGGACTGTACTTCCAATTGCTTCTGGAAACCAAAATTCTCCCTGCCACAGAAATATTTTTTTTATTGTTCAGCTGCTATATATAGCAGAACAGTAATTCCAGAGGTCTTGTTTGCAGCCAAATATGTAATGACAGGAGAAGTTCTAATGGACTTTGCTAAAATTTTCTGGGAAAATGTATTGGCTTGAGATCAAGAAATTGACAAGAGAGATGATTTTTTTGGCAACAGGTTCAGTTGTAACTTAAGTTACAACACAGACATCTTGGTTTGCACATTATAGTTGACATATGGGTTGTAAATCTCAAGCCATGTAAAAGGTCAGGGAAAATCCAAAGAAATAAAGGAAGAGCAGGTAATCAGGAGATGACTGACCAACACATAATATTATATATGATGGAGATGGGAGCGAGTGTAAGTTTTAAGGGTAACACTTCAAAGAGATATAGCAGTTGTGGCAGCACTGGTCCCATGTCTGTTACACAGCAGGACTCTGTGCCCAAACAAAATAAAAACACAGCAACAAATACAAGACAAACATAATGTGCTCCTATGTTTCTCACTACTTTCCCGTAAAGCTATATCAGCATGCTAGGAGTTTAGTTAGTATTTGTTTCCCTTCACATGTGTTTGCAAGAGATGCTTAATGCAGCATCCAGGAGTATACTCTGAGGTTGGCACGTGACAGGGAGACCGTAGCATTTGAAAAATTGCTTGTACAAGACAAGGAGACTGAAAAACAAGGTAGGTGATATTGAGATTATCTTTATAACCTTTGCAAAAGTCAGTTGCTTGGTTTTACTGTTTACAGTGACTTCTAAGAGGCTTTTTCTCTCACCTAGTCACAAGATCTGTAAGAGCTGAATATTCTCTCTGTGGTCCATCAGCTGGAGAGTGAGTGTGTGAGTGTGTGTGTGTGTGTGTGTGTGTATGTGTGTGTGTGTATGTGTGTGTGTGTGTGTGTGTGTGTGTGTGTGTGTGTGTGTGACTACACTGAAGACTGAACTCTGATTACTGAGGCCGATCCATTAGCATTTGCAGTAGCAGTGATAGAACTGAAATCACAAGTTGAGAAAAACCTGGACCACCAGGACCCGATCCATTTCACGATGAGCAGATTACAAAAATACTCAAAAATTCTCTAACTCTGCGTCTCAATCCTGCGGCTGGCTGCTTGAGGTAACAGTATCACTTTCTTGCTCTGATTTGCTTTCTGGGGCAAATTTACTTGCTAAAAATGCAACAGACTACAATCTGTCTCTTCTATTTCTGTGCAGTCACTGAGACGAAAATGAGAAATGTGTTTTCAAGCAGATGGCAAAATAAAACAAGATGGTCTTTGGAACGCAACAGACCCTGACCTCACAGAGTTCAGTGGCAAGCTTAGAATAAGTGAATACTTTTGAAAGATATGTAGTCTCTCACAAATGTACAAATATGTGCACATTAATATTTATCTCTACAGAGGACTCTATTGTTTATCCAATTGCTTATATTGTAGACTCACCATACTGGTAATAGAGTATCATCATGAGCAAAAACACTTGCAGAGGCATGTCAATGCACACACAGGTCCACACAGAGTTAGACACACACACTGACAGTCCTGCTTGAAAGCTGAAGCCTGAATCACAGGGCTGTAGAAGGCAGAACAGAATTCACCCGTGATAAGTGAATGAGCACAAACCACTCAGGTCCATCTTCTCTTCTAGTGACTGTTACTTTCACAATCAGCACATTGTTTCAGGGGGAGGCTCAGAAGCTAAAAAGACAGGGTAGGTATTTTACTCCATGCTTAAAAAAAAGGAATGAATGGATAAGCTAAAATTTCATTAGAGGTAGAGAAATTACAGAACAATCAGTGTCATTTTGAATAAAAGTATTGGAGGTTTCTCATACCCTGTGCTGTAAATTAGTGAGGGTTGTGATAAGACAATCACATTCATGGTGAAATTTACATACATATTGATTCTAGAGAGATAAGTATTGCAAGAAAGCAAGTGCTCATTTGAAAACAGCTTAAAGTAGTGTAAGAACAGAACAACATCCGCTAGACGAGTCTTCTTAATCTAAGCATCTTTGTTCAATAGTTCAGATACTTCAAAGACAGCTAGCTCAATTATCTCCTAAGAGTAAGATGGCAAACTTTGATTCCAATACTTTCTATTTCTGAAATATTTCCTCTTCATGATTCACTTGGCTCTTTCTCTCTGTCTTTTCCCCTCCTTTTCTCTCCCCTCCCCTCTCCTCTCCTTTTCTCACCCTTTCCTTTTCTTCCTCGCCTCTCCCTTTCCTTCCCCTAACTCCATGATTCTCTTTTTTGCCCTCCTTTTCCCCTCCCTCCACCTTGTCTCTTTTCCTCTCCCCCATCTTTCCTCCCCTCCCCTACAAGATCACAATTTATCTTCTTCCCGCTGTGTCCATTCTAATGGCCTCCTTTAACTCTTCAATCTACTTCATTACTCTTTCTTTTGTTTCGCTTTGACAGTATTAGAGATTGATTGAACTCAGGGCCTTTTTCTAGGCAATGATTTCACTACAAACTTATGTCTTCCAGACTTCCCTGAATCTTTGCTAGTTTACAACATTATAGACTATAACCTCCATATTAGTATTTTAATTTGCTGTGCTGAAAATTAATGCAATAATCTTAACATACAGTAGTCAACTACAGATTATGCTTCAAGGCTTTCTTATCTTTTGTAAATAGTGCTCATTTATTGCATCTTTATGATCAAATATCTGGAAAAAGAAACTTGAAGAAAGAGGCATAGTTGAAGCTATAGTTCATCAAGGTGGGAAGACAAAACAGCTGGAATATGTGGTCCTTTGTGGAGGGAAACTCCAAGTATGGCTTGTTCATATCTTAGCCATTCAGGACAAATTCTCGGCCAATCAAACATCCAGGCTGTATCCCATGAAGTTTTGTTCCAGTGATCCATTTCTGGGGCCCTGTTGTCTAGTTTTCAGACTTTCACAAATATCAACACCAGGTAGGATCCAAGTTTACAAAGACATAAAACTTGGGGGTGGGGGAACTATCCACATCTTAAATGTGTTTTTTCTTGTTGCTCAAATCCTGCTTTATATTCTGGTCCACTCTAAAATAAAAAGGAAAAAAGAGAAAATATGAAGATAGGGAATGGGAAGTTGGTATTTTGGGGACGAGTACAGGGAGAGTGAGAGGAATGAGAGAATATATATAACCACATGCTTTGTTTATATGTATAAAATTGTCAAGTAATAAATAAAATGTTATTACTTTTTTAGATCCAATAAAATAGAGTAATGGAAGGAAACATTCAATATCAACTTCAGATCTCCACATACATGCACATATGTTCATATGCATGCATGTATATGTACATCTACACACTTGCAAACATGCAAACCTATGTGCATATCACCCCCTACATGTAGTTATTAAATTGAAGAAAAAAATCATTTTCCAAGGCTGCTTGAAGCCATCTTGAAATGTTCCATGTGGTATAAATCATATCATTCAGACAACTCAATTGTTTGTTTCATGTCTAATTACGCATCTCATTTCTTTTTTTATTTTTCTTGTACTGACTTCATGATCTTTTTCCTCAGCCACCTGATTGTTAGGATGACAGAAATATACAACCATGGCAGTGATCCTACAGAATGATGCTCATTTATTAATTTTGATTCTGAAATGTCACCATTCATTGCAAGTACTCTATGAAATATAGCTTGAGAATTTAGCTTGGCATGGATATTCCAAACTTTGATGTCATTCTTTACAGCAAAACTGTCTCATCATTTCTGAATAGCTTCTTAAACATCCAATGTGATGATTATCTCATTCACATGTAAGTTGTTCAGGGAAGTTTCAGCCAGTTTTTCCTTTTCTAGATGTAGTAAAATGTCTGTAGTTTGAAGCAGGAGCTGGGACGGGATGATTAACAAGGAGGATTAATACCTGGGGAACAATCTATTCAGATTGAAATCTGATAAATATGGCTGACTGCCACACTGCCTGAAGCTTTATTTGTGTCTTATATTAGTCAGATTTTCAAGATATAATACATATGCTAATAGGATACACACACACACACACACACACACACATATGGAATTTATTTGATGAATTATGAAATAAGGTCTAGGTAGTCCAAAAAAGACTGCCTATAGCTTTTCAGCTTCAGTGTGGTGCTAAAGGCTGGAGGATTCCTGGAATGTTCTGGAATTCAATCACTTTGGAGGATCAAAGAAGCTGGGTTCTGTTGCCAATGAAAGCAGGTGGAAGCAGGCAAGAGTTTGCCAACACAGGAAAAGTAAGTTCATCTTTCTTAAACTTCCTTTTTCCTTCTCTGCTACTGGAAGTTGTCTCTCACATATTGACTTGATTATTGCATTTGAAATGTCTTAATCTACATAATCTCTTCAGATGACTCGATAGCTGATCTGTTAGTTAACCTCAAATCCAGTCAAGCTAACAAATAGGAATAACTATCATTGATGTCATGTCAGAAGATTTGTCAAGAAAGCAAAAGGCTTTAGGAAGAGGTATTAAAGGTATTTGAAATTTGAGAGTGTACTGTGACTATAGAATCAGTGAACTTAAAAGAACTTAGTATAAAAATGCATTATTGGTTCAAAGATGTTATGATCATATTTAAATGAGAGAGCTATTGGTACAAAGCAGATATGTTAAGCATGTTTTATCTCCATGTTTTCCTTTGTCATTTTCAAATATGTAAAAAAAGACACTCTTGAACAATACAAAGGCAGGGGGATACAATTCCTACAAATACATTATTCACAGGCAACATTCCCATCTATAATTTTGGACATGAATGGCTGTGTGGAAGAGCATGCAAAAGAGGTAAAATGTAATAGTGATTATCCTTTGTTTTCTTCTTCAGTCTTCTCTTAATGATTTCAGAATTACTAATTCAAAGCCCAAGTATGTTTGACTTGTGTGTGTATGTGTGTGTGTGTGTGTGTGTGTGTGTGTGTGTAATATACATTCTTAAATATTGTCAAGCAACATTTATTTTTCACTTAGTGTCACTAAGAGTACAGGGAATTTCCAAGGACAAAACAGAAAGTCAGAAAACCTCTCAACACAGAGGAGGATATTTGTGGGATATATGTTTCATAATCACCTAGGTATGCACAGAATTCCCTAAAGTCTCTCAATCAACAAGAGGGTTTTCATGCAATAATTTTGAACATAACATCTGTTTTTTTTTTTTAGAGAAGAATCAGTATAAGTAGACATTCTGGTAGTCTTTCCCAAGGAAATAAAGAATGGCTCATATAATTATCACAGTATTATAAAGTTCTTGTTAGATCAAAAGGGAACACCAGTTAAAATCCAAGCCTCTGTTTCTCTTTCCCTTCTTCCCTGTCTTATTCAAACTGTCTTTTTTCTGATTACTTCTTGCACCTCTTTAAGACAGATGCCGAAATATGATGACATGTTCAGCTTCATAATTTGGCGTCTTGGAATTATAAACATAAAAACTGAAAGAGAAGTAGACTAGACAACTTTTCAGTGAAAATTCTCCTCAGGAGACCAGAAGTAACTCTGGGAATAGAAGGACTGAAATCCATTCTCCCATTACTGGGGAGAGAAGCATTGGTGGATCTGAACAGCTTCAAATATGAATGTGACTAGTACCACAGACCATCTGTGCCTTCACTTCCTGGGCGAACAAATCCAGATTCTTTAGAAGACATGCAATGCTTTCACTGTGGCATACGTTAACCTCAGAACCTTCCTTACTGTAGTCTTAGAAGAAAAAGGCTTAGAAATAGGTCAATCAGTAAAAAACAAAGTGAACTAAAATAATCTGCTGATTAATCAGATGGTTGATAATTAATTTGTTTTCAGACTTTCTAGTCATTTATGTCAAATGGCTATATGAGTTTAAATCTTTAATAAAACGGAATATTTGATCCACATTGCATGATGCACAGATACAAATAAGGTTCGATTAGCAGCAGAAAGACTAAGGTGTAAAGACAATATATCAGAGGACTATTCAACTGACAGGGGTCTTTCAGAGACTTGGCTTTATCTTACATTTCATTTTTATAGAAATTTCCCTTAAGTTATTTCAGCTTAGACTAGACATCATCTGGTCAGGAGTCTACTCCCATTTTCTAGAGCAGATAACTCACACGAAGGGATGCTGAAAAGAAGCGAAGAGCCTGTGCCTTCTCTCTCAAAAGACCCCTTTCTCAGTCTTTCCCTCTCTTAGCATAGGTGGGCAGATGCAGTCGTTACTTGTCTTTCATTATGACAATTCTGAGTTACTCTTGAAGCTCAAGAAGTGAAGCGTTTCCTTTCTACTATCTTTGTTCTGTTCCTTTACAGAAGCTTAAATGTGCTTTTCCTTCCTTTTCTCCCCCTTCCTAGGTTCCCAGCTCCCGTCTCAGACTTCCTTCCTGTACTGGTGTTTTATGTTGCAAAATAAAAGCAAACATTCTCCATTCTTCCTCACAATTTTTTATTTGGGAGAGAAAACAAACACATATACACAGACCATATAAGACCTGTGAAAGAAATGTTTCATAAGAAGAGGGGGGAGGGCTGGAGAGGTGGCTCAGGGGTTAAGCCTCTACCTTGCAGGTGGAAGGTCCCGAGTTCGGATCCTAGACCCCACGTATAGAAGCCAGGTGGAAGCGGGGGCGGCCTGCTTTTCTGGTCCTGGTAGGGCGGAGCCTGTGAATCCCGGGGCAGAGTAAACAAGGAGGAAGTGGAGCGGTCCATGTGGTTCCCAAATTCGTCCATGGTTCTACACACACATAGACACACACACACACACACACAGACACACACACACATGCATACACGCACAATTGAATAAATAATAAATAATAAAAAAATTTTAAAAAAGAAGAGAGGGGAAGCTATGCCTAAGAAGTCTCATTAGATTGAAGAAATGTCTTGATAAATTACAGGAATATCTAGGAGCAGTAAGGAGGGTAGGTGAAAAGTTAAACATGATGCTCTTGTACTATGTCCTTCTACATTGTCATTTCTGTACCCCCAAGAGAGAGAATTTCTCCAGCTCACATTTAATGAGTCAGTGAAGAACTGACAATCAATGGTGGTAAGTTGGAGAGTACAAATGTGCAAAAACGCATTCATAAAAATGCAAAAAAGCAGTCGAATATATTGCAAGAATAATGCTTTAGAAAGACACAAGGGTGGGGATGTAGCTCAGCTGGTAGCAAGATCACCTGGAATGTAAAAGGTTGAGGTCTTGATGGTCAACTCTCCATATGTTAATGCAGGTGAGATGCCCCCGAAATCTAGCATTCAAGAAGTGGAGATAGAAGGATCATGAATTGGAGGCAAGAGGTTACAGGAGGTCTTGTCTCAAATCAGTGAAGCAAAGCAAATAAGAGACTGTATAAAATAGAAGAAATAAAGCAATACTATTTTGTTTAAATCATATGCAAAATAAGTGACAAATTTTGAAAATGTTAGGAAATGAACTCAGTAAGTTTAGTAATTGATTCCTATCATGGTTTGAATGTCAGTTTCCCCCACCCCCGCCCCAGCAATGCATGTGTTGGAATCCTTAGATAACGTTACTGTTTGAGAAGGTTGTAGCAACTTTAAGAGGTGGAGCTCTAGTGGCGGAAGGGATGTCACAAGTGACTGTGCAGGTCTTGGGATTTGGTGGTCTGATCCTGCTTCTTGTCAATTTTTTCTTTTTTTTATTTAATTCTTGCTCTCTGCCTTGAAGATGACTATACACAATGAACCAGCTTACATTTAGCCTTGTGCTTTGTTCTGTGATTCCAGACATAATGGACTACATCCACACCTCTGATCAGGAATCAAATGAATCTCCCCTTCTTCCTTAAGTTGTGATTGAGTATTGCCTCATAGCGTTAAAAGAAGAGTGACTGTAATAACCCTCTATGTCACATGTAAAGGGAACTCAGCTAAATGCAAAGTTTAAGGGAATGATTAATAAGAAAACTGAGAAGATGTCAAGATCCAGCATATCTCCTGGAAAGACTGCTGGAGGATAATGCAGGAATAGAGACAGAAGGGGGTTGCTTTCCTCAATGATTTACCCACCGACGAGTCATCCATGCCCCAGGAAGAGCTGAGACATTAGTCAGGACAGACATCCCAGATGAAGCCCAATGAACCATACCATCAAAATAAAAAAAAGAAAGAAAGAATGAATGAATAATTAAAAGACATTAAAGTAGGAGGGAGACTGGCTGGAAATGGAAAGGCATATAGCAAGAAAGAGGAGGGGACAGAAAAGTGGTGGGAAACTCATGCATTCATTGTGTTCAGGTATCGAATGTTAAAGAACCAAAAACCTTAAATTTAAAAGCTAGATTTATGAGACAACGGTCATACTTAGAATTAAGATAGTTAACCTATGGATAAAATCTGAGACCCTACAGGTGCACATAAAGGGAAAACAGAAATTTTCACTTCTGTACATATTTAGTTTTATAATATTCAAAATATCCAGAATAACATGATTCTTGCAGAAATGCTCCAACATTATGAGCAATGACTCAGTCGACTGTAGCATCTTACAAGAAGAGCAGGCAATGATTCAAATAACTCTTGTCTCCTTGGAGTATTCTTGCTATTGACACAGAGAAATAGTTTAGTAAGTGTCCTTCCCAGAGCTGTTCCTGAAACAAAAAAAAAATCTTAAAGACAATATTCAATGTGCCAATGACGACAAGTTGCTCTTCTATTTGCTAAGAGCATAGGGAAAAGGAACTGATTGTGTTTGACTTCCTAAAGTAAAACTAAGGGGTTTGAATCTGTATTGCCTTGTGGATGCTTACAGTTCTCCAAGAAAAGTAGACTTGTTGACTAGTGTGTGGCAATATCATAAACTAGATTCTGGCAATATCATAAACTTGGGTAGAAATCAAAAGCCACCACACTTGAATGTTTCAAAAAACATATTGAAAAGATTTTTATTATTATTATGTGTGTGAATGTATGTGTGAGTGTGTGTGTGCGTGTGTGTGTGTGATATGCAAGCACAGGTAAACACATGTCATGGTGTGCATACAAAGATTGAAGGATTCCATTCCCTCCACTCCGCTGCCCGGGATGCATGCACGCAGTCCAGCCGGGCCTCACCCCGTGCAACCTAGGTAAGCTCCCTCAACGCCCACCCCCAGAACCCCAGGCCGCCCAAGGGACCCAGCTCCTCCAACCATCCAGCCGGTAGCCGCCGGGCCGGGCCTGTGGGAGGAAGAGGACACTCCCTATGCGCCCAGGCCCCGCCCCCAGGCCCCCAGGCCCCCAAGTTAAATAGCTCGCCGCCGTCGCCCCATCCTCCCTTCCCCCATTCCGCTGCCCGGACACGCAGGGTCGAGCCTGGACTCACCTCGACCTAGGTAAGCTCCATCTCCGCCCACCCCCAAAACCCCAGGCCAAATAATTCAGTTTAGTGAAAAACACACAGAAATTGAAAGATCTTAAGAGTTAAAACGACAATGCCAAAGTCAAAGTGCAAATCCATGAGAAAGAACACTCAAGTAAACAAATCTCCCACTGAAGGAATTAATCCCATAATGTTAGCCTCCAACCAGAACAAACCCATGGAAAATGGCCAAGAAAGCCCTACCCAGGGTAACGACCTTCAAAATATGATCATTCCCATGTTCAATACTGTGAAAGAGGAAATCCGAGAGGAATTAAATAATCAATCAATCGCTTTGAGGAGGAACACAACAGACACTTGGAGGAGTTGAGAAAAACAGTGCAAGAAACAAAAACTGGCATAGAGCAGTTAAAGCAGACTTAAGCAGAGTTTAAAACTGAGCTAAAAGACAAGTTATCCTCAACCCAGAACTCCACAGAGTCTTATCAGCAGAACTAATGAAGCAGAAAACAGAATTTCAGACCTTGAAGATAAAGTGGGAGTACTAACCAGCTCAATGGAAGAGGTGGTTAAAGCCAAAAAGATACTTGAGAGAAATATTCAAGAGTTATGGGACACCGTGAAGAAGCCTTACATGCGTATTTATGGAATACCAGAGCAAGAATCTCAAAATACCACCCCTGAGGAAATTTTTCAAATGATCATCAAGGAAAACTTTCCTCATCTAAAAAAAGAGAGGCCCATCCATATACAAGAGGCATTCCACACCCCAAACAGATATGACCAAAACAGAAGCCGCCACGGCAAATAATAGTCAAAACACTCCACATTCAAGACAAAGAACTAGTGCTGAGAGCTCCAAGGGAGAAAAAACAAGTCACTTTTAAAGGTAAACCTATTAAAATAACAAATGACTTCTCAGTTGAAACAGTAAAAGCAAGAAGAGCTTGGAGAGACATACTTCAAGTATAGAATGAGCAAAAATGTCAACCCAGGCTGATTTACCCTGCAAAACTATCAGTCATGATTGAGGGAGAAGGAAAAATCTTCCAGCATAAAGACAATTTGAAGGCCTTCAAAATAATGCTAGAAATGATACTCAAGCTTGAAGAAAAAAACAGGCATATCCAGGAGAACAGAAGGCAAGTATAACATCATTAAAAAAGAAGCAATATACTTATAAAAACTACTAAACATAATAAATGTCTGGAATTAAAAATAGTTTCTCCATTATAACACTAAACGTTAATGGAATTAATTCACTGATCAAGAGACACAGATTACAAACTTGGATTAAAAATCACAATCCATCAATCTGCTGCCTGCAGGAAACCCATCTCACCAGAAAAGATAGGCATGCCCTAAAAATAAAAGGCTGGTCAACAATTCTACAAGGTAATGGAAGCAGAAAACAGGCAGGTGTAGCCATTATGAAATCAGACAAAGTGGACTTCAAACCAAAGAAAATCATAAGAGACACAGATGGATACTACATTTTAGTCACAGGTAAAATTCACCAGGACGACTTCACAATACTGAACATATATGCACCCAATATGGGCCCCTCCACATTCATTAAGAAAATCCTACAGTGTCTAAAGCAAGAAATCAACCCCCAAACGATAATTCTTGGGGACTTCAACACCGCCCTCTCAACATGGGATAGATCAACAGGTAAAAAACTTAACAGAGACACTTTGGAGCTTAATCAAACCCTTAACGAAATGGACCTTACAAATCTCTATCAAACTTTTCACCCACGTACCAAAGAATACTCATTTTTCTCAGCAGCACACAGAACTTTCTCCAAAATAGATCACATACTGGGCCACAAAGCGAATCTACACATATACAAAAAAGTTGAAATTCTAACCTGTGCCCTGTCAGACCACCATGGCCTAAAGCTGGACATCCACAACACAACAAACAAGAGAAAATACACTAACTCCTGGAAACCTAACAATATGATGCTGAATAAGAACTGGATTCAGGAAGAAATTAAAAAGGAAATTCAAGATTTCCTGAAAGCGAATGATAACAAAAATACAACTTACCAAAATCTCTGGGACACAATGAAAGCTGTTCTAAGAGGTAAGTTCATAGCTCTTAATGCCTACATCAAAAAAATGGAAACATCAGAAATAAACAACTTAACAATGCAGCTTAAAGCTTTAGAGAAACTAGAGCAATCTGATCCCAAAAGTAGTAGAAGAGAGATTAGCAAAATATGGGGAGAAATATCTGAAATCGAGATTAGGAAAACGATACAGAAAATCAATCAGTCAAAAAGCTGGTTCTTTGAAAAAATCAATTAGATTGATACACCCCTAGCTAAATTAACCAAAAGCAAGACAGAGAAAACCCAAATTAACAAAATTAGAAAT
Source organism: Typhlomys cinereus (assembly GCA_023101885.1). Classification (NCBI taxonomy): domain Eukaryota; kingdom Metazoa; phylum Chordata; class Mammalia; order Rodentia; family Platacanthomyidae; genus Typhlomys; species Typhlomys cinereus. The sequence continues at coordinate 877,296 of JALPQD010000248.1, forward strand.
GAACATGGAGTTATCACTACTGATACCCAAGAAATCCAGAGAATTATAACATCATATTTCAAAAACTTATACTCTGTGAAGTTTGACAACACAAAAGAGATGGATGAATTCCTAAGTAAACACAACTTACCTAAATTGAATCAGGGAGTTATGAATTATTTAAATAGTCCTATAACATATAAGGAAATTGAGGAAGTAATCTCGAATCTTCCCACCAAAAAATGTCCTGGACCAGATGGATTCAGCACAAAGTTCTACAAGACATTTAAGGAGTTAATAACACCAATACTCCTTAAAATGTTCCATCAAATAGCAAAGGAAGGAACACTACCAAATTCCTTCTATGAAGCTAATATCGTTTTAATCCCAAAACCTAATAAAGATTCACTTAAAAAAGAAAACTATAGGCCAATCTCTCTGATGAACACAGACGCAAAGATTCTCAACAAAGTCTTAGAAAAGCGGATTCAAAAATACATTAAAAAGATCATTCACGGGGACCAAATAGGCTTCATCCCCGGCACACAAGGTTGCTTCAACATACGCAAATCAATAAATGTAATTCATCATGTAAACCAGTCCAAAGTCCAAGACCACATGATACTCTCGATAGATGCAGAAAAAGCTTTTGACAAGATCCAACAGACTTTTATGATCAAAACGCTAGAGACAGTAGGAATGGAAGGAACCTTTATCAATATAATAAAAGCTGTATACAACAAGCACACAGCAAAAATTATACTCAATGGGGAACAATTGGAAGCTTTCCCACTTCGATCAGGAACTAGACAAGGCTGTCGACTCTCACCACTTCTATTCAATATTGTACTTGAAGTCTTAGCTGAAGCCATAAGACAAGAAAGGGACATAAGAGGGATTCAAATCGGCAAGGAAGAAGTCAAGCTATCCCTATTTGCAGATGACACGATCTTATACCTGAGGGATCTCAAAAACTCCACCAGGAAGCTCCTGGAACTAATTGAGAAGTTCAGCAAGGTGGCAGTATACAAAATAAATGTGCAAAAATCAGAGGCCTTCCTATATGCCCAGAAAGAAAGAAGTGAAAAAGCCCTGAGAGAAACAATCCCATTTACTATAGCCCCTAAAAAAATGAAATAACTTGGTATAAAACTAACCGAGCAGGTAAAAGACCTTTACAATGAAAACTTTAAAACCCTAAAGAAAGAAATATCAGAAGACACCAGAAAGTGGAAAGACCTCCCATGTTCCTGGATTGGAAGAATTAACATCGTAAAAATGACCATCCTACCAAAGGCAATATACAGATTCAATGCTATTCCAATTAAAAATCCCAAAGCAATTCTTCAAAGAAGTTGAGCAAACAATCTTAAAGTTCATATAGAGGCACAAAAGACCCAGGATAGCAAAGACAATCCTGAGTAACAAAAACACTGCTGGAGGTATTACCATACCAAACCTAAGTCTATACTACAAATCCGTAGTTATAAAGACAGCATGGTACTGGCTCCAAAATAGACACACAGATCAATGGATAAGGATTGAAGACCCAGATATAAGCTTACAAAATTACAGCCATTTGGTCTTTGACAAAGGGGCCCAAAGAATCCAATGGAAAAAGAACAGCATCTTCAACAAATGGTGCTGGCAAAACTGGATCTCCACATGCAAATGATTAAAGCTGGACCCGTACTTGTCACCATGTACAAGACTTAATTCCAAATGGATCAAGGACCTTGATATCAGGCCGGGGACTATAAAAGCCATAGTTGAAAAGATAGGGAACTCCCTCGAGCTGATTGGGCTAGGCCAACATTTCCTAAACAGACATCCAATGGCACAGTCACTGCTACCAACTCTCAACAGTTGGGATCCTGTGAAATTAAAGAGCTTCTATTCAGATAAAGAGATTATAACACAAGCTCAAAGGGATCCCACAGAATGGAAGAAAATCTTCATTAACCACACATCTGATAGAGCTCTACTGTCCAGAGTGCACAAAGAACTTAGAAAACTAAACACCAAGGAAACCAATAGACCAATTAAAAAATGGGCCCTGGAACTTAAAAGAAACTTTACCAGGGATGAAATTAAAATGTCTAACAAATATCTTAAAAAATGCTCCACTTCCTTAGCCATCAGGGAAATGCAAATCAAAACTTCCCTGAGATATCATCTCACCCCGGTCAGGATGGCAAAAAATCCACAATACAAACAACGACAAATTCTGGAGAGGATGTGGAGAGAAGGGAACTCTCCTACATTGCTGGTGGGAATGCAGACTCATACAGCCACTCTGGCCAGCCGTCTGGAGATTCTTAAAGAAAGTAAAGATTGAAATGCCATATGACCCTGCTATTCCACTTTTGGGAATAACCCCCCATACAGCAGAGGTTCACCTCGATAGCACAAGCACGACCATGTTCATAGCAGCACTGTTTACAACAGCAATGTCATGGAATCAGCCCAAATGTCCAACAGTTGACGAGTGGATAAGGAAACTGTGGTACATCTATACAATGGAATACTACTCAGCCATCAAAAATGATGCATTAATGGAATTTGCCGGGAAATGGATGGAATTAGAAACAATTATATCGAGTGAAGTATCCCAGACACAGAAAATTAAGCACTGTATGTACTCCCTAATACGTAGCTACTAGTACCAAACCCACCTGGCCCACTTTGAGACACTCATAGGTAAATCTATGTATTATCTACAGTAATTACAAGGATTATGAACAGGAGGGATGGGGTTGGAGGGCCACACCTGAAACAAGGGGAGAAGTGACCATGTTACAGTAGAGAAAATAGGCCTCCATCAAGGACTGCAAGTAAGTAATGTGACCCCTGGTTAAGTTCACAGACATTCGTTCCTGATCATTTACAACTAAGGGGGTATGATCTCAACAGAAGGGGAGAGCATATAGACTGGCAGATAAAAAGTAACCATTAGAAAGAATTATATTAAGTGAAGTATCCCAAACCCAGAAAATTAAGCGCCGTATGTACTCCCTAATAGGTGGTTCCTAGTACCAAACTCACCCAGCCCACATTGAGACACTCAAAAGTAAACCTATGTAACACAGTAATTGCAAGGATTATGAACAAGAGAGATGGGGCAGGAGGGCCACACCAGAAACAAGGAGAGAGGGACCATGTTACAGCAGAGAAAATAGGCCTCCATCAAGGTCTGCAAGTAAGTAATGAGAAACCTGGTTAAGTTCACAGACGTTCTTTCCTGATCTCACCAGAAGGGGAGGGCATATAGTCTAGCAGATAAAAAGTAATCATTTTGCAAATGGGTGATGGACCCCTCCCTCACTGAGGTTTCCTACTCTTATTACATCTACCCTTGAATGTGCTATTATAACAAGACTCCAGTTTAACAGCTTTTTGTCTCTGGCCATGGGGTGACATACAGTGCCCAGCAGAATGGAGTGAAGGGCATTGCAGGAGCAGCAAAACTGCAAAAGAAAATCAACAAACCTACAATCCAGAACTTCAGAGACTATATCAATCACATAGAACTAGGCCAGCCTCATCTCTCCCCATCCTGGATGCTCAGGGACATTTGCGGAAGAGGGGGCGGTAAGATTGTAAGAGCAAAAGGATGGGAGGAGCAACGATTTGCAAGATTCTCAACAATAGTTGGGGCCAAAGCAATCATAATGGGACTTTGCATGCCCGCGCAATGTCCAGCGCACTGTTGCCCTCATAAAGTCTAGCATCTGTTAATGGCACCGAGACCCCTGGAGGCAAGGGATTGACAGCCATAGTAGTGATCTTATGCTTAAGGGGAACAAGAGAAAGGGCTTATGGAATGCCACTGGGTCCTTATATGTCATCGGAGAGGAGGACCCAGTGGAGAGTTAGGCGTACACAATAAAGGACTCTCTGGGAATTGGGGGGGAGGCACTGGGGGATGGGGAGGGGAAGGAGGGGTTCAGGGGGAGGAGGGGGGAGGGAGGGAACTGGTAAAAAATTTTTAAATGTATAATTAAATTTTTAATAAAAAAAGTAACCATTTTGCAAATGGGTGATTGACCCCTCCCTCACTGAGGTTTCCTACATTTATTACATCTGCCCTTGAATGTACTCTTATAAGAGTCCAGTTTAACAGCTTTTTGTCTCTGGCCAGGGGGTGACATGCAGTGCCCATCAGGATAGAACGAAAGGCATTGCAGGAGCAGCAAAACTGCAAAAGAATATCAACAAACCACAACCCAGAACTTCAGAGACTATATCAACCACCTAGAACTAGGCCAGACTAATCTCTCCCCATCCTGAAGCTCAGGGACATTTGTGGAAGAGCGGGCGGTAAGAATGTAAGAGCAAAAGGATGGGAGGAGCAATGATTTGCAAGATACTTCACACAAGTTAGGGCTGAAGCAATCATAATTGGACTTTGCATGCCCTGCACAATGTCCAACACACTATTGACCTCACAAAGTCTAGCATCTGCTAAAGGCACCAAGATCCTTGGAGGCAAGGAATTGTCAGCCACAGTAGTGTTCCTATGCTTAAGGGGAACACGGGAGAGAGTTCAGGGAAATGCCACTGGGTCCTTGTACATAATCAGAGAGGAGGGCCCAGAGGAGAGTCAGGCATGCACAAGAAAGGACTCTCTGAGAATTGGATCGGGAGGAACTGGGGGATGGGGAGGGAGAAGTGAGGGCAGGGGGAGCAGGGAGTTTGGGGGGAGGAGGGAGGGAGGGAACTGGTGTACCCATTATGTTTTTATGAGCTGAAATAATAATAAAAATGTATTAAATTAAAAAAAAAACAAAGATTGAAGGATTATACATAGTTGGTTATCTCCATCCACTTCATACATATATTCCAAGCGTTTATCTCAGGTCACTAGGTACTATGGTTTGAATATAAGCTGTCCCCTACAGGCTCAGATGTTTGAATGCTTAGCTGATGTTTGGAAAGGTTATGGCAACTTTAGGGATGGACCTTACTGGAGATAGGCACACCACTTGGGGTGGGCCTTGAGGTTAGTTAGACCCACACTGTGTCGACTAGCATCCAGTTCTCTCTAGCAGCTCGTTCTCCTTGTCTCTATGATGGACATAAGCAGAGCAACCTCCAACTTAAGCTGCTTGCCAGGCCTTCCCTATGGCAATAGACTGTATCTCCCCTCTAGAAGCATAAGCCAAACAAATATGCCTTTGTCTCTTAGGTGATTTGAATTCAAATGTCGTCTTACAGCAAGAGAAAGAGCAGCCATTATACTAGGCTTTGTGAAAAGTGCTTTTTATCCACTGAACCATCTATCTGGCCCTTTATTTGGCTAATTTTTTTAATTTTTTTATTTATTCAATTGTGCGTGTGTGCTTAAGTATGTGCATGTGTGTGTGTGTGTGTGTGTCTGTGTCTGTGTATGTGTAGAACCACGGACGAATTCGGAACCACCACGGACGCTTCCACCTCCTTCTTGTTACTCTGCCCCGGGATTCACAGGCTCCTGCCCTACCAGGACCAGAAGCGCAGGCCGCTCCCGCTTCCATCTGGCATCTATAAGTGGGATCTGGGATCCGAACTCAGGACCTTCCGCCTGCAAGGCAGAGGCTTAACCCCTGAGCCACCTCTCCAGCCCTATTTGGCTAATTTTTTATATTTTGTAGGGCTTAAACTCAGATCATCATGCTTATAAAACCAACATTTCACAGAGAGAGACATGTCCCTTGTTCATTTCTTGATTTTATTGACTCACTCCATTTGACACATTTCTTTCTGTATTCGAAGGATAACATAAGTGACTGTGTTTTTGGTAATTAATCAAGATTCTTCCCACGCAGTCCTTCCTAGTTCAACCCAATATTCTGAATATTCACAATAATATTGTGGTGATTTTTAAGTAGCCATTTACATTTCTCTGCCTTGTGACTTCTCTACTGAGAATATTTTACCAATATGTATGTGATCCTTATTCAGTTAATTGTCCACATTCATCATATTTGTTTTAACTAAAGAAGACATCTGGGTTCTTTAGCCCTCTTCCAATGTTGTACAAGGGCTAGGGACACAAGTTGCAGTGCATAGAACAGAACAGTACAGTTCCTGGCTTTTCAAAGATATGTCAAGGTGAACAACTACACATGCACTTCCCTAGCATCTGTCCAAAGGTCAACCCCAGATAACAGTTTACATCTGGCTGCTGTGTTGTTAAGGCTTGTTTGGACCATGGCAGACCTTCAGGTTTCCTTTAGTTATGATGGCATTGATTAATATCATTCTGTTATTTCATGGAATCCTCTTCTAATGGAATTGGCCTGATATTTTCTTGTAGTAATGTAGGACTTGTAAAAAGAAACTGACTATTTGACAGGCACATACAGTCAGTTACCCCTTTAACCATTGGCAATGACTTTGGTCAACTGACTGGTTTGTTTCCCATACCGAACTGATCAGGTCACGAGTAGAGAATGGTAAGTGTAATGGTCAGTCTTCATTGTCAACTTAATGGAAACTGGTATCATCTAGAGACAAAGCTCTGAGGATTCCTTGAGAATGTTCCCAGATACATTTGTATGGAATGAATCCTATAGACATGAGAAAGAAGACCACCTTAATTATGGGGGGCACAATGCCATGGGCTAGAACTCTGGGCACAGTTGTGAATTGAGTTAAATCCTGAACGAGCCTGCAGGAGATTGCCTAATTGATGGGGGAAGTCTCAATCATTAGTGGGCAGGCATAGTTCCAGTACAGGAGAATGAGATGGAGAGAGCTGGTTAAGAAAGTTGGAATTCTTCAGTATACTTGGTCAAACATGCCAGTATGGCAAGTAAGGATGGTCTTCTCTAGGCAATCCTAAGGATATATGCATATCGTGTGGACACTTCCCTCTGTCCCTGGTGTTGATGTGGGTTCTCTTGCCAAGTTCCTGACAGGGTACTGCAGTCATGAATCCAAAGAAAGAATCCATTGTTCCCTCAAGCCTTGAGTCATGTATTTATAGACAGCCATGCAAAGTAACTGCTACAGTTTACGAACCTAGACTGAAAAGGAAAGAGAAAGAGAGCTGAATGTCAACATTTATCTGTTTCTGCTGCTTGATTGCAAGATGCTATCTAGCTGCCTCACTCTCTGCCACCACACCTGAAGGACATCCCATCCCAAATTGTGACCCCAAATGAAACCTTCCTTAAGTCGCGTTTGTGAGGTACTCTATCGTAACAATAAGAACAGTAACAAATGAAATATGACTTCCAACTTTCTTGAAAATCGAATTCCTGTGCAAGTACATAGATACTCCACACAAGTTAGGGCCGAAGCAATCATAATTGGACATTGCATGCCCTGCCCAATGTCCAACACACTATTGACCTCACAAAGTCTAGCATCTGCTAAAGGCACCAAGATCCTTGGAGGCAAGGGATTGACAGCCAAAATAGTATTCCTATGCTTCAGGGGAACAAAGGAAAGGGTTCAGGGAAATGCCACTGGGTCCTTGTACGTCATCGGAGAGGAGGCCCAGAGGAGAGTCAGGGATGCACATTAAAGGACTCTCTGGGAATTGGGGGGGAGGCACTAGGGAATAGGGAAGGAAGGAGGGGGAGCAGGGGGTTCGGGGGGAGGAGGAGGGAGGGAGGGAACTGGTGTACCTATTAAGTTTGTATGAGCTGAAATAATAATAAAAATGTATAAAAATTCTGCACATATTTGAAACTCTTCCACACTTATCACATACAAGTGAAACTTCATTTCAGCAATCACGAAGACTTATTTAAACTGTACCTTCTGATACCTTTAAGCTGTGTCATCTGCAAGTATCTTTGTTCAAACTATTGAGGCTCTTCTAGCCTTTCAGAACTTTTCTCAATTTGTTCTTGGCCTTCCTTATAATTCCAGTTCATCTCCTCAATTTCTGGTGAGTATTCTACCTATTTCAATGACACCCCAGAAGACTTACAGATCATTATATGCATTTTTCCCTAGCCCTAGAAATATCCATGTGTTTCAAGAGAAGGCTTAATTTTAAAACTGCAATATTTAACAAACACTGAATGGATACTTATTTATACAATTTCAAAAAAGTAATTGATTATACTTTTTTAAAAGTTTTAAATAAGTAAATTTTATTGTTCTCATCTGACAATTATTTCAAGTATTTCAAAAAATTTTCCAAGAATTATGATGTTAACTCAAAAAGGATATATAGCACATTATATTCAACTTTTATCTTTGCAAACAAAAATGAACATAATAGTTTTTTTTACCTAAATTCACAAATTTCAAAGTGGTAAGTCATGAATTGATTACTTGCTTACAGTTTTAAAATCATGTGAATCTTGATAGGATTGAGATTATGTGGTAAATTTACATACAAATATATGATTAGGGCATTTTTTTAGCTTTTTTTTATTTCCACTCATACAATCTTAACAGGTACAGCCACCCCCCTGTGTCCCCTCCCCTCCCCTTCCTTCCCCATCCCCCAGTCCCTCCCCCCCAGTCCCCGGAGCATCCTTTAATGTGCATGCCAAACTCTCCTCTGGGCCCTCCTCTCCGATGACATACAAGGACCCAGTGGCATTTCCCAGAACCCTTTCCTGTGTTCCCCTTAAGCATAGGAACACTACTGTGGCTGTCAATCCCTTGCCTCCAAGGCTATTAGTGCCTTTAGCCCATGCTAGACTTTGTGGGGTCAATAATGTGTTGGACATTGCGCAGGGCATGCAAATTCCAATTATGATTGCTTCAGCCCTAACTTGTGTGGAGTATCTTGCATATCATTACTCCTCCTGTCCTTGTGCTCTTACAATCTTAATGCCTCCTCTTCTGCAAATTTCCCTGAGTTTCAGGATGGGGAGAGATTAGGCTGGCCTAGTTCCAGGTGGTTGACATAGAGTCTCTGATATTCTGGATTATGGTTTGTTGATTTTTTTTTCAGTTTTGCTGCAACTGCAATGCCCTTCACTCCATCCTGATGGGTATTGGATGTCATCCCCTGGCTAGAGATAAAAACCTGTTAAACTAGAGTTATAAGAGTATATTCAAAGGTAGATGGAATAAAAGTAGGAAACCTCAGTGAGGGAGGGGTCAATCACCCATTTGCAAAATGGTTACTTTCTATCTGCCAGACTATATGCCCTCCCCTTCTGGTAAGATCATACCACATCAGTTGCAAATGACCAGGAAGGAAAGTCTGTGAACTCAACCAGATATCTCATTACTTACTTGCAGTCCTTGATGGAGGCCTATTTTCTCTACTGTAACATGGTCACTTCTCCCCTTGTTTCTGGTGTGGCCCTCCTTCCCCATCCCTCTTGCTCATAATCTTTGCAATTACTGTAGGTATTACAGAGATTTATCCTTGAGTGTCTCTAAGTGGGTTTGGTACTATGAGCCACTTATTAGGGAGTACATGTGGTGCTTAATTTTCTGTGTCCGGGATACTTCACTCAATATAATTGTTTCTAATTCCATCCATTTCCCAGCAAATTCCATTAATTCATCATTTTTGATGGCTGAGTAGTATTCCATTGTATAGATGTACCACATTTTCCTTATCCACTCATCAAGTGTTGGACATTTGGGCTGATTCCATGACTTTGCTGTTGTAAACAGTGCTGCTATGAACATGGTCGTGCTTGTGCTATCGAGGTGAATTTTTGCTGTATGGGGGTTATTCCCAAAAGTGCAGAACTCTCCTACATTGCTGGTAGGAATGCAGGCTCATACAACCACTCTGGCGAACCGTCTGGAGATTCTTAAAGAAATTAAAGATTGAAATGCCATATGACCCTGCTATTCCACTTTTAGGGCAATTGTTATGTAAATACATAGTACTTAATACCAGCTCACTTTCTGAGTCTATCATATATCTTATACATAAAATAATTCAATGACACTGGTTTGTGTTGTTAATCTTTGTAATTGCCAAAATGGTTATTAATAAATTTTCTGAGCAAGCTGTATAGAACTGATCCTTACATCAATTTGGTGATAAACTTGGTAAGCTGTAATTATCCCAGGCTAGAATTAGGGAAACCAAGTTTTACATATCAAAAATGTTTACTTAATTTTCAGTGCAAGTAGAAATATGAACATTGACCAGAGAGAGCCAAGGTCCCCTTTGTTCTAATCTAGGTTATCTCTCTGGGGACTGTGAGAGCCACAATACAATAGATTAATTATACTTTCGAATGTGCATTAAGTCTAAGTCCCTAGGGACCATCATCTAGGACTTTTACTACATTTTAGTTAAAGTTGTAGGAATTCTGAAGCATTTACTTAGTTCACTGTTTATCTTATTTTTACTAATACCATTTCCTGTCTTCAATTATTTTTCTTTTGTTCAAAGTTTCTCATTTTCCCAATAAAATTTTTTAAAAAATATATCAAATGCTTTAAATAAATGGTCTAAAGAACTCTACTTTGCTCAAGTGCTCTGTCAAAGATATTGGCATGGTGTTGCAATTTTCATACTCCAGAAATGCATATATCTTGGTTTAAGGGATACTACATTTGCTTTTCAAAGGGATGTTTTCTATTCAGGCAGAGTTGAGTTAAATATTTGAGAATTACAGAGAACCCTCTCTTCTATTCAGGCAGAGTTGAGTTAAATATTTGAGAATTACAGAGAACCCTCTTTCTACTACTTTAATATCGAATGCAATTGTTGGAGCATGGTACATAAAATGACTTCTAAATTTTCTTCCTAACATGAAAAAAATATTTTCTTGATACATCACTATTTCCTACAATGTTGTACAACTGTACTCAGAATTTACTAAGGTTTTGTTTAAATGAATCAACCTTATTTTATTTTATAATAGGAAACAATGAGAACACTGGTAATTAAAAATGCACAGGTCCCTTTACAATTAAGAGTTATACATATTTACACGTTTTCTTCATACCTGCCTCTAACTCCTTATCAAGGTGTTTAAAGGCAAATGACTCCCTCCTCACCCAGTGCTAATTTGGGAGAATCAAAAAATCCAAGTCCATAAGTACTCTAGCATGAAAACCTGGAGTATCATTAATTCAGATATCTTTTCTGGAAGAAACTAGTCATGAGAAAGAAATCATCCTGCTCTCAGCCACACCTTTCACAAATTAGAGCTCAATACTCAAAGTGATTGGTATTATTCATGTTTTTTCTTTTTATGAATGAGATCAAAAATAAAGATTTTTTTATGTGTGTGTATGTATGGTTATAATGCATGTGTATATTCATGATGCATGTTTGCATATGAGCTGAGTGTATATTGTATGTGTATGATGTGTGTGTAATATGTGTATGTTTGATGTGTATTGAATTATGTATGTTTGATGTGTGTATGCACATGTGTATGTACATAACACAACCTCAGATATCACTCCTCATCTTAACCTTGTGTGACATAAGGTCTTTAGTTGTTATTCTAAGGACACCAGGCTGTTTGGACCATAAGAGTTCAATGATTCTCTTGTATCTCTGTCCCATCTCTCTGTAGAAGTACTGGTATTACAGATGTGTGCTAATATGCCTGACTATACTGAGCCTCATACTTGCATGACAAGAGCTCTAAACAATCTTCTGAGATCCAAATTAAACCATCTATGTTCTCAGATATTGCTAAGTAGTTGTCTGGAAGTTGCTAGGAAAGCAAATTCATGGGGCTGGGGGTTTATCATGGTGATAACGTCATGGTAGCAATACTTTGAAGCAACTGGTAACATTGAATTTGCAGGTCAGAAAGAGAGATAAATAAATGATATTTCTAATTTGCTTTCATTTTTTTTTATAGTTCAGGGCTCCAGTCAATGGAATGGTGTCACCCGCATGCATGATAGGTCTTCCCACATCAATCAAACCAACATTGAAAATTCCTTGCTTACCTACCCAGAACTTTGTCTCTTGGGTGATAAAAGAATCTGCCATATAGGTGACCAACCATCATTAACAATGAAAGAAGATAACAGTATGGAAGAAAAGCGAAGGGAAAGAAATGAAAAGAAGGGGAGGGGAGTTGGAGGAGGAAGAGGATGAAAACATTTGAAAGGGAAGAGACTATGATGAACTTATGACCTTACTGAGAATTTGTTAAAAATGTAGTTTACTATATTCAATGTATCAATATCTACCATCAATTTTTGAATATTGCTTTTATTTCAGATGAATGGTTATTTTTGCTCTACAAAACACAGACAATTGTCATTATAGCTTCAGCTTCATTCTATCAATAAATAAGTAATTACATTATGAAAATAAATGCATCCCTTTTGTTCTATTTTAGATAATTGACAGACTATTTTTCTTTTGATTTTTCTGGGAAGTTATCCAGTGTAGAAACCAATAATGAATGTAAAGCATCTGAAGTTTTTTTATATCATCTGTATTGAAGAAGAGATGAAAATAGATGTTGGCAAAGTGGAAAATCTTCAGAGAATAATTAACTCTCTCCCTTGCTTTTATTCATTTACTTTTGAGAAATCAAATCCACTCTTACAGAAAGAACATTGTGTCATGTTCCAAGGAGTTTGTACCACTTTTGTAACAAATTTCAAAAGACTTTATGAGATCCTTTAGAGAACGGGTGAAATACTGTACAGAGAAAAAGAGGGCTAATTTGTAACCAAGGTGGAAATGGATATAACTACTAGATACATTATGCCTTTTAAAAAAAGCAAGGTTCATTCTGACTCTCTGGAATGTTTGCTAGAAGATTAAAATTCCTTTCAAAAATCAAAACATAATGAAGGTACCAGTTTGCAAGGGAATTCAAGAGAGCCAGGAGCAAGCGTGAGAGCAAGCTGCTGTTAACCAGACACATGCCTATTAAACTTTCTTCCCGTTTCCATCATACCAGCATGTCAATAAAGTAAATAACTAAGTATCTCAATCAATGTTTACAGACCAATGACTTCCAGAAGGAATGGATACAATGTAGGCTGTAAGAAACAATGTAGCAATGTTGGTGTGTAATGTTCACTGAGATAGCTCAGTGGTAAGTGCCTGTTCACACTCCTGGTGACCAGTGACCTGTATTTGATCCCTGGAAGCCCACAAGTTGGAAGGAGAGGCTGGCTTCTGAAAATTATCATCTGACCACTCCCCATGCACCATTTTATCATCAGTGAATTAGTCAGGTTTATCTAGAAGAACAGAACTGATAAATAATGTTTAAACATAAACACACGCACATATACATGTTTATGAATGCGTTGTGTATACACATATAACTTTGTTGATCAACACACAAATAAAAGAGCTGTGCTTCAGAAGTAACCACCCATTGCTGCTCAAATGTCTCACATGATTGCAGGATCCCTGTAAAGTCTCAAGCCTCAGTCATGCTGGGGAAGGGAGTGTTTGAAGAGGCTGGGCACTTATGTCAGGGATGGGTAGCAGCCAGGTCAAAGATGTTAGCCTTCACTGTCAGAAGGAACAGCTGGACTCCAATATCAGAGAGGAGGAAAGCTGATGATTATCTTAAATGAAAACAAGTCTCCCTAATTTTTAACTCTACGGCCCTTGCAGGGCTAAGATGGAGCAACATTTTGATAGCAAACCTTAAAGGCTTTCCAGGGGGGAGCTTCAATGAGCAATAAAGCCTCAGATTCACTATTCTCTTCTTACCAACTTCATAACTTCGAGATAAATTACAGTTTATTTTACAGTTGGCAAATAACGGTGCATGCTGGGAGATGAAGAGATTAGTTTTGCCTTTTTATTAAGTAGCTGGAGGCAAACAGGAATGACAGAGTTTCAGTATGAGTTTCTCTATAGATACTATTGCAACCATATCAAATGTCCATCCTCACTGCCCCCCCACAACTGTGCCTATTCTCCAATAATGGCTGATGGAATCTCATTACTGTTCACTTTCCAATATAATCAGAAATCCTGGTTTCTGAAAAGCTTTTCCAGAAGTCTCTCTTTATTGACACTGAGGAAAACATCTGATAAGTTATATCTAAAACAAGCGTGTGTGGGTTCCCAAAACTTACTGTTTGGTTGCATCTCAGCCTAAGACTTTGAGGTTACGTTGAGGCATGATGGGACCATTTTCCTGGAACCAAAATTAAAATTTTATACAGACATTCCAATTCTGCTTTTCCAAAGAGCACCGTTTTTGAAAAAGGCAAAGAATGACCTCCTTCCATCCTGTTTGTTTGCATAAGTTTGCAGATGTCCTTATTAATTATGTATGCACATGTGATTTTATCATTCAGTATGAGAGCAGCGTGTGCTGCAGGCTCTTCATCTCTTCGTGGCCTCTCATGGCACTCAGACTTCACTGGACCCTCTGAATCACCTTAAGCACAAAGAGTTAGAAGCAATGTCAATAATGCCTAGCACAATAGCACTAGGTGTGCAGTGCCCCCCATCATAGAAAAATAAACATGACCAGACACATGCTATACAAAAGTTTTCTCGAAAAATTGTTCAATTCACTAATTTAGGAGAAATTCCACCTATGCAGCCTAACATGGCTTCAATTTTGAAATCTTCCTGCTTTTGTCTGTTGAGTGCTAAGGTTCGAGCCGTGTGCCAGAGCGAAGTATATTTGCAATTAAAATTTTCTCTATCTCCAGCCCTCATCTCTACCTTAATCGATAATTAGTTAACCTAGTCCACAGACGTCTTTCTATTTAGAATAAGCAGTAAACTCTTTTAATCTTTCAATAACAAATGCAGCATGGTAACTACAAAAATGCCAACAAGAGACTGTATTTTACAAAAGTTGAAAGAGGAATTCGTTTTCTTTTTGCTTTGTGAAGGCAATAAATACATGTAAATAAATAAAAGTATGCTGTATGTTTTCACAAAAACCTTAAACAAAAAATGCACTACTTACCCTTCATGAATTAATCTGTAAACACAAGCAATGAAATCACAATAATAAGTGTATCCGTTGGTAAGAATGCAAAAAATGACTTTAAGCCAACACAGCCTGTCACAAGTAGACAAGCGCAGCATTAAATTTCAGCAGTTTTGTTGTCTGATAACTGACATATAATTAACCATGTGGATTTAGATTGTAAACTGCAATCAATTTTACTGCATCAAAAAATCTATCATGACAAATGAAATGATGGACATATCATCAAATCCCTTCATGAGCATCATGCCTTTTGTGCAAAAGTGCATGCGCATTACTTCTATACATATTTTTATCTTGTTGTTGTTGTTGGTGGTGGTGGTGGTGATGGTGGTAGTGAGTGCGTGTGTGTGTGTGTGTGTGTGTGTGTGTGTGTGTGTGTGTGTTACATATGACTGTATGCTCATTTACATGCCTAAGGAGTCCCAACGTGATATCAGAATCACAGTGGATTTCTCTTTCAATTTACTGCTTTACTCTGGGATTTCACTTACCTCATCTTCCTCATCTAGGATGACATGCTGTGGCCAAAACTGCTTGACATTTTCACATGGGATCTGGAAATCTGAACTCAGGTCCTTTTGCTTGTTAGGCAAAGACTTTAACCAATGAGCAAGCCTCCCAGCTCCTTAAGTTTTTAAATGTTACTTTTTAAAATTTCTTTTGCTGTAGAAATATCTGTTTTGCTTACACTATTACAAAAACTCTGAAGTTTGTCTTTAACAATGAATAATGCCTACAGAATGGATCTGTATAATTACTGCAATTATATCCTAATTCTCCAATACCCGGGTGATATAGGAAGAAAGGCAAAGGGAATGCTCTGGCATCTGAAGGCTCATTGTCACAAAGAGAAAAGAATTTTAACTGAAAGGTGATGCATATTTATGTATTCATTGACTAGTACACATGCTTGTCTGGGTCAGGTAGCACCTGTCCTCCCTCTTTGATGATGACAGGATGGGGAAAACCTCAACAATTATTTGGAGCCCAACACTATCCTTGTCAACCACCCCTACCCCTCTGTGGCATAAAGTCTTCACAGATATTTTTGCATTTTTAGTTATACAAGATATGATCATGCAGACATGGACCTGAATAGCTTTGCTTTGTACCACTCTCCCACTCACCAGTGATCATACATACCAGGACGTTACAGCATCTTCTGCCTCAAACACACACTGGAAGAGATCTCCTTGTTAATCAACTAACAAGAAAGCAGAGAATGCAATGTTTTGTTTCATGTTGTTTGTGTTGCGTTGTTTTGTGAGACAGGTCTCACGTAGCCCAGGCTGTCCTTGGACTGACTGACTAGTCATAGAATCATTTTGCCCCTTCTCCTTTCACTTCCCTGGAGGTGGGGGATCCCGGGCATGCACCACCATACCTGGCTGCTAAATGAGGTAGATATTCTTGTTCAACCCTGCCAAATCACTGTCACCACTTTGGAAGTAGTTTGCCTTGTTTCCACTTGACTAATAAATGCTGGATGCCCCTTTGAGGGACGATCTTGGTTGGATTACTAGAAGTGGGAAGACTCCCCCTAACTGCTGGCAGTACCTTCCTATGTGGTAGTAGGGGAAAAGGAGGTCTTGGAAAAAAAAACATCTCTCTGGGCCCCATTGTTTTGTATCCAGCTTATAAGTTCGTCTATCCTGTGTGAGCAAGTTCATCCACCTGTTACTGCTAGTGAAGTTGCATCCTCCCTGGATGCAAGTCTACTTCTTGAGGATTCCATTGTGAGCTGAGGTCAGCCCCTCTCTTGGAGCCCTCCACACCTCCAGCAGCAGGTAGGATAGACACCCCTGTTGTCCAACCAACTGATGAACCAGCACCAAACTTCTTGGTCTCTCCAGTGTGAAGACAACCACTGTTTGGATATCTAGGCAACACTGCAAATCATAATGAATTCTTTGGGAAAACACGTTCTCCATTGTGTTTTTCCTCTAGAAAACCCTGACTAATCCATGACATGCGTGCACACACACACACACACACACACACACATACACGCACGCATGCACGTACTCATGCACACACGCACACATGCACACACACACACACACTTTCAATGCAGTATCTTATGTTTTTCTTTTTGCAGTCATATCTTGGTACTTGATAGCAGCAGGCTAGATCAGGTGTCTTTAACCTTTTCCAGATATGATTATAATCAAATAGAGCTTTTGATCTTCACATCCATCTTCTACATAGTTTGAAAATTATCAGTATCCTGTATTTCAAGAAGGCACCTCATTTTCATAGTAGAAAATAGGAATGTCCATGGGCACAATTAAAAAAATTGAAAAACATAGCATTTGGAAAGTAAGTATTATTAATGTTGCAGATAACTTTCCCTTTTATCTCCTTCACAAGTGCGGGTCTTGTACTTATTATTTAATATTGGCTTCTATTTGCCTCTTATTCTTCCTTGCAGTCAATTTCTCTGTGTATTTTACAAATTGATTCTCTTTCCTGCTCAGTGCTGATGATTCTATGAAGCATTGGATTTAGCACAAACCCAATTAAAGCCAGTCTAATTAGCTATGATTCTTTTTATTTGGTACAAATTACACTCGACTTTGTGTGTGAAGGCATTGCATGAATTCCCAGAACCCTTCAGCCTTTGGGAACATACACTTCCTTGATCTGCTAGAATGGCAGTGCTAATATTTCCATTCTTCCCTTAGACTCTCTCTCTCTCTCTCTCTCTCTCTCTCTCTCTCTCTCTCTCTGTGTGTGTGTGTATGTATGTGTATGTGTAAAACACACAACTCAATGTCAAGCTTCTTCTCTGTGGAGGCAAAGAATCTGCTCTGTAACTTTCGTTCAAGAAAAAGTTCAAGACAAAAAAAAGGTTTTCTATGGAAAATGAATGAATAACTTGTAAAATAGCCTGTTCCCGCTATTAAGCTAAACAAGGTAATTCAGATTCATCAAAGGGTTGGAAGAAATAGGATGAATTCTCTTGTTATTTTCTTATGTCAGTCCTCACATTCAAATCAGCCGAAGCTGGATGATTTTGGCCGTGGGCAAAACGTGGCCCACTTTTGAACAAGAATAGCAACTGCAATTATACTAGCTAAGATAGAAATTAAAAGGTTCATCAGTTCCCATGCTTGAGAAATTAGATTATCACCAGATGGTACCAGGAAGTTTCTGCCAGGCATGACAGCTCACTAACAGACAGGTGCAGCAGGACAACTGTCATTTGGCCTCTCTGCTCACAGTGCCTCTTGTATACACAGATGTGCCGAACAAGGAAGACGTTTGCATTTTACCAGGATGAACGTTTCACTGTAGAGTGGAGTGTACATTTTAACCCAGGGGGGAGACGTCTACACAAGCATTCTAGAACCCAGTACATCAGGAACAGCATATCTCTTGCTTCTAAGCCGTTTCCATTTGTTTTCGCCTATGATCTGACAATTTATTTTCAGCAGCAAGCTGAGAGATTAACATTATGGGGAAAAGTTGCCAGGGGAAACAAATTCCAGGTATATATATAAATGTGATATAATATAAATATATATAAATGTGATTTATACATATATATAAATGTGATATAATATAAATGTATTATATATGTATATACATGTATAGATATGGGTTCAAACATCAATAGGAAGTGAACTTCGGTGTTACAAGAGTGTTAAAAATCACAAAGGATCCTTAGTATGCACTGAAGGATGAAAACATTAATCTTTTATTTGCTTGTTTCTAGATATAGCCAGACGTGCTCAAGGCTGACTTTGAACTTGATACATAGCAGATGCTGACTTTCATCTTTTGATACCTTGCCTCTACCTCCCAGGTGCTTTGATTACAGGTGCACGCCACTAACCCTCACGTTTATCTGTTTTTTTAAAGTCTCAAAAATTTGAGCGTGTGTACTTTTTTTTTAAATTTAAGTAAAGTTGCTACAGGTTTCAAGAATCTTATGGTACAAAATTACTTTATGATATTGTTTGTCTCCATACTCTTTGGAACATGAACATGCCAATGAAGAGTATATGGCACTTATGTGTTTAGAAGTTCAGTTGAATCTTTTGTTTTGAAAAGAGTAGGTAGTATTACTCTGCATTTGATAAATAAAGGTACTAATTTCATGTTTTATTTTAACCATCCACTAAAGTTGATTTAGACCCTAGATCATTCTTATTTGCCTTACATAATAGTAAACTGCATGTATAACAATTTTCTCCTTTGTGTATATTCCTGTGATAAAAGTTAGATAATAACTGTTGACAATAACAAAATAGTACTGACAATCACTACTATTATTTCCAAGCAGGACTTTAAATTTTGCTAAGGGTATAGATCTCAAATTTTCTCACCACACTCACGTACACATCATCACATGTACATATAAATACAACACAGTTGATACATAAATACCATAAATAATAACCTCTTGACTGGTAGATATATAAAGTATCAGGTCTTTCACCATACATGTGGATAATAATTCAGGGGAAGAGTGATTCTCTGCAGGTAATGTATCTGCTCCCAAATTAGTCAACCTGAGATTGATTCCTGGAGGCCCACATACTGGAAGAGAAACCTGATTTCTGAAGCTTGTCCTCTGAACCCATTCTACCCATAACATAATGTGTGTGCCTTTTCTTTGTCTCTTTCTGTCTCTCTCCCTCCTCTCAAGATTATGAATAAAATAGTTTAAAAATAAATTAGTATTCATAATATTGATATTTCAATGTACTATCAATGACGCTATCAAAAAACCCAGGATAGATTGATTAAAATTAAGAACCAGCAAACTAGAATATATACCCAAATGCATCCTCTGGAAGAATAAGTTGTCTATAATTATATGAACATCTTTAAGTGCTTAATTATTTTAAGATTTTTCTGTTATGTATATGTGGAAATTCATCAGATATATGCAGTATGCATACGTGTGTGTGTGTATGCATGTGAATGCATGTTTGTGCGTGTGCACATGAAGAAAATTCAGAGTCAAGCTAAAGATGCAAGTCAGTGGCATACATTTGCACTTGAAGATCAATACACTATTATATTTTAGAGTTAACAGTTTCAGTCTTTAGTTCTGTATTTAAGAGAAATACAGTCCTTTGATAGGTAATGCTGGCTAAATAATCTCCTGTTTCCTTGCAATGGTTGTTGTTTTGAGCTCTTTCCAACTTCTACCTCTCTAGGCTAAGTTACTTCATCATGAAATAAGCTTTCACTTTTTACTTTTCTTGATGCATGCAGTGGAAACTTATTCACTGACTAGTAGATACAATAAGTGAATTAAGACAGCAGTAAGTTACTGAGATCAAATAAAGGCCTGGATGGGGCTATAAAATCCTTTCTGAAAACCCATAAAAACTTTGTTTATATTCATATTTTCACTTAAGCTATATTTTACTTCTCCCCTTTGCTACTTGATTTAAGTCCTGTCTTTCTTCAGATAATTCTTGTTAGTAATTAACATGGTAATGAGTACATAAAGCATGGCTAATACATTTTTGTTGGAATAAATTAACGATCTCCTGATAGGCTGCAATGAAAAGGAGAACAGATATAAGATACAAGGAACTGTCTTCCAGTCTCATTCCTATTGCCAGCAAACACTGTATCATTCATTTTTTCCTTATTTTGTTATTGCTATTATATATCTGCTTTTGAAAGCATCTTAATGGAAAATGGAGATGCAAGTCATTCCAAGAAAGCTTCCCCAGCATGTCCTTGGCCCAGGGCTTATTTTCATGCATATCTGCTTTGTTTATTTATTTGCAATATCTTTTATTAGCTCTCGCTATCCTAATTTCTTACCTACAGTTCATGTTTGTGACATGCTTACTAACTTGAACATGCTAAAGCAGGAAAAAAATCTCTCTCTTACTTTCTTTTGTGTATGTGTTGGTATGAGAAAGAGACAGAGAGATTCTTAAGTTTGATTATTTCCACAGTATAGAGATTTCTTCAATATCTTCGATTAGCTTTGTTTTACATGTGTTTTGAAACCTTATTACCAGCTTAGAATCTTGGCTGTTTGATTTTGGAGTGTGTCTGGGGTATCAACTCCAGAGATTCTTTTGTTTCAGCATTTCCATTGTAATGCCAGGCATGGGGTGAGTATATATGGTTTTCTGGCCAGTCTTTTAAGGTATTAATGCAAATCTATGTAAGTTATGCAGGCTGAGATGGAGTAACTCCACGGGCTTCTCAGGTATCTCAGGATGGCTGACACATCCCCCAAACTCAACATTACTGTGGAAAATTCACTGTACCTACTCATCTCAAGTTTTCACACCTTCAACCTCTTCTGTAAAGGAATGGTCCACTTCTATCTTTTGGTCTTGATGATATTGTAAGCTTTTATCTCAGCTGGATTCTCTCT
The DNA here is from genome assembly GCA_023101885.1 of Typhlomys cinereus. NCBI lineage: Eukaryota > Metazoa > Chordata > Mammalia > Rodentia > Platacanthomyidae > Typhlomys > Typhlomys cinereus. Next base: position 898,467 of record JALPQD010000248.1, read on the forward strand.
TCACTCATCTCTCTACCTATTACATCACACTGGGTATTGTCACAGTTACAGTGAGAGACAAGAGAGAGTGTTAGCTCTTCCTGGGTGTGGTCTGTCTATTAGACACTCTCTAAGCACTAGAATTCCTATTAGATATTCATTTGCCTGCAGAAAAGCAAGTCTGTGGGGTATGGAGCAATGATGATTTTGGATTCCCTTCTGCTGCTTTGAGCAAAATGATTGACAGTGGATTGCTAACCACATCAGCGCTATGTCCATACCAGCCATCTGGGTCTCCCCACAGATCTCCTTTTCTCTGGTCTTCTATCAGAGGGCCTTCTGTGGGTGGTACTAAGAGGCAAGTTTGCACTTAGCCAAGAGCACAAACCTTAATGACTGTGCTTAATGCTCACAGAGAGGAACAGGTCAAACAATTGACTCTGATATTCCCACACACCAGTTCTTGGGTTAGTTACTATACAAGCAGGCTTCTCAGGCTTGCATAACAAACTGTCTATAAGACTCTGCTTCCTCTAATCCAACGATAGTGTCCTTCAAATAGTCTTTCCTTGTTTACTCTAAGTAGCAAAGTCTGACTGGAGACATGAGAACACAGCTCCAAAAAGGTCAGAGAATCTCACAGAGAATGATTTCTGTTAGCAGGCAAAGGAGATATATTTGTGTGGAGGTGTGTATGTGCAGGGCTGCCAGTAACCAGGATTGAAGGAGTAAAGCTGGAAAGTTAGGGAACCACCCCGGCAAGTAGAAAAAAAAGCAGGGGAGTCTCAGAGAAGGCAAAAGAGAGCAGAGAACTGACATCAAGAAGGACAGAAGATTTGAGGGGTCAGAGAAGAAATATTGTAGGTTCTGGACTTCCAACGAGCTGGCATCTTTAGAGATAAGGATCTTTGAGTAAGGCTGGGAGTTGTCACCTGCCTGGCTGTTGAGGTAGAAGAAATATCTGTTCTCCACCTGTATGCAAGTGCGATCACTGGCTATGGTCAAGAGATGAGGAATTTGAGCAATCAGATCTCAATAGAAGTCGCAAATGCCAGCTGTGCTAGTTAGGCACAGATGTCAATTTGACGTTCGTCTTTACCCAGCCTAATGAAGAGTTACTAGCAAAGGTGAACCCTGAGCAAGTAAAGTGAGAGGAGATTGTCTAGTTGCTGAGAGCAGACCCAGCTAACAGCGAGTGGGACAAATCCCTGAGCAGTTGGATAACAATGGAGAGAACTAGTTAGCACTTTTGCACGCTTTGGCAAAATCACAGTCTGGCAGGTGAAGAGGTTTGTCCCTCTCTCAGCAATTTCTGTGGCTATGGTCTGGCCAGTCCCCTCAACCCCTGGTGTTAGTATAAACTCTCCTGCCAAACTAAACTATGAACTCTACCCAGAATTGTAAGCAAAAGTAAAATGTCCTTTCCCACCCAATTTGCTTGTTCATGAATTTGCTAGAAACATGCAGACAAACTCCATTGCCCCTGCTGTCATTAAAAGCTGAGAAATTTTGGCTTTCTAGAGCAGTAAGGTAAATTAACACTTGATGATTAGAGACTAAACACTGGAGACTGTACCAGGCCTTTAACACCAGAGGGCGCGAGGTGCTAATGCTCCCACCTGCTCACTGCTTTCCAGCAAAAAAAGGAATTTTTAAAAATCTGAACTATGACTGATGGTCCATGTCTGTGTCCCTGGAAATTGGGAGTATCACACGTTCCTGCAACCTTGCTGGAAGAAGGCCTGTCACAGTGGGTGGTCCTGGAGGCACGTGAGCTCCACCCTGTTTCTGTTAGTAGTCTGCTGTGACATTCTGCAGCTTGCTCTCTTGGGCTCCATGACATCTGCAGTGACCTAAGCCACCTCCAGCTTTTCCACCAGCCATGTCTTTCCAGCCTGTAAAACTGCAAGCCAGATAAATCTCCTTTTCTCACCTTAGGTTGCTTGAGGCTGAATGTTGTCACATAGCTGCAGAAAGAGTAACTACAACAGGAATTACTTGAACACAACTTCAAAGACCAAAACTTCTACCATGTGCACCACATCCTGTCTCATAATCTTCATTGCCATCAAAGGGAGAGAAGATAAACAGTGCAATACTATTTTATCATATGAACAACAATCATTCATTGATGCCGAAGTAAATTGGGAAAATCTAGACTTAAGAAATTAAAGAAATTGGCCCTGCAAATTGCCAATTGTTTTAGTTTGAAATGTATCTCAAAGGTCTGAGTCATAGTGCTTGCCACACATGCATAAGGATTTGAATGACCCATAAAACCCATGTAGAAAGGTCAAGTGTGGTAATCCCAGTAATTGGAAGGCATGTACAGATGGTTTCTTCGAGCTAGCTTAGTGTATTCAATGATATTCAGGTCGAAGAGAGACCCTCTCTCAAAACACAGGTTGATGGATGTTGAGGAAAGATATATTAGGTTAGCCTCCTGGTATCCACATTCATAAGAATGCATGCAAATGTTCACACTCTCACACATACATCTGCATGCACACACACACATGCACACATACATTACACACACACACACACACAGACATACATACACATCTCAGAATTGCATTGTCAGAAATTCACATTTCTTTCTTAAAGTCTATTCTCTTCCTTCAATTGTAATCACATAAACAGGTTCACAGACATTTTGTCACTTGATATTTTAATATTGTGACTTTGGAATTATGTATATAAAATGAGACGAGAAGACAGAAAAAGGTACAGACATGGTCTCTTTACTGTGAAACATCAGCAAAGATGTATGTACTCTACATGGTTTGGAGGCCATCAGTGCTGTTTGAATTACTATTGTGCTGCTATGTAAAAGGGATCATGGTAGAATTCTGTTGCACTTTACATTCTGGGTCATCATTCTGTTTGAAGCATGAGTTCTTTTCCTTAGAGACCTTTTGGCATTCATCACCTTTAGCCATGAGCATCATTCTAGGAAGCTTGATAAACAGCACAAGAAATTAGGATGATTGATTGAAAGACCTTATAAAGGGAGGTATTGCACAAGACCTACACAAGATGGGCCCAACACCACGGGAAACTAAAAAGATAGATATTTAGGTGGCCCCACCCCCATTAGTGACTGCGATAGTCAAAACTAGCTGCAAAAAGGGGTGCTCAAGTATTGGGATTATACCTCCTGAAATACTGCCTATGCCACAACAAGTGCATGCAAAAAGAAACATCTCTAATGGCTCTCAATGGGACATATACACAAGAAGAAGCACTGGAGAAGGAAGGAAGTTAATCATCAAGAACAAATATCCCAGTAAGAGGAGAAGAGCAGGCAGTAACATTGAAGGAAAAAAATGACAAAAATCTATTGTACCTTAAAATAGCATGAATAATATTTTTAAAGAAGAGCGGTGTTGAATTTCAACCTGCCTAGGCAGAGCTAAAACCTTATTTTGTGAGTGTGGAAGGTCCTGGTTACATGTAGTCCTGTGTACAATAACAGAGACAGTCTCTTAGCACCAAGTTTATTTGACCTTTGCAGCAATAAAATTGTCATGTGTTTACTCTCTCTGCTATAACGCTATGTGTGTTAAGGAAAGTTCCAATCCATTCTTGCTGAGTTAAATGAAAGGGTGTGACTTTTTCACATTAAACAGAATAATCTAATTAGCAAAGCAATGTTGTCTTAGGTATATATACAGAGCAGTGAGGATCAACAGAAAAGTCTAAAGTATTCTAAGAGAGAGGACATGAGACCTAAATTTTCACAAAGCAATAAGGAGTTCAGTAAACACTGACACTCAACTGACTGGTGGAAATGGGATATTATAGCTTCAAGAAATTGGGTTGCATATCATACAAAAATGATGAGGGGATGAAATAATCATTGAGATGGTATAAAAATAGAGCATGCTCACAAATAAAAATGTATTTTTGATAAAAAATCATCCAAAAATATATTAAAGAGGAGTGTTAATGAAAAAAAGATTTTGTTTGGGAAAAGGTCACAATTATTTATTTACTCTATGAAATGGGAAAGAAATCAGAGACTTCAGATCTCATTTTCCCTCAAGAGCCCCTTTCTACACCAACTGTTACATGAGCTCTATTCTCTCTGGGGAGGGTGGGTTTTGTTTTTCGTACTGTACTTTCACTGTCTTTCTGGATCTAAATTTGATCTATCTCAGAGACAAGGACTAAATCTAAGAGTTTGATAAGTCTGTAGTCTTTTATAAGTGTCTTCCATTCTTTACACCAGTCCCCAGACACTCTTAGAGATTGTGAAATTTGGATGGATAGATGTCGTAGGCCACAAATTATGTAAATATGTCTTTTCCTTACCCATATGGTTCTATACTAAGGTCTTAACTTTTCAGTATGTGTGCATTATATAGGTACATAGATGCACATTTCTGTGTGAATGCATGCATGCATATTGGTCCTCATATTCCACCTTTATTAGTAACTTTATCTCTCTCTTTCTCTCTCTTTGTCTCTCTCTCTCTCTCTCTCTCTGTCTCTCTCCTGCTATATATGCCTGATATACTTGGCTGCCTAGCAGCTGAGCTTCATGAATTCTCTTATTTCAGCTTCCAATCTCCCTACACAAGTGCTGGGACTATTATAGGCATTTTCCCTGTAAATCCAGCTTTTACATGGGTTCTAGAAATTAGTACCCAGCTCTTCATGCTTATATAAAAGCACTTACATGCACTTTACACGCTTAGCCATCTCCCCAGCTCCCTTATATCTCAAATAATTATTACTTTTGAAATGCATTTAGGAGATTAGCAGATAAGGTAGAAATGATAGGTGCAAATAAGAACTAATTATGAGAGAGAAAATCAAAGCAGAACCCTTATTAAGCACCACAATCTCTGTCATTCATTTCCCTATTATACTTGACCATAAACACTGATGGCTGCATCCTCTACACACACACACATGCAAACATGCACACACACACACTTTCCACTTAAGAACCATTAGCACTGAACTTTTCAGTCAGTGAAATATGGCTGGTCCTTTGACCAATATCTGAAAACATTCAGGCTGGATTATTTACCAGGCTCTTTAAGCACTCATTTAGGAAATGGGATAAGAAAAACTCATTTGGAACAAATTCCAATTATTGCAGAGTCGTCTACCATCCAAATATTCTTGGACTTAGAAAGACTCAGCATCATTAAATTCACCTCCTTCAGCAGCTAGACTGGGTCATGTCATCTGCTGAGTCATTAAAACAGAGCACTATAAAAAATGATGAAACGTAGATGTGTTATCGCAGTTTCCTGTAAGGAAAGCTGGTTTAAAAATTTTGTCTCTAATTTGATTCTGCTGCTATATATGAGCTCCTGGCCTCTCTGTGGCATTAACGTTTTCTCAGTCACACACTTCAAAATTTATTATGGAGTGTGTTTGCATCCTTAATTTAGTCAAGGAACACAGTGATGTAGTTAGGGCACTAAAGAAAGAACCATGCCATTTTTTTGTTGGACACTACATTCCTCCAATCAAATCAATTTGAATTTAAGTTCCTTTGGTTGTGAAATGCAACTTTCTTTAAAGCACAAATATCAACTACTTGCAATCATTTTTCATGCTTCTACTAAGCAATCAATAGGGTAGTTAGATATGTAAGTTTCAACTTTACAATTGAAGCCTGAGTTCTGGGCATAGTTGTGAATAATGAGTCTCCAAAGTCAGTCCTAAGCAACCTCCAGTAAATTGTCTCACTGATATGAGAAGACCAATGAGATAGCTGTTGTCCACTCCCTGGGCAGCAGGGTAAGGTGGAGGAGCTGGTTAAGTAATTTGACATACTTCAGGGTGCTCCAAATATGGATACAACTTATTTGATTTCTTTTGAATATGTGGACGGTAGACACTTTCGGTGAGAAATAAGGTGGGATCACTCTCTACAGTAGCATCAAAGGACACCTGGATGTGTCATTAACCTGGTTTTCCCTTAACATGTGACCATGGCCTACCTTGGAATGTGTACTTCATTGTGTTAAGCTTGTCTTCTCAGGGAACAAATATTTTCTCGTACAGTGATCACGTATAAACATGTATATCTTCCAAACAAAATTTTTCTTTTTTTAAGGGAATTTTTAAGGGAGCAAGGAGTTTTATTTTCCTCTTAATGATAATTCCATTACAGCCCTTGTCCAGCTTGGCAGGGTGTGAGGAAACTGACCATCATATCAAGTGACAGGGATGATAGGTAACATCAGCTGCAGCTACATAGTATGTTACAAGTCTAGGAGTTTATGAGCATGACCTCAGGTAAGGCATCAATTCAGTCAATGTGTGTATTTCCCATATATTTTCTGCTTTTAAAATAAGACCTATGAGGGAAATGGAAACTTCCTGTCTGACCTCTTTTAATGGTTCATTTTCGACTATCTCTGAATTAGTTCCTTCACAATTTCACACATATGTGTTGTACATTCCAATTGCATCTCTTTTATCTCTTTCTTCCACCCTTTTATACCACCTATCTCCCCACAATTCTCATTCCTATACTCATGTCTTTTTGTGTGTTGGGTTCACTGACTTTTAGTCTGTGTAAACACTTGCCTGGAACTATCCATTCGAGTTTGGTGGATTCCTCCATGAGTATCAAACTGAAAACAATTATTGTCCTTCACTCAGATTCTTCAAAAACCAGTAGTAAAGTAGGGACATATGTTATATGATATATGATATATGATTGACTGTTCTTCTTTGGTTTTGTATTGTTTTGTTTTCAATAGAAAGTGAAAGATGACTGTGAATGATTTAATTCTAAGAATTTTCATCTCATGCAATCTTTTTAATTTTCACTAAATATGTAGTTAAAAGCATTTTCTTTGTCCTTCTTTTTTGTAAACATAAGCATCTAAATTACCCATGCAAGGTGGCAAGGGAGACAGCTCTGGTAGAACTCATACTTAGAAACCTGGAGACCTGAGTTTAATTCATGGATGTCTACATGGTGAAAGGAGAGAGTTCACTCCCAAAAGTAGTTGTATTCTGTCCTTCACGTATATGCCAAGGCAAATATGTGTTCTCTCTCTTTCTCTCCTCTCTCTCTCTCTTTCTCACTCTCTCTCTCTTTCCCTCTCCCCCTTCAGCCTTTCCTCTCTGTAACAAGTTAAATATTTAAAAATAAATAAACAAATTTCCTTTGCAAGGTATCCAGCATGTCAAAGAATGTCCTGTTGTGTTCATGATCTTGGTTATGTTAAAAAAAATTTCATCACCTATGTAGCAACGTATCAATTATAATTCATTCCCAAATTATTAAGCACACATCCTTCTTAATTAGCCTAGTATGCTTTAAATATATGATTAGTATCACTTGGAACATCCTGTTTAAGCAATCTCTGTTAAGACTGGAGGTAGAACATTGCTTAGCTTGCTCATTGCTCTGGGTTCAGTTGCCAGAACTCTACATAAATGTGAGTTTTTAGCTAACTTCGCAGCTGTAAGCATTTGGATAGAGATACATGCATCAATCATCTGTAATAACTCTGCACCCTATTATCAAAGACTTTTTGGTATGCATGGGAACATGACATGAAATGAAAAAGAATCTGTCGTTATAATGGCACTGAAAGAAGTATGTGTGCACACACCACGATGAGGATTAAGGAGACAATCTTATGGCAACTTGGATAAAATCAATGCGAATATTAACTTGAAAGTGAAGGAATGGATTTTTCTTTTAGAGGAATCTCATCTGTTAGCCAAGCAATGGTAGCATTTGAGTGGACTAAAAATTAAGGTAGACAGCATTCAAAGAAGTTCCTGTATGATTTCAAAAGTCATTAAGGCTGCAATGCACATGCCATTGTGAAAGTCTGTTAGATGGAAGTCGAACTCTAAGATTTGTGAGATAATCATGGGCTGAAACACAGGAGGTCTTGGCAGGTCTGGATGAGAGCAGGACAGCAGAGGAACCAGAAGAGAGGTGGATTTGACAAAGGACATATTGAAGGCATAGTCACTGGTGCATTGTGATGGATTAGGGACACTATAGATAGGACAGTTTATTTCAAGCTCAAGAATGGATAAAAGTGTGATGTTGCACAATTTTCCAAGAATTAAAGGAAAAGGCAGACATGTCATGAAGTAAGGAGCAAGGAGAGTTGTATTTTCAAATCTCATATGATTAAGATATGTGAGGGTCGAGGCAAAAAAGTGGAGGTTTGACAACTCTTAAGACTGAATATGTATGAATCATTATGATTCCCAAAGACAAACATAAACATATCAGTAACTTGAAGGAAAAATCTGCTAGCTATTTCCAAATGCAATTTCTTCATTCATTAATGATTACTGCTTGTTAATTCTATGAATTCTTTTAGACAATTTTGCATCTACTATAATTGTATGTTCTATTTCTCATTCTTTCATTCTGAGGATATTCCTTACACTTTTTTTTCATAATGAATTACAATATAATATGAAATAAAATCTTCACTACAAGTGCTTCTGATTATCTATTTCTCTGTTGTTCAAATTAATTAAAACAAAGGAAAATTTATATAATAAATCAAATGTAATAATTCTGTGGACAATTTTTCATCTTAAATTTTTTCTTTTTTAGTTTCTTATCTCTTTTTTTATTTCTTCCACTCATACAATGTTGATAAGTACCCCATTCCCCTACCTCCCTCCACCCCTCCCTGGATCCCATTCCTCTCTCCTCCCTTTTCCCCTTCCTTTCCCCCTCCCTCCCTTTCTCCCAGTGCCCCCCCTAATTCCTGGAGCATCCTTTAGTATGCATGACAAATTTCCCTCTGGGTCCTCCTCTCTGATGAGGTGTAAGGACTCAGTAGCATTGCCTAGAACTCTTTTTTGTGCTCCCCTATAGTATAGGAACACTTTTGTCACTGTTAATCCCTTGCTTCTAAGGATCCTAGTGCCTTTGATCCATGCTAGGCATTGGGGGTTCAATGATATGTTGGTAATTGCGCAGGTCATGCAAAGTCCTATTATGATTACTTCGGCTCTAGCTTGTATGGTGTATGTTGTATACCATTGCTCCTCCCCATCTTTAGGCTCTTTCAATCTTACCACCTCCTCTTCTGCAAATTTCCCTGAGCTTTCTGATGGGGAAAGATTAGGTTGGTCTGGTTCGAGATGGTTGATGTAGAGTCTCTGATTTTCTGAATTATGGATTGTTGATATTTTTTTTCAGTTTTGCTACTCCTACACCATCTTTGACTCCATCCTGATAAGTATTGGATGTCACCCCCCCCTGGCCAGAGATAAAATGCTGTTAAAATAGAGTCTTATTATAAGAGTAGATTCAAAGGTAGATGGAATAAGAGTAGGAGACTGCTGTGTGTGTGGGAGGGGTCAGTCTCCCATCTGCAGGATGATTACTGCCAGACTCTATGTCCCTCCGTTTCTGGTGAGATGATAACCCATCAGTTGCAAGTGACCAGGAAGGAAAATCTGTGAGCTTAACTAGATGTCTCATTACTTACTTCAGTCCTTGATGGTGGTCTATTATCTCTGCATGATCCCCTCTCTCCTTGTTTCTGATGTGGCCTTCCTTCCCCTTCCCCCCTGTTTATAATCTTTGCAATTACTGTAGATATTACAGAGATTTATGTTTGAGTGTGTTACTAAGAGGGTTTTGTACTAGGTTCCACCTATTAGAGAGTACATAAGGCACTTAGCTTTCTGTGTCTGGGTTACTTCACTCAACATAATTTTTTCTAATTCCATCCATTTCCCAGCAAATTTCATTAGTTCGTCATTTTTGATGACTGAGTAATATTCCATTGTATAAATGTACCACATTTTCTTTTTCCACTCATCAACTGTTGGGCATTTGGGTTGATTCCATGACTTTGCTATTGGAAACAGTGCTTCTATGAACATGGTCCTGCTTGTGTTATCAAGGAAAAGTTTTGCTGTATGGGGGATTATTCCCAAAAGTGGAATAGTAGGGTCATATGGCATTTTAATCTTTAATTTCTTTAAGAATCTCCAGATGGCTCATCAGAATGGTTGTATGAGCCTGCATTCCCACCAGCAAAGTAGGCGAGTTCCCTTCTCACCACATCGTTTCCAGCATTTTGTATTGTTTGTATTGTGGATTTTTGCCATCCTGACCAGGGTGAGATGATATCTCAGGGAGGTTTTGATTTGCATTTCCATGATGGCTGAAGATGCGGAGCATTTTTTAAGATATTTGTTAGACATTCAATTTCTTCCCTGGTAAAGTTTCTTTTGAGTTCCAAGGCCCATTTTTTAATGGGGCCATTTGTTTCTTTGGTGTTTAGTTTTCTACGTTCTTTCTGCACTCTGGATAGCAGAGCTGCTATCAGATATGTGGTTAGTGAAGATTTTCTCCCATTCTGTGAGTTGCCTTTGTGCTCAGATTATCACCTCTTTATCTGAACAGAAGCTCTTTAATTTCATAAGATCCCATCTGTTGAGTGTAGGTTGTATTGACTGTGCTATTGAATTTCCATTTAGGAATTGTTGGCCTAGTCCAGTCATCTCCAGGGAGTTCCCTACCCTTTCAACTATGGTTTTTATAGTTTCTGGCCTTATATTGAGGTCCTTGATACATTTGGAATTAAGTCTTGTACATGGTGACAAGTACGGGTCCAGTTTTAATCTTCTGCATGTGGGTATCCAGTTTTGCCAGCACCATTTGTTGAAAATGCTGTTCTTTTTCCATTGCATTTTCTGGGCTCCTTTGTCAAAGATCAAATAGCTATCATTGTGTGGGATTGTATTTGGGTCTTCAGCCCTTATCCATTGTTCTGTGTGTCTATTTTGGAGCCAGTGCCAGGCTGTTTTTAAAACTATGGATTTGTAGTATGGACTAAGGTTGGGTATGGTAATACCTCCAGCAGTGTTTTGTTACTCAGGATTGTTTTTGCTATCCTGTGTCTTTTGTGCCTACATATGAAATTGTTTGATCAACTTCTTTAAAGAATTGCTTTGGGATTTTGATTGGTATAATGTTGAATTTGTATATTGCCTTTGGTAGGATGGTCATTTTTCTGATGTTGATTCTGCCAATCCAGGAACATGGAAGGATTTTCCACCTTCTGGTGTCTTCTGTAATTTCTTCCTTTAGAGTTTTAAAGTTTTCATTGTAAAGGTCTCTTACTTCCTTGGTTAGGTTTATACCTAGGTATTTCATTTTTTTAGGGGCTATAGTAAATGGGATTATTTCTCTCAGGGCTTTCTCCCTTCTTTCATTCTGGGTGCATTTTTGTACATTTATTTTGTATTCTACCCGCTGCTGAACTTCTGCATTAGTTCCAGGAGTCTCCTGCTGTAGTTTTTGGAATCTCTCAGGTATAAGATCATGTCATTTGCAAATAGAGATAACTTGATTTCTTCTTTGCTGATTTGAATCCCTTTTATCTCGCTTTCTTGTCTGATGGCTTCAGCTAAGACTTCAAGTACAATATTGAAAAGAAGTGGTGACAGTGGACAGCCTTGTCTAGTTCCTCATCAAAGCGGGAATGCTTCATGTTTTTCCCCATTGAGCATAATCCTTGCTGTTGGCATGCTGTATACAGCTTTGATTATATTAATAAAGGTTCCTTCCATTCCAACTATCTCTATGGTTTTGATCATAAAGGGCTTGTCAAAAGCTTTTTCTGCATCTATCGAGAGTATCATGTGGTCTTGGATTTTGGACTGGTTTATGTGATGAATTACATTTATTCATTTGCATATGTTTAACCAACCTTGTGTACCTGGGATGAAACCTACTTGTTCCCAGTACATGATATTTGTTTTTGAATCTGATTGACTAAGATTTGTTGAGAATCTTTGCATCAGTGTTCATCAAAGAGATTGGGCTATAGTTTTCTTTTTTAATTGTATCTTTCTTCGATTTTGGGATTAAGACGATATTAGCTTCATAGAAAGAATTTGGTAGTACTATTTGATGGAACAGTTTAAGGAGTACTGGTGTTATTAACTCCTTAAATGTCTGGTAGAACTCTGTACTGAATCCATCTGGTCCAGGACATTTTTTAGTGGGAAGATTCGAAATTACTTCATCAATTTCCTCACATGTCACAGGACTATTTAAATATTCACAACTTCCTGATTCAATTTAGGTAAGTTGTGCTTACTTAGGAATTCATCCATCTCTTTTGTGTTGCCAAATTTCACAGAGTATAAGATTTTGAAATATGATGTTATAATTCACTGAATTTCTTGGGTATCAATAGTGATAACTCCATTTTCATTTCTAATTTTGTTTATTTGTGTTTTCTCTCTCTTGCTTTTGTTTAATTTAGCTATGGGCATATTTATCTTATTGATTTTTTTCAAAAAAACAGCTTTTTGACTGGTTCAGTCTCTATCGTTTTCCATATCTCAATTTCAGATATTTCTCCCATAATTTTAATAATTTCCTTTTTTCTACTGCTTTTGGGATCAGATTGCTCTAGTGTCTTTAAAGCTTTTTTTAAATTTTTTAATTTATTTTATTGTGTATGTATGTGTGTTTGCACGCGCGCACGCGAGCACGCGCGTGTGTGTGTGTGTGTGTGTGTGTGTGTGGACTTGTTTGTGTGTCTGTAGAACCATGGACGAATTCGGGAACCACCATGGACGCCTCCACCTCCTCCTTGTTTTCTCTGCCCGGGGATTCAAAGGTTCCGCCCTACCAGGACCAGAAACGCAGGCCGCCCCCGCTTCTGCCCAGCATCTATAAGTGGGGTCTAGGATCCGAACTCAGATCCTTCCGCCTGCAAGGCAAAGGCTTAACCCCTGAGCCACCTCTCCAGCCCCTAGTGTCTCTAAAACTTTAAGCTGCATTGTTAAGATATTTACTTGTGACGATTCTATTTTTTTGATGTAGGCATTAAGAGCTATGAACTAACCTCTTAGGACAACTTTCATTGTGTCCCAAAGATTTTGATAAGTTGTATTTTCATTATTGTTTGCTTTCAGGAAATCTTGAATTTCCTTTGTAATTTCTTCCTGAATCCAATTCTTATTCAGCATCATAGTATTTAGTTTCCAGGAATTAGTGAATTTTCTGTTGTTTGTTGTGTTGCGTCGATGTCAAGCTTTAGACTATGGTGGTCTGATAGGGTACAGGCTAGAATTTCAACTTTCCTCTATATGTAGAGATTGGATTTGTGGCCCAATATGTGATCTATTTTGGAGAAAGTTCCGTGTGCTGCTGAGAAATATGTGTATTCTTTGGTGCGTGGATGAAAAGTTCAATAAAGATCTGTGAGGTCCATTTCAGTAGGAGTTTGATTAAGTTCCTATGTGTCTCTGTTAAGTTTTCGACCTGTTGATTTATCCCATGTTGGGAGGGCAGTGTTGAAATACTCAATAATTATCATTTGGAGGTTGATTTCACGCTTTAGATGCTTGTAGGGTTTTCTTAATGGATGTGGAGGGGCCCATATTAGGTGTATATATGTTCAGTATTGTGAAGTCTTCCTGGTGAATTGTACCTGTGACTAAAATGTAGTAACCATAAGTGTCTCTTATAACTTTTTTTTGTTTGAAGTTTACTTTGTCTAATAGTATAATGGTTATCCCTGCCTGTTTCCTGGTTCATTAGCTTGCAGAATTTTAGACCAGCCTTTTATTTTTAGGATGTGCCTATCTTTTGTGGTGAGAGGAGTTTCTTGAAGGAAGCAGATTGATGGGTTGTGGTTTTTAATCCAGGTTCATAATCTGTGTCTCTTGATTGGTGAGTTAATTCCATTGACATTTAATGTTATGATGGAGAAATTATTTTTAATTCTGGACATTTTTTATGTTTAGTGACTTTTGTAAGTATATTATTTGGCTTTTAGGTTTTGGTGGTATTATACTTCTCTTCTTTCCTCCTGGATATGCCTGTTTTTGTCTTCAGTCTTGAGTATCATTTCTAGCCATTTTTTGAAATCCTGGTTTGGTAGACATGTACACCTTGAAATTTTCTTTGTGCTGGAATATTTTTCTTTCTCCCTCAATCATCATGGATAATTTTGCCCGGGTATATCAGCCTGGGTTGACATTTTTGCTCATTCAATACTTGAAGTACATCTCTCCAAGATCTTCTTGTTTTTACTGTTTCCTTTGAGAAGTCATTTGTTATTTTCATAAGTTTATCTTTAAAAGTGACTTGTTTTTTTTTAACCTTGAAGCTCTCAGCACCTTTTCTTTGTCTTGAATGTAGAGTGTTTTAACTATTATTTGCTGTGGCGAGTTTCTATTTTGGTCCTATCTGTTTGGGGTGTGGAATGTCTTTTGTATTTGGATGGGCCTCTCATTCTTTAGTTGAGGCAAGTTTCCATTTATGATAGTTTGAAAATTTTCCTTAGGTGTGGTATTTTGGGATTCTTGCTCTGATATTCCATGAATGCACATGTTAGTCTTCTTCAGGCTGTCCCATAACTATTGAATAGTCCTGTCAAGTATCTTTTTGGGTTTAACAACTTCTTCCATTGAGCTGCCACTTTGTCTTCCAAGATCTGAAATTCTATTTTCTGGTTCGTTAGTTCTGCTGATAACACTCTCTGTTAAGTTCTGGGTTGAGGATAACTTACCTTTAGTTCAATTTCAAACTCTGCCTGAGACTGTTTTAACTGCTCTATGTTTATTTTTGTTTCTTGACCTGTTTTTCTCGACTCCTCCAGGTATCTGTTGTGTTCCTGTTCAAAGTGATTGATGTGGTTATTTAACTCCTCCCAGATTTCCTATTTCATAGTATTGATCATGGTAATTATCATGCTTTGAAAGTCGTTATCTTGGGTTTGGCCTTCTTGGCTATTTTCTGTGAATTTGTTCTGGTTGGAATCTGTTGCTATGGCGTTAATTCTTTCAGTGGCAGATTTGTTTTCTTGGATTTTGTTTCTCATGGATCTACACTTTGACTTGGGCATTGTTGTTTTGTCTCTTGAATCCTTACAGTTTCTGTGTTTTTGGACTAAACTGATTTAGTTGGTGTAACTGCTCTCTGGCAGTTATTACTAGTGCTTGCCTTGGAGTCAAGTGTGTTTGTCCATTGTTATTGTTATTTCCAAGATGAGGCTATTAGCCTGTTAGTACATCAATTAAATCAGGTTTAGTAGACAGGAGGTGCCCTACCTGGTCTGAGAGTGAGCCAGCGACTGTTCCTAGCAGGCAGTAGTGGAAGAGAGGCTAAGGATGATGGAGCAGACTTCTCCTGGGATCTGGGGCGTGGCCAGTAGTCCACCCAAGCGCTAGGCAGCTTTGGCACTGCTCAGGATGGATGGTAGGAGGGGGTGACCTGGGTTCTGGTGGGGAGTACCTGGGAAGCAGGGGGCCTTACCTGGACCACGCAAGCAAGCGTGTGTTCAGGGTCGGAGAAAGGGGGGGTTCATCTTAAATTTTTAAAGAAATTTGGGCCTGGAGAGGTGGCTCAGGGTTTAAACCTCTGCCTTGCAGGTGGAAGGTCCTGTATTCGGATCCTAGACCCCACATATAGACGCCAGGCAGAAGCCGGGGCGGCCTGCGTATCTGGTCCTGGTGGGCGGAGCCTGTGAATCCCGGGGCAGAGTAAAAAGGAGGAGGTGGAGGCGTCCATGGTGGTTCCTGAATTCGTCCGTGGTTCTACACACACACAGACACACACACACACACAGACACACACACTCACACATGCACAATTAAATAAAAAAATTTTGAGAAATTTTTATGATGATTTAAATAACACTGACTCTTAGAATGCTGACATTAATCTCTTATGTTTATTCTGTATTTCATGAAAATTTCAGGTAATTTTATTTCTATTTTTTGAATTATTGTTTTAGTACTGTCTGGACATATAATTATTATTTAATTTCCATAATACTTTGTCTGTGAGCACTTTAAAAATATGTGTTATCATCTCAAGCTATTCTCACTAAGAAGGATTGTTTAAAAAATTTTCCAATCTTTTACTATTGGCTTCTTTTTTCCCGATTTTATTCATTTTATTCATTTATTCTCTTGAAACGAACACATTTAAAATAATACTTGTTCAAATATTTGTTCTTATATCATAACGGAAGACACATCAACTGTTCTATCTTTTTATTTTGTATTTTTCAGGATATTATGATAGGTTAAGTATATTAATCAGACCGAGTTGGCTTTTGCATAATTTAAATTAAATATGCATTCTTAATTTCAGTGTGCCATCTTCCTACTGAGGAAAAAATAGAGAAACCAAGCAATTCAGGGAACAGAGGGTTTATTCTTGCTTATAATTCTCTTTTAAAATTCATCATTGTGGCAGGACAGTTTATACCAACATTGGGAGCCAAAGGAATTGGGCATAGCATATCCACAGGAATTGCTGAAATAGGAGCCCATCCTCTCACTTGCTAGGATGCTACTATGCCAAAATCGGCCAATATATTCAACCAGCTCCCTCCATCTAATCCATTTGCCTACGGAATAGTCCCACCCACTGTTGTTTTTTTTTTCCCTAAGTCAATTACATAATCTCCCATAGACTTGCTCAGGGACAGTCATGAATAATAATTCTTCAGTAACGTGGCTAAATCCTTAATCTATAGTTGTCAGATTGTCACCATTGTGGGGCTGGAGAGGTGGCTCAGGGGTTAAGCCTCCGCCTTGCAGGCGGAAGGTCCTGAGTTCGGATCCCAGATCCCACGTATAGACGCCGGGCAGAAGCGGGGGCGGCCTGCGCTTCTGGTCCTGGTAGGGCGGAGCCTGTGAATCCCGGGCAGAAGGAGGTGGAGGCGTCCATGGTGGTTCGCGAATTCGTCCGTGGTTCTACACATACACATACACACATACACACATGCGCACGCACATACATGCACAATTGAATAAATAATAATAATAATAATTAAAAAAAGAAAAAAGATTGTCACCATTGTATCAAACTGACAGAAACTTTCAAACTTTGGTAAGTAGGAGTTTGAGAAATGTATTAGAATGAAGTTCAGACATGAAGTGCAACATCCATTAAGAACATTCACAGCTTCAATTCATGGTTGGAAATGAATTGAATGAGAATTGGTAGATAACTAGGGATATGAAAGATTAGGATAAGTAAAGCAATTCTTTTTCTATTCACATTATTGGTACAATTTAGATATTCTGTCTGGAAAAGCATGCAATTCTTGAAATATGTGCATTGACAAAATTCTTCATTGTCTATTTCAGCTAGTTTGGTACTGTGTTCAGCAGATGAGGTCAGGTGACTATCTAACTTTTGAGGATGGTAGCACAATGTTATACTACAAAATGCAGTATGTCAAACAGTTTTGCTTATTACCAGCATGTCAAAGGAGGGAGATAGAAGTAGCCAAGTATGTGTACAAAACATTTACAATCATGCCAACCTGACAACTGTAGGTAAAGAATTTAGCCACATTACTGGAGAACTAAACCCCTAGCAAGAATCCTAGAAGTCCCCAAACTTCTCAATCTGCCAAAGTGTTCCCATCTCTATATTTCCCTCTACTAAGACGTATGGAGGAGGGATGTGTCTGAAACCAGGGTTTTCCACGCAAGTATTTTATTTTATTATCATTTGAAAAATCATAAACAGAGGCTGGAGAAATGACTTAACCTTTGCCTCTCAAATAAAGGACGTGAATTCAGATCTCTAGATCCCACATAAATACTTCGACCAGAAAATGTCTTGCACTTCTGTCCCTGGAAGGTAGAGCTTGGGAAATTCCAAAGCAAAGCAATAAGTAGAAAGTAGAAGGGAAGCTGATTGGGAGGATTTGCCATGTTGGAGGGAGGATAAGGATAGGGTAATTTATGATGAAAGTAACTTAAGTTCATTGTATGCATGCATGATTTGTAAAGGAATAGAAAATATGAATTTAATTGACATAGAGAACATCTTGACACATTTTAATTGTTCCTTCTATTAAGCAAATAATCATTAAGAGGAAATTTTTGTTAAACTAAGTCTAGTAGCTTGTTAAATGCAAAATCTGTCTTTCAGCTTCCTACAAATCCTAGAGTCACTTTCTGAAATATTATTTAGGTCACCTATATGTTGTGAGATCACATTAAATATTTTGCAGTTGGGTTAGTTTGGTTTCTATTAATTTTACAAAAATGTGAAGTAGACAAATTATAATGCTGGAACTTAATTTTCGCCCACGGTTTCACAGTTGCTGAACTGATTTCTTAAATCAAATGATTTGACACTGATTCTATGATATGAATATGGAAAGTTGTGATATGAAAGGGAGCAGACAAAATTATGTCTGGGAAGCCAAAGAATCAGAAGGAGGAAGGGATAGCCCACTGTCCCATTTAACTGTACTTCCTCATGGCACATGCCTCTCATTGGACCCCTACCTCTTAATGCTTCCCTCACTTCCATTAATGCCATACTGAGGAACAAGCATTTACCACATAATAATTAGCAGACAAACAAGACTGATAGCTCAACTGTGCCCTAGGTTGGTCATTCATGGGTCCAAATTTGTTGTCCTGTATGTCAAACAAATGTTCGTTTTCAAAATATGATGCTCTTTGAAAAGGTCTTAAAATGTTACACTCATGTCCAGTCTAGAGAAAAGTTGTAACTGTCTGCCAGTCAAAAACTGTGCTGTTCCTTCTGCCTCTGTATTTTATTTTCTTCCAATTCCCATTCTGTTTCCCCTTCCTTGATATTGATAGAAAGAAAAACATTCTTTGGACACTCAGGTCCAATGAGGACTGAAAGCCAGAGAGAGACACTCCTTGTGGATTACTTGTACATCTTTTAAATAACTGATATACATGACACATTTATGAGGTGCACAAATACAATAATTAAGGGCAAAATAGAAAATTGGGGAGATGAATCAGAGGGTAAATGTGCTTACCATGCGTGTATGAGGAGCTCAGTTCAAATCTCCAGGACCCTTCAAAAGCTGAACAAGCAGGACTGGAGGGATGGCTCAGGATTAAAGCACTTACCTCACAAGCACAAGGACCTGTTTGTTTCCCAGATCTCATATAAATAGTCCAGATGGATTATGGAAGGCAGAGCTTAGGAACCCCCAGAGCAAAGCTGTAAGAAGTTAGTGCAATCCAGGTTGATTCCTGATGCCGCTCTGGGCACCCATACTCTCTCTCTCTCTCTTTCTCTCTCTCTCTCTCTCTCTCTCTCTCTCTCTCTCTCTCTCTCAGCGTGATCTTGTACATACTCCAATGCATACACATAGAAAGAAAAAGGAAAACCTTATTGAACGGATAGAACAAGAATCTGTCATTCCAGAGCACCCGCTGTGAAATACAAAGAGACAGAACTCGCAGACGCTGATGAGCCAGGTGAACTGGTGTCCTCGCCAGAAAACAACAAAGAAACCCTGGCAGGCAGAAGTTCAGAAACAACATCCAAAGCTCTCGTCTCCCATCCGAATGTGTGCCCTGGAGCATGCACATACCCACATGCATACGTACAAACATAAGCATACACACAAAGAGGAAAGAGAAAGGGAAAAGAAGGAAGGGAGAGAGGAAGACGTATTTCTCAGTTTGCAAGTTGCTACCTAAAACTGCCACATCATGGTTGATTTTAGAGTCTCACTGACTCTTAGAGGACATGAGGACTTACTTGTCAGTCACTCCACCTTGTGAAATTGTTCCTTTCCTTGAGAAGTGAGCTCTTGGTGTGCCAGATGATATGATTGCACATTTCTGAGAAAGCATATTTTGTAAGATGACTTACAGCTTGACATTTCTTTGATCTACTCGAACACTCTAATTCAAAGGTACTATGCTGTTACTTTTCTTTTCCGATACCTTCTGTCCCTTTCCTAAATACAATCTCAGCATGGTTCCTTCTGAGAGCAACTCCTCTTATTTAGTCATGTGGGATTTTAATCATCCATTGTCCTCTGGGACACAGGTGTTAGCAAATGACAGACCTGGAAAAAATTAAATGAAAATGAGCACACTTCTCCTTTAACTACATTTACTTCTCAGAATTAAGGGTTATGCTATCTTTAATGTGGGTCATAGTATTTGAAAGGAATAACAGAGACAGAGGCTCTCTCATAGCAGGATTCCTTCTAAGAATGCTTTTTGCATATTGTGTTGAGGTTGTCTGTCTGCCTTGTGGTTGCTGCTGCAATGAAAAGGTGCAAAGTTTTGTGGGAAAGAGCAGATAAGCACTAGCCATCCATCAATACTCATCAGACATATTTGTGTGAGAACAGCATGGAGCAAGATCACCTGGCTATTGAGAGCCATTGTTTCATTGGAGTCTGAACAGGTACAAATGAACTTCTGTTTGTATTTAGATATAAGTACCATGTTCGTAATTGAACATGGTACTTATATCTAAATCGAGAGTTTAACTAGCAAAGAATAATTCAGCCTGAAAGTGAATTCCATAAAGTGGCCTTTATTTCAAAGTGTCTTCAAATACTGACAACATCATCATAGAGACACTCAAGGGAAGTTGGTTGAAACATGCAGCAAAGACTTCTGAAACTGACATGTGGCAAGGAAAGGTTACTGTCACATTTTCTAGGCAGTTAAAATACAAATTTTTTAGAACTCTGTCCATCAGACAAGCATTCTGAGCACTGGGCCTTCAAATTTGGCATGCTCTTTCCAACTTCATCTCCCCATTAGTTCAACTCAGCTAATAAGAGACTTTCATCTCACTGTTTCCATTCTTTGCCAATCATGTGGGATGAAACACACAGTTAGAGTCTTCTATATATTAATCTATTTTATAAGATATACTCTCTGGGCATGATTTGAATGTAAATGTCATGATAAACTTGCCAAAATGTCAAGAATATGTATCATTCGAGGGAGGTAAGTTTCAAACCATTGCTCCCCTCCTTCTCACCACCTTGCTTATTCAGTCTCAAAAACTATTTCATTTTTCCTTTCATAGGCTTCCTCTTGTGAAAATATTTTTGAATTTTGTTGAAGGTGCCATTTATTAGAATTTCAGTATCTTGTTCTCACTGGAACAATGCTTGGTTTTTCTACCTCTGTCTGGACAGTCCATCTGAGCTAGAGTGAGTTTCGAGGCCAAGCCTCTCCAGAAGAATTCAGCACCAGTAGAGTTCATGGACCTCATTCTAAATGAGCTCAGGAAGGTGGATTCTTTTGAAGAGGTGCATTCCCTTGCTGCTATACTATCTCATTTTTCATTATTGAAACTTATGATTTGTGTTACCAAAACTTGTAAGTTTTCCCTTAAACTTGAGCAGTCTTTATGAAAGAAAGCTTGGATTCAACACCTTACCAGATGTTTTTGATGAGATCTCTGGGGGAAATATTTTGCTCCGGACAGCATTGTCAGGGAATGTTGAAAGATCAAATCATCTGAGGGGAAATGGGGATTGGAGGAGGATTAGAAATCTGTGGTCATTTTAGTCACTTCCAGCTGAATTTTCACTTGGAAACTAACATTTCCTTTATAACTTATAGAAAGTTCCTAAACCTGATCTGACACAGAGATTTCAGATAAAGCACATGAGCAGCTAGAAAATAGTAGAAGACTTCAGTGTTCCCAGAAATTTAAATGGGTATCAAGAGTGGAAACTATGTTGCTAGGCAACCTGGTCCTGTCATCTCCTTTGAGACATCGAGATCTTATTAGGACTGGATGTTAAAGGCAAAACTCATGAAGAAAGAGAAGTAGTGGGCCAGAAGAAATTACTTAGTAACCTCATTGAAAATGCATAATCATAGCTTAGAATAGGGCACATCATTTTATTTTCTTATTTCCAGGCCATATGAGACATTTTTACAGTCATGTACCCACAGCATCAATGAATGCAAAGGGCCAAGAAATTTATCACTTGAGGTGTACAAGTCTATGGAATTCCTTTTCGGCTGATATCTTCTTCCTCAGGAATGTCAGATTTGCTTCTCAGTTCTATGGGGCAATCAACACACTGTTTTGTGATAACTTCTCCTCTTAAGTTCAGGCTCTACTTAAAGAAGAAAGATAAACATGGGGAAAGTACCATAAAATTCATAGGGCCTGCCAGAGAGCACTGCAGAGAACTATAGTATCTTTTCCTTTGTAAATAGGATATTAATATGAAGTTTGAAAGAGAAATCAAACATTGTTTAATTGGCACTAAATAATATTTTGTGAGGTTTAGCTAAATGAATTTGAAATGCACACACAAATACAGCAATGCATACAGAGAGGCATACATATAGGTACACACACACCATACACACACTTATATATGCACATTTTGGGTGAAGGTTTCTTTAAACACAGAGACTTCAGTAACACAGAAATAACAACAGAAAATGAGTATCTTTATATCACATCTTATCTAAGGCTTTAATATACTTATTAAATCTTGTTTTATTATATAATTCATGGTAAGAAAGAACAGAATTTGCAGATTGTTTTTCAGAACTTAATGTGTCATTTAAAAACACCATTCTTTACAGGAGAATACTAATACAATGCATTGTTCCAACATATTATTGCCACATAGGGAATGCTGGTCTAGATTATGCATTTGCAAAATTTAATCTTGCATATGGGTATTTTTCTATATTCAAAAGTGAAATTTTTATGTACTATTGGTGAGTAGAATTTGTGCTATTTGGGCTGTTACTATTAGCCTGCACGGTTGCTGATAAAAGCATAACAGAACAGCTTAAGGAACAAGGTGTTTCTTCTCTTTTAATTCCTTATTTCAATTCTTAGTCCAGCTTGGCAAGAGAGCTCATTGCAACAGCAAGGCCACTCCATCTGCATGCAATGGCTCACAGAGGGATGATCCTTACTTGCAAGACCAGTATTTCTGGTCAAGTGTACACAAGGATGTCAAGTTTCTCAACCTGCTCTATATGTTTTATTTACCTGTCCAGAGTCTAGTTTCACCCACCATGGGTTGGACCCTCCACATCAACTAGACAGTCTCCTACAAGTTCACCCTGGGCTTAACTCAACTTCTAATTATCTGTAAATATGCCCAGAGCTTGAACTCTCATCCACCAAGTTGACACTTACAACATTGGCCATGTTGAAATCCCTTCTAGTCAGTGGTAAATATGCAAAGAATCAATCTAAGAGTGGTATGGTCTCTTCCTGTGAAGCGGTGAAAGTAAATGTGGGGAAAGTTTCCTGCAAACTCAAAGCTGAAACAGTCTAGGCTATGGTGTGACTAAGAGGTGGATTCCCTGTGAGTGTGAGCACTGATATATAGCTCAATGACCCAATGCCTATGGGGGCTACTTTAATCCTCCATCAACCTGAATACGTTAGCAGTTTGAACCTCTTTGTTCCTGATCTTTGTCCCTTTGGGAAGTCTTGCTTGCACAGTGGGCAGCCTTGAACAGGAAGTGATACCAACTAACACACTGTGTTCTCTCCTTGTGATTTATTAACTGGGAACAGGCCAAAATGATCCCAAAGTTGTGGTGAAAGAATGTCTACCTTGAGATTGCTGTCATAATAATTTAGTTTCCCAATCAAATGTTTTCCTGTTATTCACTCCTTCTTGTTTTTAAAAGATTATGCTATTCTTGCTGTTTTTGCTATTATGAAGGGCTTTGGATAGTTACCCAACTTTCATGTCAAGTGTACACAAGGAATAGAATAAACTTGAGTCAGTCTCAGTCTTGATTAAGACCCCTTTGACCCTGGGCTGGTTTAATTCCCACCAATTCACCTCATGGAGCTGTTCGTTGACTGAAAAGTGTGGGCACTTACAATGTTACACATACTGCTCCATGAGTAGCTGTTTAACAACATCTTCCTAGGAATGAAGCAATTGTCTCTATCAAAGTACGATGGAGTGAGCTGGGGTGAAAGTTTAGGGGTTAAAGTCTTTGCCTTGTATTAAAATAGCCTGAGTTTGAATCACCAGATTCCATTTAAAAGTGCTAGGAAGCAATAGCAGCAGCCTGCAATTTGGCTCCTGGAAGGTGGAGACCAAGAAACCCCAGAGCAAAACAATGAAGAAATAGAGATATCTCAGGTAATTCCCAATGTCACCATAGGTCTCCATAGGCATACAATCTCAACTGCCCTTTTCTACATATATGCACATATGCAAGTATTCTGGAAGCTGGAATGGAATCGATATATTGAAAAGTGATTTTATCTGACTGACGACCTGAGGATTCATTATGTTTTACTCAAACCATATTTTTATGTTTATCTTGGAATACATAAGAATTTACAAAAATATAATCTAGGACAATTCTCCATGTTTATCCCTAGATTTAGAATCGCTTACAATATGGAGATTGAGCTAAGGGTGAAAAGTAAGTTAACCATTCCAAGGTCACTGCTGGGGACTCATTTACATGCTGACGAATAGTTTGCATGAAACCTGAAAGCCTTTAGATTACCAATGGTTGAATTAATAAATATGTGTAATGTATCATCACAAGAATCAGAGATCCTGATCAAGTAATAAGGGACCAGGAGGAAGAAAACTGGTAGGTGTAGTGTGGAACTAGACAGATACGGGCAGGCAAAAGGCACCTGCTCACAATCCTGGTGACCTGAGCTTGATTCCCAGATGTCCACATGGTAGAAGGAGAAGACCAACTCCTCAAAGTTGGCCTCTGATTCCTGTTGGTGTGACATTCATGTGCATGTTTATATGTTCTCTCTCTTTCTCTCTTTCTCTCTTTCTCTCTATCTCTCTCTCTCTGTCTCCCTGCTCTTGGTCTAATAAATAGATAAATAAATAAAATATTCTTTTAAGAAAGGAATTGACAGGAGAAACAGAATGATGAGCTTTCTCAAAGCAAAACTTAACACTTTATGTACAATGTGTTTTATATTTTTAAAAATATTTTTAGAGTGAGAAAGCAATCTTCATTTTGGAAAGTGATTCTTAATAATATATGTCATTTAGATACATGTGAATATTTCTCCCCCTACACACACACACACACACACACACACACACACACAAACACGAAAGGGGCATGGATGAAAGCTTGCTCTGTAGTTGATTATGGAGTGGGGAGGTGATGGATGATACACCTTTTCGTAAGAACATTAAGCAATTTGGCATGTGCTTCTGAAAGGGTATCAGAACCCTGTCCCACCCCCTTGGTTCATTCCCTGGACACGGAATCATGGATAGGCTTCTCTTGTTTGTCATCCTACAATCAAGTGTTATTTACAAGCCCAAAGCAGAGAGGTCAGCAACCATGGATCAAAGTCTCTACAACCATGAAGCATGGAGAAACTTTTCTCCTTTTGAGTTAATTATCTCAAGTATTTTCACAATGATAATGAAATTATTAATGAACCTAAATGCGATGGCATAGGAAGCCTTTTTTTTTTTTACCCAGAAGAGCTTTAATAGTGGGAAAAAAGCTTTAAAAGTGGGCAGAGATAGGAAACCCGTGTGCCAAGTAGGATCCTTGACACTTTCTGTATTTATCCTGGTACCTTCCCACCTGTGCAGGCCTTCAGTATTACCCAAACCATGACCTTCTGTGTTTGCTTCAGACAAACATTCTTTTTCTGCAAATTTACATGCTTTGTGTAAGTTGATGCACAAGATTAAAGATCGAGAGAGGTGTTCTACATTCTGGGCTCTTTCACGGTGCATATCTTAATTATTTCGGCGTCATTTTTCTTTATAATAGAATGTGAGGCAAAGGGAGAAGTAAAATAACTTCCCAGCACCCACTCTCAAAAGAGCAATCAGTGTTAAAATATGACGATAGGCTTCTTAGTTATGGGAATGAAACTCCATAGGATGAAGACGTGTAAGAGAACTCAATGAGACCACCCAATATGATATGGATGAGACTCACGATGTCCTGCCTTATCTTGGTTTCGTGAGAGGGTCTCTCCACTTAACCTCGAGCTGTGGGGTGGTGAAGCCCCTTCCAGTCTGTTCAGCTACCATTCCCAAAACTGCAGGACATTCTTTTAGGTCTTCCTTCCACAGCAAGCGCGCTTACCTCTCCATTGTGTCTACTCCCCGTTACTTTTCAGCAGTTGCGTTTTTTTGTTTTTTTTTTAAGTTTATTTTTAGATAACGGGCTATGTTTCGGTCCTGGAATCAAGAGATCTGGATTAACGAAAAAGTCCCGGCTCAGCTGTGGATTTGGGCGTGTCCTTTCGCTGCACAGACCTGTTTCCTCACCTGTAAGGCACGAACTTGTACTGGC
The DNA here is from genome assembly GCA_023101885.1 of Typhlomys cinereus. Lineage (NCBI taxonomy): Eukaryota > Metazoa > Chordata > Mammalia > Rodentia > Platacanthomyidae > Typhlomys > Typhlomys cinereus. The sequence continues at coordinate 924,486 of JALPQD010000248.1, forward strand.
AGCGAGTGATTGCAGGCTGATATTTAAACTACAGAGTAGTTTAGGAGTAATTCCCTCCCCATCACATATCTCTGTAGAAACCTGTGTCTCAACAGTTTTGTTAACTTGGACCGGGGCAGAGGGCCAACGCTGAGCCTCCGGTCTTGCTGTGCCAACCGGCAGGACCTCAGATCGGGGTCCTCTAAGTCACTCTGTGCCTCCTCCCTCCGGTGTCTGCGGGCACTGGCCCGAGCCCCCGTGGACGCCCCATCCGTCCCCAGTGGCGCATCGTGACTCTGCGCAGCAGTTTCCAGACACTACCGGTCCATCCTCCTGCCAATCGAGGCTCAAGCACACCGGCCTGCCGCTCCTCCCGACGCGACGGCAGCCTGCGGGAGCGAGGACAAAACAATCCCGACCGCCGGGAAATGCCCCAGGGCGCTGGGCATCCATAGGAAGCCTTTTGACTCTCTCCCTCTCTTCTCTGTCTCTCTCTGTCTCTCTCTCTCTCTCTCTCTCTCTCTCTCTCTCTCTCTCTCTCTCTCTCGGTTTATTTTCAATTCATGAAAATGAAACTTGTTGCTGTGAAAATGCATTATGACACATAGCTGTTTTTTACTAAAATCTCACAAAGAGGATAACATTATTTTTAATCAAATAAAAAGTAATCAGTGATGGAGCCTGATAGCTCAGAGCTGGCTTATGCAAGACTCCTACAACACTGTAGTGAGTTAGACCATCTGCCTAAGGAGCACACAGACGCGTAGGTGTGGAACATGCAGAAAGATGGTACATGCGCCAAGTTTGCATTCTGCACACATCCAGGAAGTGAATAAACTGAAACTAGAGAGGATGTGGTAAGTGTTATTCCTTGGGTTCATTAAAACTACCCTTGGCATAAGTCATTGTGTAAAGAAATAACATATCAAGAGAAAGGGCTTATGGAAATGCCACTGGGTCCTTATATGTCATCGGAGAGGAGGACCCAGTGGAGAGTTAGGCGCACAAAATAAAGGACTCTCTGGGAATTGGGGGGGAGACATTGGGGGAAGGGGAGGGGGGAGGGAGGGAACTGGTAAAAAATTTTAAAATGTATAATTAAATTTTTAATAAAAAAAAAAGAAATAACATATCAAAAGACAGGAAAGATTAAAGGAAGACTAAAACCTTCCTGCTACTGCCTGCTGAAATCCTGTAACTAATACAACCACCTCAATGCCTCTCGGCAAAATGAAATTTAAACATTTCGTATGCATCAAAACAGAGAGCTGGTTGTCTATTATCTAACATTGTGAATGATATGTAAAAACACAAGATATATTTGGAAAATCACAAACATTTTTAATAAGGTACACGTAGGAATGAAACTGATTGAATTAGTAACAGAAAATAACTACCACTTGTTGAGATATTCTGATTGTATTAGTAATTGACCAGCCTGCTACAGAAGCTTGACAGATGAAACAAAAAAAAAATGCCTGAACATAGAGTAAGTATATGACGGTTCATTTTCAAATGGAACTTTGCTTTGCTCTTCAGTGTTTCTGAGATTCAATTTTCACCTTGAAGTTTGTAGAAATTTTACTTTGGACAATAATTTCATATCCTCAGTTACCCTTCTGCCTCTCTTATGGGCTTAAGTAGTTTTTTCTTTTTCATATTATTAACATCTTTCAAAAATCAGGCAAACAACTTGAAACAAAACTTCTAGTTTAGCAATCTAATAGAACTATGGTAAGTATAATGTTTTTCAGCATAGTAATGATCCCGTGAAATCTTGTCTCCTTTGTGTTAAGGAAGGCTTGCAAACACAAAGCTAAACACCTAGAACAACAGTTACGTAGTCAAAGTACTTACCAAACTTAGCTCTGGACCGCTCCATTCCACAGTGAGTAATACCTATCATTCACATGCAGAAAAAAAAAAAAACTCTAAATAACTCCTCATTCCTATTCTTTCCACAGCTGTTGTGACTGATCAGATTCCTACTGTTTGATAGAGATAATTAGTAAACATGAGGTTGAGAATGTAAGGTGGTTTAATCCACGCTTCCATTGATGGCTTATACAAATACTTTGGAAATCCATACAAAAGGAAATTAGAACCAGTGAAACACTTAAAGGGAAGGGAGCCATGTCAACTCAGATTTTAGAAAATGTACCCTATGAAGAAATATTTATGTAAGGAAGTGCTGATCAAAAGCTATCATTGAAATCTATATCAAAACACCAGTGCAATTATTCACAGATGCATCAAAAATAACATTCAATCGCGCTTGGAAGCACAAATGATTTCAGACAAGCAATGACACTTTGAGCAAAAACCAGCAATTCAAGGAGAGATCAACACATGTCATTTAGTTATACTATGGAGCCTTGTTAATGAACACTGCATAGTGCTGGCATAAAAACAGAGTACACACCAAGGGAACAGAATAGAGAATTTTGACTTAAAACACCAAATATAACCAATTGATTTTTGACAAAGGCACCAACAATTCTCATTGAAGAAGAAGCATTTTTTTTTCAAAACTGGGTTATGCACATGTGGAACAATGAAACTAGATCAGCATATCATACCCTCCAAGATAATGAACTCCAAATGAATAAGTCTCTAAACTCTGAGACTGTTAGAAGAAGTACTAGGAACTGCACATTGAGATCTAGCTACAGGTTAGGACTTTCTTAAGAGGAAGGAAATCACTCAGGAAATAAAATGGAGCCTAGGTGTTAATTTGTTTGGAGAAATGTGAAGATTTGTTCATTTAATAGTGATTCACAGAATCCTGCACAAATACTGAGATTGAAATCTCTTTGTGCTCAGGATGTTTCAAGGGTTTAAGGCCTTGAAGCATGCAACAGCTCTGTGAACTGAAGAATCACTGAAGGAGACATGATTTGAATCCACAGGGCTGAAATATTATGTTTCAGGGAAAGTATGAACAGTAGATGTGCCCTGAATAGGAAATAACCAACATCAGCTATGGATTTCTTTTCTTGTGCTGAATTCCAACTACTGGCTAGAGCTCAGTGTACCGTCTGTCACAGTCAGTTCTGAATGGCATCTGCTCATTTCCCCACAATTTTTTTTCTTTCATTTAATGGAGCAGCTGCTGTCATGAGCAGAAGTCTATTTGCGAAGCAAAGTGCAGGCACGGTATGGTTTATAGGAGAATTATCCTTCCTGAAACAGCCATTGGAAAACTCGACCCAGAACTGCCTTCTGCATTTCTTCATAATGGCAAAGGATCTAAAGAACTAAGTCTCACTTAATATCAATTTCAAGATTATCACTTATTATTTGAGTAAGTAAATGAATATTATTTTGAACAGGACAATAAAAACTATCCCTATGTTATTAAAGTTTTATCACTGTCAAGAAAAAAGGAAAAATGATTCCATCAGCATTCACATCATTGCTTGTACTACAAAAGTCCTCAATGCTGACATACAAGTCAAAGCTGAAACTCTGTCCCAGCATTAAAATGGTTAAAAATGAATAGATAGTAGCAAGAAAAAAATGTCTGACATAAAATCAACAACAACAAAAAAACCTAGACTAATTTCACAAGGCATTTAAAAAAAATAACAATAGGGCACCTGCCCCTCATGGCACTCCACATGTGGAATTCATGAGTTCTTTTTCAGCTCCATGCCCCTCATGGATTCCATGCCTGGAGTCCATGAATTCTCCAGTGACTCCTAGTTCTTCATAGTATTCCACGTCTGGAGTCCATGAGTTCCGTTCTTTCTCTCCTCTAATCAACTCTACTTTAATCCTCTCAAAAAATATTCGCAAGCAAGAGCTTCTGTTTGGTTTGATGAAAATGAAGGTTTAATGCTAGGATCCACTTATAAGAAAGTACATACAGCATCTGTCTTTCTGCTTCTGTGATATTTCACTCAAACTCAAAAGAATGCAAGCCAGGGGAAATGGAAGAAAATCCCAAGGGCAGAAGCAAAGAACATAGATAAACAGTTTTTAAAAAGGCTGTTAAGTAAGAAAGGTTTCAAAGGAGAGGGAAGAACAGGAATAGAACACAGCAGAGTAGGGTCAACCTCCAGGAAACCAACCACCTGTTTGCTAACCCTTAATTTCTGCCCTCCCCCACCCAAGGAACCTATACATCCGGACTATAAACCAGTCAAAATGTCTAAATAATAGTGGGTAGGGAGAAAACTGGCAAAGACAGAATCATATGTCTCAATACTAACTACAAACACCATAGAGTAAACCTGAATCTAAGCGCTTCTCATTTTATCTTTAGACAAGAAAGGATTTCAACACTCAAACAAGACCCAGCCTTGTACAATGGAAGAGCAGTGAAACAGACAATAACCAACCAAAGTACGGAGTACTGGTGACCCTGAAACACTCAACAGGGATCCAGCGAACAAAATCTCCCCATCCTAAGGCTCAGGGAATCTTGTGGAAAAGGGGGTGGTAAGATTGTAAGAGCCTAAAGATTGGTAGGTTAGCTTTCGTTGGAGACATTCCACTCAAGACAGGGCTAGTGTGTCAAGGAACTCACTGCTTTTCTTACCAATCTTACACGATGACTGACATATCAACATTCTCCCATAGACTAGCAAGGATGTCAGGAGAAATAATTACATGCAGTGGGAAGCTTAGGAGTTAGGTCTAGACAGATGAAGGAGAGTACCTTTATCAGTGGGTCTGCCCAAGGAAGAGCCATTTAATCTGCCACAGAGGCCTCAGGTTGCCCACTAGAGCAGACAATCCAAAGAGAGCCCTGGAGCCCACAGAAGTAGAAAGACAGTAGGATGGAAGGGAGTAGGATGGGTTAATGGAGGGAAGGGAGGATAAGTGAGGAAAGTGAAAGGGAGGGAAGGGGAAGGGTAAAAGTATAAAAAGTAAAATTAAATAAGAAGACATGTATTTTAAAATAACAAAAAAATCACAAGCAAAGCAGATGGATGAAAAAAATCTTCAAAAGCCCTCAAAAATAAGAATATTCAACGTTGATATCTATGCAAAACTGAACAATAATGGAAGATGAAAGGCAAATTGCACTACATAAAGTGCTTAGATTCTTAATCACAGAATTCATGGTAGAGAAGCAAGTAGAAATAAAACAAAAGGCAGAACAAGAAAAATGACTTCCCTATGTGTGCAAACATAGCCAAAATTCTATCTCAGATAGAGTCTGGTATATCTAATTTGAGATATTTTTAAAAGATGTATTTTATCTCATTTTTATATATTTTATTTATGTGTTGATGATCCCATCATCTGTTGATGTATTTTGCTTATAGCCAGCTCCAGTCTTCTGAACTCATACACCATCTCAAGCATCCACATCCCATGCTGCCTTTCCTTCTTTCTTTTTAAAATAAGTCCCTTGGTTCAATGAGTGCTGCCCACATGCCCAGGAGATATGTACCCAGCAACAGTGTCAGCCCTGATTAAGAAGAATTCTCCAAATTCTGAGCAACCATCAAATGTCAATATCTCCTCAACAAGGAGTAGGGCCTGTGAATGCCTCCCATGTCCGTGAGGGGATGTTGACTGGCTGGATCTGGCTTAGGTGTTATGCAGATAACACTACCAACTGTAAGTTCATGTGCGAGATGGTCAGAGCATGTTCAGAAGACAATGATTCCCAGTATCCCTCTTATCGTCTGGCTCTTCTGGTATTCCTAGTCCTTTTCTAAGGTGTCTCTTCAGCCTTCAGAGGTTCCTTCCAGGGCTCAGCACCCCGGGGTTAATTATTTTCAACACTTTGAGTGTGCATCTCTTTGTACTGTCCATTTATTAAAACAAAGAAGTTAGTGTATAGGTTAAAGAGATGTCTCCTACATTATGCAAGAGAACCAGAGTTCAGACCTCACAAGACCCCCATAAAAACACTGGGTGGAAATGGCAGAATGAACAGCCAGCCCTGGAAGGTGAGTGTGGGAAATCCCAGAGAAAAGCAATGAGGAGGTGGAGCAATGCAGGATGATTGCTGATGTCAGGCCTTGGGCCGCTGCAGTCAGGTAGAGTGCTGTCTTACACATGCACACACACACACATATGCACACCCCTGAACACACAGATACGGACAAACACACACACACACATGTACACACATTGATGAACACAGTCACAGACACACAAACACACACACACACACACACACACACACACACACACACACACACACGTATGCACGCACCACATTCATCAAAGAAGAAGCCAGTCTCCTCAAGGTTGAGAGTTTGTTTGAAGCCCTAGTGTGGATATCATAGTATCTTCTCACAAATGTTATCTTGCTTGTCTTTTTCTTCAATTTCTTTTTAATGATTATAGGGAACACAGAGATAATATCTCTCCCATACATTGTCTTTCATTTTTCTGAAATGCATTTTGAATTTTTAGTACTTTTATTTTTCACCTTATTGCTTCTTATTATAACTACATAGTGTGCATCAGAAATTTTTGAAGATGAAAGTAGATCACTATCTGTTAAATTTCAGGTGCATGAAAATAGACAAAAATCATTTGATTTAAATAATTCCTGGCAAAAAAATGAACTTCTTACTCCAGTGACCTCAATAACTGTTGTAACTATTTTAATCATTCAATGGAAGCATTTTAAAATTGTCTTTTTTTAGTTCATGCTTTTCATTTTAAAGGCTACAGAGATTTGAAAAGATACATGGAGCAATTCTTCCTGTAGTTCATACCATATACAGGAATAAAGGATGCATTGAAGTTTCAAAAATGAGAAAGGAAGGAAAGATTGACTATTTAGTCAGACTAGATGGCTACTGAACAATGCCAGGGTATACTGGAAATATGCTTATTCAATCAGGGAAGGAGAGCAGGAAAGCATGGAAATAGAGTTAATAATTGCTCAGAAGTACCTCCAAGCACTCCGTTTTCTTATTTAATCATTACAGGAATTAACTTTAAAAATGGCCTTTGTTTTTCTCATAATGTGGACACCTGAAGCAGGTAATGTAAGACGTACCCTTTTTTGTGCTTAGAAAATGTATTCTAAGAGAACTAAATACTACTACTATTACTGCTACTACTACTAATAAAATAATAATAATAATAATAATAATAATAATAATAATAATAATAATAATAAAGTTCCCTGAAGCTAGATTTAGTCTTTCTGAACAAACCCAACTGAAAACATCCTAACAGCATCCATTGATCTAAGAATAGATCCAGAATCGTTAATAGCACATAATGGTCTTCTGGTTGACCTGCTTCTTGCTTTCTCTGCAGCCTTCTTCCACCTTTCTCTCTCCTGCTCAGAACTCAACCAAACATCATTTTCCTATCCTTTGTACTAACCCTGTTCCCTACTGCTGAAGGTTAAAATGTAGCCCCCTAATTTAAATATCATCACTTCTATCTAGCTTCTGCTTGCCAGTTTCAGTACAATATTACTTTTCTAATGAAACTTTTAGTAGTGTTCTGAGAACAACAAGAAAACATTTGATTTCACATTTATTTGCATAAGTGTGAGGTTCTGTTTCCCTCATTAAACATAAGACTTTTTCATTTCCCTTCCCTCCCTTCATTCCCTTTTTCTTTCTGCCTCGCTTTTCTCCTCCCCTACTCCTCTTTCTTCCTCTCCCTATTCCCTTGTTCTGTTTCTAAATATTTATTTATTTATCAAAGAGAGAGATGGACAAAGCAAAAAGGAGAAAAGAGGAAGTGGTGACGGAGATGGAAAGGAAAAGGAGATGGAAGAAGAGGAGGAAGAGGAGGAGGAAGAGGAGGAAGAGAAGAGGGAAGAAGAGGTCAGAACAACTTTTAGAAACTGATTATCCCTTCCCACCATCCTGTGAGCCCCAGAGATCAATTGTAGGTCATCATCCTGTGAAAGCCTCTTTACCTGCTAATTATTCTTTTCTTTACTGTTTTTATTCTCATCTATTTGAATTTTCTCTTCTTTTCCTTTCCTTCCTCTTCCTGTGACTCTTTGTCTCCTTTTACTCTTTGTCTCTGTCTTTCTATCTCTTTCTCCTTCTTTCTTTCCCTCCCTCTCCACCTTAACATATGGTGTATAAAAAATGGTCTGTGGGGATCCCTGGGGGTTGCAGCTCTGCCCTGCAGGCCAGTCCCACCGATCTTCCACAAGAGGGATCACGGAAAGGTGAGTGCGCTATCCGCCCCCTCCCAGACCTCCTTCCCGAGGACAATCAGACGCGAGAGGAAGTCTAATCAAACAGGAACTCCTTTATTGGAAGGCCATAGCCACCTTATAAAGGCAGAAACTGCAAGGGGGAATTCCAGGGTGGGGAAACAGGCAACCAATCATCTTAAAGGTCAAACCAGCACGCAGGCTGTATGTAGCAAGATTTCTTCAAAACATCCTGAGCTATGCCCCTCTTGTCTTCCTCCATCAAAACATCTTTGTCTAAGCTTGCCAGACCACCCAGGTCACCTAGACTGAGGCCCACACAATGGTGTATAATACAATTAAGCACACTGTTCTAAGTATACTGATTTCATTCTTATATGATGTTCAGAAGAAGCTGGTATGGGTTGTCTTGACAGAATGATGGGCAATTCGACATTTGGATTCATAAATGGTCTCAAAATATTTAAGGCAAAACCAGTAAATTTATGACAAATCATTAAATCAGTCCTTTAAAAAGTATGACTTGTGATCTGGAAATAATCCCTCTGTCAAGATCCTTAATGAATATTTGGTGTGATCTGATGTTTGAAAGCCCATCGTGTAATCCCATGTGGCAAAGATCATTTTGTGTTTGCTTGCAGGGAACCAAGTATTACCAAACTATGGATTATGTGCCCTCCATATCCATGGATGTTCTTCAACTGAAAGATCCTCTTTGTAATATTATGAAATGTTTGAAAAACTTTATTGTGTGGTTCTTATGTGCAAACTTTGTAAATGTTGTCCTGTCATGGTAATGAGGTTAGGCCTGCCTGCTGGGAACCGCCTCCTTTCTGTGTGTGTTCTCAAAGTTCTCTAGGTATGTGCCCTGACAGCCCGTAACAAAGACTATCCTAGATTTCTTCGTCCACTTCATCTCCCTGAAGGGTCTCCAGAGTTCTTCAATTCACAGTCCCAAGAGAAGACTGTATCCCATTGGTGACAGGTGAGGGAGGTAGAAATTGAGCTTCTTTGCCTCTCCTGAGAGCAACTCCAAGTACAGATCATGTTTCTGGTAAAGCTAACAGCATATCGCCAGCGTCTTAACTGGAACTAAGCGTAGGTACGATGCCATTTGTTTTCCTTTCATTCCCAGGTCTACATCTGACACGTATCTTGTTTGGGGTGGTCATTTTGAATGCATTCCCAGCATCCACACCTGAATTTCAGAGTCTGTCTCTTATGCAATGCATTCTAAGATGCTCATCTTTATGAAATGCCTTCTTTGAAAATCTTCAGCTCTTTAGGAATAAAATTAGTAGAAAATTTTAGATATTTGTCACACCTCAGTAAGCCAACAGTAACACGTATGCTTTCACTTCTACTAGATGAAAACCATATAATGGACTTGGGTAATTGCATCAAATATTGTTTTCATCTTCTAAGCCTTATGGGAAGCAAAAAAAAGTGGGAAGTATTTGTGTCATGGTGTCCCCATATGTGTGTGCATGTGTGTGTGTGTGTGTGTGTGCGTGTGTGCATGTGTGTGCCTATGCACATATATAAGCATGCATGTGTGACTGTATGTTACATGTATTTGTTGTGAGCATGTGCACACTCATGTCTGTGTGCTTCTATGGTATCTGTGCATATGTGGATGTGTGTACATGAGGTAAGTGAATGTGTGCACGTGTAGATGTGCAAATGTTTGTATGCATGATGTTATATATATATTTGGTATGTGTGCATACGTGTTTGTATACTCTTATATGTACACGGTGTATGTGTTTCATGTGTACTGTATGTGATTGTGTGTGGTTTTCGTACTATCGAATGGACATGTGTGAGAATGCATCAATATTATGTATTAATGCCAATAATTTTTAGCTTCAGATTGGTGGCTGCGTGTCATCCTTGTGTTACCCTCACTAACATTTTCAGGGAACAGCAATTTAAAGGAAAATAACCGGGCAGTCCCTCCACGCTGAGTACCAGAAGAGCATAACTCTGAAAATGAACCAAGGGAAAAATCTTCAGGGTTCCCTTGGGCAAAATCTGCCTAAAGTTCTCATTCTTATGAAACACTTTCTGCCAGAACATCTCACCTGGGATAGATGATTTCACCAGCTAAACCTTCTTACAATGCATTTTGGACTGTTGATTCACAAATGCCACATTTTCAACATTTCCAAGATTCCATGAGCAGTAACACAGAAGAAACAGAGGGGAATTTTATCATTCTGTCTTGTCAGAATAAAAGATGTGGTTCCCAGGTGGTTGGAACAAAAGGGTCTCTCCTCCTGGGGGCTAACCCGCAGCACATCAACGAATTCTGCACATCATTGTCTGAAAGTGGTCATCTTCTTTTCTTTCTGTCTTCCCATGTTTTCTTTTTCTTTTTTCTTTTTTTTTTTTGTGTACGTGTTCAGTTTCTCCTTTTCATCTATCCTCTTCATTCAGCATTTTCTAAATTTTGCTTATACACTCATTTTCTAATTTCAATTTAATTATTCCTGTTCTCTTTTGGACTTTCCATTCCTCCCTTCCTTCTTTCCTTTCTTCTGTCCTCCCCTACTTCCTCCTCTCTCTGTCTCTACCTTCCTCCATCCTTTGTTTCTCCATTCCTCTATCGCTCCCTCTCTCCCTCCCTCTCCCCCTTCTTACCTCCTCTCTCCCTTCCTTCCCTCCTTCCCTCCTTCCCTCCTTCCTTCCTTGCCTCCTTCCCTCCTTTCCTCCTTCCCTCTTTCCCTCCTTCCCTCCTTCCCTCCTTCCTTCCTTCCTTCCTTCCTTCCTTTCTTCTTTCCTTCCTTCCTTCCATCCATTCCTTCTTCCCCCTTCCCCTCTTCCCTTTCTGTTTTTTTTCCCTGTCTTTATTCTTCCCTCCCTACTTTTTTGTATCATTAAGACAATCTTTATAGGTAACATGCCAAATCTTAGGAAAGAATATTAACTCACAGGGGAGGAATCGCTCTGATTTAGAAATTTGAAGACAGAAAAACATTGTGATTGAGAGAAAATGACAGGTACAGAACATTACACAGCAAATGACTTGTTGCTAATTGAGTGGCTTTACTAGAATTACCACTGAGTATAATTAATGCAGTGGATTCAACAGACCAACGGTTCTCTATTCATTACTCTGTATATTTAAAATGACATATTCAAATTACAAAGTCCTGTGCTGAATCTTTTGAACTCACATACCTGTGATTTCCAGAGATAGCATATATCTTTAAAGCTTCATGAATAATTATAAAAGTCATTGCTTGTTAACCATGGTATAACTAATTTAAAGATGAAGACAGTTAAGCATCATTGTAAGATTAAACTAGGATAAAATAGGAGATACCTCACTCTTCTGTGACTTCTCCACCTTATCAGTTTAAGAGGAGAATCTTTGAGACATTTGAAATCATTCTCCCTTTATTTCTTCTCTATTTGACTTTTACCAACTTTTCTAACTTGAAAACATTACTTGCTGGAAATCTTGGGTCCCATTGTTAAAAGCAGCTGATTAATGTAAACATAGCCTCTTGAAGTTTCGCTATATATATAAGCCACCTAAAGCATGTGATAAAAAATGTAGATTAAATACTTCTCCAAGCCCTGAAATCCTGTTTTATTATAAATATTTCTATGATTAGGCATCATAGATATGGACAGGAGCAAGAACAATTAACAGGCAGTTTACCAGGGCATGGCTGGGTGTTAGCTTTCCCATGACTTCCTAGATGAATCTCTCTCTTTCTCTCTCTCCCTCTCTCTCTCTCTCCTTGACTGCTTTGGAATATTTTTGTAACTGAACTATTGAGGAGACATTTTCTAACTCAACTGCTTGGATGTTCTGCAATCTCTTCTAGATTCTTCACCAAGGGGAAGGGGTTGTTCCTTAAGACTGCCTCCAACTTCTGAGTGTCCCCCTTTTACCTACCTGACTGGTGGAAGAGATCCCTCCTATCCAGCCATTATTTTTTTTTGTACTGGAAGGAGCCCCACTTCCTCCCAAGCTTATCAGTTTCAGTATCTTCCTGAGCCCTTGGAATTATTTACTGATTGAGACTGTGCCAAAGTTCAAGATGATTGACCAGAAGAAAGAGTGCCACACAATAGATAGATAGATAGATAGATAGATAGATAGATACATACATACATACATACATAGATGATAGATAGATAGATGATAGACAGATAGTCAGTCAGGCAGGCAGACAGACAGACAGGTATGTATGTATGTAGGTAGGTAGGTAGGTAGACAGACAGACAGACAGACAGGCAGGCAGACAGACAGGTAGATAGATGATAGATAGATAGATAGATAGATAGATAGATAGATAGATAGATAGATAGATAAAAAGATTTTAGGAGTCTTAGACCTTGTTTACAATTCATTAGCCTAGTATAAGGAGAGCTTATACCAACATCAGGAACAAGGCAACTGTCTATACTACCTTCGTATCTTGTCAGTCTCTGCCTGTATGCAATAGCATTTCTAGACTCCATCCGCCTCACAGCTACTGAGTTTTTCTTCAATGAGAAGAAAGAGATTAAACCTCACAGTCTCTCTTTTGCTGCTTCAGAAATTGAATGCTTTAATTTTGTGCCGTGTCTTAACTTTTTAGTATATTTTCTCCTCTAATTTGTTCTTGGTGAATCCATTTGGAGAGAAGAAGGAACTTCCTTGCTTGAGGAGGCAGTGGTATGTAACGAGGGAAGACAAGGGAAATAGATTTTGTCTGCTGCAGCCTGATTTGCTTCTGCTCACATTTCCCGTGATTTTCCAATTCTTGGTCATCTTGTCTCTCAGGCTTTTCCTCAGGGAATCTCTCCATCTCACCTCTCCTTCCACCATGAATCCTGAAAGTTACTTTTGTCGAATACATTAAAAAATTAAATATTTTCTGCAAGAATCAATTGATAAACTTTTTCTTATTTAATTCCTACATTTTATTCCTCATCACTATATTAATACTGTCTTAATTTCATATTTATTTAAAATTCTTAGAAACCCATTATGTGTGCTTGTGTTTGTTAGAGGTTGACAAGTCTCTATGTTTCTGGATCCTGTTGAGACAGTACACTGAATCCCATCAATTTCAAGCCTTTTAAGCCTCGTAAGCAAATGTCCGTCCAATCTGTATCTTTGTCCCTGCTCACAATGTGTGCTACATGGAAAGGCTAAGGAGATGTTTCTGTTGCTTGGTATGAGTGTTTTCAATTTTTGTCTTCTCTTTGGATTTATCATTGCCCTCAAGATGAAACCAAGCCACCACTTCAAAGAGTTTCTTGGAAATCACTCAGTTAAATTCCCAATTTAATTGCTTTCAAAATTGGCTCTCTTCTCCAGGAAACATGAGAGAGACTCATTCTTAGCCACTTCATAATAATAATCAACCTTCTTTTCAACAGCACACTTGAAATTTCCCATTTTAGCCTTCACCATAATTATATTTACCCTCTTATTTCCAATGTCTATTCTTTTAAGGCGAGACCAAGTTCTGTCTTGATGTTCTCAATTCTTCTAGCACCTAACAGCCTCTTAAGTGATTTAGATTGTATGCTGAACACTGCATGTTGCGTGTGTTCACAACTTCACACCACCTTGTCATGATTTCTGTTACTAAAACAAAGTGCTTCGTATCTGAAAACAGTGCAAACGTATTCTCTGAGAACTATAATGGTGAAACTAGAGTTCTACAGGACCCAAACTGTCTCCGATTTGCATTTCTCTTGACTTCTTGCATTAAGGCCACTATGGAATCCATCGGTTTGTAGACTGATGCTGACAGTATCTGATTGCTGCATTGTCTGATTTTCTCCTAGGGTTTTGTGTCTCCCCATGGACATATTCTCATTAGGACACCACTCAGTTCAGATTAAGCACCTATTGCATTCATATCTGAAATTATCTTCATTTAAATAATTACCTATGCAAAGTCCTGTATCGAAGCAGGCCACAATATTAGGTATTCACATTAGGACTATAATCTGTAAAGTAAAAAAGAATACAGCCTAAGCCTAAGATAAAATCATATATCACATTTGGCCAAAAAGCAAATGAAAAATTACTCAGTATTAATGTCACAGCTGTAAAGTTACCGTAGCAACTTCCTTTGAAGACTGTTATTTTGTACAATGAATGCATGCTCGTAAAAAAGAGAAAAATTCATGAGATAAGCAACCCAAACAAACGTATTGTGTATTTTGTCTCTTGCTTCCAAACGACCCAAACAGTAGGAAGCAATTTACACATTAGGTAAATCAAAAGATGACATTAGTAAAATAAAATATCTTGAACAAAGGTTATATCAACTCTGAACTAGTGAAAACAAAAATAATATGTGGTAATTTATGCTAAAATGTTGAAAAAGTTCAAATACTGTATACAATGATAGCAAAGAATGTCATCATAGCACAAATTATTTTAAAGGAACCATATTTTAACAATAATTTAAATAAAAATTCATTGACAAAAGTCCAATTAGAATCAAATGACATATTGTTAATTACTTTATTATATTTCATGCTTATCTTCAATAAATAAATTGTGATTAAAATATATAAAATATAAAAAATATTTCCATGAAGAAAATAACAAATTGTAACATAGAGTTTTCAATGTGGACAGTAAGACAAATGCATCAATTGCTTATCTACCTGACATTTCATTTTTGTCATTTTTTTATTATTTTTTCTAGTTTCTAATTTTATTATTTTTCTACTACTTATCCCTGCTTCCCTCTGGCCCCCCTCCCAGCCATCTCCCTTCCCTTCCCTTCCTCAGTCCATCCCAATCCCTCCCACCCTCCTGACTGTCTGCTTCTATGGACCACAAAGTTCACTATGGTTTGTCTATTTTTCTTATTTTCCTACTTTTCCAAGCATATTGAGTACTTATCCCTGCTTCCTTCCATCATCTTTCCCTCCAATCTCTCCATCAATTCCACCCTCCTCTCTGTCTGCTTCTGTGGATCTCAGGGTTGCCTCTGGCTTGTCTACCCCTGTGGGGGTCCGGGCCTTTGCTGCTTGACATTTTAAATTTTATTTATTATTACTGTTAATGAATGTAGTAGTATGCCACAACATATAAGTGGGTTTTAGAAGACAATTTTCAGGGCTATTTTCTTCATGGACTTTCACATATGTTCTGAGGACAGGATTCAGGTCTCTGGGCTGTGGGGAAAGCTCCTTTGCCTGTTCAACCATCTGGATGGATTATTTTTTACCATATTTGCATAATGTTTGTTAAAATTTAGAAAACAGCATAATTCATTGATAGTCCAAAATAAACTCAAATGTATAGAAAGTAAAAGTGATTGATTTTATTTTATTTACTTACATACAATCACAAACATAAAGAGATAGTAAGATGATAAGACCATTAGGGTTTGGGTAAAAAGCAAAATAAGGCAACAATTATGAAACAGTTCTAGTCATATTTAAAAGTTTTGTATTTACTTGAAGAATGTTATCCAGCAATTGTCCATAGTGATTTCACAGTTGGTACAATATTGTCTTTCTTCCCCCAACTACAGAATCTTTCATAAGATTTTAGGTTTTGTATTTCTTATTGTTAATTATTTTTAGATTAGTTTGGGATCTTTTTTTTTTTCAGAAAATTCTACCTGTCTCTTTGCTCATTTTGAAAATGTTCACATACAGAGCAGGTAATCATTAATACAATGACATATAATAAAGATAGGATTTATGTTCAGTGATTTAGACACAAAATCAAATTCTAAGTGCATTCCTTAATTTAAAAATGCTATAAAATAATTGACTGCATTTCAGTTATTTAATGATCTGTGTGAAGCTTCTATTTCTGGTATAGTTACCCTCAGTTTTGGTCTGTTGATTTTTGTGTGGATATGGAAGGAGGACTAATCTGTATATGATAACAATAAGCACTGAAATAGCTAGAAATTTATGACAGTGTGTAGCAACTTTATTTTTTATCTGAAAGAGGTGGGAAAAGGAGGAAACAAGAGAGGGGAAGAGAAACTGTAAGGAAGAAAATGAACAGAAGCACCCCAGAGTACAGATATGGAGATCAGAAGACAATGTTCAGAACTTTTCCTATCATTTAGGTATCCAAGAATTGAACTAAGGTCTCTAGTTTGCACACAGTCACTGTTACCTGCTTAGCTCTCTCACACCCTCTATGATAATATTCTGACAATCAGGAAGGATTTGTCTTAGTCCAAGTGTGGTATAAGTAGAATTACGTAGCAAACATGAAATACAGTTTGAATATATTTTTATTGGATTTGATGACAGCTCAGAATATGATTTGATGAAAGCAATTATACATTATCCTGCTGCAAGAGCACAGAAATTATCAAATATTTCCAAAGCTTCTGTTAAAGAATCAGAAAAAATGTTGGAAATGACAAGAGAGATTATTAGCACTCTAATACAAAAGAGGTTCTGTCATCTGCAATTACATATATTAGAAATATTATATTCAGGCTGATAGAAGCCTTAAAATTAGAAACTGTAGCTAATCTCAAGAACGACATGAAAAAAATTCCAGTGGTTACTACTGACTGTCAGTCAAGATGGTGTGGAAATGAATAGTTTTGCTAGAATGAACTCTAGGGTGCACATTTCAATGTTACTGACATTTTTACTAAATTCATTTGCAATTAGTGTCACTGCAATTATCTGTTCAACTGTTTTCACATAATTACAGTAAGTACCAATGGGAGCCTCAACCTTTACACCTGCCTGACCTGGCAACAGGAGTTTGTGGGTTGAACTGAAAAAGTCACAGAAGGAAGGGGAGGAAACTTAAATAATAAGAAGGAAGATTTTTTTTCTTTTTTTTTTTTTTCCAGGGAAAGACATTCAGTGAAAATATATGCAGAATAGAAAATTGAGTGGATGAGCTAATTAATCTAAGGCTGTCTGTTCTGAATTGATTAACTAATATTAAAAAGTTATTCAAATACTTTGTTAAGTTAGTTGACAACATTGCTGATTTAATGATTACATCCATAAACTGAAATAAAAGAAAAACATAGAATTTCTGGTTAAATATAATAGCTGATTATTGACTTAAAACATCTTATTGATTTAAAGAAACTTGAAAAATCCTTTTACTTTTCTTTGTATATCACCTTAGCATTTTTACGATGAAAATTAATTTATTTAACAAATATATAATTGTTTAAATTTTTATAATTCCAAACATAAATGACTCATCAACTTCTAATTATAAATTTTTCCCTAGAACTCTTCACTTTTTATTAAACCAAAAATAAAATTCTAAATATGGATAATAAACCATTTTGGAAAAATCTTATGCATTTTAGGTTAGAACATCAGACAATTAATTCTTTCCTGACTCTGATCGTTGAAAACCATCCAGAACTCCGCTTAAAGATTATATAACATAAGAGCACATTCAAGGGTAGATGTAATAAAAGTAGGAAACCTCAGTGAGGGAGGGTCAATCACCCATTTGCAAAATGGTTACTTTTTATCTGCCAGACTATATGCCCTCCCCTTCTGTTGAGATCATACCCCCTTAGTTGTAAATGATCAGGAACGAACGTCTGTGAACTTAACCAGGTGTCACATTACTTACTTGCAGTCCTTGATGGAGGCCTATTTTCTCTACTGTAACATGGTCACTTCTCTCCTTTTTCTGGTGTGGCCCTCCAACCCCATCCCTCCTGTTCATAATCCTTGCAATTACTGTGGGTAATACATAAATTTACCTATGAGTGTCTCAAGGTGGGCTGGGTGGGTTTGGTACTAGGAGCCACCTATTAATGAGTACATACGGCGCTTAATTTTCTGAGTCTGGGATACTTCACTTAATATAATTGTTTCTAATGACATCCATTTCCTGGCAAATTCCAGTAATTCGTCCTTTTTGATAGCTGAGTAGTACTCCATTGTATAGATGTACCACAGTTTCCTTATCCAATAGTCAACTGTTGGACATTTGGGTTGATTCCATGACTGTGCTATTGTAAACAGTGCTGCTATGAACATGGTCGTGCTTGTGCTATCAAGGTGAACCTCTGCTGTATGGGGGGTTATTCCCAAAAGTGGAATCGCAGGGTCATATGGCATTTCAATCTTTACTTTCTTTAAGAATCTCCAGACAGCTTGCCAGAGTGGCTGTATGAGCCTGCATTCCCACCAGCAATGTAGGAGAGTTCCCCTCTCTCCACATCCTATCCAGCATTTGTTGTTGTTTGTATTGTGGATTTTTGCCATCCTGACTGGGGTGAGATGATATCTCAGAGAAGTTTTGATTCCAGTTTAACAGCTTTTTGTCTCTGGCAAGGGGGTAACATACAATGCCCAGCAGGATGGAGTGAAGGGCATTGCAGGAGCAGCAAAACTGCAAAAGAAAATCAACAAACCACAATCCAGAACTTCAGAGACTCTATATCAACCACCTAGAACTAGGCCAGACTAATCTCTCCCCATCCTGAAGTTCAGGGACATTTGCGGAAGAGGGGGCAGTAAGAGTGTAAGAGCAAAAGGATGGGAGGAGCAATGATATGCAAGATACTCCACACAAGTTAGGGCCGAAGCAATCATAATTTTACTTTGCATGCCCTGCGCAATATCCAACACACTATTGACCTCACAAAGTCTAGCATCTGCTAAAGGCACCAAGATCCTTGGAGGCAAGGGATTGACAGCCACAGCAGTGTTCCTATGCTTAAGGGGAACACAGGAAAGGGTTCAGGGAAATGCCACTGGATCCTTTTACATCATCGGAGAGAGGACGGCCCAGAGGAGACTCAGGCATACACAAGAAAGGACTCTCTGGGAATTGGGGCAGGAGGCACTGGGGGATGAGGACAGAGGGGTGAGGGGAGGGGGAACAGGGGTGAGGGGGGAGGAGGAGGGAGGGAAGGAACTGGTGTACCTATTAAGTTTGTATGAGCTGAAATAATAATAAAAAATGTATTAAAAAAGATTATATAACATAGACGTATTTCTTTCCTTAGCTCTTCATTTCTTCTTGAAGTTCTTTTTGCCCTTCTTTTTCTTAGTATTGACACTTTCATATATGAATACAATGAGTTTATGCCATTTTCAGTGCTTATTACTTAATTATATCCTTCTTGCTTTTCCACTGCATACTTAAGACTTTCCAGCCAGTGTCCCTCCTACTTTCATATGTTTGTATGTGTTTGGATAACCCATTGAGTTTTGTCTGGGATGCTTGTACTGTTGAGAACTTGCTGAAATATCGGTCATATATCAGTGGATAAATCATTGATGAAAGCAAACCACTTTCAACTTAGATCGGCAATAAACTCTCAACGATGGGGCCTCTTGGGATATTCCCCTCTCAATGATAAATGTTGATAGGTCAAAACCTGTGCAGATATTGTGGAGGCAGACACAGTTGCAGTGAGTTCATGGGAGCGGCATTCTTCTCATGCCTTGATCATTCTATGGGGCTCCCTACCCCGCCTCTGGCACGTACCACTCTTCCATCATGTCCTGACCCTTGGATTAGGGGAGGGTACTTAAGGCCAAGCAATCCACAGTCACTTATTTGATGCGCCTTGGCCAGTTTTGATTTTATGTATTAAACAACCTTCCACTGCAAAAGGAAGCTTCATGGTCAAGTGCTGAGTACTCCTCTAATCTAAGGGTATAATGACAAATGTTTAGAAGACATTTTGATATCAAGTCCTTAGAGCTAAACCTTTGTAGTTTGTCCCCACTTAGTTCTTGTGGTTGCCCCTTTCGCAGGTTCCTGCCATGGTTTAAGATACCACACATGTGTTTCCTATCTAAAAACATGTCTTCAATACAGTCAGCGAGTAGTTGGTTACTCCCATAACATTCATGCCACCATTGTACCAATGATCACTTCTTGTTATTTATTTTTACCTTGAAGTTTTCACTAGCTGGGTAAGACCACTGATAGCTTACTCCCCTGTCTGTCTGCATCATACCTTCTGGTAATATGAAAACTGTTCGGAAAGCAGGAAGCTTCCAACTCTGTTTCAGTTCATTTTCTGTATGTCCTGTGATACAGGAGTGAAGTATATTCACCAATAGATTCCTAGTATCAAGTTCCGGAGAGCAATCAAGAGCAATAGAAGCATCTAAATTGTTTTAGTTGCCTTAAATATATCTTTGACCAAAAGCTCATTAGTAGGCGTAACAAAACTTTAGTTTGACCACGTATGTCTTTTATCCTTAACATAGGGGCAGAGATAGTTCTGTCTTTCACCTCATTAATTTGAGACTTAGGCTCACAGGTAACTAGGACACAGACATGAGACCTATGAATGTAAGAAACAGTGAGTAGCCCAGTAAGAGTTACAGAATCTGTTTGTTTAGATTTTGATACATGGAAAATTGTGATAAATTTTCACAAATATCTCATGTATTGGAGGCAGGGACCAAAAAGAAGTCACTTTGGCATGACAGAGAAGACCAAATTTCTCACATTAGTAACAGTAGTTAGAGAAAAATTTTGAGATCATTTGGATTTATGTATAACGAGCAGCTATTTTTGACTTTGAATTTTTCATCCGTATTGCAATTGTTTCAGGTCATTAGTTATTACAGAGGAAAGTGCTTTAAATCTCTTTTTTATAATAAATAAAATTTAAGAATTATAACTATAGCATTTCACTTTAAAGTTGAAAACATGATGACTGACCATGAATGATAACATATATGACATTGTATGAGCGATAGTCAGGAAAATGTGTGATAGCCTGGAAACTGATGGTTTATTTATAAAATAAAGTTGGTTTCAAGTCATGTTAAAGTTGGATATATCTATGTGATGTGTCAGATGGCCAAAGCAGACTGGTAGATGATCACTACATATAAAGTTGGTTTGGTGCTTCCACACAGCAAGAGAAGGAAGGAGACTTAATATCCTACAATTTTTATATCTTTATCTTAATAGATACCTTAACATCAGAACCAAACAACCATTCACGGGGTATTTCATCAGTTTTCTCATTTATAAAATCAGAAGAGAAAAGCAAAACAAGAATAAGAGAACAAAACTATAGGATTTTTCCTTGTCTACAAATGCCATTTGAATATGACCAAGTTATTGGTTCTTTTAAAATTGTTAGGTATGGAGCTGGAAATATGAAATATGGCTCAGAGGTTAAGACTCTACCTCACAGAAGGTCCTGAGTTCAGATTTTAGTTCCCACATGAAAACAGACAGAAATGGTTGCAGAGACCTGCACTTCTGGTCCTGGTGGGCAGAGCCTGAGAGATCACAGTGCAAAGCAAAAAGGAGACAGAAGCAATTCAGGATGATTCCTGAAGTCTCCTTTGGCCCTTCACAGGGACACACAGTGCCCGCTGAGACACACACACACACACACACACACACACACACACACACACACATGAGAAAGAGAGAGAGAGAGAAAAGAAAGAGATAAAAAAGAAAATTATTAAGTATGAAAGTTGATCATTAAAACTTTACAAAAGACACCAGATAAATACAGGACCTTTTGCTTCAAGTAAATACTGTGTGAGAAATCTATACCTTTAATCATATCTACTCTTAGGGATCATTCACAGCTTTCTTGAGTGTTAGTTTCAACTCAGTTTATGTTAGGTGTTAGTAAGACATTTTCAGATGGTTCTCAACCAGGTGAAGCAATGGGCAACTTAACAAAGAGGGCAACTCCTTTAAGGTTTGCATAAGATCACATTACACTACAGTTCTCACGCTGCAGACCTAGCTAGAAAGAAGCTGCCAGGGGCCTTTTACCAAGAATCTCTGAGGTTCCTTTAAGACAAGGAGATTTGGAGTCACATGATCCGAGGTTTTTCAGAATCAATTTCACTGTGGTGCTTAAGAGCAAAGCTGCAAAGCAGAAGGACATTGACAGAACATGCCGTTTCGTTTCATAACTTGATGTAAAGGATCCTTATCACAGCCTTGAATACAGATCAAGTAGCAAAACCAATACTGACCTACTAGCTAACGCTCAAGGGCCTGTCTGTCTTGACTCTGGAAAATAGATACTTCTGGTCCTGAGGCTAAGTATTGATTAGGAAACATTGTAAACCCTTTGTAGGCATTGCTGAGATAGAGGCATTTGAGAGCTGAAGGTGCTTTCATATTTCTCTTCAAGGTGTCTGAGTGCAGCGATTTATTAATTCAATTATTTTTTCCCATGTTAATGTCCACGTGCATGTGAGTACATGCTTTTATGTTCCCATGTGTGTGGTTGTACACGTGTGTGCAAGTGCACATACGCATATGTGTTTTCAACGTGAAGGCCCAAGTGGATATCAGAAATCATCCTCAATCATTCTTCCACCTTATTCATTTCAGACAGGGTCTCTAATCAAATTCAGAGCTCACTGATAGGGTTAGTCTTGCTAGTCAGCTTGCTCTGGGGATTCCCAGTTTGCCTTTTGAGTGTGGAGTTATTAGGCAGGTCCCCCCTAACATCTAACATGTTTATGTGATCTGAGGATATATAGCTGAGTCCTCCTGCTTCCTAGCAAACATTTCAAGCACTGAAATGGCAATTTAGAATTCAGGCAATGAAACTCTATTGACTGCTGTCAATGTACACTGATGAATTAGGATTCTGCCTGCTCTGATTTAGCCCCTGCTAGAAATTGATATGATATTGTTCTATCTAACCATTGCTCTAAGGTCCTAAATACTTATTTTTCATACCTCTATGTCCTATTCAAATTGTTCTACCCTACTAATGCTCACTGGAAATACCACGACTGCCACAAAAGGACTTATTTCTCTTCTATCCTCAAAAAAAAAAATTCACTACCTTCTTAGAAATAAAAATTACTGCTATTTGCAATAAATTTCACAAAATGTACCAATCAGTCACTGACAATTCCAGTGAGGACTGTGTTGTTAAGACAGGTGAAACAGACTCTATGTGTTGCTGGAAAAATCACTTTACATGTGTGTGTTTGTGTGTGTGTGTGTGTGTGTGTGTGTGTGTGTGTGTAAGAGGGCATTGTGTCCTCCTGTGGAGGCACCATAGCGACATTGGAAATCATCCTGGAATGCTTTGCCTCCTTATTATTTTGCCCTGGGATTTCTCAGACTCTGCTTTCCAAAGCCAGACATGAAGGCTGCCACCATTTTGCCAGGGAGTTCTTTGTGGCATCTGGGGATCTGAACTCAAATCTTTTTGCATGAAAATTAAAAGCTTTAACTCCTGATTTATCTCCCATGGCCCTCCCTGTCAGTATTAAAAAAAAATCAATAATGTATGTAAATCATTTAGCAAAGATTCAGAAATATACACACTTGCAGCTGCTGATATTATTTTCACTTGCACATACTCAAATTTCAGTGTTCTAATTCAATTGAACTTCTTGTAAACAAGTCTGATTCATAATAAATGAAAAATGAAAGGGTACTTTTGAAGTTTACGGGCACACTGCTCATAAATACACTATTAAACTATTCAGGGAACCAAGATGTTTGACTCTTTCTTGTGATTCTGGCTTAGGATCATAGTCCGGCTGTCAAGGAGAGTTCACCCTAGTTCATGGTGCAGAGGCAATTTTCCATACCATACCAAGAGGAATTGTCAGGAGAGCAGCAAGTTTCCTCAGCTGCCATAAATTCCGTGATCCAACATGTGACCTGCTTTCTCCACAGTTATGGGCTGGATCTCTCCACATCAACTGGATAGTCTTTCACAGATTTGCTCATAAACTGTGTTAACTTCTAATTCTTCACACAGATCTGCATAGAAGCTTCAGCCATTAATTGTCAAGTTGGTGTCTGTAGTTAGCTTCCCTAGTCATTGTTAGTCCAGTATGTACAGATAGGTACTTCAGAAGCAAAGTTTCAAAGGTGTAAAAAGTCAATGCGATTCTTTCCATTAATGTAATCCCCACACAGGGCACACAGCCTTTTATCTGTGATTGATGCGTCATAAAAAGGCCTGTTGACACTCACCCCGGACTGCTGCGGCTTCTTCAGCTTAGCGGTTTCACACCATTATGTTTCATTTCATACTGTGATGTGTCAAACAGGAAAACACCTTGCTGACTGGCTGATGAAAATTTAACGCATCATTTATGTACTGATTTCTAGTTCTTAAAATGGCTTCCAAAGCCAAAAAAAAAAAAAAATGGCAAATAAATGTGATGTCGCCATGAGGTTTGAATTAAAAAAACCAAGTGAAAGATAATGACTATTAAAAACTATTATTATTGCTACTTGTGAGCGATAATTTGGAGAAGACAAGGCTTCAGGAGAAACTGCCTAAGTGAAGTGATTTCCTTTGGAGGATTTTTGATATCATCATTGAATTGAAAGTGAGACTCTGAAAGGGACTAGAGAAAGACGGAAGGAATAGGGACATTGGAGATGTCTCAGCTGATAAAATGTTTGCTACACAAACATGAGAACCTGAGTTTGGATTCCAGCACCCAGGTATAAAGCAAGGTGACAATGTGTGTATGTAAATGTGGGAAGAAGGGGTCAGAGGATTCTTGGGGATGGTCACTTAATTCTCCCATTTAGGCAAGCTGCAGGCATATTTCAAAACTTTAAAAAATAAATTAAATTAAATGAAAAAAAGCTCCACATTCTATCTCAAAAATATTGTACAGAACCATTGAAGCAGACACCAGACATCAAAATTTGGCCTGCATGCAAGAACATATACATCCAGATACTCATGTGTCTTCATGTTGTCGTATATAAGCATGAACATACACATACACAGCACACACACACACACACAAGACAAAAGGTAGAAACAACATAGATTAATTCCTTTCCTTCCAGACATAAGAGTTCCTTCGTCATAGGAGAACAACTTGACACCTTGTAATTCAACATGGATTGATGGGACCAAAAAACATCATTTTTTAATTACATGTGTAAGTTCCCTTGGAGAAAAAGATTAGACAGATGACTAATATAATCATATATAGTTTGCTCAATATTAGCAGATTGCTATACAGATTCCACTTTAAATATTAGTTATAATAAGTTTATGCATAATTTTGCAATCTACAACCCTGAAGTGATAATAAATGATTGCTCATATTTTAGTAGGAATATAGTTCAATGGAATAAGATGTGAAATCTTAAAGCTAAATTTTAGTCTATATTCATTTCATGATCGTGAACAGCTCAATTAAACTATTTTATTTTTGATGCTTTCTATCATTAATTTGGTTGGCATATGAAGTGATGTTTTCAATATTACATCTTGATCTACATGTATATCTCTTTTGTTCTTTTTCATCCACCTGAGTTTGCCCTTCCTTACTGATCTGCCTTTCCCCCAAAGAATGTACCTTTTGCCTTTTTTCTGGAACAATATTCTAGAGTGGCATTTCATATCAAGATATTGCCCATTATATGACTCTATCTATCTATCTATCTATCTATCTATCTATCTATCTATCTATCTATCTATCGATCTATCTATCTATCTATCTATCTATCTATCTATCTATCATCTATCTATCTAGTCTGTCTGTCTATCTATCTACCTATCTATCTATCTACCTGTGTCTGTCTAGAGATAGATTGAGTCATTTATATATATATATAGAACATATGTATATCTTATGTTATATTCCACATATGAAATTGCTTTGCTACCTCACATACTCAAATATGTATTTTCAGCATTCTGTTGCATGGGACAGAAACTGGACCATGGTAAGTGCCTCTCACTCCTGGCCACATTAGAGGCCTCCCTGGGGAGAGAGCCCTTATTCTTTATCATTTCCCAATCATCCAGAGCCATTCCAGGCACAAGGAACCCATTTTCTTGGGCTGTTTGTATGTTCACATTTACCCCAGGCATGGGGAGTATTTCTGCTCCTTCATTGCTATGTGGGCTATGACAGAACTGGCTAGCAGGGACAGCTGACAGCACGTTGCTGTCCCTCCTCCTCAGTTCACTCTCAGACGCCAAGAGCCACGTGAGCCCTCAGCTCCCATCTGCTCAGGTGATGAGAACACTGAGCTGAGGAAAGTGGAAGCTTTCAGATTCACTTCACAGTCTCTATTCTGGATTTTCTGGTCCTTGGTAGAATTGCATGTTCTTAACTGTGTTCTGGGATCTATACAAGTTACCTTGGCCCCTGTATTGTCCTGAGACTGTGAATTATTCAGTGGAAAAAGGTCTTGTCACCTTTCTGGATGTACTTTCTGGTCAGATTTCATATCATAATACTGACAGTTAGAGACTCCTATAATTTCCCCAATATCACTAGATGGTGTATGATCATTTACCAAGACTAATACAACAGAAACAATGGTATTGATTTCCTGTCTTCTAATTATTCTTCTACTGTTTCATAGATGAATGCAGTTAATTTATGATAGTTTCATGCCTTAATCCCCGGTTACATCCTTTCTCCACTTTCCACCACAGCCCTCATTCCCTGCCAGTTTCCCTCTTATCTTTTTATTTTCATGTCTAGCCCACTAGGTGTTACTTGGATTGGTTTTAATGTGTATGCCTGAGTATTTGGTGTGCATGGATGAGGCAGCTCTTTCATATCCAGAATATAACATCTGGTCACGCTCCTTCTTCCCTTTGAGCTCTTGCAATCTTACTGCTCCCTCTTCAATAATGTTCCCTGAGCTTTGGGTGGGTGAGTGGTTTGGTTGTCCTGCTTAGGGCAAAGCTGTCGCCATCCTTTACTTTCTATATTTTTTAAAATTTTTTTTATTATTATTTATTCAACTGTGCGCATGTGCGTGTGTATGTGCGGGCGCGCGCGCGTGTGTGTGTGTGTGTGTGTGTGTGTGTGTAGAACCACGGACGAATTCGCGAACCTCCATGGACACCTCCACCTCCTTCTGCCCCGGGATTCACAGGCTCCGCCCTACCAGGACCAGAAGCGCAGGCCGCCCCCGCTTCTGCCTGGCGTCTATATGTGGGATCTGGGATCCGAACTCAGGACCTTCCGCCTGCAAGGCGGAGGCTTAACCCCTGAGCCACCTCTCCAGCCCCTACTTTCTATATTTTTACTAGCTTTAACATCTCCCATTGTGTAAAGAAGCTGCTGGGCTGATCTCTGAGTACTCTTCCATTCTAAGGGTTTATAATGGCAAATATTTAAAAGACAGATTGATGCAACACTTTTATAGTAAAAGACTACAATTTATGGCAAGTAGATAAATACCTTCACAGAGAACATATATTGCTATTGGTAACATAGACCCAGTAACTGTAAGAATCGGACCAGTGTTTTGGTTGTAAGTGATGGGTTTTCAATCATTAGATTAGTCAGAACTTGCAGGTTTCAGTCAATTATGGAGCTAAATGATAAATGCAGATCAACTATGCTATAGTCATTTCTACAAAAAGAAGAGAAGCAGTTTTTATGTCATATTGATATTCAGCTCAGTACCTTGAATTACCCTAGTACTGTACCTTAGCATATGAATCCCCCCAAAAAAGTCACTAAATATCTGGGCCCTTCACGTCACCTATCACATAACTAGAGACTCATTATACTAGAGGACATTGGAAATAGCTCTCCTGATAAAAAGTGTAATTCATGAGATGACAAGGATACGTACCTCTTTTGATGCTACTAATTGAAATTGTTTAAAATATGCTAATTTTCTTGCTTGTTAAATTAGAAGCAAAACCCTTTTTATGATTTATTTTGGATTCAGCAGTAGGCTGTGCTTTAGTTAAGATTGGTCTTGAACTTGGTAGGTAGAGGACGATATCCTCAAATTCTAGCTCTTTCTGCTTCTACCTACTTAGTGATGACATGCACTACACTAAGAAGAAGGAAGTTTATTTTTTTAAAAAAAGAGTTATTTTCACAGTTTAAGAGAGTATGTTTTGAAAATAACATTTTTTTTTACATATCTGGAGAGGAGTGTGAAAAGTTTCTGACAAGCATGAATTTTCGAACATAGAGGTAAAAAATGCAACTTTGTCTAATTGACATTCACAGATACAGAGGAGGAAAAGAATTCTTCTATATGTGAGAAAGAATTGACTCAAGGCACGATGGAAAGGAATTTTACACACTCAATTTTTTTCTCCTTTCTCTGGATTTGAATACACAGTATTAGTATTTAGTCAAAACAGTCTTAGCACATCGGTCATTTCAAACCGACGTTTCAAAAATGAATAGTTTTCAGCTCAATGATTCATTCCTTATTAAACTATAATATCTCATACTTTTTACTACCTCTTTTTTATTCTTTCTTGTGGAGACACAGTATTGTAGTATTTAGGGACCTAATACATTGATTTGATGGATTCATAAAATGTACAACAATTAAATCAGGAAATGTGCAATTCCAATGGGATCTTTCATTCTCTACTTCTATAGTTTTTAAGTATCTCATAGGTAATTGTAAAAATAGTAATGAGGTTGTATAGAAGAGAGATTGAACTCTTAAATAGTTACACACTAGAGGGAAGACACTCAAAACAGAAATTCTCTCAAAAGCAGATTCCCCAGAGGACTAGGAGGGCAATCCACCTCCTAGTTCTCCCCTTCAAGCACAGGAACAATATACTGTTTTCCTCCAGTGGGAATTCAGAGCTGACCTGCCTGAATATATACGGGCCAGACTTGAGCACGGGAAATATAGCCCCCATCCACTCATTCACCCTTATCTGACATCATCCAGTCCCAGAGGGAAAATAGGAAGAGTCTGCCCCTCTCCCACCCTAATAAATGTTTCCTAGAGGGAGAAATTGGGTCCTGCCCTGTTCAGTGGGAAGCTCTGACCTTCACCGTTTTACTTTCAGGTGAACCAACTTTGTCTGCAATTTCCTGTTGCTTTATTTTCACGCTAGAATTCACCATTAAAAAAGAAAGCTTTGATCTTGTAGGTGCTCAATCCCTTTGTGACATAAAAATCTTGAGCTGGTAGAGAAAAATGGATCAGACTCCTTGATGGTAGCAGGGACAGTGTTGTACTACATTAATCAGAGTGATTTGTCCTCCCCAGTTGATCAAACTTATTACAGTTCCTCACATTCCTTCCCTTCTTAGTTTTAGTGAACAGTATTTCACCACTTCCTTCTGTGATATTAGCAGGTTATTTAACATCGTTGAGGGAACCGATGTGATGTGTATCTTTGTGTATCTGGCCTATTTCATGTCAGAGGTCTTATTGTTCCATCAGTGTCACTGCTAATGAAAAACTTCCATTATGTTTGTGGATAATAACACGCTGCTATGTAGGATATTGCCTTGATCAATAATCAGATATGAGGGACATTCAGTAGCTTGGTGATCATGAAGAGTTCTTTAAGGTTTGTGGGTGTACAGGTCTGTCTTTGATGTGATGATTTCATTTTCTGTGTTGATACACCCAGTCCTGAAATGACTAGATCACATGGAATTTCTACTTTTAATTTAAGCTTCTTCTTGTAATGGATGGCATTTGAAGTAATCAACATTCTGATTTCCAGAGTGACTGTTTTATTTATGTTCCCACCAAAAGTATATAAAGAAGTCCCTTTTCATACATCCAGAGTGTGTTACATGTTGCCTTTTGTCAGGAACGGCTGTCACAGCTGTGTTCAGGCAGCATCTCAGCGCACAGGGTGCAAACCCACAAGACAAATAAATGAAATGTAAGCAAACTATTAAAAAATCTTGGTGATAAAGAACTTAATAATTCCAACATTTCCTTTTAAAAGTGTTTAATAATTCTAGATTAAAATTATCTTCTGAAAACATGGTCTTTCCTTTACTCCCTTCCCTACTGTTTTGCTTCTTTTTATCTATTTCATAGAGATGCTTCTTTAAAACAGGATGACAGGTTATGATTGATGCGCATGTTCTCAGCTCCAAGGGCCTCCCTGGGGTTCACAGAGTCCCTTGTGTTCCGAACTGCCTTCATCATATTAGTGTTAGACCCCAGAGGCATCTGAATGTCCCAGAGTAACTCCTAGATATGACGGCACCTCACCTCACTGATTTCTGATTCTCACATTCCCGGACTGCACAGACTGGTCTACTCAAGTTCTCTCTGCTTTATTCACTGCCAGAGCTGCCCTGCTCAGTAGACTCTGGCATTTCTCAAGTGGCTTCCTCTCATGTCTTTAACATAATAAATGACTTGGTGTTGCAGTCAGCCTGTATAGTTGCTGATAAATGACCATCAAACGGCTTAAGGCAACAAGGGGTTTATTTTCTCTTACTCTTATTAGGTATAGTTCGTAGTCCAGCTTGACGGAGAGCGCACACCAACACTAGGGCCGAAGGAACTGGCCACACTATCTCTACATAATGACTGAGAAAGGGATAATCCTTACTTGCCAGACCAGCATGTCTGGCCAAGTGTATACAAGGATGCCAACTCT
Source organism: Typhlomys cinereus (assembly GCA_023101885.1). Lineage (NCBI taxonomy): Eukaryota > Metazoa > Chordata > Mammalia > Rodentia > Platacanthomyidae > Typhlomys > Typhlomys cinereus. The sequence continues at coordinate 954,840 of JALPQD010000248.1, forward strand.
CTCAACCAGCTCTCTGTATTTTATTCCAGGGCCTAGTCCTACCCACCATGGGCTGGGCCTTCCCCATAAGCTAGACAACCTCCTGCAGGCTTGCTCTGGTCCCAACTCAACCACTAATTCTCCACAAATGTGCCCAGAGCTCAAACCCTCAACTGTCAAGTTGACACTATGATACCTGGTACATCTAGAAAGTTTCCATTTTTTAAAATTTATTTATTGTATTTATTTATTTATTCATTTATTTTTTATGCATGTGTGGGGGGAGGGAGAGAGAGAGAGAAAGAGCACTGTGTATCCCTGTGGAAAGCCAAGAGTGACTGTGGGAATCATCCTGGATCACTTTTATCTCCTTCTTGCTCCTCTCTAGGATTTCTCAGGCTGTGCCCACCAGAGCTGCATTTCAGGTCACCGCCATTTCTGCCTGGCATTACTACTTGGGACCTGGGATCTGAACTCAGCACTTTCTGCTTTTGTTGTGTCATTTTTTTCTCCCACATTTTTTTTTCCTAATCCTACAAGCTCAATAGGTGCCCCATCCTCTCACTACTTTCTCTCCTCCCCAGTTGTCCCCCCTTGCACTCTCTCTACTTCCCCCTTTCCCTTCACCTCCCTTCCTTCCTCCCCTTCTCTCAGAGATTTGGCTGGTCTGGCTGTAGTTGATTAATATAGGATCTTTGGTGTTCTGAATTATGGTTTTTTGTTGTTTACAGTTTTGCTTTTCTTGTACTGCCCTTGGCTGCATCCTGATTGGTATTGAAGGTCACTGCCTAACTACAGATAAAAGATTGTTTAAATGAATATCTTAAGAGGAAACTCAAAGGTAGATGGAAGAATAGGAATAGGACAGAGCAGTGGGGGGGGGGGAGGTCAGTGTCCCATTTGCCAGATGGTTACCGTCTATCTGCCAGTGCCTATACCCTCCCTGATTAGTGAGCTCAAACCTCTTCAGTCAGAAATGACCAGGAAGGGAAGTAAGAGTGAGCTTCACCAGATGTCTCATTACTTACATGAAATACTTTAGGGCAACCTATTTTCTCTACTGAAGTGTGATTCCCCTATCTCCTTTTTCTGGGGCCCTTCTTCCCCTTCCCTCCTGTCTATAACCTCTGCGATCACAAAAGTATTACAGAGATTTACCTTTGAATATGTCATTAAGTGTGCTTGGAACTAGGATCCACTTATTAGGAAGTATGTATGGTGTCTAACTTTCTGTGTCTGGGAAACTTTATTCAATATAATTTTTTCTAATTTCATCCATTTTCTGGCAAATTTCATTTATTCCTCTTTTGAAATTAAAGAGCTTCTGTTCAGATAAGAAATTGTAAAGTGAGCAAAAAGGCAACCCATGGAATGGGAGAAAATCTTCACTAACCACATATCTGAAGGGCTCTATTATTCAGAGTGCACAAAAAATTTGAAGAACTAAACACTACGGAGATAAATGGCCCAGTTAAAATATGGGCATGGGAACTCAAAAGAAACATTTCCATGGATGAAACTGAAGTCTCTGATAAATATCTTTAAAATGCTCCACATCGCTATCCATCAGGAAATTGCAAATCAAAACTTCCCTGAGATATCATCTTACCAAGGTCAGGATGGCAAAAATCCACAATACAAACAACACTAATTGCCTGAGAAGATGTGGAGAGAAGGGAACTCTCATGCATTGCTGGTGGGAATGCAGGCTTATACAACCACTTTGGCGATCAGTATGGCGATTTCTGAAAAAGTTAAAGGTTGATAATGATTCAATTAAAGGTTGAAATGCTATAGGACCCTGCTATACAACTAATTTTGTCGAAATTCACTGCAGTGACACAAGCACAACCATGTTCATTGCAGCACTATTTACAATAGCAAAATCATGGAATCAACCCAAATGTCCAACAGTTGAGGAATGGATAATGAAAACGGGGTACAGTTATACAATGGAATACTACTCAGCAATCAAAAAAAGAACTTTCTGCTTTCAAGGAAGAGTCTTAACCCTGACCCATGTCCTCAGCCAAGTTTCCATTTTAAATGTGTGTAGGGTGATTCTTCATCCTTCGACAAGCTTTTCTTTTTAAATTTTTCTGTAAATGCTTAAATTAACAAACTTAATTTTCTTCAGCAAATATTCTAAATTAAAATATATAATTTGTTAAATATTTTGATGTTTAAATGTAAATTTCATTTTAATAAAGATGTTTTATTTCCAGGATTTCAGTTTTCATCAAAACATCATGTAGAAAAAGTATACGTCAGTTTAATAGAACACTAGGTATTAAGCTAAAACAACTGTTCTCATTATTTATTTTAATGGTGTATGTTCTAGATTCTCCTATTAGTATGTTAGATGTAAGCACAATGCGTTTCTATATTTTATGATGTTTACTGCTTTTGTATCAAATATGTTGAAAGAAAATGACTATAATTTTCATATTCATCAAATGGAGCATAGAAAGAAGACTGTTAGTCAGCAAAATATCCATAAACAAGAAAGGTACCTGATCACACAGTGGCCAAAGGCAAATATGTCCCTCACAGGCATTGGGGAGGGGGAAGTATGATGCAAAAATGATTGCATCTGGTTCTGGAAAGATAAAGATTGTTTAAAGCTAAGAAAAAATATTTTGAAAAAGAGCAAAAGAAAGAAGATTGAGTGGCACATTGTCAGTAATCCTAGCACTCAGGAAAATAAAGAGATTCTGTTGCCTACTCAGATAACATTGAAACACTGTCTTCAAATAAAAAACTACTAATGAAACGTCAGAGAGTGATAATGAAAAGTCACAGTAATAAATGCTAAGGTAGGTCTAAACTAAATAAAACAGCAGCCTTGATCCTTGAAAATCTCTGTAGACAGAAGAACAAGGCAGAAAATCTAAATGTGAATCAAGGAAACAAATAATTGCAGAATTTGGTAAAACTTATTTGGCATCATATAGGTGAATTCTCTCCTTGCCCTTGTTGATATATATATATATGACATTCATCAAAAAACCCAAAGCAAATCCATGTAGCCTCATTTGAATTATAATATCTTATGTTCTTCAAAAATACTCTATGGATAGAGACCATTTGTTATGAACATTCCCAAAGAAAATAATTATGATACTTGACTATATCCCACTTCATGAGTCAGTTGTAGTCTTGTAAAAACTAAGTCCTTATGTTTATACCTGAATGTCTATGTCTCAAAAATATCAACCACCTAGAACTAGGCCAGCTTAGTCTCTCCCCATCTTGAAGCTCAGGGAAATTTGCGGAAGAGGGGGCGGTAAGAGTGTAAGAGCAAAAGGATGGGAGGAGCAATGATATGTAAGATACTCCATACTAGTTAGGGCTGAAGCAATCATAATTGGACTTTGCATGCCCTGTGCATAGTCCAACACACTGTTGACCTCACAAAGTCTAGCATTTGCTAAAGGCACCAAGATCTTTGGAGGCAAAGGATTGGCAGCCACAGCAGTGTTCCTATACCTAAGAGGAACACGGGAAAGGGTTCAGGGAAAGGCCCTGGGTCCTTGTACGTCATCGGAGAGGAGGGCCCAGAGGAAAATCAGACATGCACAAGAAAGGACTCTCTGGGAATTGGGGCGGGAGGCATTGGGAGATAGGGAGGGAGG